>SJYO01006649.1:1440469-2040469 GCA_006410555.1 Capra ibex
CCCGTTCATTCATCTGGACCGCTCGGAGGCGTGAGGTCCACCTCTAAGTCGGACTTCAATATCATTTCTCGTCTCTCTTCCTTTCCATCTCTCTTCTTCTCTCTCTCTTTCTGTGCCCCCCTCGGTCTAAGGGTTCTTTGGTCCGACTCTCTGATCAAGCTCTTTGACCAGGCTCTTCGACCAGGCTAGGAAATAACAAGTCTTCCGGAAAATATGAAAACTATTTTGTGTCTCTGGTTACCCATTGTGTTTTAATACATCGCAAACGTTGGGTCTGAGAAAGGCACATAGTAAAACATATGTTTTCCAGAGCCCACTAAATGTAATAGAAGACCGGTTCTCCGAACAATTGTGAAAAACCGAGAGAAGGAATTACTTACAATTAAAACAAAGGGGACTTCACAAAAAGAAATTAGACGTAGAGGAATTTCGTAATTTCAATGTAGAGATATCTTGTTTCCACGTCACCCTATATTGTTTCTTCCATGAATTGAGCTTCTAGATTACAACGATTATGGTCCAGATGATGAACAAAAAGATATATGGTTGATATAGATTTTTATTTCCTATACTTTTAAACCGTCGTTCGTAACTGAGTTGTTTACTTTGCAAATTAGTCAGGATAAGATTTCTAAAACTGAGAAGCCTTCGGGGATTTAAGGATCCTACAAAATTCGAAGGACACGGAGGACGTCAGTCCTCCGGAGTTTGTTAGTGTACGCGTCGACATGCTCAGGACGTCCGTCCGATCTTTCGGTAGTCTCCCCAAAAACCTAACTTTGTGAGAAAGTTTACGTCTTCTGATTTCGGGCCTTAACTGAAAAAGGTCTTTTACAGTCTTCTCACCTTTTCGTCTCGTGTTTTCGGCCGTCTAGAAACAACCCCATGTACGAATCCTTAAAGGTCTCCCCAGGGACTTCAGACTCGTGCGGAACGCATACAGTCGAAGGAAGGAGTACTGGAACAGTGTCCGCCCTAAGGAGTGTGACCGAAGGCCGTGGGAACTCGTCTCAAAAGTTTCAATATGGAGACAACCGTTGGTCGAAGGAAGAGGTCGGATCATCGGCCTATATAGAAAGGTTGTAGTCCATGAGTGGTTGTCCACCACTCGGTAGTAGAGGGGAAGTGTCAGGGAGAACCTAATCTGTGACTGGAGAAGAGATAACTCTGATGTGTGTCATTTGGGATGGGAAGGAGAAGAAAACAGACACTAGTACTTACACTGCGAACGAACGCCGATAATAGAGACAGAGTCACCCGAAAGTAGAAAACACGTGACCACTAATCTTAGTCCATTTCCAATAAATGGGACGTGAGACTTTTCAGGTGTATGGGGAGTTTCGACATGTACATTAAAAACCTCAAGTCTCTGAGGGACTAGGGTCAGGTACCAGAGATTCGAATATTAAAGAAGAAATATCATATTTGAGATCAACTCGTCTCTAAAATGAAATTAGTATAAACATAAGGGTTACTTGGACCGTACAGTATTTATAATTATAACCACTGACGAACTACTTGATTGTTCTTATTCTTTAAACCTGTTAATAAAACCTTTTCTTCCTCCCTTCTAGACGAATTAATCAATATTCTTAAAGATAATGTAATCGAAAATACCGACAACCAGAGATCGTAGTAACTCATATGTCTTTCCTCTTTTTCTATTGAAGATGATTAAATTAAACTGTAAACTCGGTCGATACTTTCTTCGGAAGGTCATCTTTTCAATCACGGAAGTAGAAGTGCATCCAAATTTTTCGTCCACTTAAAGAGATCTAACGAAAATCTCGTCTCAAGATGCACCACCTTGTCTTCTTCGTACTTCCGTTTCCTCGACCCACTGACTTCCTGTTCGGACCCCTAAGGTGGTACCTATAACGGAAACGCATGTACCCGAGACGTTTCGTGGTTTAAAGTCTTGCCTGAGAGACAGGGACTCTTGAATCTCGGGATTAGACTTAGGTTTGTGGTCTGACTTATCCAAGTGTTTAGTTTACGTTTGATCCATTAGTGTTTGTGACACCTCCGTACCCCTCTTTAGGTGAACCTCCCCACTCCATCCCCGATCTAAATGTCCTCAAACTACTGTCCCTGAACCTTCAAACCAGGACCGTTGTTCCTTTTCTTCTATTGTCCCTTATTATCCTTCTTTCTCCGTAGACGACGTCAGTGTTGAACCATTTAAAGGTGAGCGTTAATTGAAGAGGTCGAGTCTCAGAGAGGAGTTTCAATCCCTCCTTTCCTTTAGTAAGGTTTGTGGGTTCAATTCTTTTACTATGTAAAAAATTTTTTTCCTCTTTCTCCTAATGAAGATGATCAAATTAAACTGTAAACTCGGTTGATATTTCCTCTGACAGGTCACCATTCCCCAAACGATTACAACAAGGTCCCGAATGTAAAAGGACCTTCGTAACATGACACACATTACGTTGGCTTTCTTACTCACCCCAGAGTTTCTCTCTTACAACAACCGCTGAGAGAGGAACAAAAAGGAAGAGTAAAGGAGAGATCAAGAAAGAAGGAGAGAAGGGGTAGAAAAATAAAGAAGGGGCAGGTCCACGAAAAAACAATCAAAAGATTCACACACTAATTAACCTTCATCTTTGTTCGATCACGAAGACGGTTAACATACTGAGTCCGTTTCAGTGAAGTAGAGAAATCAGTGCAAAATAGTAGACGGGTCATTTCCGTGACCTGATAAGATTCAACGCTAACAGACACACACACACAATCAGTGAATCAGCACTGACTGAGAAACATTGGGAAACCTGACATCGGACGGTCCGAGGAGACCCTAAAAAGTCCGTTCTCATGACCTCACCCCACGGTAACGGAAGAGGTACACTACCAGACACCTACCGATGACGAATGGAAGGGAAAGAGAGAAGAGTAAAGAGTATAGAGTTGAAAACCCAGGTCGTCCTGATTTTATAAAAGTACTGATAACCCCATATTGTAATCATTATTATTATTGATACGATCCAACATAAAAGGTTTCTACCGGTGGTGGTATGTGGTATGGGTGGACTAGGGTAATATGTGGTACGGTAACTATAGGAGTATACTCCACCACTACAGATACAGGGAAAGGGAACTTTAACCCTCCTTGTACACTGACGAAACTGGTCTTCTGTTTCTCTCATTACGACACGGTTAAAGACCCGGTTGTAGAAGTCTTTGAGAGTTAAAGGTCAAGGACATAAAACCCTAGGACTCAGTACTTTCGGTTGGTGGTACGACCCTCTTTGGTTCATGGGTGAGTCTCTCCGGGACACACCCACAAGTCTGGTTGTCGGAGACGACTCAAGGGTCGGTTATGGGTCGTATTTGGCGGTCCGGACACTCACTTCTCCAGAAGTCTACTAAGGTCGGAGGTCGATCACTCAGTGAGAAGTGAAGGGTTGGTTCCGAAGTCTGTAACGTCTCATCTCTATTCGACAGGCGTACTGTGTAAAGGTTCAGGGACTAGGTGTCTCAGGTCTTCGTACTACTTTGCCAAGAACGAAATATAGTAATTCATTTCCACCAAACAATTGTGTCGTCACTTATTGGTCTTACCATTGATTGGAAATGACTTACAAACGACACACGGATTGAGATAAGATTTACGAAGTAAATTGGGAGTCTCGTTAGACCACTCCATCTGTGTCGATAACGGTAGGAAGTGACTGCCCATTAACGTCGTATCTCTTTGATTTATTGAACAAGTATAAATGGGTCGACCGTTAGGTTGTCTCCGCCAGTCGGGACCACAGGAAATGTGAATTAGTAATATGATAATATGGTGAGTTTATGTCCTATAAAATCTTCTACGTTTATATAAAGTTGATACCAAAAATAGATCTCTTTTAGTACCCTAGTCTAACTACTAGTCGGTTTATTTTTTCAATCCCTTTCCCGAAGTATCTACAATTGAGTAAATTTATAGTTTCCTTGCGACGGTCTCTCCGTAACAATAGAAGGAAGAGAATATCTACTTCTTTCTAGGTTTATCCAATACCTATTGGACGACGAATATATGTCTGTCCACCGACCCCCTTCTGCGCACAGTTTCAGATTTCCGACGGAATAGGGCAATTTGACGGGTGGGAGGGTGATCCAGTGTACCCGCTATTCCTGACCTTTCTACTTTATCCTCTTATTGTATTTCTCATGTAAGAAAGAACAATATTTTCAGGATTATAATGAATTAATGATATTACTTTTGCTTTGTAGTTCGCTGATTCGAGGAACTCCCTACTGTAACACGGAGTGGAAACTATGGCATTAAGGTATCGTCGTAAATTAGTCATAAACGACCTACATATTTGCACTGATAAAATATCAACAAGATACGATTACATCTAAGGATAATAAGTCTAAGTAATTAATAATAAATAGTAAGTTTAAATAATGATAATTTAATAAGTTTTCAATAAACGGAGTAGAATTATCAAATTGGGACAATCCTTTGCCAAAAGTTGTTCTTTTTGTTCCGAGGACGAGAGTACTTTGAATTTCAAAGCAACTGTTCGTTTGTTTTTTAACAAGAACACTCCTCGGACCATCCGATGTCAGGTACCCTAGTGTTTCTCAACCTGACTCTCTGAAGTGAAAAAGTGATATTGTATGTCTTTAATGTAAATATTTTATACTATCACTGTAAATTCAACTTCTGACTTACAGATGCTCTACGGATACATTTCAGATCTTCCGTTTTTTGAGATCCGTGACTTTTGTTGAGTACACTTTTGTAGAAATTCCCTGCATCCTTTCGATCCCGAGAATCTTAACCTGTGTTTGAGTTTTACAAACTCTTCGTCATTCTTTCGTTCACCCTACCTTTTTTTGACTCTCCTCACCATAGCCCCAGTCTTCCTATCGTCCCCGACCTGGGACGTCTCCGACCTAAAATAAGACTCCTACCCATACCTCGGTGGTCACTGAAGTTCGGTTCTTACTACACTAATCTAAATGTAAATTAGTTCAGTGATCTACGACACACCTCTCACATAAACTTCCCCGGTCACCTTTGTCCTTCTGGACAAAACTCCAGTAATATCTCTCGGTCTGTTCTGTTTGACACAAACCCTATCCCACTACCGTCGTCACTATTCCTCTCTCTCTGTCTACGATCTATGAAAACTCTTCGTTGGCGTTATATTAGACGTTAAAATAACCAATACGTCCTTACTTTCCTTAGGACCTTTCGAAGATCAAACCCCACTTCATAAACACCCCTACTCCCACGATAACTTACTCCAGCTTTTCTACCATGGTTACCCCTCGTTCAACCTCCTCTTTTATTCTCTGTGCACCATTTTTGTACGAGCTCTCTGATTTACTCGCGAATTACTGTTACCGACAGTAAATTGATTTCATACTAGTACACATACTATTTGATATCAAGGATCTTACGGGGGTGTCCCGTAATAAATTGTAGGTGTAAAATAATTACGGGAATGACTCCGACTCTGATTCCTTTCGTACACGCTGGTGAGTCCATTCTGCTCCTCTGCGGTCCTAGTCTTGAGCATAACGGACGGCCTTTCTCAAAGTAATTTGGTGCACGCACTCACGGACGAGTCAGCGAAGTCGCCACAGACCGAGAAACACTGGCATCCCTGACGTCGGGAAGTCCGAGGAGACAGGCAGGATAAGTGCCCCGTAATTTGATGTGACGGAGGGATCTGGTCGTATGTGTGTGTGTGTGCGTGTGTGTGTGTGTGTGTGTTTGTCTCTCTCTCTCTCTCTCGACCTAAACGACGGGGGACGACAAGCAAGTCACATTAGTAAACATCAAGACTTGTCAATAAGGTTCTCTTTTCATTTTCGCTTTCACTTTCAACGAGTCAGCACAGGCTGAGAAACGCTGGAGTACCTGATTATGTCAGGTACCTTGAGAGGTCTGGTCTTGTGACTTCACCCATCGGAAAGGGAAGAGGTTCCCTTGAAGGGTTGAGTCCCTGACTTGGTGGTCGTAACGACCACCTAAGAAATGGTCAACTCGGGGTTCCCTTTGGGTAAGGTTCTGTCCAGTACAAGTCATTTCGAGTTGTTTTAGATGACCTGTGGTAGGTTAGTGTTCGAAACACCTTCTGAAGCACCCCTTATATGTGCTTTTCCTCTATCCGGGACGGGAGTTCCGTGACATCTTCACTGTCTACAAAGAACTCGTTCTCTCACTTTACGGAATCGTATTTCCTCCCTTTAGGGTTTTCGTCCACTCTCCTCATCCCTACTCTTCTGAAGACTCTCCGTCCTCGTAAACTTGACCCAGAACTTCCTGCCTACCTCCAACTTCCTCTTTACCGTGAGGTTTGGTTTCTCCGACCGTTCTCGTCTGTCCGTAGTCGTTCGGTGACCATGGGTCCTCGTCACCCGTCGGCACCGTCTCGGACTTGCACCGTCCCTCTTCGGGAGGTGGTCCGAGTCAGTAACCGAAGAACCCACTGGAGGTGTCCAATAAATTAGAAAGACTCAGAGTCATACGAAAAGACATTTTACAACTATTATTCTCGCAGATGAAGTAACCCAAGAAACCTCTATATTCGACTTCCCGAAGTGTGTCTGGGATTAAGTATCCTCACAATGTTAAGTGGACACCTATTAACATCCCCTTCCTTTCAGTCTTTCGACCTTGTTTTAGAACCTCCCGGAACTCACGGTATAATTTGTAAAGTTGAAATAGACATCGGGTGTCTTTAAAGTAGTTGTCAAATACTCGGTCCTGACTGTACTCATGTCAACCGGAAAAATAATCGTCCAAGATGTAGACACCTAAGTCGGTTAACTTTCACTACCTTTTATAAAACCCCTTTTTAAGGTATTTCAAGGTTCTTTATTTTGAACTTAAACGAGGTTGATAAATATATCGTAAATGTCTGATAAATTTTGAAAAATGTATCGTAAATATAATACAATCCATAATATCTATTAGATCTGTACTAAATCTCGTATACCCTCCTACACCGATTCAATATATGTTCATAATGTAGTAAAATATATTCCCCGAACTCGTAGGTACCCAAAACGATAGGTACCCCTTAGGATCTTGGTTGTGTGGTGGAGAGGGAAGGGGAGATGGGGAGTCTATGGTTTCCTCCTGACATTAGAAGGTTTCTATTAAGGCCGGATATATACATTTCTCTATCCTTCGTTCACTGAATAATCTTGCGTTTAACGGATTCACATATTTTCTACACTTACACATAAAATATGGAACATAAAATAAAGAAAGTGTTTACAATATTTATATTTAAGTTCACTCGGTTTCCGACTGAATTGTACAACATTTCCCAGACACTGATCTATACAAACGATTCCTTATATAAAATTAAAAAGATCTTTATAAAGTTGTCACCTTTAGATGCATCATATCTTCTACGTGTCATTCTGACCCTAAGTGACTTATTCTGTTTAAGGATAAGTTTACAAAAAGGCTTCATCTTTAGTCTTTTCTTCAGTGAGAGGACAAGTCTTTACTCCTGTTTTTACTATAATTGTCCCGGTTTATCTTTTACAGAAAGAACCAAAGTGACTTGTTCGTCTAATTGAGTGATTACTAGGGGGTTGAGTGCGTTTTGTGAAAGGGGGTCCAACGGGAATTTTCCTCAAATTTTGTTTCTACTTGTTTCACTATTTGTGAAAGAAAACTTGAAATCTTTTAAACAAAGAAAACGGTGCCAACAAGGAAGTTGCTTAATTAAAAAATTGGACTCAATCACTCCAATAGACAAGTGTTTATAAAACACTCGTTGATGTCATTATCGAATTCCTTTTAACTCAACCGTTTTTAATTCATCTGACTAAATTCTTTTGTTATAAACGATATACGTTTGTTTATGTGTTTTCGACAAACGAAGACAACCCACAGTGTCTCAGCTTCATTCACAAGACTCAAACTCTTAAATATCTTAGTGGTTTCGACTCTTTCAACACTTGTCTCCTTTCTTAATGACGGTTCTGCACATGGACAAATTGGATTACTGATACTAATCTGAATTATATCGTGGACTTTACTTACAAATAAAAGTAATAACATTGAATACAAAACAAAATTTAGTTCGTAAATGACAGAAGATAATGTACGTAGGAGTGTTAAATCAGAGGATACGTCTTTTTTTTTTAGACACCGAACTATGTAAGTAGTCTGACTCTGGATTGGAACCCACTTTTTACTTAGGATATGGAGTATTTTAAGATGGTCATTAAAGAGTCAAATTAAACTTACGTTTTGTACGTTTAACAAGGTTCTCTTGACGGAAACTTGTTAACATAACTATACACCATGGACTAAACTTTCTGACGTGGTGACCAACTTTAGTGACTGAAAATAACGGAACTACTTATATTTCAGGGTTTCCACCATTGAAGAAACGTTAGACGAATAAATCGTGTGTGGATGTGAAAATTTTTTTTACAAAAGGACAAATAAACAGGAGACAATAGTGTCATTCTATTATTGGAGACAAAATGGAGAGGTAAGACATAGACACTAGAATTTTTCGGACTGCCTAGTTATACTCCGAAAATTACATGAAAAAGACGGAAAGAGTAATATCCAAACGTCAGTCTTATGATTTTACAGCAACTCTGTGTCAGAGAAAGATCACAAAACAAGGGTCCTTCACGAAGGTTCCTCTTACTCCCAGGTGTGTACCACAGAAAGTTCTTTATTTCGGTACCTCAAAGTCAAGGTTGTTAAAATACCCTGAGAAGAAGAGACCGTAATCTCTAACAATTCGTCTACAAACATCGTAGGAGGTACACGTAAGATTTCATGACAGAAATAAACTTACAGATTAAGAGTGTCGCGTCATTCCACTCATTTAGTTATTTTCTCACAAAAGGTCACGTGTATTCACCATATGACCGTTTACCAATTGTTGGCAAAGACCCCCGTCCCCTATCGGAACTAAACATCGTAAATGACTAAAGATTCCATATTTATTATGGTGGTTCTGGTCAAAGTTCGATGGTTTAATATGGTAACTTATACCTTAACCTTTTTTCTACGTATCTCCATGTATTAATACATCGTACCATGTTTATGTCATCTATACTTTTTTTGGAGTGATCATACCTCTTGTCATTTTACATCGTTTTACCCATCCTTCACTACCCCCGACTGAAAAATGACAGAAACAAAAATTATTATAAGAGAATCAACATTCAAGTGTATTGAAAATGATTAGTGACACAAATTGTAATCCAAACGTTTTAAGGAATACCCAGACTGTTCGACTAAAGTTACTCGACTACGTGTACGAAAAGACTAGTTTTTAATGGAAAAGGATCCATTTACTAGTGAAGATGTTACGGAGACCGAGAGTCACCTTTTTAGGGACGTCGGTAAAGGACCTTTCAACCAATATAAATGTCTTTCGTTTCAGTCAACACCATCGTCCGATACGAGTACTAAGTCTCGTCTGGTAGACCCGAGTCGCGACCCTTCCGAAACCCGACGTACCGGTATTGGCTCAATCGTGACGACAAATCAGGGAGTCAACACAGGTTGAGAAACGCAGGGGTACCTGACATCGGACGGTCCGAGGAGACAGGTACCTTAAGGGGTCCGTTTGAATGACCTTACTCAACGGTACGGGAGAAAGTCTCCTAGAAGGTCTACGTCCCTAGTTTGAGCCCAGAGACGGAACCGTCCGTCTAAGAAATGGTGACTCGGTGGTCCCTTCGGAGTCGATCGTGACGACGATTCAGTGAAGTCAGCATAGGCTGAGACACGCTGGGGTATCTGTCGTCGGGTGGTCCGAGGGGGCAGGGACCCTAAGAGGTCCGTTCTTGTGACCTCACCCAACGGTAAAGGAAGAGGTTACGTCCTTTCACTTTTCACTTTCACTTCAGTGAGTCAGCACAGGTTGAGGATCACTGGGGTACCTGACATCGGGGAGTCCGAGGAGGCAGGTACCCTAAAAGGTCCGTTCTCGTGACCTCACCCCACGGTAACGGAAGAGTCCACCGTGATCACAAGAAATTTTTTTGTTTGTTTGTTTGTTCCTTTAACACATTATCCCAAGTTGTTAAGACGGAACGTTAATTTAAACTACTGTCCTTTATCTAAGTTATACGGATATGATTGATGAGTTGGATAAGAAAATTACTTCTATCCCCTCCCTTAACCTGAAATCTAGTCATCACTCAAAAAGTGTAGTAAGAACGAAACTCATATAACGATGGTAAACAACTCCATTTGATAGAAACCAGTACACGAGTAAGTAAGTAAGTAAGAAGTGTATGAATAACCGAGGGATACCGTCCGTTTCACTCCGTACTCCGTATTATACGAATTTCTTTTTGTTTGATCAGAGAAAACGGGACCTTTAGTCAGATCACTTCTCTATCAATACATATATTTAGTTTTAAGTCGGTTAATTGTAAAATAATGTCTTTAATTAATTTACTCGGTATTTCTACTTGTTGACTAACCTTGAAAAGTATTTGAACGACGAACCTACTTCCTGACCCCGGGGGGGACGAACTTTTTACACTGGGACCTCCTGACTGATACTTCTTAGGTTCATTCAGAGTTACAAGAACCCTCCCTTGTGTCACGTGTAGGTTGGACCTTGAGTAGTTTTGTTCTTAGATGACACTGGACCTTTGACAAGGAACACCCCCAATCTTTCTACTTATCCTTTTTAAGGACCGAAAGTTTCAAATACTGGTTCTTTATTCTGTACCCATATCTGGTAATACCATGTTCCGTCTCTAATGAATCCGACTCGGTCCACAGGACCTCCACGACACCCGTGTGTCCAACCTACACCGTTCTCGGTGGGATTTGGTCCTTTACCGGGACCTTGTCCTCTGACCTTGAGCGTCGACTCGTTCAGAACCTCGAGGTTTAGATACTCTTCTTTGATTTACTCTAACATTTTGGAGTGATTTCTCAAAATCGGTATCCTTATAGAAGTTCTTTTACCAATACGTCCTAATTGAAAGAGACCTTAGAACCTTTATTTGACTCACTGGAGATAATCCCGGGTTAGGTCAGGAGACCAAAGTCCTTTTCCACTTTCCTTTCCCGGTCCATTGTGGACATGAACAAAAAAACAAGAGTGCGTTTTCACATGTCGTACTCTTTCGTAGGACTACAAAGAAGATGACCGGTTACTCCACACCACCTTCGACTCCCCTTCGTTTCAGTAGACGAAGACTGTTAATACCTGGTATCGTCGGTGGCGTGACTAGAGTAAATGGTAAAGTCAAAGGGATCCCTACATTGAAAGGGTGAAAGTCCTTGGGATTCCCACTTACCAGATGAATAACCAATTCATCTCACCTAAATTTTTAGAAAACTATTATCGTTTACTATTAAGTAATTAGGTTTATTATGTTAATCTTCTTTTGGATTGGAGACAGTCAAAAATTAAAAACATCTCCTTTTCCTACAATAGTAGTCTTACAGACTCCAGTTCAGTTATCGTGAATGTAGAGGTATCTTTTCCCCGTAGATAAAACGGGTACAAAGGTCCGGTGTAGACCTCACGACACGAGACAAGACCGGAGGAGAGATTCTCCTTACTTTTGACTTCACTTCTATTAATTTCCTCTTGTTGGTCGTACTATTCGTCAGTCCGTTTACGTCGTACTTACAAGTATTAGGTGACTTCGACAAATCGGACCTCTTATGAACAACCCCCTTCCTGTCGTCGTACTTGTGGTAGAAACTGATATTATACTGGTAATATATTTTCTATCTCAGTTACGACACACACAAGAACAACCCGTCGTACTTTGAACTGTCCGTTTCAGACAGTTTCTGTCAGAAGAAACCTCTGAATCGAGGTTTCTTCTCTTAATGGTTTTTCTTTAGTAGGATTTTACTTCACTAGACGGAACACTTCCTCACTCAAAGGGTTAAGACCACTACAAATTCGTCTTCGATTATTGGTACTTACTCCTCAAAAATCTAGTCACCTAGAGTTTGATACTAATTCATCCTTAACGGCTCTCTGAAACAGGTTCGTGTAATGACCAAGATCGAGGGTCTCTAATACTAAGTCACACAAACCTCACCCCGGGTATTTAAACGGAAACTGGTACAAGGGTCCACTACGACGACGACGATTCACTCACTATTAACGAGGTCAGTACAGGTCGAGAAACGCTGGGGTACCTGACATCGGATGGTCCGAGGAGACAGGTACCCTAAGAGGTCCGTTCTTATGACCTCACCCAACGGTACGGGGGGAGGTCCCCTAGAAGGACTGGGTCCCTAGTTTGGGTGTAGAGAGTGTAAAGGATATAACCGTCTACCCGAGAAATGGTGATCACGGTGGTACACGTCTATAGTCTTTCTATAAGTAATTTTTGTTTGATGTCCTACCACACGTAAACACTACCGTCAAAATCCTTTTTTTGAATTATGATACCAACGTGTACACATAAGTTGAAGTCCTTCTCCGTTTTCTGACAATTATCACCGAAAGAGTCCCCTATTCCACCTCTTCCTTTACCGTTGGGTGAGGTCGTAAGAATGGACGTCTTAGGGTACCTGTCTTCTCGGACCTCCCGATGTCAGGTATCCCAGTGTCTCTCAGCCTGTGCTGACTCACTGATTGTGTGTGTGTGTGTCCCCTATTCCTTACACACACACACACACACCCCCCCACGTATACATTTTATTATCACTTCGTTTGATCCGTCGTTGTCCCTATTAATTAAGTCAGATAGTGAAACGGTAAGACTGACCGGATCAAATCTTTATAAGGTTGTGAACGTTTTTTCTTGACTCGTCCCTCACTCCCTCCTAGTATAATTATCTTACTAGTCCTATCTACTAAATTTATTACGTTTAAAAGGTTTATCCATAAATTATACGGTGAGTGAAACTCCAGACACTTGTTAAAAATGCATACATATCAACACGGGTAAATCATACCAATTGTTCCTCGTTTAGGAAACAACCTTTACACAATACATTAACGTCTTATTAACTCAGGATGTGACTCCCCGCGATTGCGTGGTTCCCTAATTATTGAGTAGACTTGGTTGCGCGGGAGACGACCTGTAAGAATCTTTCATTGTGAAAAAAAAAAAAATGAAATGTTATGACATAACCAAAACGGTATGTGACTGTACTTAGGTGGTGACCACATGTACTCAAGGGTTGGGACTCGAGGGAGGGTGGAGGGGGGAGTATAGTAGGGAGACCCAGTAGGGTCACGTGGTCGGGGTTCGTAGGACATAGGACGTAGCTTGGACCTGACCGCTAAGCAAAGAATGTACTATCATATGTACAAAGTTACGGTAAGAGGGGTTAGTAGGGTGGGAGAGGGAGAGGGTGTCTCAGGTTTTCAGACAAGAAATGTAGACACAGAGAAAACGACAGAGCGTATGTCCCAATAGTAACGGTAGAAAGATTTAAGGTATATATACACAATCATTTGTGGATAACATTTCGTTTACCGTGGGGTGAGGTCGTGAAAACGGACCTTTTAGGGTGCCTACCTCCTCGGACCACCCGGCGTCAGGTACCCCAGTGATTCTCAGTCTGTGCTGACTCGCTGAAGTGAAAGTGAAAAGTGAAAGGACGTGACCTTTTCTTTTACCGTTGGGTGAGGTCACAAGAACGGACCTCTTAGGGTCCTTACCCCCTCGGAGCACCCGACGGTAAATACCCCAGTGTGTCTCAGCCTGTGGTGACTTCGTTGAATCGTCGTCGTCGTCACGGAAGAGATACCAGGTCTAGTAAGAAAGTAAGGTTCTCATGACTAGTGGATGGTACACGGTCCACGTATACATAGTAGTATGTACTATAAAATTACAGACAGCATACTAAGATAAACGAAAAGATATACAAATTTATAAAGAGATGTTTTTGATACAATTCTCCTTTTCCCCAGTCTTTTTATTATACTATTTTAAAGAATAGAATTTAAGACCACCATCAGAGACCTGGTTAATTCACTTCATTTCCGTACATAATGTATTCTATGGTTTGGTAAAATCTTGACACATACCGAATTATTTAATAAATCAATTTATAAACGAAAAGATATACAAATTTACAAAGAGATGCTTTTGATACAATTCTCCTTTTCCCCAGTCTTTTTATTATACTATTTTAAAGAATAGAATTTAAGACCACCATCAAGAGACCTGGTTAATTCACTTCATTTCCGTACATAATGTATTCTATGGTTTGGTAAAATCTTGACACATACCGAATTATTTAATAAATTAATTTGAGACAAAATCTCGGTTCTTTTAACTCCAAGTATTCTGTCATTGTCGATCATATCTCCGTCCGTCTTTTAATCTTTCTTTTTTTTTTTCGGTCATGATTTTAAAGTCAGTGGAACAATCACCTAAACAGTGTAAGTTGGATTCTTATTTTATTATTAGTTCAACATACACACACAGACAAACATAAAAAACACAAATTCGTTACTGGTGACCAAACTGTCTTCGTCGTGGGTTAGACAAATACATCTCTACATATAAATTCCAATTAGGTGTGGTTTCATTTATCAACTGTAGTCTCTTTACCTACTCCAGTAGTCCTCCACTTAACTCTTCTTTTTTTCTCCTTTCAACTAAAATCAGGAAACGTTCCACATTCTAAACCCTCAAGGTCGACTCTTTTACGAACATGAAGAGGTCCCGACCTTTGAACGTCTCAAGTCCCGTGGGTCTCCTGTGTCCGTGACGACCCCTTAGACTATACATTTCCTACTTTCGTGAACTACGACTCTTCGGACATTTAATCGTCCTTTGTATATGATGTAGTTAGGTTTCTGACTTTTCAAGACCAAATGATTCTGGAAAATATTTCTTGTGTGTGATTTCAAACCCCTTATCGACTTCCGTAAACAGAAAAAGTCGGGAAGACGGTTGAGTGTCCGGTAGTAAAAGTCGTCCTAACGGTTTCCTCACTCCTCCGAGAGGGTTCTCGTCCATCATCCACAACTTCACTACTCTTCCCCTCTTTAAGACCGAATACGTATCAAAGACTTAAAAACGTAGGAAATGAACCACTTCATCTAGTATACCAAGACAAAAATGACTTCTTCAGTCTTCGAAGACACAGAAACGGGACGTGGTGTTGACGAACTGATGGAGTCAAACTTGTGTGAGTAATAAAAGGTTCAAGACTCTTGGTCTATCGGATCCATAACCTGGTACACACCCTACTTCAGATAACGGTACCTGTGACAGGAAAAGTGAGTGAATTATAGTAGTTCATCTGGTACCTCCGTAAATACAACTTCTTAACTCGTCTTTTATTTAATAAAGACAAAAATAAAGGTAATGAGATCCTCTGTCTAACTTTTTCTATAACGACGTTAAATACAGTTTCTGATAGACCGACAGAAAAGAACTTCTTAAAATCTGATAGGGTGGAATTTAAATACATAAATTAGGTAAAACTTAAATAAAAACACACACCACAATTTTTTACAAGATTAAAGTAAAAAGTGTACATCGACGGGTCAAAGGAGTCGTGGTGAATAATCTGTCTGACAGAAAAGAGGTAACATATCAGAACGGTGGAAACAATATCCAATTACTTGGTGTCCATGTAATCAAATAAAGATCAGAAAAATAGTACAATGTACCTAAATGATCTTTTCTGAAACTACGATACCTTCTAACTTCCGTTATCCTCTTCCCCCACTGTCCTATTCTACCAACCTATTGTAGTGGTTGAGTTACCTGTACTCAAACTTGTTTGAGGTCCTCTATCACTTCCTGTCCCTTCAATCCGAATGACGTCAGGTACCCCAGAGTTTCTCAACCTGTGATAAATCGATCACTTATTGTTGTTTAACTTGACTCAAACCACTGTTATGGTATGACAAAACTACTAACAGTGAAACATCATATCAGACTTCAGTCCCTGAGACTGACGTGATCAAGACAGAAAACACAGAGGTATGTTTAAAATTCTAAAAAACAGGATCAAAACACTTTTTACGGTAACCATTTCCGAGAGACCCACTAAGTCACCATTTCTTAGACTGACGGTTACGTCCTCTGTACCCTAACTATGGACCCAACCCTTTTAAGGGACCTCTTTCTTTACCGCTGGGTGAGGTCATAAGAACGGACCCTTTAGGGTAACTGTCTCCTCCGACCACCCGATGTCAAGTACCCTAACGTCTCAGTTTGTGTTAAATCGTTGATTCGTACGTACGTGTGGTGACCGTTTAACTATCCCTAACACAAATTAGACATCTAACGGAACCCGCCATGACAGTAAAACTGTTATAACTAAGAAGGTTGGACTCCTGTACCATATAGAAAGGTAGACCAACCCAGTAGAAGTCAAAGAAAGTAGTCATAGAATATCAAGAACCTCATGTTCAGGAAACGGAGGAATCTATCCAAATAAGGATTCACAAAATAAGAAAAACTATACTACCATTTACCCTAAGAAAGAAATTAAAGAGAAAGACTAGAAAGTAAAAATCACATGTCTCTACATCGTCTAAAGACACATGAATAAAACATAGGACGTTGAACTAGTCTAAATAACTACTCAACATCAAAGTACCATCGTAGGAATCATAAAAGATGTACATTATAGTACAGTAGACGTTTGTCACTGTCAAAAGACACTGAAGAAAAGGTTAAAACAACACAAAAATCCGTGATTCAACATAGACAGAGAAAACGTTGGGGTACCTGATATCGAGTGGTGCGAGGAGACAAGTACCCTAAAGGGACCGTTCTTACGACCTCACCTAACAGTAAAGGAAGAGATCCCTTAGAAGACTAGGTCCCTAACTTGAGTACAGAGGACGAACCGTCCACCTCTGTATCTTTCTTAAACCCTCACAATGAAGGAGAAGGTAAAGAACTTTATCAAGGTCTTATATCCACAATTGAAAAGAGACTTGAAAACTATCGTAATCGGACACTTCGATAAACCAGGATCTGAAACCAAACAACCCTCAAAAAGTTAGAAACCTTTTCTAACGACCCTTTCTACTTTGTGTCCTCCTCTTCCCCTACTGTCTCATACTCTACCAACCTACCGTAGTGACTGAGTTACCTGTACTCGGACTCGTTTGAGACCCTTTACCACTTTCTGATCCTTCGGACCGTACGACGTCAGGTACCCAACGTTTCTCAGTCTGTACTGACTCA
Organism: Capra ibex; assembly: GCA_006410555.1. Taxonomy (NCBI): domain Eukaryota; kingdom Metazoa; phylum Chordata; class Mammalia; order Artiodactyla; family Bovidae; genus Capra; species Capra ibex. Next base: position 1,457,567 of record SJYO01006649.1, read on the forward strand.
CTTGTTGTTGTGTTCAGTATCAAGTTAAAGTCCTGAACACAAACCAGACAAGTATAAAAGATAAAGAGGGTCAGAAGTCTCTAACATAGACAGATTCTTAAATAGGTAAAGAAAATAATCGTATATCAACGAATATCATCAGAGAATACTAAGAAACATAAAGACGCCACAGGTGCCATTGTGGAGAACAAAGTAAAATTAATGTATCTAAACTCTTAAGAGGGAGAAAAAGAACCACGTACCCGTACGATTCAAAGAAGTCAACATAGACTGAGAAACACTGGGATACCTGACATCGGTCGGTCCGAGGAGACTAGCACCCTAAGAGGTTCATTCTTATGACCTCACCCAACGGTACAGGAGGAAGGGTTAGGTCCCTAGTTTGGACACAGAAAATGTAGAGGACTTAACCGTCCTTCCAAGAAATGGTGATCGTGGTGGACCCTTGGCGAAAAGAACCACTCAAGACCGATTTCCTAATAGTTAAAATAAATGGAAAAGTTTCTTAGTCGAAAGTCAAAATAACTAAAAAAAGATAACAAAAGAAGTAGGGACAAAGTGAATACAAACGAGACTAGAAATAATAAAGAAAAGAAAATAATTGAAACTCAAAACAAACAAGAGGAAAGAGTTCAACGGAATCCACATTTCAATCTGACAAATGAACTCTAAAAATAACAAAGGACATAACGATATTCGAACATATTTTAACATAACGATATTCGAAAGGAGAATCTTGACTAAAAGAACGTAGGGTATTCAAAACCTAGTAGTACGAAAGTAAAAGTAAGTAGAGATCCATAAAAAATAAAAGAGGAAGTAAAGAAGTCACAAGGTAACCAACCACTCATCGTATGACATATCGAAGGGGTACAAACATAAAAATGTCAAAATAGGAATAACAACTAAAGATTATAACATCACAACACCAGTCTTTTCTACGAACTATACTAAAATTAAAAGAATTTAAATGACTTCAAACGAAACTATTCAAGACCTTTTCAAGGTATACTTGAGCTCTTCTTTCATATAAAACGACAAAAACCTACCTTACCAGATATTTATAGTTAATTCAGGTAGACCAAATCACACAGTAAATTCCGGACACAAAGGAATGACTAAAAGACAACACCAGAAAATGTCTGGTCCTGTACCCCTGACTTCAGCCACTTTTCTTTCTCTTTTTCTCTCTCTCTCTCTCTCGTCATAGAGAGCCCAATGTACCTTTTGGTTATTTCGGGCACGTGTCCTGAACATGGTGAGTGTTTCCGTGTCCCGCAGAAGAGTTCCTCCAGAACTTTCGGGCCCGTTCTTTCACCGGAGCCATCCGAAGGTACGAGGCCTCTCTTACTTCTGTTTTTCTTCCTGCGTCCCCTGGGTCCAGAGATCACCTCGTTCCCATAAAATAATCGTGTTTACGTACAAATATATAGAAGTCGTTTTACTAATGAGTCGGTAAGGTTTCTTACGTTAAGGCAGTCAACGTTGTTTTACCTATCAGATTATGTATGTTCCAGTGATTACGACTTTTCCAGTGACTTCCCTCAATGACTTTCCTTAGGTTCGTCCATGGGAAAGGGTACTAGAGTCAGGACTCTTGACGCACGTCGAGGTGAACAAGGGTTTTATCCTTGACTATTCCTTGTCTCTTAGGAACTCTTTACCGCGTGTTTCCTTCTTTTTGTTGTATAACCTAAGGAATTCCAACTTGCAAGGGACTGTTAAGGGGGAAAAAATAAAAAAGTATTAACCCCACTGACATCTATAGAATCACTTTTTCCAGGACTGGTTTACTCAAACAAATCAAACTTGTTAAAATCAACTTTCCGTAGCCATATGATACGTATATTGGTAATCCTGTTGATAATCGTAATGTTAAGGTCTAGGTCATGATACATATTATAAAAGGTTGGTAGAAATTCTCAGATCAGGTCTATTAACTAGTCGATCGATAAATCTATTCCAAAGATCCAATAACCTTCTTCCATCTGAGAATCTCTTCCGAAGTTTCTAAAGATAAACATTATTAACATGTAAATTCCTTCTACTTTAAACTAAATAAGTGTTAACATTCGTGATGTCAACTTGACTTGTCCCCATTATGTTTTAACTTATCTTAAGATTAGTGTAAAATCATATCGAACAAAAACATTTAGATAATTAACTAGAGACTGGTTAACCTTCCGATAAAAATAAAGGACATAAAATAGAACTTGAAGGAGAAAATAAACTCGGACTCACCAGGTGTATCATACTCGTTGAAATCAGGTTAAAACCTATTGTAACACACAAACTTAACTCCAAACATTTCGTCGTCATCACGTTTACCGATAGTTAGGGTTACACGGTTCTTAATCGGTAGGTTACTTAGTAAATCTAGTAGTCTCATTAAATTATTCATTATTGGTCCTTCGTTCAGACCGGTACCCTGGAAGAAAAGTCCCAACAACCTCTAGATAACCGTTGGTATCCAATACAACTCTAGCTTCTTAGTCTTCCCTAAGTAAAAAACATCTGTACCTCCCCAATTCTGTTCATATATCAAACGTTAGATATGTTCAATATTTTGAATTTCAGAATAATTTAATATTCAAAGGATATCGATGTTATTTTCCTTCTCCTTGTCTTCGAACATATTTTATACTGACTAATATTACTTTCCTTATTACTGATCTTGATACTGATCAGACACTTTATAGGTCAGGTTCAATGTTCAAGAAGTCACGGGTACCGTTCAAAGGTTTACAGGGTAACAAGTCCAGGTTAGGTAAATGACTCCTGATAAGCTCCCACTCCCCCATGGTAAGGTGACAGTTCGGTCGGTTCTTCAGGAAACAGTACCATTACAAGGTAGTATCATAACCATTAGAAGGTACTATGAACTCATCGTATTAGTGTATTATTGGTGTATGATACCCCAGGGATTAGTTGTTACCATATTAACCGGTGTTTGTAATTAAAAGGACTAAACCTGACTGTAGACAGGGTTACTTGTCCTCATATAAATTTCAAGAATATTCATTTGGGAAACACATTACAAAAAACAGGAAAGGAATCTCAAAGTCATCACAACTGTACCAAGAGTATTTTTCTTTCCCGTCATTTATTAGGTTCGTTTCGGGTTTTCAGGAAAAAACCTCCGTCCTACTTTCGGGTTCAAAGAACCGATTACAAATACATATTAAGACGACCCAGTACGTGTTTCCTTCCTAAAGTATTGGATTTCTTTATAATTAATCAGAGGGAAGAAGGATTCCTACACTCCCGGGGAGGTCTGAGGTTCCTCCTCCGTATACATAACTCAGTAACCATCTATACTAACAAGAAGAAAAACAGGTAAGATGTTGGACATCATTTCCCCCCAACCCATATATCCGGGTCATTCATACTAAGTAGTTGAGTCGAACTCGTCCCCTTCGTTTTCGTTCGTTTCGTTCGTATCGTTGTTTTTATAAAAGACCTAAGGCTCCGTAAGGGACAACTCTTTGGTCTAAAAGTGGAAATAATCATTCCCAAAAATAGACAGAGGTTCATCCCCCTAGTACTCCATCTACTGCAACCCACGTCGTAAAAAACCTTTAGAGATTTCGACGGTACCGAACATGACCTTGGAGGAGAAGGACCCCCAAAGTAAAAAAGGATAGAACTTACAACCACCAAGAGACCCCCACCTAGAAGACTTCTTCCTCGGTTGACTGAAACAACCTAGATAGACCTTTTTATATTCGTATGGAAAAAAGGACATTATAATTAAAAGGTCTAAAGGTAACAAATCAGTCGGGTAGAACTATGGTTTACCCGTCTCCTTCTCTTCCCAGAAAGTCAAAGAGCTTTAAAAAAAAACAAAAACAGTTTTATAGAGGAACGTCATTCAAATTTTTTAAATTTTGTTTATTTCACATAATTTTTGTCAATATCCAAATCTCTTATCGAACACAACCTTAGATCATTTCAGACAATTTCAGATCATTATGATCAGATCATTTCAGATTATTTCAGACATCTATTTCTTCTATCATCACAAGGACACATAAGGGGGGAAAATTTAAAAAAATAAACATCAAAGTCACACACTACACAAACAAACTAATATGAAACACAAACACCCAATATTCCTTATAGACATTGTACAAATTATCTTTTACTAACATTTTTAACAAACTTCACAAATCTTTATATTCGTCCCGGTAACAGGCAAAAATACTTTGATCCTCAAAAGTAATATCGTTTTGTTCAATTATCTACTCCATATTACACAACACATCAAAGTGGAGTTTCTCCATACCGGCTCTATTTTCTTCTCAAACACAACTATATCTGTACATTCTTTCTTCTATCTCTCTCTCAAGTCCCGTTACTCAATATAGGTAAACGGTAGTGAATAACCCAACATTAGAAGTTTCTAACTATGGAACACATTACCCAGCTTCTACATTCTCAAATATTCATCTCGTTAATAATTACTAAAGAAATCACCGTCATACCTTAAAAGATATAACCACATTCCTCGGTCGTAATAACACATTATTTCGTACAACAAAAAGCCGTCATCGTTTGACGACGACGATGACGATTCAGCGAAGTCAGCACAGGATGAGACACGCTGGGGTATCTGTCGTCGGGTGGTCCGAGGGGGCAGGGACCCTAAGAGGTTCGTTCTTGTGACCTCGCCCCACGGTAAAGGGAGAGGTTACGTACTTTCACTTTTCACTTTCACTTCAGTGAGTCAGCACAGGCTGAAGCGCTGGGGTACCTGACGTCGGATGGTCCGAGGAGGTAGGTACCCTAAAAGGTCCGTTCTCATGACCTCACCCCAACGGCAACGGAAGAGGCCCCTCATCGTTTTCTTCAAATAATCGAACAAGTTATGGTACTCAGTATCCCGGCCCTTCCGTCCTTACACAAGGTTATACTTATTATATTTACCCTCTTCACGTAAAAGACTATTATCTAACATCAAACTTTTTTTCAACAACTTATTGTCCCACTAACCTTAAATATCACCTCCAAAAATATAAAAAATTATATTTTTAACTTATATTCCTTAGTCTGATACATTCATTTATTTATTGAACTTACTATTGTACATTAAATAAAACAACTCGTCTTACTTTAAATCATATTTTCTAAAATATAAGAAACTCTATGGTCTTACTCCGAAACCGTAAAAACCAGGTTAGACATATCTTTTGTAGTCGAACTCCATATCTGATACTCGACTGTTGCATCCTCTATTATTTAAATCATAAAAACTTCTTTAAAGTCTCGAACGATCTTCCTATTACTTTACTTTAAAAAGGTTTTATAAAGTCTTACCGATAAACCTTTAGTCATCTTCAAACATTACACAAGAGGTTAACTCTAAATAATTATCCATAATGTTAAAATACTCCTAGTCTCGGTTAATTGCAAAACCAAAATAAAGAAAGTAACTATTATTAATCTCGCTAATTTAGTTCTATCCCACATTCACTAAAACAGGGAGATTTTACCCATATCTAGGTAAGATAACCTACAAAATCGACCCGTTCTTCAGGACACCCCCTTACTTCTCTTCTCTCATATTTATTAAAATCTCCATTTAGTTCAGATTATGCACATTCTTTAACGAAAACGTTAAATAAAACATAATTTATCTCAAGAAGAGCACGGAGAACACTTTTACTTACTCCCGATAAATTTAACCCTAGAGAAAAGTTTCATAATTTGTTTAATCCGTCAACTATTAATCGTTACAGATTTCTTCCAGACTAGATTAACTATAGAGAATTTTCAAAAACTTTTAGTAAGTTCCAACTATTAAATAGTCATACTTAGCCACAGTCAAACCCTCATTATACAACAGATAATTATTGTTTAGGATTCATTACCATTCCACATTTCCAAACTTAAAAAAATCCCCGTTATTGATTAGGTCTCAGAAAGTTCGTAACAACCCGATATAATTTGTACACAACTCAAAGGTTTTGTCTACCTCGACTTTTGTTATATATTAGGTATATTACTTATTGTTCTTTTAATCTTTTAACAAAAGAATATCCAAGGTCCCGTAACCGATGTATTATAACTGTGTACCACCCTTTTAAGTAGTAAAAAAAAAACTTCTTTATATCAGGTAACCATAACGAATACTCCGGGTCACACCAATCCTATTCCTTCTCTCTTTCGATTAGAGAACAACAGATCTCCTATATTTAAATATACATTTTTCGTTAGGACATTAGTTATTATTATTATTATACGGTCAACACTCCTTATTACCATCCACTACCCTAAAAAAATAACGTTACATGGGTATCCTAAGTATCTACGTCATTGAAAAGATTCTAGACAATTCTCTACAGTAAACGGTCTAAAAATTTTACTCTAAAAAGTTATACAAAATTAAAATTAACATACAAATATTCAAGAAATCATCGGACATTAAAGAGAAAACATTCCCCGGTAACAGACAGGTTTATTCGAGTAGTATAAGGATTCAATAAAATTATTAACAAAACAAACAATTTACTCGTCACCGGGGATTCTTTTAACACCTTAAATATAGACTCAAACGGTAACATATTCATTTAGAGTAAGATATCTAATTCCCCACGTAGATAAAACATTCCAACATTACATCGTCCGACCGGAAGACCAGAGAGTGTTCCTATTTAAACTTATGAAACTATTTGTAAAACATAAAATCAAACTCTTTGAGGACATTAAACCGTTCTTTAGAAAACACCGGATATTATCACTACAGTCTATATCATAGCTCCTCTGGTCTTTTAAAAAATGGTACTTAAAACTATAAATAGAAACCAACCCGCATAAGTCTATTGTTACTACAGGTATTCCTAACAAAAACTAGACATAAAAAACTTGGTAGACAGACATATAGTGATCTCCTTAATTATCTTTAATTAATACCATTCCATTCCAACATATACCAGTGGGACGAATAAATTGAATATACGTCTCATGTAGTACTCTTTACGACCTGACCTTCTTCGTGTTCGACCTTATTTCTAACGGTCCTCTTTATAGTTATTGGAGTCTATACATCTACTGTGGTGGGAATACCGTCTTTCACTTCTCCTTGATTTTTCGGAGAACCACTTTCACTTTCTCCTCTCACTTTTTCAACCGAATTTCGAGATGTAAGTCTTTTGATTCTAATACCGTAGACCAGGGTAGTGAAGTACCCTTTATCTACCCCTTTGTCACCTTTGTCATAGTCTGAAATAAAAAGTCCCGAGGTTTTAGTGACGTCTACCACTAACGTCAGTACTTTAATTTTCTACGAATGAGGGACCTTCCTTTCAATACTGGTTGGATCTCTCATATAACTTTTCATCTTTGTAATGAAACGGTTGTTTCCAGGCAGATCAGTTCCGATACCAAAAAGGTCACCAGTACATACCTACACTCTCAACCTGACACTTCTTTCGACTCGTGACTTCTTAACTACGAAAACTGACACCTCAACCTCTTCTGAGAACTCTCAGGAAACCTGACGTTCCTCTAGGTTGGTCAGGTAATATTTCCTCTAACCAGGACCCACAAGAAACCTTCCTTACTACGATTTCGACTTTGAGGTCATGAAACCGGTGGAGTACACTTCGCAACTGAGTAACCTTTTCTGAGACTACGACCCTCCCTAACCCCCATCCTCCTCTTCCCCTGTTGTCTCTTACTCTACCGACCTACCGTAGTGGGTGAGCTACCTGTACTCAGACTCACTTGAGGTCCTCAACAACTACCTGTCCCTCCGGACCACACGACGTTAAGTACCCCAACGTTTCTCAGTCTGTGCTGACTCGCTGACTTGACTTGACTTGACTTCCATTTTCTTCATTAACCCGTTAAAACAGGGGAAAAATTTTAACGGTATCATAGACTCTACTGTAGTACTAAACTTAAAGAGGGAATATTAGACTTAGTCAATAAGGTCCCACTTGTCATTAAGGGAATCTTAAGTTCGATCTAGTCGGTTCATTTTACGACTTCCAAACACCTCAATCCCCAGGTTTTTTAGGTCATCCATAAGATCTTCCTTAACGAACTCCCTTTTCCTCTTTTAGTAAATCCCGACTATATAGATACCGTCGTGACGGTCTACAACTTCCAAACTCCCTTTTCTACCTCAAACAGGGACCAAAAACAACTTCCCCTGTACCCCTCAGGGGTAAAACCTCAAATGGTTTTATACGAGAGGGAGTTGTATTATAAAGTCAAGTAAAGTCAAGTCAGCGAGTCAGCACAGACTGAGAAACACTGGGGTACTTAGCGTCGTACGGTCCGGAGGGACAGGGAGTGGTAGAGGGCCTCAAGTGAGTCTGAGTACAGGTAGCTCAGTCACTATGGTAGGTCGGTAGAGTAGGAGACAGTAGGGGAAGAGGAGGACGGGGATTAGGGAGGGTCGTAGTCTCAGAAAAGGTTACTCAGTTGAGAAGCGTACTCCACCGGTTTCATGACCTCAAAGTCGAAATCGTAGTAAGGAAGGTTTCTTTAGGGTCCCAACTAGAGGAAGTCTTACCTGACCAACCTAGAGGAACGTCAGGTTCCCTGAGAGTTCTCAGAAGAGATTGTGGTGTCAAGTTTTCGTAGTTAAGAAGTTACGTGTCGAAAGAAGTGTCAGGTTGAGAGTGTAGGTATGTACTGGTGACCTTTTTGGTATCGGAACTGATATGCCTGGAAACAACCGTTTCATTATAGAGACGAAAAGTTATACGATCCGACTGTAAAAGATCGGATTCTATAGGGAAATACCGTTATTCCCGTCTAAAAACCTTTCAAAAATAATAAAAATAAAAACAAACGTACAAAGAATCCCGTTAGAAAAAAATATACCCGGAATAGGGGTGTATGTTTTGTAGGAAGTAGAGGGAAAAATTTTCGTCGTCGGTAACAAAGTCGATTGTAAACGTAAAAGACAGAATCTGGGATCTAACACCGTTCGGAAGTTTATTAGTTATTCTCAGAGCCAGAGTACATATCCTCACTATCGGGAATTGTAAAAACTAAACGTAAAAGTATACGTTCGTCAAAAAGACCAACACTAGACCGTAGAAGAGGTTAATGTGATGTCCTTTATTGTCAAAGATCAGATCGATCTTTTAGTCATATCCGAAGTAATCCAGGAACATTATAGAATCACATTGATGGAAATCCAAGAGGAACTCCTCATTAAACTAGGGTCCGAAGTTCCCGTTAAAGAAAATTGACAAGTATATTATTTCCTCCCGTAACATAAACTCGAAGATAACGGAGTTCAACAGAACACAATCAATTGTAAAACTTTCACTAAACCAAGACCCCTCACAGTCGAGCTCGTAATTTTAACCGTACTAGGGTTCGGTGTAGAACTTTGGTGTATCTGGTAACTTCTATAAAAGGACCAAATTCCTCTCAATTGAGACCCTGGTTTCTATCCAAAGTCAGTAAGTTTCGAACCACACGTTTTAAAATAAATTTCACTGTCTTCTCTCTTTCGAAGACAGTATCTATAGTTTTCCCCTCATCTTTCTCATAAACAGAGTAACCAAATTCACCCTGGAATATAAAAAGTTGATCAACGACTCTTATCCATTTTTCTTATGGAGTTACAACATTCTCAAGATAAGCCGGGAAAAGGTTCTGTATGTAGACCCCTATTGAAACTGTGTTTTAATCGGTCCCTCTTGTCCAAGGTCTATTATAGAGACCCGTTCGACGTGACAACGACACATTACTCCCCATGTTCAGAACTCTATGTTCAAAGGTCCGTTCTAAAGAATGCTAATATCAGTAGTTGTATCTCGGATTCTTTTCGTAAAGGTACTCATTCTGTGACACAACACATTAATCTCCTTGATTTTTCGGAGAACTACTTTCACTTTCTCATCTCACTTTTTCAACCGAATTTCGAGTTGTAAGTCTTTTGTTTCTAGTACCGTAGACCAGGGTAGTGAAGTACGCTTTATCTACCCCTTTGTCACCTTTGTCACAGTCTGAAATATAAAAACCCGAGGTTTTAGTGACGTCTGCCACTAACGTTGGTACTTTAATTTTCTTGACTTGACTTAATAATCAAAACCTGGATTTCTTTCCAGTCAAGAAACCGTTCTATGTAACAACGTATTCCGAATTACTTTCGTACTCACTTTTACAAACGAAAGAGAAATATCCCGGGATCTAACAACAGATTCGAGATAGAGAAAGTCAAGGAGGACAAAAATCCTCTGATGCCAACAGTCCCTTTCCCCACCTCTTTAGCAGGGCATTAAAGAAGGACGACCCTTCACGTATCCGGGAATTAACGATTCCGTCGTATAAAAGAAATAGGAGTGTAACTCCCAGAGACTAGTTCTCCGGGACTCATTGTCAATCGAGTAATATACCAATGTCTATATTTTTCGTTTGTCGTTCTTATTCTACTGATATTAATAATGTCAGTTCTATCAAAAGGTGGTAAACCTCTCTTTTTACCACCCCGAAAGGTCGGTAAACAGGGTATTGGGGCACGAATTATTGGAGTCATCCAGGGTCAGTGAAGCAGGATATTACGACACTTATGGTACAGGGACAAGTCCACGGTGAACAACACCAGAAAACATCTGACCCTGTACCCCTGGTCTCAACTACTTTTCTTTCTCTCTTTTTCTCTCTCTCTCTCGTCATAGAGAGCTCAATGCACCTTTTGGTTATTTCGGGTAAGTGTCCCGAACGTGGTGAGTGCTTCCGTGTCCCACAGAAGAGTTCCTCCAGAACTTTCGGGCCCGTTCTTACACTCGAGCCATCCGAAGGTACGAGGCCTCTCTTACTTCTGTTTTTCTTCCTGCGTCCCCTGGGTCCAGAGATCACCTCGTTCCCATAAAATAATCGTGTTTACGTACAAATATATAGAAGTCATTTTACTAATGAGTCGGTAAGGTTTACGTTAAGGTAGTCAACGTTGTTTTACCTATCAGATTATGTAAGTTCCAGCGACTACGACTTTTCTCAGTGACTTCCCTCAATGACTTTCCTTAGGTTCGTCCATGGGAAAGGGTACTAGAGTCAGGACTCTTGACTCACGTCGAGATAAGTAAGGACTTTATCCTTGACTATTCCTTGTCTCTTAGGAACTCTTTACCGTGTGTTTCCTTCTTTTTACGTTGTATAACCTAAGGAATTTCAACTTACAGGGGACTGTTAAAAGACAGACCTACTAAACGGGTAACTACTTTCACCTCACAATTTCTGGGGGTAATAATAACAGAATGACAACTACAGAGGTAAATACCGACAACAACAAACGGAATATATAAATGTTAACAATGTAGAAAAACATGACTAGGACAAGTAATACATTACAGGAAGAAACAGAGAATATTGTCAGAAATAAAATTTCAGAAAAAACAGGTTATACTGATAACGATGAAGTCGAAAGAAAATTAATGACAGACGTACCCTATGTAAAAAAAGTATGGAAGTGAAAGTCAGACATACACAGGGATCTAGACTCCACCCAAAGAACATCTGTCGTATATATCCCCATAACAAAAACATAGGTACGTCGGTCAGATACAGAAAACCAACCTCGTAAATTAAGTGAATACAAATTCCACTAATAACTATACATACAAGAATGACGACAAGACAATTAACAAAACCTAAACAAAAACATCCACAAAAAGAAGGGAAATGAGAACAAGAGAACACTAAACTACTAGTTGAAATCACAACACAAATCTAAGACAAAAGAAAAAACACACACATAGATAACATCTAAATTGTCAAACGTTAATCACACTCCAAAACTATATTGTCACATATATATTTATTCTAACAAAATTCAACGACCAGAAAACTAAAGTTTATGTAAGGGTTATAGGACGTAAACACGAGAGGAGAAGAGTGGTAACGACCAAGACTATAGTAAACACACGTCTACTAAAGGATGGAAATTACATACAAACGGAAATGGTCAGTCGAAAAGGTAAACATTGACAGAATAGAGATTGACACTAGAAAAGAAAATGTGGAACTCTTTAAGGAAATCGTAAACAAAGTTTCGACCATACCACTACGACTCAAGACAATCAGAAACGAACAGACATGTCAAAACAAAACAAAAAAGTTAAAGAACTAGTTTAGACTTACACTCGGGACGACCCCTTTCATAAGAACAAACATCCGGGAAGGGAAAGAAGTGAATTTATATAACACGGTGAGGGAGACCGGATGTCTAAAAGACGACTCTTTAACCGACTATTGAAATAGTCTTAAGGAAACATATGATAAACAACGAAAATTGTAAAAAGAAACACAAATTGAAAACAGTTAAACTAATGAGACACAGAGCAATACAAGAAGGAACCCAATTAGAACGGACCCTGAGAGACACGAAGAACCTTAACTCAATGACAAAGGACAGGGTGTAATCCCTTAAAAAGTCGATAAAAGAGAAGTTTATAAAAGAGTCCAGAAAAGAGAGAAAAGGAAGAACCTACTGACGGCCCCCGGTCGCACTCCTTGAGGCGGGTACCGTTTCCAGTACTCCTTCCTCCGAACCGTATGCGTTTCCCCACTAGTTCGGAGTCCTTTGGCGGACAAGGGCTCGTAGATTGGGGGTTTGGTCTCAGACAAAATACGAGAGTGGATGTGGAGACTGAAATGCCCCCCGAGAGGGGGTATTGGCAAAGAGAGCCTCTTCCTCATTTGCACGTCGAGGTTCCGTTATTTTTAAGGACCCGCACTGTTCTCACAAAGTCGAATGCCTGAGGAGACTTCCAATAGATCGGGTGGACATATCCAAGCAGGTCGGTGTATCTCCGCACTCTACGAAATCTGAATGATTTCCGAATGATTAAGAAAACCCCTGAAGCTTTAATAATCATATCACACAACCAATCCTTAATATAACCACTTCCCAAAAAGTAAACAACACAGTTATTAACGACGATTAAGGGACGAGACCCACCCTGTTCCTACAGAGTCCAGTTTGGAGAGACGACTGTCTGATCGAACACACTGTCCTAATAGGTATGACGACGGTGATCCGTGTACTAACAAATGATGGAGAGTTGGTATTTGTCGTGTCTCTCAAAACCTCATAAAACTCTCAGAATTAATCGTGTCCCGAAAAAGAAGATCACCTCAGTTACTAACGGCGGTCCGGAAGTATAGGAATCCGTGGACCCTTATATAATTAGTTACATACACCTTATATCGTTTCCTTTATATCATCAAAAACTACAATCGTTATGATCTGAAAAACTCAATTACCTAAAAGAGAAAACATTATCTAGTGACATGAAACAATATTTAGTGGCACAGGAACGATACATTCTTACATTGAAATAGTATAGAATTCTGATTTATCTAGAATTCCCCTCGTAATCACTTTCCTAAAAGTAAACAACCCGACTACAAACGACGATTTAGAGGTACAAGGGATGGGAATATTACTTATATTAATTGTATATCCTCTTTATTCATAATTGGAAATTCGTATATCCTCTTTATTTATAATTGGAAATTCTGATTAGTACAATTGGAACCCAATTTATTTAAGGAAAGAACTAACATTGAGTGATATGGGAGTGGGATGTCCTACATTGAAATAAACCTCCCACCACGGACCAAATTCTTTTTTGTGGGAACCTTCTTTATTCAAAAAACCAATAGTCTTTCTTTCCTAGTATTTTACAGTCGTCCAGAGTGAGTACCGGTCTTCTACTACATGGAAAAAATATGTAAATACACTTCGTGGACTAAAACTATTTCCAGTCCTGACGACTGAGGACGCACTGAGATATAAGTAGGGATACACATTGTTTTCCATATATTCGTTTGGGGTTATATTTCTTTAGCCTAGTCAAAGACCTTTCTGACTAAGGGGGTACATCGAAGAAAGCACGAGGGCAAAAAGACCGACTTAAGGGTAGACCGCGTACCTACGATAAGGTGTATTAGGTTCAATAAGTCGGAGAAAAAGAGGTGATTAGAAGGATGATGTAATAGGTAAAGATTAGAGAGATATAGACACCAATTTATACATAAAAAGGTTTCTGAGGTTGAGGCAGGGGTGGAAGCTTAGTGGGACCTAGGTGGCCCCGACCTGGGACCGTTCACCGTGGGTCTTGTCCGATTCAAGGCTTCCATGCAAAGCTTCCATTCAAGAAGCCTCGTTTCCGAGGGGGGGGNCTCGTGAGACACCGAGGGGGGCCTCACAAGTTAGTGAGGGGAACCTCATTAAAACCAATGAGGGGGTCACAACTCAAAGTCCTGCCTATCCTGGGGTGAATCCCACGACGTCTGGGGGGACATCCTATCTGTCCCACTCATCCTCACCCTTCACAACTTCTCAAATTCTCTTCAACTTTCTTCATAACTTCTCAAAATCTCTTCAACTTTCTTTGGACGAAAGAAGCCCAACTTTTCTTTTGGGGGAACGTTTCCATTTTGGAAACAACTCCGTCTGAAAAGATACTTAGAATTAAAAGACTGTACCCATTGTCACTCAGTTTTCTTTCTGTCGAAAAATATTCTCATTAAAACGTCAGTAATTCATTCTCTCCTTAATTTTAATTCTTTAGGTTAAGTCAGTAAAAAAGTAAACATGGTCTGGTCACAGGAACCAAAGGCCTGTTCCTGTGACACTTAAAACTATGAACCCACTTCGATTCCTTTGTCGATTTTTGAATAATATGAAATGTACCCGGACATTTACGAAAACAAGACACCTTATACTAATCTTTACAAGACCTAGGGGCAGTACTCCGACACTCTATCTGATACCCTTTCCGATATCGCCACCTACCGTCACCCAGAGGTGGAAGATGCGTCTAGTATAAAAGGCGGTAACCGTTTGTTTTCCTCCCTGTGATATGGAGGGCTCCTTCCTCTCCTGAATGTCCTGCGACGCCGGCCCGCGGGACCGCTCGGGGGAGGGGGAGATGCGTTTGGAAATTTTTAAATAGGTTGTAAAAGACTAAATTCCGCTGGTGGGGTGGAGACGAATGTGGAGGGTCAAGTCAAGTCAAGTCAAGTCTAGGCAAGTTTTTGGAGGGTCTTGTAACGGATTCCAACTTTTTCTATCCCTGTTAAAAAAAAAATTTGTTTCTTCACAGATTTCGTCTCGGACGAGGAACGTCTTTTGGGGGAGTCCCCCGGGATTGGGTTCGTTTTTTTTTTTTTTTCTCTCTCTCTCTCTTTTCCCTTTTTCTTTTCATTAAAATTGTTTTTCCTAAGATGTTTATTTTTCACAAAGAGAACACCAGTTTACTCCGTAAAACAGCCGTCACAGGACGATTTGTCTCTGTTGTTCGGCACGGTTAGTTGGGGTCCATCGAGCCCGGACCTGGAGTCAAGGTGGTGGAGGTTACCCTCACCGACCGGGGGACGGACTCCTGTAAGACCTGAACACGATCCCGTATCGAGTGAAAGCAAAGTTTCTTAAAGCCAACACAGACCACATCATCTAAGACTAATATGACCTCTTTAATATTTTAAAACTAGAGCGACGGATGATTTTGACACGTTTAATCATTTTCTTTTTTTTTTATCGTGTCGAAAACGAAAGTCTATCCTTTTTGGAACTGAAGAGTTCGGTTCTCGGGGTCTCCTAAACCTAGATCATTAGATCGAAAAACCCTCGTCCTTTAATGGTGAAGATCCGGAAATTGTCTAGAAATGACCGGGTCGAGGACCGGGTGTGTATGATGACTTTTACTCAACCACTCTAATCTTTTCCACCATACGTCTCACCCTTACGACGTCTACTTTTCCACTCCCTCTCAAACTTTGGAACTTCTCATCACTCAAGGGGTAACACTCTCTATAAGTTCGTTTCTAATCTATCAACGAACAGTAGATTTTTCGATATCTGGTCTAAATCCAATGTTTTCCTATTGACCTCTTCGAATATTTCTATAACACGTTGTGGAGAAATGAACGAAGAGTATAAATCCAGACGGTTTTCAAAACTTTTGACTATTACGGGAAAATTTCGACACCTCTCCAACAAATGATTGAAATTTACTAAAGGTTTTTCATAATCCCCTATAATTAACCAGTGTGGGTGTAAATTTTGACTGATGATGTCTAAATTTCGAAAACAAACTAACAAATTCTTCGCTAGGATTAGGGTCAAGATTCTCTTTCAACTGATCACTCTGTCCAAGCCGAGAATAATTTCACCTACTCCGAAATTTACTAGTCAATTAATCCTAATTATAATGGTTTTCTACTCTAATTTAATAAGAACGGTGTTTTGTATGAGGATGTCCTACGAACACTGTTCTTCCGGGTAACCAAGGTAGATGGTCGCTGGGGTTCTTTTTATCAAAATAAAAATAGGGTCGAACCACCGTGTTTGTTTTTTTTCCTCTTTTCTTTTTTTCACACCTTTAAAAATTTTTTCTTCATTGTTTATATCATTAAGGTAAGTCATTCCTAGTTGACATTTAGAAAATGTTTTATCACTACTAACTGTTCAACGGGACTATCTAAAGTCCTCAGTTTAAAACAAAGTAAACGGGAGTTCGGGGGATAACGTAAAAAACTTTTTTTTTTTTTAATAAAAGATAAGTCGGAAACTTTCCCCGATACTGAGCCGGAGACCAATTCACTTTTCTAGAGGAATGTTCTCTCGCCTTTCCCGGTCGATACGACGATTGAACACGCTCTCCTATACGAACATAAAAAGTTGTCCTGCGTCTAAGCGGTTAAACCTAGGGGTCCGTAGTCCTAGGGGGTAACGAAGCTTCCCGCGAGGAGATTGATGGCACCGTCCCTTGTCGGTGCTCGGTCCTCGGCACCCGCCCCGGTCGGACCGACTATCCTGGGTCACACGGGCGAGTGTCGGCATCGGAGCGGTCTCAGACGCGAACGAACCGGTGTCCGTCCTCTCCGTTCCATTCGTAGCTCTAGGGGCACCCTAGTTGTCGACGACGTCGTTCTTGAGACTGGTCTTTTACTAAAATGAATAAGATAAAATCGAACGCACAGGAGATCAATACATAAAGAAAAACGATTGCTAAGCCCTTTTGAATTACAAGTATACTTAAAGTGTCCACCCGGATTACATCACTGAACACTTGTTACATACGAAAGTAGAACAAATTGAGGAGTCATGTTACAAACGAGAAAACACCACAACTTTGCGGGCGGTATAGAATATGGACATTGATGAGTGACCATGCTGTTAATACCAGAACGACACAACGTCGTTGACGTCCTAAACTACGCTTGCGCTGTTAAACACCCGAATGAATAAAACCCCTATAGTCGAAATTATCGGCGCTAGTGGAGACAATGACATCGTCGTCAAAGTAACAGAGTTGTCCACGTATGACGAGTTATCCAACTATGATATAGATTTTTACAGAGAAATTGTGACCGTTTAGTCCTTTAATATCTGTCTTTTGTCTTTTGACCTCTACTCCCATCTGCGGAATCTCCTCCGTTATTACGTGTAACCCTGACTCAACGTTCGAGAATTTCACTTTTACCGCGACAGTACGGTGCGACTAATGGCCACCTATACGCACTGTAGAAACTTTCATTTGCTCTGTCTAATACTCACCCTTTTTCAATTTTTAGCATAAAATCCACAAACCTTATCGAGTCTATAATCAAATCTGAATCCCTTTGAAGCGTTAGTCTATGTCTGGAACCTTGTGAGAGCAAACCTAAAATGACACGGACCTCGGCGATTACTGTAAAAGGTGTGGAAGAGATTAAAATAGAGACCTTTTTTGTAAGACAGATTACAGAAGTCAATACAACGGCAACCACGAGATTAAAACGAAGAATATTAGTAAGAAGGAACCTAACAGTCCTAAGAAGCCGTCTACTGATATCACATAAAAAGTAAAGACAATAACATAACAAGTATAGACAAACAAGAAATATAGAAGATCGAGAAACAATTGTAAAGACGTAGAAGAGTCAAAGGTAAGAAAAAGTGTCCGGAACCTAGTAGAAATGATAATAATGAGACTTAAGACAAAGTCCATCTAACGGAAAGAGATGAAGTGAATCAACAAGAAGACTCCAAAATAGAACAAGGAAGTAGACCCTGTATAAAGAGACGACAGTAAAACAGATTGAAAAACACTAACACCAAAGGTAAGACGTCCGATGTCCAACACCAGGAACAAAGAAGACAACCGGGGGACCACCTACTCTAATTCTCTTGACACGTGTGAAGGATCAACTTCCCTGATCAAGAACGGACGACCATCCACCTCTTTACAGAACGGAGAGGTCACTCGTCTCGATACGAGTCCTTTTGGAATTTTTCGAATAGACGACTATCCCCCACCCCCTGACACAAGGACGGAACGACCAACAAACCGGACTTAACAGGTCGTAACCTCGGATGTCCGATAACTCATTCCGGTCCAGAACCACTCTTTTACCACTGGAGGTTCTCCCGAGAACGGTCACTCATGAGGGGTTTTCATGACGGTGGTCACAAAAACAGGAACGTTATTCGATGTCAGTGATCGGCAGGGGTGGGGGTAGAAGTATCCTATGGGAGGTTATGATCGTCTATTCAGACCACGTCAGAGAATACTCCCGTGACTAAAAAAAGGACCCAGGACCACGTGCGTTCTGGGACACACACGGGAGATTCTCATCTCAAAAACAAAGGGGATCAGAACACCTTAAGGATACCAGTTTGGGGTCACCGGAAGTTTCTATCTAAGAGAGTCCCGAGGAGGAGGGTAACGGTCTGAGTCTTAAAAGTAAGGACATTCTCTCGAAGACACCGTATTAATAAGAGGTCTGACATCTAGTGGGTGCGCCATACCCTATGCTAAACTAGTGGTAACGTGGAAAAGATGGTGGGACAACACCGAAGAAGAAGCAAAAACGTACGTCCTATAGAAAAAACCATCCAGGGGTACAAAAAATAGATACAAAAAAGTCATCAACATTAAATCCACAAAGGTACTCTTATTCACTCGAGTGTAGAAGAACGAGACAGTAGAATAGAGGGTCCTTCTCTTATTAATTTAAATTTAAGTTGGTACGTTTGACGTTAGATTTATGAATCTTTTTCCCACGTAAATACAGAGTTGACTACACTAATATTCTCGATCTTTCCGGTTTCTCTGACGATATGGAATACCGGAAATACGAAGTGATCTCACTGTCTAAACTTCTATTAGAGAGTCTTATACAAATAGGAATAAAATGTCTATTAAGATTGGTACTCGACAGAATACACAGTTCGGTTTCGTCGTTTTTCCTTCCCTTTATGACGACTGACGTCTACGACATTATTACTCATCGTATCCCTCTTCTGTAATTTTCACGTAATACCGTAACTCGTCATTAATTCAACGAATACTACTCTTAATCGTTATTCTATACTAATATGAGTAATACGTAACACATTCTTTATTCTGTTCTCGTATTCTTTAAAATTTTTTATAAAAGTAGTTTTGTGTTTCATTTTTCATTTCCTTAGTTTCCATTTTTCTTTTTCCTAAAGGAGTAGACACATTTAAAGACAAAGAGTCTTAACAAACGTACTTTCACGATTTATTTACTTCGAAATGACATATATGGGTTAGTGGTGGTGATACACTTTAAGGTGATTTCGAAAGTCGTGGACAGTTTCTGACATACGAGTTTGACTCTGAAATATAGTGTCTCTCTTACTCCTTATCCAGTAACACTATTTACGAACTAGTCTGGACACTGAGTTTTAATTTCTATACTTACCATGGGAGTATAAGGTTGTAAATAAATACGGACACAGAACGTGATTACATCTATTAATACAAATTCTCATCTTACGGTCTGTATCGTAAGATGAAACGGGACCCCTCCCGGTCTTAAAACAAAAGGACCGAAAAATGACCGAAGAATCAGACTCGTATTGGAATATTTCCTTGTTATTTTCTTTTCCTTTTCCTATTAGGACCTTAGAATTGGAAAGGATTTCTAATAAAAGTAGAGCAAATATCTTTGTCCTTCCTCTTTTTCTCATAGGTTATTTCAAACGACCTTACTTATTCATCTATTCACTTATTTATTTACCTTCACTCTGTTCAATTATACTTAGTAAAAGGGACCAAAATGTCTAAAGATTTGAGAATTCACTCGTAAGTACCGTTGGAAAGATTAATGTACTAAAGACCTTCTCACTTCCAGTTTAGGTTACACCTTATAAAGCACCTTTATCGGCGGTAAAAACTTCTACCATCACGACACTTCTTATAACTATCCAGAAAAAAAAAAAAAAAAAAAACGGTGTCCGATGTGGAAGGGCAGAGAAAAGAAACTACTAATAAACTTATAGTAACTACTGGTGCATAGAGATATAGTAAAACATAGGAGTGAAGAAAATCTTTTTAATTGAAACCGAAAGTAACCGAATTAGGTTACTTTAGGGGCACCATTAGGTCACCATAATGGTTGTTTTCTTGGGGTCAGCGACCCAGTTGACACAAGAATTTCAATACTCTTACAACGACTTACTCAAGAGTACAAAGAAACGATGATAACCCATGGAACACGGTCTCCTCATTTTGTAGTTCGGTCAAAATTGACCGAACTGACCTTTTGACTGTCAGTTACGATGATAATTGAGTAAAGAAAGAAAATCTTATTAAGGTAGAAGGTCGGTCTAAAATAAATCTAATTTCCAGTATTACTCCAGTCTAAAAAAAAGAAAAAACTCTTAAATCTTTCAGGACTTTTTCTTTTGACCCTTTTAGATAAATATTGTTAAATTATTTACACCCTTTGGAGTGT
This sequence comes from Capra ibex, assembly GCA_006410555.1. NCBI lineage: Eukaryota > Metazoa > Chordata > Mammalia > Artiodactyla > Bovidae > Capra > Capra ibex. The sequence goes on from SJYO01006649.1 coordinate 1,478,291, forward strand.
AGAAAATTTTTTCCTTTAAGACCAATTATTAAGTCTTTAATTTTTGAGGGTAGAGATAACGATTGTCCCTTTTCAGTCCATACGTAAAAGAAAGATCCCAAAGAAAGAGTCCAAGAAAATTAGTCGAAACCTCTTCGAGTCGTGGTCTTAGGATGAGATAATGAAAGTACCTTGGTACGAGATAGTAAGGGATCTGGGAAGGACTATGATATAAAGAAAAGTATTCTGACTTGTATAATGGGACGAGACTCTTGTACTATTGACTATAACAAACGTCTTGTCTTCGAAACCCCTTTCACATCCCGACAAGGGTTCTTCCGTTAATGGTTTTCGTCCTAAATACCCGAATTCCCTCAATCCAGTTTCCTCCTCTTTTTAGACACTCAGTCTAAAATCTGTATTTTGGTCCCTCCGTTGAATGTTCTTATATTATAAATTTCTTTACTAAGTTTCTTTCGAGGAATAACGTCTGTGAATTAGACACGAACCAAAATTATAAGTCCATATTAAACTAATAGGACGTCCGATTTTCTTTTATGAAGTATTACATCTTTCGTATTTTTGTTTCATCTTTAAGTGACTGCCTTTTACAGTCTCATGAATGATACACGGTCTCTACAACGATCAGTCTACCCTAGTTCCATAGTCATTGTAGTGAGGGTTTTTGCTTCATGAGGATAGACTACCACGAATTTACGAAGGGCTGACTCTCTTACTTAAAAGTGTATTTGATTCTGGTGTCCACACAGGATTCGTTGTAAGACTTCTACTTTTCTCATTAAAATTACGAGCATAGAGCTTTTCTGCATTCCGTGATCTTATAAGACATCTGAGGAAAAACGGTAGAAAATCCTCTGAAGGTATACCCAGGCAAAACCTCTTCCCATTACTGAAATTGTGACTTGACCCCTTCTTATTTCGGTGTAAGTTAGAAAACTCTGGCTTAAGAAGTCTACTTGCAAATCTATCAACGTCCCATAAAAATTCATTTATAAACGAGGTATGGTTTTATAAATGACTCTAAATACATAAGACATTTTATCTGACATTCAAGACCGGGAACGGGTGTCTGTCGGATGTCGTGTTCTGAGGTATACATGTCTGGTGTGAGTCTGTCATATGTTTTATGTCCGTTCGTTACCAATTCCGTTAGTCACTCCCGTTCCTACCAAACAATTCCTCTTAAGTTCACCAGGCTTCCGCCTCGTGAACTCTAAACCGGACTTTTACTGCGAATAGATACGTTTTCTCTTCCTGTTCTCGACTCGGAGGGTTCTACTTTATACTGGGGTCTTTGATGTTTCAGTAATTACCGAAAAAAAGAGAGACTTCAGATACTCTCGGTACACCGAAAAACAAACAAACAAACAAAAGTCCGTATGTGTATTCGGAACCGTGTCCGAAGTTCTCCTAATACTTTTGAAGTACCTGTCTTAAAGAAGAGACTGTCCTCACTTTGCAACAAACATTAGAGAAGATAGGTGACTAGGGTTTGATAGTCACCTTCAAAAGAAATCTGGTATATAAGGTATGGTTATGGTGATGTCCCTGACCCCTTTACCTTACCTCACGTCTCTTGGCAGAACTATGTCTGTCTTACCTAAGAGTTTGGGTACTCCTTTGAATCACCATGTACTCTGTAGACAGTTAAAGTATTCGGTTGAACCAAAGTCAAAGAGACACGGTCGGATGGGTAGAGTTATAAACACTAGTGGATAATTGTACTACCTTATTTCGTTTCTGATGTTCCCCGAGTTTACAGGTACATGAAGGATTCCCCTATGGACCACGAAAACCTACCAAATTAAGGGGAACGGACCGAACGAGGGTCTTTCTGTGAATGAGTAGTCCCTAGTGACTGTCTCTTCAAAACTGACCAACAGTAACAGAAGGAGATAGTAATTCAGGAGTGAATACGTGTACTGTAACATGGGTCGTTACCATTCTAAGGTGTGACTAACTCGAAGTCAGTTTATTATACGGGTAGTACCTTAAGATGAACTTGTCATAAAGGTAAGTCATTCTTGTAATATAGTACCACGAAGGGACCACCAAGTCTACCATTTCTTAGGTGGATGTTACGTCCTCTGGACCCAAACTAGGGACCCAACCCTCCTAGGAGACCGTTTACGTAACCGATGGGTGAAGTCATAAGAACGGACCTCTTAAGGTACCTGTCTCCTCGGACCACCTTATGTCAGGAACCCCAGTATTTCTCAGACTGTATTGACTCACTGATTGTGTGGGTATGGGTGGAACTGGTATACTAAAGATACCTAAATAAGTGTTCTTAAATTTTCTGTAGGTGAGTGGAATCGTTTATCCTATCCACGACATGACACGAATCAGCGAGTCAGTACAGACTGAGAGACGTTATGGTACCTGACATCGGGCGGTCCGAGGAGACAATATACCTAAGAGGTCCGTTCTTATGACCGCACCTAACGGTACGGGAGGAGGTCTCCTAGAAGGGTTGGGTCCCTGACTTGGGTACAGAGGGCGTGACGTCCACCTAAGAAATGTCAGACTCGGTGGTCCCTTCAGACTTATCCCATCCTAACGACACGTTAAAGTTAACGGGTTCTAAGTCAATTGTATATTTATTTACTTGTAAATAAAAGGATGGTACACGATCGGTGTAAAGATCCACGAAACGTACACAATAAACTATTTCAAGTGTTGTTATATATACCCTTCTTAAAATTTAAGAAAATTACTTCCACAATCGATTCTAGTGGGTTTCAATATATTTTTTACCTCCAAGTCGTAAACTTTCTGACAATGGTTTCTGTCACAAGAAATGACGTATAGTGTGAGGGAGGGTAATTAAAATTTTACGATCCCTTACGTTTGATCATGTCGGTGATACCTCTTGTCACACCTCTAAGGAATTTTTTGACCTTATCTTGACGGTAACTGGGTCGTTAGGGTGACGACCCGTAGATGTGGTTCCTTTGGTCTTAACTTTCTCTGTACACATCGGGTTACAAGTAGCTTCGTGACAAATATTATCGGTTCTGTACCTACGTTGGATCTACAGGTAGTCGTCTTTTTACCTATTCTTTCGACACCATGTATATGTGTTACATTATAATGAGTCGGTAATTTTTCTTATGTAAACTTAGTCAAGATTACTCCACCTACTTTGATCTCGGATAATATGTCTCACTTCATTCGGTCTTTCTTTTTGTGGTTAGGTTATATGATTACTTTAAATCTTTCTACCATTGTTATTGGGACATACGCTCTGTCGTTTTCTCTGTGTCTACATACCTTGTCAGAAAACCTGAGACACCCTCTCCCTCTCCCACCCTACTAAACCCTCTTACCGTAACTTTGTACATATAATAGTATACACTTTACTTAGCGGTCAGGTCCAAGTTACGTACTCTGTCCCACGAGCTCCGACCACGTGACCCTACTGGGTCTCTCTACCCTACCCCTCCCTCCACCCTCTCCCCAAGTCCTACCCCTTGTGTACATATGGGTGCCACCTAAGTACAGTTACATACCGTTTTGGTTATGTTATAACATTTCATTAATCGGAGGTTAATTTTTTTTCGTATATATATATATATATATATATATATATATATATATATATATACATATATATCACGATCCAAGTTAGGGACCCAGTCCTTCTACGGGACCTCTTCATTTACCATTGGTCGGGGTCATAAGAGCGAATGGACCTCTTAACATACCTGTCTCTTCGGACCACCCGATGTCAGGTACCCCAGCGTTTCTAAGTCTGTACTAACTTGTTGATTGTGAGTGAAAATGGGATAACACTCTCTTCTCTTACACAGTCTTCATGGGTAACAAAACTCTTTATCTTGAAAATGTGACTTTATATAGAAGAATAATTATTTTCTACACAAGAAATCTCCGGGTCAAGATTTGATCAAAGGACGGTGGGTGGGGTAATAAGAGTAGTCGACAGTTCGTAGTCTAAACAAGTGTCGTTTGGACTTAACTTTATAGTCCAATACGAAATTTTTTTTTTTTAGTGGGATAGAAACCTCAGTCGAAGTAACTATTACACTTTTACGACTTAACTTTCGTGTAAGGGTTTCTAGTTTTCACTTTAACGTGTAACTTTCGTAAAAATATTTAATTTTTATTTAGTATTTGGTTGGGGATTGTCGTAGGGAAAGGTATTTGAGTTTCTTGGTAAAATTTTTCCTACTTGACATCCTTATCTTTACGTCTACATCTCTTGTTCGAATACCTGTTTCGTCCCTTTCCTCTTCCACCCTGAGTAAATCCTCTCATCGTAACTGTATATATGTGGTGGTACACGTTTTGTCTATCGATCACCCTTCGACGATATTGTGTCCCTCGGGTCGGATCGTGAGTCAATCCTGGATCTCCCCACCCTACCCCTAACCTCACTCTTCCTCCGAGTTATCTCTCCCCTATATACATATGAGCACCGACTAAGTGTTATAACATACTGTCTTTGGTTGTGTTGTAACATTCGTTAATAGGAGGTTAATTTTCATTTAATTTTGTTATTTTGTTTTTTTCTATAGTAATCGTTTAAGTCCACGGTAAAGAGTCAGTTTTTCTTAGTAGTGAATTAGTAGTGGCTTACAATCATGTTCTTTTTCTTTTCTACTCCAGTGGTAGTGGCCATCTTTACATCTCTAGTTCAGGAGAAAGTGAAATGTCTACTCCTGAGACTCTACCTCTTCCCCGAATGGGACACGAAAGTACATCGGACTCATCCTAGACCAAATTGACACGGGTCTAGTCCCAAAGAGGTGTAGAGACGGGTCGGAACGGGACTCGGTTGACGGTCGTAATAGGTAGGATGAAGGACGGGTGGTTGGGTGAGTGAGGACTCGGGCGAAGAAGAGAGACTTGGGGATATTTAGTCGGAGATTTTAGGGGTTACTTAAAAGTTAAGGGTGTCGGTTATCCGGGAAAAGTTAGGACAAAAATCAGAAAGAAACCGTAAACGGTGTATTAACGAGGGAGGAAATTTTAGAAAGAGGGAATCTAAACCCACAAGTGTGTCGACGGACTAAAGGAGGACGAAAGAATAGTATGGATTAATGAATAAAAAGTCTCGATAAAAGAAAATGAGTGGTAGTTCACAACCATAAAGATATAATTAAAAGTGGGATCGTATCTGAAATGATGTCATGAACGGTCCGTAACAGAAGTTCCTGAATTGTTTTATAAGTAAATTACAGTATTGTTGGGATAATACATCAACCCCCCTCACTCCGGATCCCTCTTATTCATTGAACGAGACGGTGAAGGATGATACGAAACGATCGAGACTCCAGTGGTCACGAGAGGCTAACCGGGAGGACCGAGGGCTGAAGTAAATAAGAGTACTCTATCATTATCGTAACGGACGGGAACGGAAGTATTCTAGACGTAGGGTTTGGATATACAGATCCAAAACTCTCACAATTGTGGGAACCACACTTCCGAACTACACTTCTCGACTGAGTAGCCTTTTCTGAGACTACGACCGTTCTAACTTCTGTCCTCCTCTTCCCCTACTGTCTCCTACTCTACCAACCTTCCGTAGTGGCTGAGTTACCTGTACTCAAACTCGTTCGAAGTCTTCAACCACTACCTGTCCCTTCGGACCACACGACGTCAGGCACCCCAGTGTTTCTCAGTATGTACTGACTCGTTGACTTGATTTGACTTGATTTGACTTGATTAGACTTGAGTTGTCGGAGCCATCCCTCCGGTCTCCAGGGGTTCGTCGTCCTCCTTTATTTAACGTTCACCGTCTGAAAAAAAGGGAAGAGACAACTTCTGTGGCCGAAGACGGACTCGAATTGAAAAGATCTTGGAACTCGATTGGTTACACAAAAATCATACCTTTACAAAAAGAATTCGACATAATTACTTTGATACATAAACAAAACTTTAGACACACAGAAGTTTAGTCCAGACGGATTCTGATTATAAAAGAAGGAAAAGAGTTCGCACACGATTATTACCGAGTTGTTTGGTCATAAGTACAGTTAACAAAATACCGGTCCCTACTGTGTCAAACACGATAAGATAGAGTTTTTGAGTATGACACCCTCTCCCAGGACCGCTTTGTGAGAGTTGGAACTCCACAAAGAGAATAGACTAATCGTCTAAGGATTGTCTGTATTTTGTGGAACGATTTTTGATCGTTCACCCGTAAGAAAGACGGGGGAAGACTACAGATACAGTCTTCTAAAGAGATAGAGAAAATATGAAACTATTTTAAGACAATGTGTTTTTCAACGCTCACCAGTTCTGAACAGAGACCGGGACCTAACTTTACGAGAGGAGGTCTCCAGTACTCAGGACCGTCTCGTGTGTCGAACTCCGGTGTTGGAAAGTCAAACTGGGGAGAGGACCCGAGGTGTAAGGTTGTCGTGTAACCTATAGTTTTAGACCTAAATGGTACCCGTAATGTTTACATTACTTTATTTTGATTTAGGTAACAGAGGAAGAATCTAAACGGATGGTGGGACAGAAGGACACAAAAATGAATAGACCTGGAACCAAAGGAGTAAACACATTAATTACCCAACTTCCTTTATTGGAGGTGTTTATAGGAATGAAATTGTTAAAATTAATTGACTTGGAACAGGGACGTGACAGAGGTCCAAAATATAAGAGAGAGGGAAATTCAAAAGAAATAGTTAAGATATTCATTATGAACTCGGATAAGACACCTGGTTTATGACCCGTTCGTGATCACCTTCTTTTATAGAAACGGGACTCTTACACGTGACCTCTCTCCTTACATTCACTTCTTTCTGTCGAGTATGAGCAGGTGTCCTACCTGTGACAACAGGGTAAACAGGTGTGTCTCCGGTCCTCCACCCTCGAACCGTCTTGGTCGACAGTTCGGTCTCCGGGTGGTTAGTTGAACTACGGAGGAAGAGGGAGTGACTAGTGAGGTAGTCAGTGACTCAAGACATAGAACTGGAGGATTTACAGTCAGAATAGAGATTGATAACAGACACACCCAGAAAAAAAGTATTACCGAGTTGAGGCAGTCAAGACCAACTAAACAAAAGGAAAGGACTACAAAAGAGGTGACAAATGTCTCAATAGAAAGGTTTTGGGTTCGGACTGGTACTGTGACGGAATAGACTTGCGGAAGTCACCACGGAGTGACAAACGTCCTTTTCCTGACGTTCCCCGTCTGAAGAAGGAACAGTCCGACGCCTCGGACGAGGTAGGAGAAAGTCGGGGAGGACAAACACCACGAGAGGTCCTCTCGGAAGTCGCGACCCCAAGAGACAGACAGACACGACGACGAAGGAAGACACAGACACACGTGTGTCTAACAAGTCGACTAGGTGGAGAATAGACCCACTAGTCAAAGATAGTTAAGAACCTTTAAGTCGAGTCTATCACGGGAAAATCTCTTTTCAGGAGACTGGGGTGGAGGAAACCTCAGTATTTAAAGAAGAAGAACACGGTGAAGATAAGATATTCACATAAAGACAATGACGGACGTTGTATGTGTAACATTGATAACGAATGACAAAGAGTCGATCTCGTCCCCTAAGAGATTTCACACTTGACACGGTCCTATTAGAGACTTGTCGGTCACTACCTACCTATGGTCGTGTAGTAGTCGGGGACCATTTTCACACGGATGACCTACTACGTCCCCATACTAAACCTTTTCAGTATTTCCGTTTGTGACCTCATACAATCCTATAGGTCTATTCTCAAGTTCTAGATTTCGGTGTTTTGTGTCAGTCAAAACCGATATAGTGACCGCAGTCTTCATTCTTTTGTTTTTCGTCGAGGTCCTACACTTCCTCTCTACTGTTAATGAGAGTACATAGGTTCGAAAAGACGTGAAGTACAGAGTGGAATAAAGACCCTGTCTTCACACCCAAACGGGGTTCTCTGTCTACCCCAGGGCTACCTGTGCCGTGAGAAGTCTGTTTGTACGTTTCGTTATATTTGGTGAAATGGGGTCACGAGGTGATAAACAGTAAATCCCGGAACCAACTCTTTAAGCCTTTACCTTAAGACAAATGTGTCACTCTCAAGACACCTCCATCTTCCAACTGACTGAGTCCAAGAATTCGTATATTAATCTCTTTATTAGGAAGACTTTTAACTCCCACTACGTCCCCTAAATATACACAGGTTTACCCATTCGTTTCAGGACTAGACAACAGGACGTCAAAAGTACAGGACAGGACTGGAGTCAGATTTTTCCGTGCGTGTACGAGTGCATCCGAAGACCATTTACGGGAATTGCACAACTTTCGATACCCGTTAGATTTTCACTAGGAGCCCACTTGTCCTTCCTCACACGAAATCGGACGTTAATAAAAAACAAACAAGTGAACATACCCGTAGTTCGGTCCTTCTGTGTGACTGAGGTGGACCTCTCTTGAATTAGAAAAGTCATTTCTTAGACCGACGTTACGTCCTCTACATTCTCTGTACAAGATAGGAACCCAGTCCTTCTAGAGGACCTCTTCCTGTGTCGTTGGGTGAGGTCATAAGAAAGGACCTCTTTGGGCACCTGTCTCCTCGGACCGTCCGACGTCAGGTATCCCAGCGTTTTTCAGCTGTACTGACTTCGTTGTGTCGTACGTGTCAGAATAGAAGAGACATAATAACATCGTCTCCATCCTACTCAGAAACGGTACTGTGGTCATCACCCGACAATTTGGTTACGAGTCTATAATCTTTTGATTTGAGTTATCGGAAGAGTCTTCTAGTCGAAGACGTAAAGGACACATGACACGTCAGTGAGTTCACTACTTACTTCAGGGTGGAGATAGGAGACAGTGAGAGGAAGGGTTGGGGGTCGGCGTATACTAGTGTGGGAACCGAGACCGGAGATCTCACCAATGGGATAACTTCACACACTCGACGAAAGGAAGTGAATGTATAGAGATGGGACACGTACAAGTGTCCCGTCCCTTGGATGGAATAAAGTAGTGTATAAAGGTCACGAGTCGGACCCCAAACTAGATGTCTTATATGAACATCTTAATTACTTACGTACTTCTTTCGAAATTTTCCTCTCGTTCTCATTTTGGACTTCTGTCAAGTCCCTTGTCTTCAAATTTCTTACAATTTCATTCTACAAATACCTTTAATAAATCAAGTTGAAAAATTAATTTGTCTATTCCCAGTACTATTCCTCGGAGTTAATAAAAACACTTTACTTTAATTTTATGTGGACAACATTGTCCTTACGATAATCCGATAATGTATCCACCAAGAACTTGTTCCCTATGAAATGGAAGGTCCCTTATAGATTATCACAGAGAAAAAACGAAAGTACTGACTACCATCCACCACGATGACCGTAGATCACCCCTCTCCTGTCCTACGACGATTTATGCGACGTTACTTGACCTGGTGAGGGAGGGGTTGTGTAGTTACTTCTTAGTAGGTCAAGTTATAAGGTTGTCACGACTCCAACTCTTTGGGTACGACTTACCCAGATGGCTACAACCGAAGTCAGTTTACACTAACAAAGTGGAACACGGAAGGAGAGGAACGTTGAGGAATTGTTAGTAGATACTAAATCTTAGACATTGTGTATCAGATCTTACTTGAGTCTTCGACTACGAGGTTACCATTATGTTATTTAACATTAAAACAAATGTGAGGTAATAATTGAACTAAGTAAACCTAATTAAAATATCAGATATATCTTGACCTTCTAAAAACACACTAACAACCAAAGATCAAATCATCAATCAGGTTAGCACACTATATTAAAGAAGAAGGGGAGGACCGTTTGTTGTCGTTTACTACCTTTAAACCCTTAACTATGAAGGTAAAAGTTGTAATCTTCTTTAATGACTGTCTGTACTCTATACGGAAGTCCTGAGAGAGACACCCACGTTCCTAACCCAACTTACTCTAGAGTCTTTTCATCTTACTGTCTGCGGTTTGAAAATATATTCGTAACTATAAAAACACATACAGTTCAAAATGTTATTCGAATATAAAATCACGAAAACGGTTGTAGTATAGACGAAACAATGAAAGTCGGGTTATACATTATTAATTGACGAATACACAAACGGAGAAGGAATATGGAACTCAAGGAACTATCGTTCTTGAGGTGTAGAATAAAAGACCGAACCGTACCACGGACACTGAATAGTTAACGTCAAAGTCTGTCACTTAAAATTTAGGTAACATTGATCCAAGTCTATGTAGAAATAATTAGTTTTATCCTTGGTAATGTTAGTTGTATAAAAACGGTTTTTCTTTACAAACAAATAAGGACATCGTATTTTTAGTCTTAAACTGTTTGAGAACCTTTCGTAAAAGACGGAGGACGACCGACACCTTCGTAAAAGGGATATTTTTGAACAGTTCTACAAACTTCTTCACCATCAACCAGTCGTTCTTGAGTCCACTTATACTACCCACTCCGTTTTGAAGTATCGGGTTAAGTAAGTAAAACTTCGCAACTAACACGATACACGTCAGTCTACGACAGTGCCTCTTCTTTGTCCGGGTAAGACAACTGGTTACGACCGACGCCCGTAACGTCAAAATCCATGTAGTGTAGCCAAACGACTCGTATGTAGAGTCTACGTTACCAAAACGACCCTAAGTATTTCGACATCACTTAGTCTGTCCGTCCTTTGGTGGTTTCTCACTGACACTGAAAACACCACGTTCAAACCGAAACCCTTCACGAAACCTCGAAGAAAAGGTAGATTGGTGACTCGACCAACAGTATATTTTAGGTGAAAACCAGTGTGCAGTGTTAGACTAAATCTTTAAAAAGGAATAAAAACACTTCTTATTCTCTTCTATTGTGAAGTTTTACTGTTAAAAAAACTAAACACCAGTCGAGTACTCCGAGGGAGGATAGTTCGAAAAGATGGAAAGGTTAAACGAAGTTTACGACTTACTGGTGTCTTACCAGTTACGACTCAAGAAACCGTTGAAGAGTTACATCAAAATTCTCCAAGTCGAAGGTATTAACGAGAGTCAACCGACAACAGGTGGAACCTACCAGTCAGTGATATAAGGAGTAGAAGTTCCGAGAACTGAGGAAACGTTTTGAAGAACTTGGTGGTGACGTGACATACAAGCAATCGTTAAGGACCCGGTTTACCAAATAACTATAACACTTAACAGAGGTTTCGAAACACTAGGTAAAACTTAAACTTAAATTTTTTAACGAACTTAAACGAAAACAGATTGTAGGAAAGATACAGATTTTATTTATATTTTATTTGTTCATGATTCAGTCGTTTTTTTGTATTTTATTCTTTACACGTAGTTTTACTATATATTGATGTAAATAAATTCTTACAAAAGGTTATAGTTTGTGGTCTCAAGTTGTCACGTTTTGGTAAAGTCACGTTTTGATAAAACATTGGGATTTATCATGTGTATTTTATGTCCGAGAACCACGATTTATAAACAAGTCAACGAGTCGGTACAGACTGAGAAACAATGGGTGTACCTGACGTCGTACGGTCCGGAGGGACAGGTAGTGGTAGAGGACCTCGAACGAGTTTGAGTACGGATAACTCAGCCACTACGGTAGGTTGGTAGAGTAGGAGACAGCGGGGAAGAGGAGGACGGGAGTACGAAAGGGTCTTAACCCTAGAAAACGTCACTCAACCGAGAAGTGTAGTTCCCCGGTTTCATAACCTCGAAGTCGAAATCGTAGTCCGGAAGGTTACTTATAAGTCCCAACTAAAGGAAATCCTAACTTACCAAACTAGAGAAACGACAGGTTCCCTGAGAGTTCACAGAATAGGTCGCGGTGTTAACATTTCGTAGTCAAGAAGTCACGAGTCGGAAGAAGCACTAATAATATTCTTATTAGAACTTAGTCCGAATATAAATGTCATGTTTAATTTGACGGTCCGAAGAGACAGGTACCCTAAAAGGTCCGTTCTTTTGACCTCTTCCAACGGTAAAGGAAGAGGTCCCCTAGGATCCTTAACTTAGGTTCAGACGAAACGTCCGTCTGAGGACGTAACGTCCACCTAAGAAATGACTAACTCGTCCCTCCCTTTGGGTTCTTATTCTTATGTTCCAAAGTCAACAATTCCAGTCAACCATATGTTCCTTTCTATCCGAATCAAAACGATTTGGTTCTGATTCGTGTAAGTTTTAGTCTCGATCTGTGACAACTTATTCGTGATATTAAATCCCGGTGTCCATTCAGCTCTCACCATAGAAATAGTCTTTCCCCATCTCTTAAAATTTATTAGATAAGAATAAGTTGGTCTACGTTTCTAACTGAGGGTCACGAGTTAGACGAATAAAGAGGTCTCCCAAGACCATGAAGGTTATTTAGTGATTTATGATAACGTATTGACGAAATGGTCCGTGGTTGCTATATCTTTACTTGTTTTCTCTCTGGAAAAGAATTACTTTTAGATGTGTGTAATGATATATGACATAAATGTTTACAATATGAACGAATCCTTCCGAGGTTTTAGGAAACGGGGGAAAGTGACTAAAACGAAGGATCGATCTTCGGTCTGGACTTTCACCTTGAAACAAACTAAGAACTTATACTAGAAAAGACCAGAGACCTTGAATTTTTTTATTCGTGAGTAATTTAGATTAACTTTGAAAAACACGTTTATATCTTATTAACGAACCTTGTACAAATTTTATAAATAACCACGAAACAAATCGATCAAAAGAAAACAAAATCACCTACGATATCCCAACATTTTATATAAAAATTGACTAACGTGAGAGTTTTTTACAAATATCATGTTGGGTCCTATAAAAAAAAAGAGGGAGACAGCATAAAAATACTATATGAAATAAGGATGTATATATATATAAAATCCGAAATGTCATACAGCGATAATCAAAATAGGGGTCTATAGATAAGAAAATTTTATAACGAATTAATGTTTTTATAGAACGTAGTTATATAAATAGAGATATAAATAGTAAAGACCATAAGAAGGAAGGAAAACATATACATTAAAAGATACATCATATCGGAAGAAAAAAGAGTATCTTAAAGGAAATTGTAAAAAAGTATCGTTTCTAGACGATGAATCATGAAGAAAGACTATACATCAAACAGACTATTACAGAAATAAACCGAAACTAAAAACCTTCAATAAAAGTGACGTATAATTTAACATCCAACTAGAAAATTTTATAAAACCACTATGCGAGGTAACAGGAGACGGGTCCTCAGACGATAGAATAGAAAAATAGAACTTGAGTTGCACAGCAAAAAGAGACCGATGAAAATTCTCAAGTTAAATCACGACTAAAAGTCGTGACACTAATATTACAGACATCCACATCAAACGAAATTCAAAGAAGGTTGAACTCAAAATAGCTCGATAAATCCCAAATAACTGGACGAATCTAAATACACGACATAATTTCAACAATAATTTAAACCCTTAAAAGACTGGTAATAAAGAAATGGAAATGAAAGAGAGGGGGGTGGAGAAAATAGTAAGACCCTGAGGTCAATGTATAAAATCTACCAAACTACACACACACACATACGATTCAGCGAAGTCAGTACAAGCTGAGAAACGTTGGGGTACCTGGTATGGGACGGTCCAAGGAGATACCCTGAGAGGTCCGTTCTTATGATTTAACCCAACGGTACGGGAGGAGGTCCCCTAGAAGGGTCGGGTCCCTAGTTTGGGTCCAGAGAATACAGAGGGCGTGACCGTCCGTCCGAGAAATGGTGAGTGCGGAGTCCCCACTCCAACGATCTACAAAGGAGTTTCAGTGATTACGAGACGAGTTAAAAAATGACACAGTAAAAAGAAGAAACGGAGTAAACCTATCATAGATAACGACACAGAAGTTCTTTCCTCAGGACTAAAGAAAAAGACGTCCAAAAAAAAAAAGACAATAATTGGAGGTTGTACATAAAAAGTGAAGTGTGTAATATAAAAAGTGGAGTGTGTAACACAAAAAGTGGAGTGTGTACCATAAAAAGTGAAGATCTTTATGGTAAACCAAAAAAAAAAATCCAGAAGATAATGAAAGGAGTACGAATACAAAGGGAGATGTAAAAAAACTCGTATACATCTAAACGACTATCTACAAAATCAAAAAGAAACATAGTAGAAAAAGTAAAAACCGTTCTTTTTATTAAAGAAATAAAAAGAGGACCAATATCCAGAATAAAAGAACGAAGAATCAAAAATACTATTAAAAAAAAACATATGACCTGTAAAATCTAAAATAAGGAATCCTATAATCTAAAATTACGAAAATTAAAAATTTAAAACAAGACTATACATCAAAAAAGTCACGTCAAGTCAACGAGTTAGTACAGGTCGAGAAACGTTGGGGTTCTTGACGTCGTGCGGGACGGAGGGACAGGTAGTGGTTGAGGGCCTCAAATGAGTTTGAGTGTAGGTAACTCAGACACTACGGTAGGTCGGTAGAGGAGGAGACAGGGGTTAGGGAGGGTCGTAGTCTCAGAATGGAACTTAGTTAAATTAACTAACTAGAAAAGTTCGAACGAAAATTCAAACTAATTGTAACTAGACCTAGATCGAAATCGAATCCTGATTAAATTGGGGTGACGATTCCAATGTGGTACCCCCCTTATGTCTTTCTAATATATTCGTCAATATATCCAACAAGTTATAAAGGTCAATAATAGTGGTACATCGTTCAATAGGGGTTTGAATCTTCGAAGTTTATTGGTAAAAAAATATTACAAGTGTTTAGGACATGTAGGTTCTGTGTTTTTTCCCGTATCATTTTTGTTGTCGGAGACAAAGTGATACAGACCCTAAAGTACCCTTCTGAACCGTCACACCCCGATCAATAGTACCCCGTAGAAATGAGAGTTCAGACCAACACCTGTGTCGACAGTCGATCTTAGAAAAGTTCATAGGACACGAAGAAGTATCATATGCCATCGAAGTCCTATCGATCTGAAGAGTGTACCTTAAAGTTCAGAGGTCTTACCCACAGGGTCACTTATTCTATTCAACGTAGTTAAAACTACTAGATCAAACTCTTTAGTACGGAACTGAAAGTGACGTAAGATAACCAATATTCGTTCAGTGTCTGGGTGAATTCTAAGTTCCCTACCTCCGTGTTCAGGTTAGAGTTATTCTCTTCACAGTTTCTTAAACTCCGGTAAATAAATTTTGATGGTACTGCTAGTAAGTTCCTTAACTATTAAGTCTCATTACTTCTTTCTTGGACTTCAATCTATTCTCAAAGGTAAGGTAAAGATACTAAAAGACCTGTTAATCAAAGGGAACTCGTACAATAGGAATAGATACTTTCCTTTACTATTAAAAACATTAACTCAGTAATACCCCTAATTTACTCTAATTTGAATGTTTCACAAATAATTGAACCATGTATCAATTACAAGTTATTTATCTAGAGACGTTGGATTTAATTTAGTTTTATAGTTATGAATTGATGATATTATTGGGTACGATGTCTTTATAGAATGTCCCATATTAAAACTTCAATCGAAAATTCTTTTCATTCCTGAAACCTTTATAAAACGGTTTTTTTTTTTTTGGGATTTTTAATAACTCCGTCTTTTATTCGAAATATATAACTTCTGTTCTCTTTCCTTCTGATTTCTTCTGTAATTTGAAGATAGTTTCGTTGTGAAGGGTGGGTCTCAGGACCTGTTTCCTTGTCGCTCTTTTCTCGAGGGAAAGACTGGCTCACATCCAGAGTCCCTGTAATCCCCTTTCCCGGAGGTCACAGAGAACACGGTCTGAAAGTCTATGGTGACACACTTTACAGTGTGACAAATTTTTTGTCTGGTCCCAACAAACCGTTGGTGTAACCGTCTTGTAAGGTTGAAAACAGTCTTTACGAAAAATTTCATAATTTACACCATATATACCCCTTTTTTGTCGAGTTTAATCGATGTCTCGGGTCACCTTCTTCTTATTCGACACTTGTACCATAACACGAGAGATTAAAACCAGTTACACGTTTTAATTCAAAACCGTTTGAGTCACAGATATGACAATCCTGTCATTTATAATATACGTGTAGCTCTTACAATTACGTGTAGTCTTTACTTTCCGCGTTACTTTATCCTTCGGACTCGGTTTCTTTCTACTAGTACACAGATTACCTTGTACTTTATTGAGATGAATTACTCTCACAATCCTAAGTCAGTACGTCATTGTAAGACGAGGTTTTCGTACGACATTTACCCGTCGGTTCACTGTGGTTGGACCAATCTTTCCGCGACAATATGAGACCGGTACCGATGAGAGAATAACGTAGAACATTGGGAAAATACATGTAACGAACTTTAAGACTATGATTTTACATGACACATACGTACGTACGAGTTAGTACAGACTGAGAAACGTTAGGGTACCTGACATCGGGAGGTCCGAGGGGACAGGTACCTTAAAAGGTCCGTTTTTATGGCCTCACACAATAAAGGATGAGGTCCCCTAGAAGGACTGGGTCCCTGACTTCGGACACAGAGGACATAGAGGACGTAACCTCCTACTAAGAAATGGTAACACGGTGGACCCTTCGATATTTGTGAGTTTACACGATGTTTGTGGGTCTTCGACTTTTGGTTACCGTTAGACTATCAGAATCCAAAGACTACTCTAAAGGTAGTGAACTCTCAACACACTGGAACCCTTGGAACCTGTACAATTAGAAAGTAGTATACATTTTACCCGTATTATTACGAATGAAGGTCTTGAGAACACTCCAGATCTACTGTACGGTTAATGTCCGTTTCACAATGGAAAGTTTCATAGATATTGTATGATAGACTGATTATTATCGATAAGAAGATAATCACATATCTATATTATTTTATAACTAAAGTCTAAGGAGGGAACCCGTAGGACTAAATCATTTATATCCCACTTTGGGTCTTTCTGTCAGTGGTAAATGAATAAAATTCAAGGAATCGCTAAGATTACGAATTGATCTTAACTTTCAGTGGTTTTATTTGAAGATTTCATTATTTTCGGTTTACACATCCAATACAAATTGAAAACTTTCATAGTGCATATCGAACAATATATTTGGTATAATGTCAAGACACTCCACCTATAAGTATATAATTGTAAGGATGAAATATCTAAAGAAATTTTTTCTCCATAACGAGATTAAGTGTGTCTATTATCGTTTTTGATCTACTCTTTAAGAAGACTGGATATCAAGTTACGATAACGATACTTGTTACAAAGATTGACGAAGTAAAAATTACAAATTAAAGATAACTTTGTCTACCTAAATCGTCAGAATTCCTCTCTTCGTGGTATACTGATATTTAATAGGTATTTACTATCAGTTATAATATCAGTTTTACACAGATATATGTAACGCATACATTCAATGGACGAATCCTATTTTGTTCTTTTAATAGAAGGTGAAAAATAGAAGAACGTGAGTGAAGTCCTACAAAGTTTCTTTAACTTTTACAACAAAATCCCTGAAAGTAGAAGAGGTATAAGGTACTTTTGACGAATTTTTTTAGGGGATGAGATCAAATCTCAGAAAGATGAAACAAATAAAAACTAATTAACATTGTTAGTGTTACAGATAAAATTTTCTAAGTGACCAAAATTATTTGACTTTTTTATAAACAGTCCTAAAATTTCCCGATTATCGTGAATCATTTATTTTCAATAACCCAACCGGTCTTGCAAAAGAGTCTATAAGATATTCTACAAGATCTTTTTAGGTTTGGAAACTGGTTGGGGTTTTATTCTACATAGTATTACAATGTTAAGTAATAGTACTTGATCTTTCTTTTTGTAATAATATATTCGAAGTTAGACAAAAAAAGTTGTATTCGTAGTTAGATAAAAAAGTTACAGATATTTTGTTTTGAACTCAGTCGTACACTCTTGTACTTACATCTTAAACCCCACCTAAGTTAAGAATCTTGGAGAGGGTATTAATCTATACGGTAATCAGTAAACTCTTCAAACACGAAAACTGATTCTTTTATTCTGTTCTACTCTACAACCTTTGTTCTGTCGACTTCCTAAAAAGTATTTGAAGTTGTGGGAATAATCGTAAAAATAAGTAACACACAGAAGTTTGAAAACTAAAGATTTGAGAAAAACCATACGAAAGGGGTGTATAGACCACGGTTCACCCAGGGGTGTACCGACTTACAGTTTTGTCGGGATTCAGTCGTAAACGGAGGAAAAGGGAAAGGTAGGTTCCTAAACGAAAGACAAAATCTGGATAATTATAAGTAAAATGAATACCCACAAGGAAGTGACACCTCACTCCATACCTCAGTAATTTATTCGATTCAGCAAAAACAAACTCTAGATGGTAAGACCCTTTACCAGTCCTTCATTGTCGTTGTCGTGTTCATATTCCATAATTCTTTCAAATGGGTCCAGAGTACCACTTCTATGAACTAGATGTCGAGGATTCAAGTAAACCTTCAAGATTACCGGAGGACAAGGGAGTTCTCATAACCTTAAGTAGTTCTATGTAACGGAAAGGGACTCATGTGAAATAAAACATAGTCGAAATACAGTAAGTAGTTAGTAACTATAGTTGACTTATCAGTTATTTATATGTACCTCTTAAGGTACAAATCAGGGACCCCAGTGTTTCTCAACCTGTACAGACTCGATGAAAACGAAAGTGAAAAGTGAAGGTTCACACTTACATGTGTGTATAAGATAATCAAGACAAAGAGACCTCTTGTGATTATGTTTATTATAAGAGACAAATGGACTTTAAACTTCAATTAAACTGCAGAACTAAAAATGAACGATTTCGATCGTTGGGACTAATGGTCCATTTCCTTTAACTTATCTGATCTCTTCGTATCATTTCAACGGAATTTTACTACTGGACGTGAGAACAGGAACGGTATACCTCGAATGTCAGACCATCCCCCTCCTCTCCACATTCTTTTTTCACGTTACTTTACTATCGAGACCAACAATAACTTAATAAAAGACACTTTTCTTAAAGTTATCTCCAATCCACCTTTCTTGTACCCCAATTTTCTTCGATAGTGGTTCCTACGTTTTTGTTCGCCATTCCCGTGGTCTTACTTCGGAACGGATGAGATACCTTGCGTCTTTCGTGACTTACATGTCGTCTATCATTCCTCAAACCTAAACGAATAACTTTATCGGGTGTGAAAATTTTTTTCTATTATTGGTTACCCAACTTCAAAGATAATAACCGTCTTCGAAACGTAACCTCACTAAAATCAAACAAGAAAGTTAGACTCGTACTCATCTTTAGTCCTTTGAATAAAAGACCTGGGTTTTCAAGATTCCCTTCTTCATTTTCACACAGAAGTTTAGAGTCTCCATGAAGGTTTAGAAATGTGTATGGAGAAGGATACAAGTCAATCCTAGAAGTTCTTAAAAACTGGAGAGATCTTTATCCGGACTATCGGTTCCATGTTAATTGCTATCGAAATTTGGTAATTCTGGTACATACACTATTAACAGAGGAGTGATTTTTAAGACTCATAAAGTACAGAAATTACAGTGGTTCAACAACAGAGAAACAAAATTGATTAAATTGTAACTCCTCACTTTATTTAAAGATAACTTCTAATTAAAAAGGACAATATTTTATATTCGAAGTTCCCTCTCAAAGGATATACGGAGTGAAATAAAGAGGTGAGAAGAGGTCATCGTATAACCCGTGGATGGCTGGACTCTCAAGTAGAAAGTCACAGTATAGAAAAACGGAAAAATATGACAAATACCCCAAGAGTTCGGTTCTTTTGACTTCACCCAACTGACGTCGGTATTTTATGCGAACGAGGAACTTTCTTTTCGATACTGGTTTGATCTCACATATAAATTTTTGTGTCTGTAATGAAAAACGGTTGTTTCTAGACGGATCAGTTTCGATACCAAAAGGTCATTAGTACATACCTACACTCTCAACCTGATATTTTTTCCGACTCGTGACTTCTTAACTACGAAAACTTCACACCACAACCTCTTTTGAGAACTCCCAGGGAACCTGATGTCCCTCTAGTTTAGTCCGTTAGGATTTCCTTTAGTCAGGACTTATAAGTAACCTTTCTGACTACGACTTCGACTTCGAGGTTATGAAACCGGTGGACTACGTTTCTTGATTGATTAACCTTTTCTGGGACTACGACCCTTGCTAACTTCCGTCCTCCTCTTCCCCTGTTGTCTCCTACTCTACCAACCTACCGTAGTGGTTGAGTCACCTGTATTCCGTCACTAGTTCTCGTATAGACAACGTCAGAAAATGTCTGGCCCTGTACCCCTGGTCTCACCTACTTTTCTTTCTCACTTTTTCTCTCGTCATAGAGAGAGACCCAATGCACCTTTCGGTTATTTCGGGTACGTGTCCTTAACATGACGAGTTCTTCCGTGTCCCTCAGGAGAGTTCCTCCATAACTTTCGGGTCCGTTCTTTCACTCGAGTCATCTGGAGGTACAAGGCTTCTCTTACTTCTGTCTTTCTTCCTGCGTCCCCTGGGTCCAGAGATCCCCTCGTTCCTATAAAATAATCGTGTTTACGTATAAATACATAGAAGTCATTTTACTAATGAGTCGGTAATGTTTCTTACTTTAAGGTGGTCAACGTTGTGTTACCCATCAGATTATGTATGTTCCAAAGACTTCTCTCAATGACTTCCCTCAATGACTTTCCTTAGGTTCGTCCATGGGAAAGGGTGCTAGAGTCAGGACTCTGGGCGTACGTCGAGACAAGCAAGGACCTTATCCTTGACTATTCCTTGTTTCTCAGGAACTCTTTACCGTGTGTTTCCTTCTTTTACTTACAGGAGACTGTCAAGGGAGAAAAAATCAAAAAGTATTAACCCCCACTGACATCTATGAAATCACTTTTTCCAAGACTGGTTTACTCAAACAAATCGAACTTGTTAAAATCAACTTTCCGTAGTCATATGATACTTATATTGGTGGTCCTATTAATAATCGTAATGTTGAGATCTCGGTTATGATACATATTACGAAACTTTGGTAGGAACTCCCAGGTCGGGTCTATTGACTAGTCAATCGGCAAGTCGATTCGAAAGGTCTAATAACCTTCTTCCATCTGAGAATCTCTTCCGAAGTTTCTAAAGAAAAACATTATTAACATGTAAATTCCTTCGTAATAGTACATTCAGAACGTTTACTTTAAACTAAACAAGGGTTAACATCCGTCCTATCTACTTGGTTTATCCCCATTATGTTTTAACTCATCTTAAGGTTAGTGTAAAATCATTTCGAACAAAAAGATTTGGATAATTAACTAGAGGCTGGGTAACCTCCCGATATAAATAAAGGACATAAAGTAGAACTTGAAGGAGTAAATAGACTCGGACTCACCAGGTGTATCATACTCGTAGAAATCAGGTTAATACCTATTTTAACACACAAACTTAACTCCGAACATTTCGTTGCGACCGTTGTCGTTGTCATCACGTTTACCGATAGTTAGGGTTATACGGCTCTTAATCGGTAGGTTACTTAGCAAATCTAGTAGTCTCATTAAATCATTCATTGGCCCTTCGTTCAGGCCGGTACCCTGGAAAAAAAGTCCCAGCAACCTCCATATAACCGTTGGCATCCAATGCAACTCTAACTTCTTAGTCTTCCCTAAGTAAAAAATATCTGTACCTCCTCAATTCTGTTAATATATCAAACGTTAGATATGTTCAATGTCCTGAATTTCAGAATAATTTAACGCAAAGGATATCGATGTAGTTTTCCTTCTCCTTGTGTTCGAACATATTTTATACCGACTAACATTACTTTCCTTATTACTGATCTTGATGTTGATCAGCGACACTTTATAGGTCAGGTTCAATGTTCAAGAAACCACGAACGTCGTTCAAAGGTTTACAGAGAAACAAATCCGGGTTAGGCAAATAACTCCTGATAAACTCCCACTCCCCCACCGTAAGGTGGTAGTTCGGTCGGTTCTTCAGGAAACAGTACCGTTACAAGGTAACATCATAACCACTATAAGGTACGATGAACTCATCGTATTAGTGTATATCACGATAATTTTAGTAGACTTGTCAGTCTATTGGTGTATGGTACCCCAGGGGTTAGCTGTTACCATATTAACCGGTGTTTGTAATTAAAAGGACTAAACCGAACTGTAGACAGAGTTGCTTGTCCTCATATAAATTTCAAGAATATTCATATGGCAAACGTATTATAAAAAACAGAAAGGGATCTCAAGGTCATCACAACGTACCAAGAGGAGTTTTCTTTCCTGTCATTTATTAGGTTCATTACAGGGGTTTAGGAAAAAACCTCCGTCCTGCTTTCGGGTTCAAACAGTCGATTGCAAATACGTATTAAGACAACCCGGGTACGTATTTCCTTCCTAAAGTATTGGATTTCTTTATAATCAGAGGGAAGAAGAAGCCCCACACTCCCGGGGAGGTCTGAGGTTCCTCCTCCGTATACATAACTCAGTAACCACCTATGCTAACCAGGAGAAAAACAGGTAAGATATTGAACGTCATTTCCCCCAACCCACATATTCGGGTCATTCACACTAAATAATTAAGTCGGACTCGTTCCCTTCGTTTTTGTTCGTTTTGTTCGTATCTTTGTTTTTATAAAAGACCTAAGGCTCCGTAAGGGACAACTCTTTGGTCCAAAAGTCGAAATAATCATTCCCAAAAATAGACAGGGGTTCATCCCTCTCGTACTCCAACTACTACAGCTCCCGCCACGAAGAACCTCTACAACTCTTGACGGTACCGAACATAACCTTAAAGAAGGAGAACCCCCAAAACAACAAAGTAGAGATAAAACTTACGACCTCCGGGAGAACCCAGCCTAGAAGGTTTCTCCTTCGGTTCATTCAAGTAACCTAGATAGACCTCTTTATGTTCGTATGGGGAAAGGGACATTCTAACTAAAGGGTCCGAGGGTAACAAACCAATTGGGTAACCTTCTCTTCGTAGGACACTAGGGAGCTTTACAAAAAGATGAGAACAATTCCATAGAGGAAGACCATTCAATTTTTTTGAATTTTGTTTATTTCGACATAATTGTTATCAATATCCAAATCTCTTATCAAATAAAACCTTAGATCATTTCAGACGAAATCTATTCCTTCTATCATCACAAGGACACATAGGGGGAAAAATTTTAAAAAAAATAAACATCAAAGTCACAGGCTACACGGACAAGCTGATACGGAACACGGACACCTAATATTCCTTATGGACATTATACAAAATATCTTTTACTAACATTTTTAACAAACTTCACGGATCTTTATATCTTTCCCAATAACAGACAAAAATATCTTGATCCTCAAGGGTAATATCGTTTTCATCAATTATCTACTCAATAATGTATAACACATCGAAGTGGAGCTTCTCCACACCGGATCTATTTTCTTCTTAAACACAGCTATGTTTGTAAATTCTTTCTTCTACCTCTTACAAGTCCCGTTACTCAATGTAGGTAAACGGTATTAAGTAACTCAACATTAGGAGCTCCTAACTATGGAACACGTTACCCAGTTTCTACATTTCCACATATTCATCTCGTTAATAATTACTAAAGAAATCGAACCGTCATACCTTAAAAGATATAACCACATTTCTCGATCGTAATAACACATTATTTCGTACAACAAGGAGTCCCCATCGTTTTATTTGTTCAAATAGTCGAACAAGTAATGGTTCTTAGTATCCCGGCCCTTCCGTTCTTACACGAGTTTATACCCACTATATTTACCCTCTTCACGCCAAAGATTATTATCTAACATCAAGTTTTTTTTCGACAACTTATTGTCCAACTAACCTCAAATATCACCTCCAAAGATATAAAAAAATTATGTTTTTGACTTATATTCCTTTGTCTCTGATATAATTACCCCATTCTTTCATTCATTTATTGAACTTATTCTCGTCTTACTTTAAATCATATTTTCTTAAATATAAGGAACTCTCTGGTCTTACTCTGAAACCGTAAAATTAGAGTAGATATATCTTTTGACTCTGTAATAAAACGGTTATTTCCAGGCAGATCAGTTCCGATACCAAAAAGGACACCAGTACATACCTACACTCTCAACCTGACACTTCTTTCGACTCGCGGCTTCTTAACTGCGAAAACTTGACACCTCAACCTCTTCTGAGAACTCTCAGGTAACCTGACGTTCTTCTAGGTTGGTCAGGTAAGACTTCCTCTAGTAGGGACCCTAAAGAAACCTCCCTTACTACGACTTCGACTTTGACGTCATGAAACCGGTGGAGTACGTTTCTCAACTGAGTAACCTTTTCTGAGACTACTACCCTCCCTAACCCCCGCCCTCCTCTTCCCCTGCTGTCTCCTAATCTACCAACCTACCGTAGTGGATGAGCTATCTACACTCAAACTCACTTGAGACCCTCAACCACTACCTGTCCCTCCCAACCGTACGACACTAAGTACCCCAGTGTTTCTCAACCTGTGCTGACTTACTGACTTGACTTGACTTGACTTGACTATATCTTTTGTAGTCAAACTCCATATCCGACACTCGACTACAATGCCCTCTATTATTTAAGTCATAAAAACTTCTTTAAGGTCTTGAACAATCCTATTACTTTAAAGAGGTTTTATAAGGTCTTTTCGATATTAGTTATCTTAAAACATTGTGAAAGATATTAACTCTAAATAATTATTCCATCTTCTTGGTCTCTAGTTTAACGGTTGTAGACGACCTAGTAGTTTTTTCGTTCTCTCAAGGTCTTTTTGTAGATAAAGACGAAATGACGGATACGGTTTCGGAAACTGACACACCTAGTGTTATTTGTCACCTTTTAAGACTTTCTCTACCCTTAGTCTGGTGGACCGGACGGAGAACTCTTTAGACATACGTCCAGTCCTTCGTTGTCAATCTTGACCTGTACCTTGTTGTTTGACCAAGGTTTATCCTTTTCCTCATGCAGTTTCGACATATAACAGTGGGATCAATAAATTGAATGTACGTCTCATGTAGTACTCTTTGTGACCCGACCTTCTTCGTGTTCGTCCTTAGTCCTAACGACCCTCTTTATAGTTATTTGAGTCTATACGTCACTGTAGTAGAAATACCGTCTTTCACTTCTCCTTGATTTTTTGGAGAACTACTTTCAGTTTCTCCTCTCACCTTTTTCAACCGAATTTCGAGTTGTAAGTCTTTTACTTCTAGTACCGTAGACCAGGGTAGTGAAGTACCCTTTATCTACCCCTTTGTCACCTTTGTCACACTCTGAAATAAAAAGTCCCGAGGTTTTAGTGACGTCTACCACTAACGTCGGTACTTCAATTTTCTGCGAATGAGGAACCTTCTTTTCAATACTGGTTTAATCTATTGTATAACTTTTCGTCTTTGTAATGAAACGGTTGTTTCCAGGTAGATCAGTTCCGATACCAAAAAGGACACCAGTACATGCCTACATTCTCAACCTGACACTTCTTTTGACTCACGACCTCTTAACTACGAAAACTTGACAACACAACCTCTTCTGAGAACTCTCAGGGAACCTGAAGTTCCTCTAGGTTGGTCAGGTAAAATTTCCTCTAGTCAGGACCCACAAGTAACCTTCCTGACTACGACTTCGATTTTTGAGGTGATGAATCCGGTGGAGTACTCTCCTCAACTGAGTAACCTTTTCTGAGACTACGACCCTCCCTAACACCCGTCCTCCTCTTCCCCTACTGTCTCCTACTCTACCGACCTACCGTAGTGACTGAGCTACCTGCACTCAGACTCACTTGAGACCCTCAACCACTACCTGTCCCTCCGGACCGTACGACGCTAAGTACCCCAGCGTTTCTCAGTCTGTGCTGACTCGCTGACTTTACTTGACTTGACTTGACTTCGTACTAGATTAGATTAAAAATAGTGGATTTTCTAAAACTTTTAGTAAGTTCTAACTATTAAATACTCATGTTTAGACACAGTCAACTCCTTATTATGCAACAGGTAATTATTGTTTAGGATTCATTACCATTTCACATCTCCAAACTTAAAAAAGTCCCCGTTATTAATTGGGTCTGAAAAAGTTCGTAACAACTCGATATAATTTGTACACAACTCAAAGGTTTCGTCTACCTCGACTTTTGTTATATAGTAGGTTTATTACTTATTGTTCTTTCTATCTTTTAAAAAAAGAATATCAAAGTTCCCGAAACCGATGTATTATAACTGTGTATCACCCTCTTAAGTAGTAAGGAACTCCGTTATGTCAGGTAACCATAATGAATACTCCGGACCACACTAATCCTATTCCTTCTCTCTTTCGTTTAGAGAAAACCAGATCTCCTACATTTCCATATAATTTTTTCGTTAGAACATTTAGACATTATTATAATACGGTCAAAACTCCTTATTACCATCCACTACCCTAAAAACCAACGTTACATGGGTATCCTAAGTATCTACGTAATTGAAAAGAAAAAAGAAAAAAAACGTAATTGAAAAGATTCCAGACAATTTTCTACCGTAAACGGTCCAAAGAAAAAATATTGTTTTTACCCCCTCAAGGTTCCCCTTATTATAAGGAGTTATACAAAATTAAGGTTAACACATAGATATTCAAGAAATCGTCGGACATTAAAGAGAATACATTCCCCGGTGACAAGACAGGTTTATCCGAGTAGTATGAAAGTTCAATAAAATTATTAACATAACAAACAATTTACTCGTCACCGGGGATTCTTTTTACACCTTACATATAGACTCGAACGGTAACGTATTCATTTAGGGAAGCATAATCTAATTCCCCACGTAGATAATGTATTCCAACATTACGACGTCCGACCGGAAGAGTAGGGAGTGTTCCTATTTAAACTTATGAAACTATCTGAAAAACATAAAACCAAACTCATTGAGGACATTAAACCGTTCTTTAAAACACATATCCGGTTCTAAACCTGGCATTCACAAACCTTTATTATCACTATAGTCTAGGTCATAGCTCCTGTGATCTTTTTAGAAAATGGTAACTAAAACCATAAATATAAACCAGCCCGTATAAGTCTATGGTTACTACAGGTATTCCTATCAAAAACTAGACTTAAAGGATAGGTAGACAGACATATAGTGATCTCCTCAATTATCTTTACATTCTATCTTCTTCATTAATCCGTTAAAACAGGGGAAAAATTTTAACGCTATCATAGACTCTACTGTAGTATTGAACTTAAAGAGGAAATATTAGACTTAGTTAATAAGGTCCCACTTGTCATTAAGGGAATCTTCACTTCGATCTAGTCGGTTCATTTTTCGGCTTCCAAACACCTCCATCCCCAGGTTTTTCAGGTCATCCATAAGATTTTCCCTAACGAACTCCCTTTTCCTCTTTTAGTAAATCTCGACTATATAGTTGCCGTCATGACGGTCTACAACTCCCAAACTCCCTTTTCTACCTCAAACGGGGACCAAAAACAACTCTCCCTGGACCCCTCAGGGGACAAACTTCAAAGGACTTTATTCAAAAGGGAGTTGTAGTATAAATCTAACTGTTAGAAACCGGGTTACGTAGAGAAATACCGTCGCTCCCGTCTCAAAACCTTTGAAAAATAATCGAAATTAAAAGAGACGTACAAAGAATCCCGTTAGGAAAAAATTTACCCAGAATAGGGGTGTATATTTTGTAGGAAATAAAGGGAAAAATTTTCGTCGTTTTCTCTGTGTCTACAAATCTTGCCTGAAGACCTGAGACACCCTCTCCCTCTCCCACCCTACTAAACCCTCTTTCCGTAATTTTGTACATATGATAGTACATTCTTTACTTAGCGGTCAGATACAAGCTATGTCCTATGTCCTACGAACCCCGACCACGTTCCCCTACTAGGTTTCTCTACTATACCACACCCTCCACCCTCCCCCCAAGTCCTAACCCTTGAGTACATGTGGGCACCGACTAAGTACAGTTACATACCGTTTTGGTTATGTCATAACATTTCGTTTTATTTCATTTTTATTTTTAATTTTTTTTTCTCTATAGGAATTATCATGACCCTAAAAGAAAAACTTGAGGAAACCCTCTTAGAGTCTTAAAGAAATATTCTTTCCATGTACGTTATAGAGAAAATACGTCTTAGATTTCTTTATATTATGTCTACCTGAATAAATGTTTTGTTCCTAAATGTCTGAATCTCTTCCTTGAATGTCAATGATCCTGTCCCCCTTCCTAGTCCCTTTCCCTATCAATCCCTCAAACCCTCCTCGTACATATGTGCCGATATAAATTTAACCTATTGGTTGTTCCTGGATGACACATCTTGTCCCTTAAGGCGAGTTACAATAAACCGTCGGACCTACCCTCCCTTCAAACCCCCACGCACATATACCTACCGACTCAGGGAATCGACAAGTAGACTTTGACAGTGTAACAATCAACTAATAAATATGTAGTCACATTTTATTTTTCAATTTTTTTACTTTTTTTTTTTTCGTCGTCGGTAACAAAGTCGATTGTAAACGTAAAAGACACAGAGTCTGGGATTTATTAGTTATTGTCAGGGTCAGAGTACATAACCTTACTATCGGGAAACCGTAAGGACTAAACGTAAGAGTATACGTTCGTCAAAAGGATCAACATTAGACCGAAGGAGAGGTTAATGTGATGTCCTTTATCGTCAAAGATCAGATCGATCTTTTAGTCGTATCCGAAGTAATCCATGAACATTATTGAATCACATTGATGAAAATCCAAGAGGAACTCTTCATCAAGTTAGGGTCCGAAGTTCCCGTCGAAGAAAGTTAACATATACGTTGTTTCCTCCGGTAACATAAACTCGAAGATAGCGAAGTTTAACAGGATATGGTCAATTGTAAAGTTTTCATTAAACCAAGACACCTCGTGGTCGAGCTCGTAATTTTAACCGTACTAGGGCTCGGTGTAGAACTTTGGTGTATCAGGTAACTTCTATAAGAGGACCAAATTCCTCACGAAAATAGTTTTAAGTAGTTAGCATTCCCTACTTTCAGGGTTATCTTCTACGGTATCGTAAATATTCAAGAAATCATTTTCCACTTACCCCCGGTATGTATCAATGTCAAAAAAAGTAAACAAACATACATTCTTTTTAGTTACGGAAGTATAACTCCATAATAAACGGGAACTCTTAATTGTAAAGAATTATGACCTTTTCGTCTTTTTGGTAGTCGGAGTCTCTGAGCTCTAACGTTTCGGAGGTAACACTTCCTCTTACTCATCTATAAAAAAAGAGTATTTATATTCATGTACGATTTCCGAATAGAAACAATAGGTTTTTTTTTTTTAATAGTCGAAATCACTGTTTCTCTCTGAGTCTTCTCAGTAACAATTTCAGTAAAACAAGAACATAACTTCCCTGAAAGTCAAAACACGGACAACGTTCTCCACGTTCTCCTCCGCGTGAGTCTCGTCGACCTCGTCCCGATCGTCCTTTTAAGAGTTTATAAAATACAACAAAATAAACCCAAAAACCTTTTCAAAGTAGTAGCTTAAGTATAAGTACATTATTTACAAGGTGGACAACAGTTTATAGTCCTCCCGACCTTGATGAAACTTTACCGTTTTAGTATCGAAATTAATCCCGGGTATCCCCGGTCTTTATATAACCCCATATAAAAGGGGTAGATCACCGAACAAATTGTAAAAGAAACGGGTCAAGATTTAAAGATTTAGTTTTGACGGGAGTAGTCCCTTGGTCCCTAATACAAGTTGATGACAAACTTCCGTACGGAGATACGCAACTGTACTTTGGCTTTCAGGAACTTGGAATTTATTTACTACTTCATTTCATCTTTTTACCACCCCGAAAGGTCGGTAAACAGGGTATTTGGGCCTGAATGGTTGGAGTCATCCAGGGTCAGTGAGGCAGGACTTGCTGTATTTACGGTCCAGGGACAAGTCCACGGTGAACAACGTCAGAAAATGTCTGACCCTGGACCCCTGGCCTGAACTGCTTTTCTTTCTTTTTCTTTCTCTCACTCGTCATAGAGAGCCCAATACACCTTTTGGTTATTTCGGGTACGTGTCCTAAACATGGCGGTCGCTTCTGTGTCCCGTAGGAGAGTTCCTCCAGAACTTTCGGCCCCACTCTTTCACTCGAACCATCCGAAGGTACGTGGTTTCTCTTACTTCTATTTTTCTTCCTACGCCCCCTGGGTCCAGAGATCACCTCGTTCCCATAAAATAATCGTCTTTACGTACAAAATATATAGAAGTCATTTTACTAATGAGTAGGTAATATTTCTTACTTTAAGGTAGTCAACGTTGTGTCACCCATCAGATTGTATATGTTCCAACGACTTCTCTCAGTGACTTCTCTCAATGATTTTCCTTAGGTTCGTCCACGGGAAAGGGTACTAGAGTTAGGACTCTTGACGTGCGTCGAGACAAGCAAGGACCTTATCCTTGACTATTCCTTGTCTCTCAGGAACTCTTTACCGTGTGTTTCCTTTTTTTACGTTGTATAACCTAAGGAATTTCAACTTTCAGGGGACTGTGTAGAGGTTCTTTTTCTTTACGTTTTTCCGTTTTACCAAAACACTCCTTCGAAATGTTTATCGACTCTTTTCTTCTCTTCGATTTCCATTTCCTCTTTTACTTTCTATATGGGTAAACTTACGTCTCAAGGTTCCGTTCCTCTCTATTCTTTCGGAAGGAGTCACTAGTTACGTTTGTTTATCTCCCTTTTTCATCTTCCCCCTTCTGATCTCTAGAGGAGTTCTTTTGACCTCTATGGTTCTCTTATAAAGTACGTTTCTACCCGTGTTATTTCCTTTCGTTCACAGTCCGGATTTTCTTCGTCTTCTATAATTCTTCTCCACAGTTATTATGTGTCTTCTTTTATGTTCTTTATAGAAGTACTGGGTCTATTGGTGCTATCATACTAGTCAGTGGGTCTCGTTCTGTAGGACCTTACCCTTGAGTTCACCCGGAATCCTTCGTAGTGATACTCGTTTCGATCACCTCCACTACCTTAAGGTCAACTCGATAAAGTCTAGGATTTTCTACTACGACACTTTCACGACGTGGGTTACACGGTCGTTTAAACCTTTTGAGGTGCTTCCGGTGTCCTGACCTTTTCCAGTGAAAAGTAAGGTTAGGGTTTCTTTCCGTTACGGTTTATACAAGGTTGATGACGTGTTAACCCGAATAAAGTGTACGATCGTTTCATTACGAGTTTTAAGAGGTTCGGTCCAAAGTTGTGATGTACTTGGTACTTTAAGGTCTACAAGTTCCACCTAAATATTTTCCGTCTCCTTGGTCTCTAGTTTAACGGTTATAGACGACCTGGTAGTTTTTTCGTTCTCTCAAGGTCTTTTATAGATGAAGACGAAATAACTGATGTGGTTTCGGAAACTGACACACCTAGTGTTGTTTGACACCTTTTAAGAATTTCTTTACCCTTATGGTATGTTGGAATGGACGGAGGACTCATTAGACATACGTCCAGTTTTTCGTTGTCAATCTTGACATGCACCCTGTTACCTGACCAAGTTTTAACCCTTTCATATAGTTCCGACATATAACAGTGACACGAATAAATTCAATATACGTCTCATGTAGTACTCTTTAGGACCCGACTTACTTCCTCTTCGACCTTAGTTCTAACGACCCTCTTTATAGTTATTGGAGTCTATACGTCTACTGTGGTGGGAATACCATCTTTCACTTCTTCTTGATTTCTTGGAGAACTTTCACTTTCTTCTCTCACTTTTTCAACCAAATTTCGAGTTGTAAATCTTTTGATTCTAGTACCGTAGACCAGGGTAGTGAAGTATCGTTTATCTACCCCTTTGTCACTTTTGTCACCGTCTGAAATAAAAACCCACGAGGTCTTAGTGACGTCTACCAATAATGTCGGTACTTTAATTCTGTGAATGAGGAACCTTCTTTTCAATACTGGTTGAATCTGTTGTAAAATTTTTCGTCTCTGTAATAAAACGGTTATTTCCAGTTAGATCATGTTTCGATACCAAAAAGGTCAAAGTACATACCTACACTCTCAACCTGATATTTCTTTCGAGTCGTGGTTTCCTCTCAGGAAACCTGACGTTTCTCTAGGTTTGTCAAGTAGGATTTCCTTTAGTCAGGACTTAAAAGTAACTTTCCTAACTACGACTTTGACTTTGAGGTTATGAAACCGGTGGACTATTCTTCTTGACTGACTAAGTTTTTCTGGGACTACGACCCTTTCTAACTTCCGTCCTCCTCTTCTCCTGCTGTCTTCTACTCTAGCAACCTACCGTAGGGGTTGAGTTACCTGTACTCAAACTCATTTGAAACCTTCATCCACTACCTGTCCCTCCGCACGACACGACGTCAGGTACCCCGACGATTCTCAGCCTGTGCTGACTCATTGACTTGACTTGACTTGGTGAGATTACCGTCTTTCACTTGTCCTTGATTTCTTGTAGAACCACTCCGACTTCCTCACTTTCTCGGACGAATTTTGATTTATCATTTTATTGACTCTAGTGACGTAGACCAGGACAATGAAGCACCGTTTGTCCTCCCCTTTTCCACCTTCGTCACTACCTAAAGGAGAAGAACCCGAGATTTTAGTGACACCTACCACTGATGTCGGTACTTTAGTTTTCAGCTAACGATGAACCGTACATTCAACACTGTTTGGATATGTTACACAACTTTTCGTCTCCGTAATGAGACGGTTGTTTTCAGACGTGTCAATTCCGATAACAGGAGGATCACCAGTATATACCAACACTCTTGACTTGGCATTTTTTCCGTCTCACGGTTTCTTAACTACGGAAGCTTGACACCACGACCTCTTCTGAGGATTCTCAGGGAACCTGTCGTTCCTCTAGTTTTGTCGGTCAGAGTTCCCTTTATTTGGGACTTGTGAGTAACCTTCCTGACTACGACTTCAACTTCGAGGTCATAAAACCAGTGGACTACTCTTGTCGACTGAGTAACCTATTCAGGGACTACGACCCTTTTTAATTCCCGTCTTTCTCTTCTCCCACAGTCTCCTACTCTACCGACCTACCATAGTAACTACGTTACTTGTAATTGAACCCGTTTGAAACCGTCTACCACTCCCTGTCCCTCAAACCGACACGACGTCAGGTACCCCAGGATTTCTCAGTCTGTGTTGATACACTGACTTGTTGTTTTAGACTCCATGGCAGATTATTCGTAAAAAAATTTTTAATATTTGGATAATTATTTATTGAGTTTTTATATTAATTAGTTTTCCTAAATTTTACACATTAAATTTTACACATTAGGGGTGAATTATCATTTCTTCAGGTCTCTTCCGTTACCGTTGGGTGACGTCATGAGAACGGACCTTTTAGGGTACCTGTCTCCTCGGACCATCCGACGTCAGGTACCCCAGCGATGTTCAGCCTGTGCTGACTTATTTAAGTGAAAGTGAAAAGTGAAAGCATGTAACCTCTTCCTTTACCGCTGGGTGAGCTCACAAGAACGGACCCCTTAGGGTCCCTGCCGTCCCGGACCACCCGACGGTAGATACCCCAGCGTGTCTTAGTCTGTGCTGACTTCTCTGAATCGTCGTCGTCGTCGTCATTTCTTCAGCACTCTCCTCCTTGTCTTCTTGTAATTTACTCTGTAGTCAAGTCAAGTCGACGAGTCAGCACAGGCTGAGAAACTTTGGGGTGCCTGACGTCGTACGGTCCGAAGGGACAGAAAGTGATTGAGACTCTCGAACGAGTTTGAGTACAGGTAGCTCAACCACTACGGTAGGTTGGTAGAGTAGGAGACAGTAGGGGAAGAGGAGGACGGAAGTTAGAAAGGGTCGTAGTCCCAGAAAAGGTTACTCAATCAAGAAACGTAGTCCACCGGTTTCATAACCGTGAAGTCGAAGTCGTAGTCAGGAAGGTTACTTATAAGTCCTGAATAAAGGAAATCCTAACGGACCAAACTAAAGGAAAATCAGGATCCCTGGGAGTTCTCAGAAGAGGTTGTGGTGTGAAGTTTTCGTAGTTAAGAAACCACGAGTTGGTAGAAATATCAGGTTGAGAGTGTAGGTGTGTACTAATTACCTTTTGGTATCGAAACTGATCCGTCTAGAAACAACCGTTTCATTACAGAAACAAAAAATTGTACGAGAGATCCAACCAGTATCGAAAAGAAAGTTCCTCGTTCGTAGAAAATTAAAGTGCCGACGGCAGTTTGATGAAGTCAAAAGAACGGAACTCTTGGGGTACTTGTCATACTTTTCCGTTTTTCTATACTGTGGCTTTCTACTCGAGGGGTCCAACCATCCACGGGTTAGACGATGAACTCTTCTCGCCTCTTTACTTTCGTCTGTATCTCTTTTGTCTTGTATTTTACCGTTCGTACTTAGTCGATATCTTTTTATTGTGGTTTATACTCACGTTCTTAAGTTAGTTTTTTCTTCAATAATCTTAGCTAAAAATTTTTTATTTGTTCTGGGTTGATGCAAGACACATATTCTCAGTATGAAGTGTGACTTTTTATATCCTATAGTGGAGTGTGGTCAGTCTTACCGGTAGTAGTATTTTACATGTTTGTTTACGACCTCTCCAACACCTCCTTTCCTTTGCGAGAACGTGAGAACCACCCTTACATTTATCTATGTCGGTGAAGCTTCTCGTCATACCTCCAAGGAACTTTTTTGGACTTTCTTCTTCATGGTGTACTAGGTCACTATCTGAAATAGTGAATCGTGGGTTCTATTATCGAATGTGGAACAGAGCCCCAGGACCTACTCGGGGGTTCTATTGTCCACTTTCGAATGTCACGAGGTGACCTAAGCATCAGAGGCCCTGGTTTCTGTCAGAGTCAGTCAGTATCGAAACACATCATCTTTAAAATAATTTCACTATCACTGTCTTTTTTCGACTGTATCTGTAGTTTCCCCCATCTTTCTGATGGGCGGAACGATCAAAATTCGTCCTATAATATATGAAAAGACGATCGAGAATTCTTATCTTTTCTTATGGAGTTCCGACACTTTTAAAACGGGTCTGGGAAAGAACATTGTATATAGGACCCTACTGTAGTCGTATTCTAATCGGTCTTCCTTGTCCAATTGGGTCTCGAGTTTCGACACCTTCAAAATGGGTCTGGAAGAGGGTATTGTATATAAGACTCGAGTTTTCTTCGTATAGGAACTTGTTTTCTATGACGACGGATGCTCCAGATGTACAGATTCCGTTTTCTTACACTTTTCCTTTCTTACAAGTGGAGGAGGAATTTATCCGGAATCCGAACCTGAGACATAGTTGTATGAAGGTAATTGAGAGAGTGGTCGTTAGAGTGATGAGCCGTATATAGGTCTCTTTTATTATTAAGTTTTTTTCTTTTTTTTGTGTATACGTGGAGTCACAAGTAACGACGTGGCAAACGTTATCGATCCTGTACCTTTGTTGAATTTACAGGTGGTCGTCTCCTTACCTATTTCTTCTACACCACGTAGATAGTAGATACATACATATGTTAAAAAGTATGTGTGTATATGTGATAATGAGTCGGTATTTTACATTACTTTAACCCAGTAAACATCACTGTACCTACCTAGAACTCTAACAGTATGTCTCACTTCAGTCAGTCTTCCTCCTTTTATTTATAACACATAATTACGTATATATACTTTATACTTCTTTTACCATATCTACAAGAATAAATGTATCGTCTTTTTCTCTGTGTCTACATCTCTCGTTTGCGTACCTGTGGTTCTCCCCTTCCTTCCCACCCTACTTAACCCTCCACCTCTGACTGTATACATGTGATAATTACTCACTAACTCACTTCAGTGAGTCAGCACAAGCTGAGAAACGTTGGGGTACCTGACATCGGGTGATCCGAGGAGGTAGGTACCTTAAAAGATCCGCTCTCATGACGTCACCCAACGGTAAAGGAAGAGGTCCCCTAGAAGGGCTGGACCCCTAACTTGGGCCCAGAGGACACAACGTCCATCTGCGAAATGGCAGACTCGAAATTATGATACATATTTTATCTGTTGTTTACTTTTGGATAACATATCGTGTCCCTTCAGATAAGTTACGAGACACCACTGGATTTACCCTCTCTTAGGTTTTTTTCTCCCCTATATACATATACGTATCGACCAAGTGAAATGATATATCATCTTTAATTATGTTGTGACATTTCATAAATATGGGGTTATTTTTAAAATTCTTTATAAGATTTTCCGACTTCTTTTTTCATATTCTATACTTTTGTTGTTGGTATTCTTTCGATCTCATCTGTATAACTATCGTATAGTTTGTTTTATATTAAATTCAATTTTTACGACAATTATCTCTTTTTTCTCTGAAAAATTACACGACACGAATCAGTGAGTCAGCACAGGTTAAGGGACGTCGGGGTACCTGATTTCGGGTGGTACGAGGAGACGAGTACCTTAAAAGGTCCGTTCTTATGACCTCGACAAACGGTAAAGGATAAGGTCCCCTCGAAGAACTGGATCCTTAGTTTGAAGTAGAGGACGTAACAGTCCGTCGAAAAAATGGTGATCGCGGTGGACCCTAGTTAAACAGTCCTTCTATATTGTTAATGTATACATAGATTTTTATCCCGGAGTTCTATATAACTCGTTTTTGACTGTCTTGACTTCTTTATCCTGTTAGTTATCATTATCAATGTCTGTAGTTATGTGGTAAGACTTATCTTATCTTATCTTATCGTATTCTATTCTATTCTATCCCGTCCGATCCAATCCGATCTTATCTTGTCGATCTCTCATTTGGTCGTTCCTATATCTCTGAAGTTGTTGTGATAATTCTTTAGTCTATATCGATTATAGATATCTTGTGTGGTGAGTTGTTGTCTTGTATAGTAGATTCTTGTGTTCCTTGTAAAGAATCACATTCGACCGGTAATTTTTTCATGGTTGTTAAATTTTTATTAACTTTAGTAGGTTTTATATCAAATTCTGGTGTTACATTAATTCAATGTTTAGTTATCGTTTGTATTTCAACCCTTTATGTATTTATACATCTTTAAAATTTTTTATAGGAAATTGTTACCAAGTTTCTTCTTCAATCTTTTATAAAACTCTGTTTACTTTAACTTTTATATTGTAAGATTTTACAAACCCTATGTATATCGTTATTTGTAAAGTTTTCGTTATATATGTCCTTTTAAATATCGGTATTTCAGGTGTAATTTTTAAAATTTTAATTTATTAGATTTGCGAGTGGAATTCTTTAATCTTTTTCTCCCCGTTTGATTTTGGTTTCGTTCGTCTTTGTATCCTAATCTTTACTTCTAATCTCATCTTTAATGATAATATCTTTTATCTTTTTGTTCTCCCTTTTTATTATTTTGGTTTACAACCAAAAACCTTTTCTAATATTCGTATGGACATTCATCTAAATCTAACTCTTTTTTCTCTCGTTTCTAAGTTTAAACATTTTAGTCCTTACTTTCTCCCCTGTAATGATGGTAGGAGTGTCTTAAAAAATTTATAATTTTTTCCTATGACGTTCGTTAATATACTTTTGTTTAAACTATTGATTTACTTTACCCTTTTAAGGTTCTTTTTAATCTAATGGTTTTGACTGAGTTTTTCTATAACTTTTTGATTCATCTTGTCGTCGTTTCTTTTTCTAATTCATCCTTTGAATTTCAGAAGGGTTTTTCTATTAGGGTCCGGGTCTACCGAAGTACCGTATATAGTTTATAAATTTATTTTTAATTATCATTAATAATAATTTGAGAACGTCTTTTATAAGTCAAGTCTAGTCAGTAAGTCAACACAGACTGAGAAACGTTGGGGTACCTGACGTCGTACGGTCCTAGGGGACTGGTAGTGGTTGACGACCTCGAACGAGTGTGAGTACAGGTAGTTCAGTCACTACGGTAGGTTGGCAGAGTAAGAGACAGTAGGTTAAGAGGAGGACGGAAGTGAGAAAGGGTCGTAGTCCCAGAAAAGGTTGCTCAGTCAAGAAGAGTAGTCCACATAACCTCAAAATCGAAGTCGTACTCAGGAAGGATACTTATAAGTCCTGACTAAAGGAAACCTAACAGACCAAACTAGAGGAACGTCATTTCCCTGAGAGTTCTCAGAAGAGGTTTGTGGTGTCAAGTTTTCGTAGTTAAGAAGCCACGAGTCGAAAGAAATACCAGGTTGAGAGTGTAGGTATGTACTGATGACCTTTTTGGTATCGAAGTTGGTCTGTCTGGAAACAACCGTTACATTACATAGACGAAAAATTATACGACAGATCCAACCGGTATCGAAAAGAAGGTTCCTCGCTCGCGGAAAATTGAAGTACCGACGTCAGTGGTAGACGTTAGTAAAATCTCTGGGGGCTTTATTTCACAGAGTGATAAAGGTAACAAAGGGGTAGACAAACGGTACTTCACTACTTTGGTCTACGGTACTAGAATTAAAAGACTTACAACTCAAAATTCGGACGAAAAAGTGAGAGGAGAAAGTGAAAGTAGTTCTCCGAGAAATCAAGAAGAAGTGAAAGACGGTATTCCCACCACAGTAGACGTATAGACTCTAATAACTATAAAGAGGACCGTTAGAACGAAGGTCGAAGACGAAGTAGGTCGGATCGTAAAGTGTACTACATGAGACGTATATTCAATTTATTCGTTCCACTGTTATATGTCGGAACTACATGAGTAAAGGGTTGAACCTTGGTCAGATAACAAGGTACAGGTCAAGATTGACAACGAAGAACTGGACGTATATCTAAAGAGTTCTCCGTCCAATCTATCAGACCATAAGGGTAAAGAAATTCTTAAAAGGTGTCAAACAACACCTTTAGTATTTTGTAACGAGTTTCTATAATTCCTTCTGTATTTATTTACTGTTTGTGGAATTGTATAAATCTAACTGAATTAACCTAACTTTCTGAATTATAACAACTCTGTCCATATAAGAGATTTAATAATATGTCTAAGATGTCTTAAGGTTAGTTTTAGGGTCCACCGACAA
Source organism: Capra ibex (assembly GCA_006410555.1). Classification (NCBI taxonomy): domain Eukaryota; kingdom Metazoa; phylum Chordata; class Mammalia; order Artiodactyla; family Bovidae; genus Capra; species Capra ibex. The sequence goes on from SJYO01006649.1 coordinate 1,517,106, forward strand.
AACTTCTTTAACTGACTGGGATTTTAAGTATATTTTTCCACTCCCTAGGCCTTTATAGTTTAACCGTCTGAATGTGAAGGGTTAAAGTGTTGAATGTTGTTTCGATGTCAGTACTTCAGTCATAGAACGATCGTATTCATAGATATGTTTATATTTAACTATCTTATTTTTACTTACATGTCTTTATTCAGGAAAGCAAATATCATTTGACTAAAAGTTATTTCTACATTTTTTAAAACACTTTTCCCCAGAAGAGTTGTTTTTTGTTACCTTATTAACCTATGAATGTACGTTTTAATACTTAAAGTGAGAGATGAAGTGTGGTATGTGTTTTTAATTAGGTTTTACATAGTTCTGGATTTTAATATTTTGAGAATGTTTTTACACCCTCAGTCCCCCACCAGGATTGTACCGTCTCCTTGTCCTACCCCTCCGGTGAAAGAGGGGGTGTTTAAGTAGTTTTCTTGTAAACTTGCGACTCATTTAAGACGTTTTATTGAAGACTTACCACCGTCTCCTGTAGTCTGTGGGTCTTTTCGTCGGGTAACAGAAGTTTTCCTCTACTTCTTCATAACTCCGATGACATTCTTATTCTGACTTTTGGTCTCCGTCCTCCGAATGCAAGTTTAGGACTCTTGTGGTGTTTGACGGTCTTATGTCTTTCCGGTGGTGTTTGTGTCGTTATATTTGTTCTACTCTCTGTCTCCTTATGGGTCGTCCATTTCCTTGTCCTATTTACCGGTGGTTTCGTTTGTTTTCTCCTTCTCTATCCCTTAGATGGGCTATTTCTTAAGGTTTATTACTGTCATTTTTACCAGGTTTTAGAATTTTTGTTTTACCTCAATACCTATTGATCGGACCTCTGTTCCTAACTCTCCTACGTTATTTCCAAATTGTTCCTGGATCTTCTTTAAATTTTTCTCAGTTATATATTACTTATTACGTTATTTACTCTAGTTTTCGTGAGACCTCCCTTGGTTGTCATCTTATTACTTCCGTCTTCTATCCTATTCACTCCATCTTCTATCTTACCATCTTTATTTTCCTTGTTTCTCCTTTTTTCTTTTTACTTAATTTTCTTTACTCCTGGAAGAGTCTCTGGACACCCAGTTACAATTTGTTGTGATGTAAGCTTAGTATCCTCAGTGTCTTCTTCTTCTGTTTTTCTTTCTGGTACTCTTTTATGAACTCCTCTATTATCAACTTTTGAAGGGATTTTACCCCTTTCTTTATTAGTGGGTTCAGGTTCTTTGGGTCTCTCAGGGTTTGTCCTATTTGGGTTCCGTTTGTGGGGTTCTGTGTATAATTAGTTTAATTGTTTCTAGTTTGTATTTCTTGTTTATAATTTTCATCGTTCCCTTTTTGTTGTTTATTGTGTGTTCCCCTAAGGGTATCCCTATTGTCGACTAGAAAGTTATCTTTGAGAAGTCCGGTCCTCCCTTACCGTCCTGTATGAATTTCACTACTTTCTTTTATTGGATGGCAGGTCTTATGACATGGGTCGTTCCTAGAGTAAGTCTATACTTCCTCTTTAGTTTTCGAAATGTCTGTTCGTTTTCGACTCTCTTAAGTCGTGGTGGTTTGGTCGAGAGGTTGTTTACTATTTCCTAGAAGAGATCTGTCCTTTGTGTTTTTCCCACATATTTGAGCTTTGGTTTTGTTATTTCATTTACCGTTGCCCTAGTATGAATAGTTATTAATGGAATTTGTATTTACCCAACTTACGGGATTGGTTTTCTGTTTCTGACCGACTTACCTATGTTTTTGTTCTGGGGATTTATACAACAGATGTTCTCTGGGTGGAGTTTTGTCCCCTGTGTATGTCTGACTTTCACTTCCCGACCTTTTTCTGTAAGGTACGTTTATCTCTGGTTTTCTTTCGTCCTCATCGTTATGAGTATAGTCTGTTTTATCTGAAATTTTGTTTCCGACACTTTTCTCTGTTTCTTCCTGTGATGTATTACTAGTTTCCTAGTTAGGTTCTTCTTCTATATGGTTAATATTTATATATACGTGGGTTGTATCCTCGTGACGTTGTACATTCCGTTTACGATTGTTCATACTTTCCCCTTTAATTGTTATTGTGTTATTATTACCCTCTGAAATTATGGGTGAGTGTGGATACCTATCTAGTTGATTTGTCTTTTAATTGCTCCTTTGTGTGTGAAGTTTACTATGTTATCTTGTCAATCTGGATTAACTATAGATATCCTGTGCAGTGGTGTTTTGTTACTTAAAGTGGAAAAAGAGTTCGCGTGTACCTTGGAAGAGGTCCTATCTAGTGTAGGACCCGGTATTTAGATCGGAACCATTTAAGTTTTTATTCCTTTAGTAAGGTTCGTAGAAAAGACTGGTGTTACGTCATTCTAATCTAGAGTTAATATCCACTTTTTGATAATTCTTAAGGTTGTATACGTCCGGCTTGTTGTACCACGACTCATTGGTTGTTTAGTGTCTTCTTTATTTTTTTATTTTATACGTATCTTTCTTTACTTTTACTTTTGTGTTGTTGGGGTTTGACCACCCTGTGACATTTTCGTCACGATTCCCCTTCCAAGTATTGTTATGTCCGTATGGAATCCTTTGTTCTTTTTTAAGTTTATTTATTGGATTGAGATGTGGGTTTCGTTGATCTTTTCCTTCTTTACTTCTTCGGGTCCCAAGTATCTTCCTTTCTTTAGAATTTTTAATCCCGTCTTTATTTACGTTTTCTTTGTTTTCTCTGGTAATTTTTAGTTGTTTCGGTTTTCGACCAAGAAACCTTCTATTTATTTTAACTATTTGGTAATCGGTCTGAGTAGTGCTTTCTTTCCCTCTTCTTAGTTTAGTTATTTTAATCTTTACTTTTACCTCTCCAGTGTTGTCTGTTGTGTCTTTATGTTTCCTAGTGTTCTCTGATGATAATCGTTGATATACGGTTATTTTACCTGTTGAACCTTCTTTACCTGTTTAAGAATCTTTTCATGTTGAAAGGTTTTGACTTGGTCCTTCTTTATCTTTTAGAATTGTCTGTGTAGTGTTCGTACCTTTAACTTTGACATTAGTCTTTAGAAGGTCGTTTGTTTTCGGGTCCAGGTCTACCGAAGTGTCGACTTAAGATAGTTTTAAACTCTCTTCTCGATTGTGGATAGGATGAGTTTGAGAAGGTCTTTTAACGTCTCCTTCCAGTTGAAGGTTTGAGTAAGATACTCCGGTGGTAGTGGGATTATGGTTTTGGACTCTTTCTACGGTGTTTTTTTCTTTTGATGTCCGGTTATGGTGACTACTTATATCTACATTTTTAGGAATTGTTTTAGGATCGTTTGTCTTAGGTTGTAAATTTTCTAGTATGTAATACTGGTTCACCTGAAATAGGGTCCCTAGGTTTAGTTAGTTACATTATGTGGTGTAATTGTTTAACTTTTTATTTTTGGTATACTAATAGAATTATCTACGTCTCTGTCTGAAACTTTTTAAGTTGTAGATAAATACTAATTTTTTTTTTTTTGGAGATCTTTCGTCCTTATCTACCTTGTATGGAGTTGTGTTATTTTCGATATATACTGTTTGGGTGTCGTTTGTAATAGGAGTTACCACTTTTTGACTGTCGTAAAAGGGACCTCAGTCCTTGTTTTGTTCACACGGGTGAGAGTGGTGATGATAAGTTGTATCAAGACCTGCAAAACCGGTGTCGTTAGTCTCGTCTTTTTCTTTATTTTCCTTAGGTTTAACCTTCTCTTCTTCATTTTGAGAGTGACAAACGTCTACTGTACTAGGAGATGCATCTTTTGGGATTTCTGAGGTGGTCTTTTAATGATCTCGATTAGTTACTTATATCATTTCAACGTCCTATATTTTAGTTGTGTGTCTTTAGGGAACGTAAGGATATGTGATTATTACTCTTTTATCTTTTTAATACCTTTGTTAAGGTAAATGGTAAGGTAAAGATTCTTATTTTATGAATCTTTATATAGATGGATTTCTTTGTTTTCTGGATATATGTCTTTTAATATTTTATGACCACTTTCTTTAGTTTCTCCTGTGATTATCTACCTCTTTATATGGCACAAGTACCTAGTCTTCTTAGTTATGTCACTTTACTCATATGATGGGTTTCGTTAGATATCTAAGTTACGTTAGGAATAGTTTGACGGTTGCCATAAAAAGTGTCTTTATCTTGTTTATTAAAGTGTTGAAAATACCTTTATGTTTTTTTGGAGCTTCGGTTTTGTTAGAACTCTTTCTTCTTACCTTGATCTCCTTAGTTGGACGGACTGAGGTCCGATGTGATATTTCGGTGACAGTAATTCTGTCATACCATGACCTTGTTTCTGTCTTGATATCTAGTTACCTTGTTTTGTCTTTCGGGTCTCTATTTAGGTGCGTGGATACTCGTGGAATAAAAACCGTTTCCTCCGTTCTTATGTGTTACCTAATTTCTGTTAGAGAAATTGTTCACCATGACCCTTTTGACCAGTTGGTGAACATTTTCTTACTTTGATCTTGTGAAAGATTGTGGTTTGTGTTTTTATTTGAGTTTTACCTAATTTCTAGATTTCCATTCTGATCTTTGATACTTTGAGGGTCTCCCCTTGTATCCGTTTTGTAAGAGACTGTATTTAGTGTCGTGTTAGGAGATACTGGGTGGAGGGTCTTGTAACCTTTATTTTCGTTTTTATTTATTTACCCTGGATTAATTTAAATTTTCGAAGGTGTGTTGTTTCCTTTGATACTTGTTCCACTTTTCTGTCGGAAGTCTTACCCTCTTTTATTATCGTTTACTTCGTTGACTGTTTCTTAATTAGAGTTTTTATATGTTCGTCGAGGACGTCGAGTTCAGGTCTTTTTATTTACTGGGTTAGTTTTTTACCCGGTTTTTTGATTTGTCTGTAAAGAGGTTTCTTCTGTATGTTTACCGATTGTTTGTGTACTTTTCTACGAGTTGGAATAAGTAGTAGTCAAGTTAAGTCAAGTCAGTGAGTCAGCACAGGCTGAGAAACTCTGGGGTACTCAACGTCGTGCGGTCCGGAGGGACAGGTAGTAGTGGTTGAGGGCCTCAAGTACGTTTGAGTACAGGTAGTTTAACCACTACGGTAGGTCGGTAGAGTAGGAGACAGCAGGGGAAGAGAAGGGCGGGGGTTAGGGAGGGTCGTAGTCTCAGAAAAAGTTATTCAGTTGAGAAGTGTACTCCACCGGTTTCATGACCTCAAAGTCGAAATCGTAGTAAGGAAGGTTTCTTTAGGGTCCCAACTAGAGGAAGTCTTACCTGACCAACCTAGAAGAACGTCAGGTTCCCTGAGAGTTCTCAGAAGAGGTTGTGGTGTCAAGTTTTCGTAGTTAAGAAGTCACGTGTCGAAAGAAGTGTCAGGTTGAGAGTGTAGGTATGTACTGGTGACCTTTTTGGTATCGGAACTGATCTGTCTTGAATCAACAGTTTCATTATATAGACGAAAACTTATACGAGAGATCCAACCAGTATTGAAAACAGGGTTCCTCTTTCCCAGAAAATTAAAGTACCGACGTTAGTGGTAGACGTCGGTAGTGGTAAAGTACGGTCAGTCTTACCGACGATAGATTTTCAGATGTTGGTTATTTACGACCTCTTCCACACCTCTTTTCCCTTTGGAGAATGTGACAACCACCCTTACGTTTGATTATGTCGGTGATACCTCTTGGCACACCTCTAAGGAATCTTTTGACCTTTATCTTGACGGTATACTGGGTCGTTAGGGTGACGACCCGTATGTGTGACTCCTTTGGTCTTAACTTTCTCTGTGTACATGGGGTTACAAGTAGCGTCGTGACAAATATTATCGGTCCTGTACCTTCGTTGGATCTACAGGTAGTCGTCTGTTTACCTATTCTTTCGACACCATGTATATGTGTTACCTCATAATGAGTCGGTAATTTTTCTTAAGTAAACTTAGTCAAGATTACTCCACCTACTTTGACCTCGACTAATATGTCTCACTTCATTCGGTCTTTCTTTTTGTGGTTATGTCATATGATTACGTATATATACCTTAAATCTTTCTACAATTGTTAGTGGGATATATACTCTGTCGTTTTCTCTGCGTCTACATATCTTGTCAGAAACCTGAGACACCGTCTCCCTCTCCCACCCTACTAAACCCTCTTACCGTAACTTTGTACATATAATACTATACAATTTACTTAGGGATCAGGTCCAAACTACGTACTATGTCCCACGAGTCCCGACCACGTGAACCTACTGGGTCTCCCTACCTTACCCCTCCCTATACTCTCCCCCCAAGTCCTACCCCCTGTGTACATTTGGGCACCACCTAAGTACAGTTACATACCGTTTTGGTTACGTTATGACATTTCATTAATCGAAGGTTAATTTTATTTATTTAAATATAATTTTTTATACCCTCAGTTATAAGTGTAACACCTAACCCGTTATTAAACAATCTATACTGTGGTTTCACACTCACTTTCAGCGAGTTAGTAGAGACTGAGAAACACTGGGGTACCTTAAGAGGTCCGGTCTTATGACCTCATCCATCGGAAAGGGAAGAGGTCTCCTAGAAGAGTTGAAGGGTTGGGTCCCTAGTGTGGGTCCAGAGGGTGTAACGTCCACCTCAGAAATGATCGACTCGGTGTCCCTTCGGGTACTTATGACCTCACCCATCAGATAGGGAAGAGGTCGTCTAGAAGGGATGGGTCCTTAGTTTGACCCCAGAGGACGTAACGTCCGTCTAAGAAATGGTTGACTCCATAGTCCCTTCGGGTTTCGTGTTTGTGATTTCCTTTTTAGTCATTCAATCCGTGACGTTTACATTTTGTTGGTGTAAAGTTTTCCGTTTCAGTTCTTTTATTTTTACTTTAGATATGATCCGCATATGGTATTACTTTATATATAAGTCAAGTCAAGTCAGCGAGTCAGCATAGACTGAGAAACAGTGGGGTACTTGGCATCGTGCGGTCCGGAGGGACAGGTAGTAGTTGAGGGCCTCAGGTGGGTTTGGGTACAGGGAACTCATCCACTACGGTAGGTTGATAGAGTAGGAGACAACAGGGGAAGAGGAGGACGGGAGTTAGAAAGGGTCGTAGTCGTAGAAAAGTTTACTCAGTCGAGAAGCGTAGTCCACCAGTTTCATAACCTCAAAGTCGAAGTTGTAGTCAGGAAGGTTTCTTGTGGGTTCTGACTAGACGAAATCTTACCTGGACCGACTTAGAGGAGTGTCAGGTTTCCTGAGAGTTCTCAGAAGAGGTTGTGGTGTCAAGTCTTCGTAGTTAAGAAACCACGAGTCGAAAGTAATATCAGGTTGGGAGTGTAGGTATGTACTGGTGACCTTTTTGCTATTTGAACTGATATGTCTGGAAACAACTGTTTCACATATGATTAGTCTTCACTTCGGAATAAGAATGATATCTATGTATATGTTCACATAAATACTGTCGTAATAAGTATTCTTAACGTTCAACCTTTGTTGAGTTTGTCGTCTTACAAGTATATTTGGTTAACACCGTATGAGTATGTGACTTTGAGATATGTCTTTACTTTTTACTACTTGATATCTAAGTTAGAGTTGTGTATTACAACTTACTTTCTTCGTGGTATATTTTATTATGTATAGTAATTAAAGTAAATAATAATCTAGTGTCAAAATCTCTGACTCTACATCAGTAAAATCCCCCTTTTCACCCCATCACTAACTCCCAGATACTTTCCTCCGAGACGATAGGTATTAAGAAAATAAGGAACTAGATCTATTACTAAATCTCTTCCGTTACCGTTGGGTGAGGTCATGAGAACGGACCTTTTAGAGTACCTACCTCCTCGGACCATCCGACGTCAGGTACCCTAGTGATTCTCAGCCTGTGTTGGCTCACTGAATCGTCGTCGTCTATTACTAATATACCAATAAACGGAACCCATAAAACCCATAAACTAATATTCCAATAAACGAAACCCTATTGAGTAACACGAGATATTATACATATAAAAGTTGTATGAAAAGAAACCCATAGTGAACTTAATTTCGTTTTAATGAAAGTTTCGTCGACTTTATTTCTTGTTTTTATTGGGTCCTTTAGTGTTATGTCTACTTAATTATCGTTTATCACTTTGTTAATTTTACAAGGTCAGGTTTATTGACAAGATTTACGGTAGGGAGTTTCGTACCTTTACGGTAATTATTAAGAAGTTCTCTACTAATAGATTTCATTAATACGACGACGACGACGATTCAGTGAAGTCAGCACAGGCTGAGACACGCTGGGGTCTCTGTCGTCGGGTGGTCCGAGGGGGCAAGGACCCTAAGAGGTCCGTTCTTGTGACCTCACCCAACAGTAAAGGAAGAGGTTGCGTACTTTCACTTTTCACTAGCACTTCAGTGAGTCAGCACAGGCTGAGAATCGCTGGCGTTGCTGACGTCGGATGGTCCGACGAGGTGGTACCCTAAAAGGTCCGTTCTCATGACCTCACCCCACGGTAACGGAAGAGGATTTCATTAATATTAAAAAAATTTTTTCGTCAGGTTTTTAAATTTTTTATATTTGTTTATGACCCTTTCCGTCCCCTTTTAAGTTTCTTCACTTTAACACGACTTATGTGAATGGGACGGACCAACCTTTCCAGTTATCTCTTAATATCTAATACAAAATTAAACGAAACGAAAGTTCCAAAAATTTTCGTTTTATGAATTTTTCTTTTTTTGGATAGATAACGAATGTTCTCCAATTTTTTTAATGTTGTGTATTTTATATTACTTTGTCGGTTCCTCTCCGTATTTCTGAACCCGTTTTATATACTTCTTTACATTTCTTTTAGTTAAAGTTTTATTATTTATTTTACTACGTACGTTGTCATATTTTCTAAGTGTTCAGTAAAATATGGATTGTTATATATTTTTCTTGGACTAGGTGTCACCACCATATAATCTTAACATAATATTTCTTGTCTTAGTTTTATACACTCCGTTTTAGAGACTGATTTTTATATGACTATCGTGAGGTTTTTCTAAAATAAAGAGTTGTCTATTATCCCTATTTAAAATTTTCCTGTAATTTTATTATTTAAATATGACTTAAATTATCGATCTTTTACGAAAGAAAAGGTCACAGATATTATGTACGTCCATTTTACGTAGTACATAATATATAGTTTCTTTCATAGTTATTTATAAACAGTTAACGTTAGTAATCCCATAAAAAACTGTCAGCGTATTTATGTTCATCTTTAATTCTCATGTTATTTTATTTTGTTTTACTTTAAAGTTTTTTCTAGACCGTTTGTCGAGTTCAATTTCCTCTCTTTAGACTGCACTAATGTTCCGTAAAGTCTTTTATTACTCGTATCCTTATAATATAGAATTTTCACATTATCCCTCGTACGGTTTTATCACTAATTTCTCTCTAAAATTGGTATTTCTTATTTGCTACTATTTTTATGTATTTATTTATTCCATTGATTTTTCAATCCTTTGTTCTTTAGTTTAAATTCCTTTCGTATTATTTTCTTTGTTTTTATTTTCGTCTTTAAGTACTTAATTATTTCGTTTTTAACATCTGAACTATCATTTGACTTTTTGACTAAAAAACCTCACGTTTCATTTTATTTGTTCCGAGATCGAGATTAAGTCACACTAACATAAGAGTTAGTTGACTTTAAATAGGTGAGCCTCTGTTCCTCAAACACGTTTTTACATTCAATTGATTTAATACATTTCTGTGCCGACTACAGGTAATTTAAAAACCACAACAACGTTCGAAGACAACTTCAATACGTAACTAAATGTAGGACCATATTAGAGGAATAGAGTAACACTAGACTAACCTCTTCGAAATGATAATTGGGTTTCATTTTAATTCACTTACCTGTTTTATCTTCTAATTCTTCTTTGTATCCCTGTCAATTTTAGTCGTCTATAGACTTTCAGTATCTAATATTACTTATCGACTACTTAGAAAACTTCTAACTTAGAAGTTACTTTTCTTATTAATTGACTTAACTATACACTTTTTCATATTCGAATTTTTTTACTTCTCAAATTTTGTCATTTTCTTTTATTGACCCGAGTCTGTTAATAATCGGATAAAACTGTCGTATAGTCTGTCAATACGATTATTATAGAATATAACTTCCTATAACCGGAAGTTACATTATCCATTAATAGTATGGTACAATTGACAGGTTTCATATTTCATTTATACTTTTAAAAGTATAGGGACTATTGTTTCCATCGTATCGGAACTGTTTCTGTCGTCTTTCATCGTCATCTTGTTAGAATCTATTTTCAAATTTACGTTTTTGACAAAATTTTAAGATTCTTTATCTTATGTTGTAATAACTTATAAGTATATAGTTCTGATTCATTCTAAATCACAACCTACGTTTATAATAAGTTTACCGCTTTAGATAATTATATCGGGTAATGTCGTTATCTATTTTTAAAATTTTCATATACTAATAAAATTATCTAAGTCCTTATGTAGGTTATTTTAGTTATAACAAAGGACTAATTTGTGTGTCTGTGTTCCCTATGTGAGTATATGGGTGTGTCTTGTTAAATACTTCTCTTTTTAATAAAGGAATATTCAATATTACATACAAGGAGTCTGGTTCTCGTTCGTAATGACGAGACTTTTAACATCTGTTGAGTCATTTATTCTCCCTATGAATTGTCTTTCCCCCTTTGGTTACCATAATAACAAAACTAAGAAACTAATAAATTACACCTGACTGTACTCTTAGATACTTTATGAATTTTACCCGACCAGTTTTACTAACTTTGTATACACGTACACACTTGATAATTTTTATTGTATATATATCAAAAGGCATATTATATATTCATTGACTATTACATGTGTCGATAATTGATTATACGGTCTTCATTCAAATTTTAATGTTACCTTTTTAATCGTAAAAACTATTTTTAGTCTGTGTGTTGATCCTTAGTTGTTATTTTAAACACTGAGTAAAATATTTCCTTTCAAATGTTATCCTTTTTTTACACTTATTTAAAGGTATTATATTTATACAGTTAATAGGGTATTGATCGACTACTCAAATTATTTGAATCAGACAACATTGATACTTTTCGACTAAACAAAGTAACTCTTTATATTTACTATCTTTCACTTCTTTACTAGTTTTGTCTTCTCATTGTCAACCTCCGACGTTTTATGTTATAGGAAATTTCGTTGTTATTGATTTGTCATACTAAAACTATAGACTTACATTTCTTCGTAAGAACCTCTTCCTTTATTTGGGTTTTCATATCCATAACGTATAAAATATTTCCACCGTAAAGGTCATACTATCTCTTTCCTAAACAAGTTATTTTACCAGTTTCAGTGGGTCACTTGACAACTTCTTTTCCTAGTTCAACTTCGTAACTGAATATGATACAGTTTTAACTTGAGACCTTTATGGTTCTGAATTCATTTTCATATTTTGGTATTCTTTTTTCAGTTATATATACTTATTAAAGTGTTTAGAACTCTATGTCTTTTGACTGATACTGTTTATCGGTAGTTGTTAATCTCTTTTTTTATACATAGTGAACTAGTTTTACCTTCTTTTTTAGATACATTAAAAATTTTTGATTACTATTTTACTCTCTTTTATAAACTTTTACAAACCCTCTTTTTTACCATTACATCTTTACTATAAGTAGTCTAAATGGTTTCTTCTTTGTGTATCCTTGGTTTTTATATACATATCTCGTATCTGAACAACTACAAGTCTCTTAACGTCTAAGGTAATTCTTTTACCTTATAAAACATTAATCGTTCCTCTTCCATTTCTATAGAAGTTTGTAAAAATTAGTATTACTTTGACAATTTAGAAAGATTACTTAGACAACTTCTAGACTTTTTAATAAGGAGTTTACGGAAGACTGTGTCGGTAACGTCATCCTTTAGTGGTATTTCTTTATCAGTATTTTTACGTTTTACAATTGATACAGTCTCCTAGCTAAACCAATTATCGAGGATAAGGGATAAGATCGAAACCACTATCCCGAGATAGTCGACGTCACGTAAACGTAAGTAAAAATAGTAGGTCCTCTGTTTTACAATGGGGTATAAAAAGTTCAAAGTGATATCTAGTTAAAGGCTCGACGAGTAGGTCCGAAGTAGTAGAGAAACTAAATTAATCTGAAACGCTCCGATTGTATTAATGACAAATCTTTTTAAACTACTGCACAGTCAAAGAAATGTTCTAAGGACTAAAATTTTCGGTCCAATTTTACTCTCTCTGTGCCCCTCCCCAAAACGTTTAATCGGCAGAATATTTTTGTCGAACCACCCAATGGAGCCGTATCTTTTCTCACTTCTTCTTCGGTCACGAGAGGAATCCTCTCTTCGTAAGACCTAGGGTAAAGAATGGAGTCGTGGACCTCTGAAGTTCTCGTTTAGACGAAAATAAAAAGGAGAACGACGTCCAATCAAAATACTGGACCTAAAGGAGTTTCTGGAACCTTGAATTGTCCATAAAGTTTTAAAAATAAAATACGGTATAACAACTTACTAATCTCCTTATACGAACACAAAATATATACGTTATCTTTCTTTTCCCGATTGATTAATCATATCTTACAAGTGTTCTCTTCTCCTTTTATCTAGTTCTTAAATAGTTTTCTCGTTCAATAATGGTAAAGGTCACCCTGTCTTCACCCACTCGACGTATATACCTGTCTCTAAACCTCTCTCTAAACCGAGTGACTCTAAAATAGACTTAAATAAAGTCTACTCTCCTATTTACCTGTCTGTACTAATCTTTGATCTTAAATTTCCCTCGGGGACCTCCTAACTCCCCTATATTTACTAGTTTCTGTGTGGATAATGCATGATTTGTGTTTAGGATACACGATTATCAAAAAGTAAGTTGTCGGTTTTTTAGATTTATGGGAGTTCTTTTCATAGACTCATCTGTAAAAACTGTAAACTTTCCATTAAAAAGGTTTTTTACATATATAGAATCACCTTCGTATCATCGAAACCGTAAATTTTTACCTGTCACTTATAAACCCAGATTAAAAGTTCAATTATTCACGTTACGAGAAAGAGGTACATAAAGACACTAAGTAAAAGGAACGATTACATCCAAACAAGATGAAAACACACCAGGTCCCACAACCGACTGAGATATTAAGACGATTCATGAACCTTATAGATACGATACGTAATTGACATCATGAGTCTCCCTAATAAATCAGTAACGACAACAGTAACCCATTTGAGTAACGGAGACCTATGTAAACGTTCCTCATCGTTTTGTAGTCACCATGTCCTAAGTTAAGTCAAGTCAAGTCAGCGAGTCAACACAGACTGACAAACGCTGGGGTACTTGAGGTCGTACGGTCTGGAAGGACAAGTAGTGGTTGACGGCCTCAGATGGGTTTGGGTACAGGTAACTCAACCACTACGGTAGATTGGTAGAGTAGGAGACAACAGGGGAAGAGGAGGACGGGAGTTGGAAAGGATCGTAGTCCCAGAAAAGTTTACTCAGTCGAGAAGTGTAGTCCACTGGTTTCATAACCTCAAAGTCGAAGTTGTAGTCAGGAAGGTTACTTGTGGGTCCTGACTAGAGGAGGTCTTACCTGACCAACCTAGAGGAACGTCAGGTTCCCTGAGAGTTCTCAGAAGAGGTTGTGGCGTCAATTTTTCGTAGTTAAGAAACCACGAGTCGAAAGAAATATCGGGTTGAGAGCGTAGGTATGTACTGATGACCTTTTTGGTATCGGAACTGATCTGTCTGTAAACAACTGTTTCATTACGAAGACGAAAAATTATACGACAGATCGAACCAGTATTGAAAGGAAGGTTCCTCATTCACATAAAATTAAAGTACCGATGTTAGTGTTAGACGTCACTAAAATCTTGGGTAGGGGGGTTTTTTGTTTTAGTCACAAAGGTGACAAAGGGGTAGACAAACGGTACTTCACTACCCTGACCTACGGTACTAGAATCAAAAGACTTACAACTCGAAATTCGGTTGAAAAAGTGAGAGGAGAAAGTGAAAGTAGTTCTCCGAGAAATCGAGAAGAAGTGAAAGACGGTATTCCCACCACAGTAGACGTATACTCCAATAACTATAAAGAGGGTCGTTAGAACTAAGGTCGAACACCAAGGAGGTCGGGTCCCAAAGAGTACTACATGAGACGTATATTCGTCCCACTGTTATGTGTCGGAACTACATGAGGAAAAGGATAAACCTTGGTCAGACAAAAAGGTACAGGTCAAGATTGACAACCAAGGACTGGACGTATGTACAAACGAATTTAATTTTCTTGAATGGTTCCTTGAGATTTATCTTTTTATTAGTATAACATTATCGATGAGATTAAGTGATATTAACTTTGAATATTTAATGTCTTGTGGTGAGTCAAAGGGGAAGTTAAGTCTCATCTCTCGTCTCTATGCCCCTTTTTTAGTGGTGTAGTATTCCATTCCTCTGTAGGAAACTCTTTTGTGATAATGAAACACCAAGACAATTTACCATCTCCTATTTGGTAATACAACAACTTATCTCTCACCTTTCTCTTCGTCACAGTAGTCTCCATGAATGTCCATTCAACGTAAAGACTTATGGTTTATATAAGAAACGAGGTAGGAAACTTGTTCACGGGACAGGTTAGACTGGAGACTATGACCATGACGGAGACTATGAACATTGATTACGAGGGACAGGTTGGAGTAATATGGGGAATATAGGAAAACCATAATCAGTATTCCGAAAGGAAGGAAGAAGTTTTTCAGGTTCACGGACTGAGAGACGAATCTTAAGAGAGAGTCTATAGTGTACAGAACCAAGAAAAATTTTTATTAAATTAAAGTAACCTCCTATTAATGTAATATTATAACACTACCAAACGCCGTATATAGTCGTACTTAACCGGTATACATATGTCCACATTGGGGGTAGGACTTTAGGGGGAGGGTGTAGGATGAGGAAGGAGGGGAGGACAGAGTAGGAAAGGGAGATCCAACAGTGTTTCGTGGTCGAAACCCACGGGACAAAGTACGTAACTTAAACGTGACAAGTAGATGAAATGTATACCATTATATATCAAAGTCACGATAAAAGAGTTTAATAGGACGGGAGTAGAAGAGGGTGACGCAGGTTTTCAGACAAGAAATGGAGACACAGAGGAAACGACGGGACATACATGGTAGTAGTCATAGTAGGAAGATCTAAGATATATATAAGTAATTATATGTCATAAACAGAAAGAGGAAGACTGAATGAAGTAAGACATATTATCCGACATCCAAGTAGGTGGAGTAATCTTGACGGAGTTTACACAAGGAAAAATATCGACTCATTGTAAGGTAACACATATACATGTTGTTGAAGGAATAGGTAAGTAGACGGTTACCCGTAGATCCAACGAAGGTACAGGATCGATAACATTTGACACGACGTCACTTGTAACCTCATGTCCACAGAGAAAATCAAGACCAAAGGAAACCTCATATACGGGTCCTCACCCCAATGACCCAGTATACAAAAAATTCCTTAGAGACGTGACAAGAGGTATCACCGACAGGTCAAAAGTAAGGATGGTTGTCACATACTCCCAAGTTAAAGGAGGTACGAGTGAGGTCGCAAATAACAAACATCTGAAAAACTACTACCGGGAGACTGACTACATTCTACTACGGAGTAACACCAAAACTAAACGAAAAGAGATTATCACTCACCACAACTCGTAGAAAAGTACACAAATAATAGGTAGGTTTACAGAAGAAACCTCTTTACAAACAAATTCAGAAATTGGGTCAAAAACTAACCCGACAAAGAAAAAAGACCATAACTCGACGTACCCAACGAATATATAAAACCTTTAATTAATAACAGACAACAAAATAAACGACAACAAAAGAGGGTAAGACTCCCGACGGAAAAGTGGAACGAATATCAAAGGAACAACACGTTTTCGAAAATTTAAATTAATCCAGGGTAAACAAATAAAGACAAAGATAAAGGCAATGAACCCCTCCACCCAGTATCTCCTAGAACGACACTAAATATAGTCTCTCACAAAACGGATACAAAAGGAGATTCTCAAAATATCACAGATCAGAATGTAAATCTAGAAATTAAGTAAAATTCAAATAAAAATATATACTACAAATTTTTACAAGATCTAAGTGAGAAAATGTCCATCAACTTGTCAAAGGAGTCGTGGTGAACAACGTCTCTGACAGAAAAGAGGTAACATATAAAAACGGAGGAAACAGTTTCTATTCCACAGGTATCCACGTACCTAAATAAAGACCTAAAGATAAAACAAGGTAACTAAATATAAAGATAGAAACGTGGCCATGGTATGACGGAACTACTGACATCAAAACTTCATATCAGACTTCAGTTCTTCCAACTAAGGGTCGAAGAAATGAAAACAGAACCAAGAAATGAGGGACGAATTTACAGTAAGAACTCAGGAAGAGACTGGTAGGACATACTTTATTATGGGACCGAGGAGATAAAGGATATCTGACATACGAGGAATTAAAAAGATGTATTTACACAGTAGAATGATGAATAAACGAATTAACAAACCAGAGATGGAGTAATCTTACGAAAATTTCTTGACACAGACTAGACAAGTTACGATATAGACGGGGTCATTTCATCACAGACAATATATGATCCGTCGGTTAACTATAGATAACTTACTTACTTACCGTATTATAATTAGAGACCACATTTCCGTTAGTCTGATGAAAAGACTTCTACGGATTGAAAATGTATCAAGTGTGAGATGGAGTTCTTCTCACAATACTTACTATGAAAATACTGCTTTAGACAACCCCAAAATAAAAAAAGGGGTGAAGTTTGACATAGTACTCCGTTGTTATCCCTAAGAGATCGAATTTATTCCATTTTACACGGTTTCATGGGATGTATTCACAAGGATATTCGTCTATCATCATCGCCTTCCTTAATTTTGGACAAACATTACATTAAGTTTTTCTATGTATGTGGGAATACAAATATCTTCGTTATAAACGTCATCGGTCCTATACCTTCGTTGGATTTACAGGTAGTTGTCTATTTACCTATTTCTACATCATATAAATACATCCCCTTATAATGAACCGGTATTTTATCTTACCGTGTACGGTAGACTTCGATTTACTCACCTATATCTCTAATAGTATGATTGACTTCATTAAGTCTTTTTCTTTCTTTTTATGGTTTCATATTGAATATACACTGTGTTTATACTGTGTTCACTGGAATAGACACTTTGTCTTTGTCTGGGTGTCTGCACCTCTTTTCTAAACACCAGTGGTTTCCCTCCCGGTCCGTCCTTGCTTAACCGAACCCTCAAACCTTGATTGTCCACGTTTGATAATATGTATCTCATGTATTTGTTGTACTAGAATAATATATCGTCACCCTTCATAAAATTAATACATTATTTGGTATTACCCTTCCTTCTTTTTATACCCGTTCTAAATACTTACTTCTCCAAAAATTCTCACACATTCACGTTTATATAATCCATATTCCTTTGATAATTTTTTTCTTTACATTTTTACACTCGAGTATACTAGTCTTTTTAAAATCCTTAGTTTGGTAAATTTTTTATAAAAAGGGGAAACATGGACTTTTGTTCTTTCGAACTCTCTTGATTCTAAAAGACCGTGACCTACGAGGAAACTTTCCGTATAGACGAAACTTGTTCTATATGGAAGTTACGTAAATGATCGTTAAAATCTCTTTTTGATTGAAATACACTATCCTTTTTTTATACCTTTATTTTCAGACTAAAATACGACAAAGGACTATGTTCTGTACTACGTTCCTTTTTCTTAATACCACTAACCACGACCTCAGTCACCTAATCCACGGTAATTCTAGACAGACCTCCTCCCTGACCTTGGGTAGACAAAACTTCTTTCGTTGCTGTAACCTCCCGACACCTCTATACTCCATTCAAACTTATACGAATATGAAGATATATGATATATGAAGATTACTGTAAAAAAGTATAGACCCTTTATTCTTACGTTCCTGATGTCGTGATTAAATCGGAAGTTGATGACGAGAAGACTTCTTTTCGATACTGGTTACATCTGTCTTATAATTTTTCGTCTCCGTAATGAAACGGTCGTTTCTAGGAATATCAGTTTCGATACTAAAAAGGTCATCAGTACATGTCTACACTCTTAACCTGGTATTCCTTCCGACTCGTGGTTTCTTAACTACAAAACTTGACACCACAACCTCTTCCGAGAACTCTCAGGAAACCTGTCGTTCTCCTAGTTAGGTCAGTCAGGATTTCCTTTAGTCAGGACTTATAAGTAACCTTCCTGACTACGACTTCGACTTTGAGGTGATACAACCGGTGGACTACGTTTCTCGACTGAGAAATCTTTTCTACGACTACGACCCTTTCCAACTTCCGTCCTCCTCTTTCCTCACTGTCTACTGCTCTACCAACCTACCGTAGTGGCTGAGTTACCTGTACTCAAACTCGTTCGAGGTCCTCTATCACTTCCTATCCCTCCGGATCACACGACGTCAAATATCGTAGTGTTTCTCAGTCTGTACTGACTCACTAACTTGTTGTTTTATAGACACTAAACTAAGAAAAGAAGACGTGTTCCTACTCCAAGTTAGCTAGAGTAAACGAAAGTCTGAGATCGAGGAACTTCCTCTGAACACACGAACGAGAAGGAAGTAGAGGTGGTAGTGGTGTACTATCTGTAGGACCGTTAAGGGGTTTTGACGAGAGTGGTGACAATGGTTATTTTACCTGTTTGACTTACCTGAAAGACAGGTCTTAACATAACGAAAGAGTTCCCCTAGGTTACTACAATTTTTAGTCGAGGAAAAATTTTGTGAACAGAGATCAAAGACACTAAAGTGAGACAACAGAAAGACTAAAAGGAAGAGTCATAAAAAGTACAACGATTAATATCGAGAGAAGAATGAAAAGACAAAAAAAAATTGAAAAATACACAAGAAATCCTATGGAAGGATCGGGAGACACCGAAGTCAATAGTGTATATACGATTATGTACTTGAAATCTAAAAATAGAACTCGGGTTCTCATACATACATGTCGGTCCCGTTGATTATGGTTGAGATTTTAAAGTCCTGTTTCGACTTTAGAGTTCTCGACTCGTGTCACTATCATAAACCGGACGTAGTATCCATATAAGGGACCACCAAGTCCACCATTTCTTAGACAGACGTTACTCCCTTCGTACCTAAGTTATAGACCTAACCCCTCTAGGGGACCTCTTCCTTTAACGTTGGGTGAGGAGATAAGAACGGACCTTTTAGGGTAATTGTCTCCTCCGACCACCCGATGTCAAGTGCCCTAACGTTTCTCAACTTGTGCTGACTCACTGATTTTGATCGGCGATCTATCCGTATAATTTCACGAGAAGAAGTCGAATATCAATATGAGGACCTGGTGTACCAGAAGTTACAATGGTACCTCCTTTTTCCTCCATCCAGTTTTCTATGGTTGACAATCAACCGATCCAGATCGGATCTACACCATGACTGACGAACGGAAACGATTGGAGACCTTGCAAAGTGGTTATGGAGCAACCGAAAAGCCCAAAGAGTAATGGATACAATGGTTAAGAGACGTAATGTAAGGGACAAAGTTCATAGCTCTCTCCTCGAGGGTATAAGGACCTACCTGGTACAGATTATGTCTATGTAGAGTTCTTTTAGGGGTTAGAGGGTCAGACTACAGGAAAAGTGGGATATGTACGTTATAGATATTCAGGATATTGTTTCGTACGTAACTATTAACGAAAAGGGACGCTCCAAAAGGATCGTAAAATACACATAAGAAACCAGAGGTGTTGTTGAGACACTGTATCTGTTCATGGATGAATCTTCACTTCTTTATCTAAGTCTCTTTACCGAATTACAGTTAAAGGAACGACCTCGGTACGTTACTATGTAGAGTTCCTGATACTGTCTTACGGGGGTTTATGGTGTTATACAGTAGACTAAAGTGATCCACTACGGGTATATTTCGAAAGTAAAGTGGTCGGACCAGTATAAATGTCTCTAACAGGAATAGTTTTCCCTATTAAAACATATACTTACAAAATTGTAACACCTTAAGAAATTATATTGTTACGAGAAGTAAAACTTCTTCTGAGTATCAAACTAGACAACAATTTCAACTATATGAAATCGTCCATAGGAAACAAAAGAACCATCCTCTTCTACCTTCCTCCGTCCGGTTCACAGATATTCAGACAGTAGTCGTTGTGAAGTTTCCTCTACTACCGGATGTCACTAATGGGAAAGGGACTGGTGAAAGGGTTGATGAACGTGTTAAGGTTTTAGTACCTCATAGAGGCATACATACAGTTTGTGAAAGTGGAAAACTTCGTGTAGGCCAAAGACCATCCACCCTGTCTCTTGTGGGTCGTATGTTCCTTCAGAGAACAATCTCGGGTTTCGGTCCGGTTTCGACACTCGAAATGTATGTAGAGGTACCTTCAGTATGTAGAGGTACCTTCAGAGGAAGTCCTCTTTTATACCCTCTAACTGACTTTACGGTTTGACATGTGGACCACACCCTAGTGAGGATCGATGGGACTCCTGACATCAGACTTTTTTAACTCGATTAGAGTGGAATTTTTACGGAACAAGCCCTCTGGTCAATATGAACTCGTGAAATTACTTTCGGGTCTACTCTCATGGACGTCAGTTGAAATAAGTAACTCCAGTTCTCAAGAACTCCCGTAGTCCCTTCTCACCAGTACTCAGAAAAAAGAGTAAGGGTCAGCTTCCACACGTCACACTTCTTCGTGAGACTAAAGAGAAAGTGCCCTGTCACCCTACAACACCACGTCCGACTTCCTTTTGTCCTTAGGATACAGAAACTACCCTAATACCACACATCACCTGAAAAATGGCTAGGGAAGTACGGTGAAGTCTTTAAAGGTCCATACACAATGACTTAAGATCCCGTGACCACAACACTCTATGATAGTGACATCGATAATAATAAAAACCTCTCTCAAATATTAAGACTTTCAGTGGAATCAAAGTATTATTTATAATATAAAAGACTAATATTTCATTACGTTCAAAAAAGTTCAATCAAGTTTATTATGTAAATATTTTAACTTTTATTTTGTATGATTTTATAGGATAGTGGTGGTCAAGACCCGATAAATTCTCCTTCCACGATGTAAAATTATCACACTTCATTAATCATTCTCGTTTCTATGTCTTTATATAATTCTAAAACGAAATAAAGACTTACACGAAATAAAGACACACACGAAATAAAGACACACACGAAATAAAGACACACACGAAATAAAGACTTACACGAAATAAAGACACATATATATATATATATATATATACGTGTGTCTCCGAGTCGTCTCTTAATTTGTCTAGTTTTAAAAACAGGGGAACCTCATATGTACCATCATCTACCTCTCTCTGTGTTTTTTCCTATATATATATATATATATATATATATATATATATATATACTCACTCACGATTCAACGAAGTCAGTACAGACTAAGAAACACTGGGATACTTATATCGGACGGTTCAAGGAGACAGGTACCATAAGAGGTCCGTTCTTTGACCTCACCTAACGGTGCGTGAGGAGGTTCCTAGAAGGGTTGGGTCCCTAACTTGGACGAAGAGGTCATAGAGGACGTAACGTCCGTCTAAGAGATGGTGACTCGGTGGTCCCTTCGGGGTACATATATGTGTATACATATCTATTTGTATTGTATTGTCCTACTGATGTTTATCGATTCACGATCACAGTGATGTATAGAGTGTTCTATGACGTCACGATGAATGATAAACCTTCGAATTCGTGAGACTTATATTCCTTAGTACGTCGTTACTAAATGGACGTGTTCTCGAGGAAGAATCGAGATCTTCTTCTTATACATAGGGTAAATGAGATTCTCCCGACTTGGACTCTTAGGAAACCCGAAGAGTCCTCTACGACCTAAGGGGGTGAAAGGTAAGAATACAGACAAAGGTTTACGTGTTCTTCTTTCTCTTTCTATTTTAACCAGTTTTCACCAGACAATCAATAATCTCCAAATCTATAAGGACATAAGTAAGTTAGTCATAAGTAAGTTCTTTATAATAAGTTCTTTATAAGTCATCTAGACTCGTAGTGAAAACACCGTCTCCGAGTCGTCTCTTAATTTGTCTAGTTTTAAAAACAGGGGAACCTCATATGTACCATCATCTACCTCTCTCTGTGTTTTTTCCTATTTATACACCTTCCATTATTGATACTTCTCTTTGTTGATGGTCCTTCTCGTTTCCCAACCACCAACCCCTCTGCCCGAACAGTACGTTCCGATCAACTTCACCAGTCCATTCCGAAGTCGTTCTTTTATCGTGACCTGATCTATGGGGTTCCGTAACTCCTTCACTACGTTTATTGACTCCTTACGTCTAACATATTTTCCTTCTTTTGTCACGTTTCTTGAACTCCATCCACACATGGTCTGTCCAGGTACACCACTCTCATGTTCTTTCTCATGTCCCTCTACTACTGTCTCTCACTTACGACGTGGTCTAGTTATTCTTAAATTTTCCGGTAACAGACCTGGTATCGAGACTGAAATTGACTCCACCCTCGGTGACCCTTCAAAAGTCGTCTCGTCACCGTACGAGGTTAGTGCAACCGATAACACAACTCTTGTCGACCCCTTCCTCGACCCTTTAGTCTTTGTCCGTCCGGTCCCTCCTCCAAGAACGATTAAGTCCACCGTTTACTACCACTAAAACTGGTCCTATCACCGTCACCTCTGTATTACACCACGAACCTAGAATTTATATCAAACTTCAAGTCGAGTCAAGTTAACGAGTCAGTACAGGTTGAGAAACGCTGGGGTACCTGACGTTGTACGGTCCGAAGGGACAAGTAGTGGTTGAGGCTCTCGAACAAGTTTGAGTACAGGTAGCTCAACCACTACGGTAGGTTGGTAGAGTAGGAGACAACAGGGGAAGAGGAGGACGGGAGTTAGAAAGGTCGTAGTCCCAGAAGAGGTTACCCAGTCAAGAAGCGTTGTCCAACGGCCGCATAACCTTAGAATCGAAGTCGTAGTCAGGGAGATTACTTATAAGTCCTGACTAAAGGAAATCCTGACTGACCAAACTAGAGGAAAATCAGGTTCCCTGAGAGTTCTCAGAAGAGGTTGTGGTGTCAAGTTTTCGTAGTTAAGAAGCCACGAGTCGAAAGAAATATCAGGTTGAGATTGTAGGTATGTACTGATGACCTTTTTGGTATCGAAACTGATCTACCTGAAAACAACCGTTTTATTACAGAGACAAAAAATAAAAATAAATAAATAAATAAAAATGATATCAAAACAAAATAAATAAATAAAATAAAATGTTATAACATAACCAAAACGGTATGTAGTTGTACTTAAGTATTGCCCACATGTGCACAAGGGGTAGGACCTGGGGGGAGGGGGGAGGGAGGGGTATGGTAGGGAGACCCAGTAGGGTCACGTGGTCGGGGTTCGTAGGACAAAAAATTATACGATGTAACCAGTATCGAAAAGAAGGCTCTTCGTTCCCAGAAAATTAAAGTATCTACGTCAGTGGTAGACATCACTACAACGTCGGGTTTTTTTATTTCAGACAGTGACAAAGGTGACAAAGGGGGAGATAAACGGTAATTCACTACCCTGGTCTACGGCACTACAATCGAAAAACTTACAACTCAAAATTCGGTTGAAAAAGTGAGAGGAGCAAGTGAAAGTAGTTCTCCGAGAAATCAAGAAACGAAAGACGGAATTCCCACTACAGTAGACACATAGACTCCAATAACTATAAAGAGGGTCTTTAGAACTAAGGTCGAATACGAAGTAGGTCGAGTCGTAAAGTGTACTACATGAGACGTATCTTCAATTTATTCGTCCCACTGTTGTACGTCGGAACTACATGAGGAAAGACTTAAACCTTGGTCAGGTCACAAGGTACAGACCAAGATTGACTACGAAGAACTGAACGTATGTATAAAGAGTCTTCAGCCCATTCCACCAGACCATGAAGGTAGAGAAATTCTTAAAAGACGTCAAACGACACCAGGTGTGTCAGTTTCCGAAACCGTATCAGGTATTTCGTCTTTATCTGCAAAAAGACCTTGAGAGAGGGAAAAAACTACTAGGTCACCTACAACCGTTAAGCTAGAAACCAAGAAGACGGAAAAGATTTGGGTCAAACTTGTAGACGTTCAAGAGTCAAGTACATGAAAACTTCAGAGTGAACCTCTTAAAACTCGTAATGAAACGATCGTACACTTTACTAACGTTAACACGTCTTCAACTTGTAAGAAACCGTAACGGAAAGAAACCCTGACCTTACTTTTGACTGGAAAGGGTCAGGACACCGGTGACGACTCAAAAGGTTCAAATGACCGTATAACTCACGTCGTGAAAGTGTCGTAGTAGAAAGTCCTTAAGTTCATCGAGTTGTCCCTAGGTAGTGAAAGTGATCGAAACAAGTATCACTACGAAGGATTCCGGGTGAACTGAAGTATAATGTCCTACAGACCAAGGTCCACTCACTAGTATGGTAGCACCAATAGACCCATTACTTCTAGTAAAAAAATAACGAGAAAAACATAAGAATGGTGAAGAAGAATTATAGAAGACGAAGACAAACCAGGTATTTTAAAGACAAGAAATAAAACGGGTAGAAACGTACTTTTAAAGGGAACCATAGAGATTAAAAGAACTTCTCTAGAGATCGGAAAGAGTAAGATAACAAAAGGAGATAAAGAAACGTAACTAGTGACTTCTTCCGAAAGAATAGAGAGGAACGATGAGAAACCTTGAGACGTAAGTATACCTATATAGAAAGTAAAAGAGGAAACGGAAATTGAAGAGAAGAAAGGAGTCGATAAACATTCCGGAAGAGTCTGTTGGTAAAACGGAAAACCGAAAAGAAAAAGAACCCCTACCAGAACTAGTGACAAAGGACATGTTAAGTGTTCGGAGACAGGTATCAAGAAGTCCGTGAGACAGATAGTCTAAATTAGGGAACTTAGATAAACAGTGAAGGTGACATATATAACATTCCCTAAAATAAATCCAGTATGGACTTACCAGATCACCAAATGGATGAAAGAAGTCAAATTTAGGCTTAAACCGTTATTCCTCAAGTACTAGACTCGGTGTCAGTCGAGAGCAGAACAAAAAAGACTGATATCTCTGAAAGAGGTAGAAACCTACGTTTTTTATATTAGTTAGACTGAAACCATAACTGGCAGATCACTACAGGTACACATCTCAGTAGAGATCACAATAACCTTCTTCCACAAACGATACTGGTCACGTAAAGAACCGTTTGGAGACAATTGGAAATGGGACGAAGTAAAACATGAGGTTCCGGTTTAAACGGATAATGAGGTACATAGAGAAATGAAGGATCATCTTCAACCTTTTTTTCTTAAACGACTACCTAGTCAATACTCCACACTAAAAAAAATTTCACTATACAATATCTTCCTATTTTTCCTATTACAATAACAGGATCCGTTACCTCAACGGTAAAGGACTCTCTCTTCTCCAGAACCTTTTCGATTAAGACGGACAAACTCCCCCGTTTCGAACTCGTCCACTGTCCCAGAATCTCTACTAATAACTTTTACCTTCTCCTACCCTATTCTAAATTCTTTAAGTTTCTACTTGTAATCTGAATAAAAAGTTCACGATACAAAATCCTCACAAATTTTTCTAGGAATATAGTAAGGATACTCGATCTACTTTGGTAAAGGTAAAATGTGTAATGTTTATGTAGATCATCACTTTTTCAATACTTCATACGGGTCCAAACAAACTAGAGTTCCAGATGAGGGTATAACTCGGTCTCCCGTTTTACAAGTAAAACTTTGTCTTATTTTTATAAAATAGAACCCTTTTTCTCTGTCTCCTTCCTATCTACTTTTGTGTCCTTGAAATTCTACAACTCCTTGAGTAGAGTCCAAAAATAACAAAGTATTTTTTACTCTTATTTTACAATAGAAGTCCATCACTCTCCGTAAAATCATCCTGGTCCTCCTCCCCCTTATTAACCTTGTCAACATCAGTCTTTAACTTTCCTTTTCACTTGAATCGTTACTAACTCGAGTCCTTAAGTGATCCACTACTAGTTTCTTAACGAAGGTTCCCTTTCGACTCTAAAACCTCGTGTAAGTGGTCTATTTCCTTTTTCTCGTTCCTTACTAGGTGTTAATCCTACCTTGTCCCGACAGGTTACAGTGTTCTCCTCGTCTCTTCGGATATTCACGTCCGGAGTTACAACAGACTTTCTACTTTATCATGTTTTAGTTGGTCTATAATACCAAACCGGTGTACTCCAAAAACAAATTCAGTCTCGTATAAAAAATTTGTTTTTATTACAAAAATATAGGAAAGTCGGAGTCTTAGTCACTCGTAAACGGGGGTCATCCCTGCCCCCTCGGACCACCCGACGGCAGATACCCCAGCGTGTCTCAGCCTGTGCTAACTTCGCTGAATCGTCGTCGTCGTCGTCGTCGTCGTCGTCTCTCGTTTCCCTTATCACGATCATAATCATCTTTCCCACATGACCCGGATCCTTCTCTACCTTTTGTTCCATCTGTCCCTACTTCGAACCCAATTCTTTCGTTCTGTCCTTTGACCTAGTCTCGTCATAAATATTATTGCTTCTACTACCTATTTCTTCTACACGATGAATATATCCTCAGTTCGAGAAAAGCTTCTGAACCGTCCTATATGTATTCAATTTTTTTTTCTCCGTCTTCATTTTATAGACTGAAAAATTCTTTGGACTCTTAAACAAATTTATATTTTAAAAACAAAGTCTTGTCTCGTCATCCTCTTAATTAAGACAGACTATGACATTCTCTTCGTGTAAAGTGTCTGGTCCTTATCATCTGGTCTTTTACTCTCTAAATTTAATCTACCGGAAACTCAAATCGTTATTCGAAATCTTATATGGTCGTCAAATTTTCCATTTTATTGCCAGTTACGAACTAACACAAGAACGGGTGTCCTTAGTACGTAAAGTTTCCAGTTATATAAGTGTCAACCCTTATGTTCTCAGGTCTCTTTAAAGTCCCGTTCTTTTAGTAACACTAACCGTAACCTTTAAGACCTCGACTAAACCGCTAACTCGAGTCAGTACATCGACGTGTCCAAACCACGGATTTAAGAGAAAGAACTCTACGTCGGACCGGGGATGGAAGACTTTATACTCTTAACGTGCTTTATACACATCATACATGAGTATACGACAAAGTCATGACTAACAATTAATGGAGGAGTGTAGACAAAGGAGTCATCACTTAATCACTATCAACGAGTCAGTACGGACTAAGACGTTAGGGTACCTGATATCGGACGGTCTGAGGAGACAGGGACCTTAAGAGGTCCGTTCTAATGACCTCACCCAACGGTAAAGGAAGAGGTCAAAGGAATTATCCGTAGAACTATTAGATGAGGTTTTTTCTTTTTACCTCTTACTTTATGTTTATTTATAAAGTTTGGAGTTTCTGAAGGTTTAACAAATAAAAATGGTCTCAGACTTCTAAAATGGTCAAGTCGGTTCTTAATTGGCGGGGGGGGTTTTTTTTCTTCTTTTTTTTTGAATGATCTATTGGTAAAAATTTTAGAGAAATAAAAAGTAACTGTACTGTGAACTGTGGTAGAAGGTTGGGGTTAAGGAAGTTATCCCTATGTTTAATTGATTCACAACATCAATGATGTTGTGTCAGTAATCGTCGACCTACCCTAGAAACACAGTTGACAACTATAGATCGGAAAAACTTAGTAGTACACAAAAGCCTTAAATTCTGTAACATCTGTAGTTTATGACGAAAACCTTTCCAAGTTTTTCTTATCACCCAACTAGGTCTTCTTCCGAACCACGATATTCGTTGTTCAGTCTACACAGACATACACCCTCACACACATTGATAAACAACCGGAAGGACGAAAACTCTTGTCTTGAGAAGTTCTATTTCCTGTTATCTCAAAAATAGGTAAGGAAGAGTACTCGGTTTACTCACTATAGACTTCTTGACTCTTTAATAGGATACTTTCACTTGATAGTATAGATAACACGTAAATGAACGTAAGAGAGGATCCACAAAGAGTCGTGTTCTGCACCACGTACCTAAACCTTGGTCCAGACCCTAATACCCTACGGGTACCTGTGACAAGAGAAATGAGCAAAATTAAGAGAAGAGTTGTTTTAAACGGGACTTAAAAATTAGTTGTCTACCCGTCTCTTATTTAATTTACGAGCGAAATTGGTACTTTAAATACCGAACGATGGAATTGTGTCCATACAAGATCCTAAAAATTTTTCATTAAAACGACAACGGAAAACCTTAGTCACCCGGTTTGAACCTTGTATTCCTACTAAATCTCAAGTACAAAATGGTGGAATTTTCATCTGAAACCGATAGAATCCTCTTACAATTAGTAGCAAAGAAAAGAGTACAAAGAGACCCGGTAAGATAAGTAATTTGAATTTTCTTCCTTTAACTTAAAGTCCGTACCACCGTCGAAGTAGACAGGGGTGAGAACTACAAAAGTTCGATGACACGTGAAAAAGAAATCCGAGACTTTGGAATCTGACATCTCTTCGTTTATTATATGATACGGTATTCTTATTTGAGGTAGAAAGACTCCGTTTAAAAGTTTTTCAGTCCTTAGACCATTCTAAGGTAGTTGTTCTACCTTCTGAACACTCTCTCAGGAAACTTTAAGTTATGTAAGAAAGAAAGAGAACTTATCTTTAGACTTAGGTCTGTGGACACCACACTTAGGATCACAGTGGTGAAATATCCACACACTATAACTAGTCTAAATGAATTGATAAACACGAAGTAGAAGGAATATATATTTTACCACTTTTATAAGTGGTTAAGTCACCGACAAAATTTGTAATTTCTCCTTTTATGTATATGTCAAATGTGATCAGGGTTTGTGTATTATTTACAAGTAGTTAAAAGAGAACAAAATAACAGATTAATTAAAAGATTTGTATAATTTTGATATGAGTACCCTAAAATCAAATACCTCCACTCACTCGTCGTTGTACCTCTCCAGTTACTGTAACATTCCTCTTACATAGTGAATGCAAAAGATTCTCTTTCTCTGTATGGTTCGGTACGTTCCGGTGTACCCTTAAATAAGTCGATCTTTGTCTTTGTTCCCCTTTTGTCTATGATCTCTGAAGTAACCCCAAAGATACCCTGTTCGTCCCGTCAAGTCAAGTCACGTCAAGTCAGTACGTCAGCACAGACTGAGACGTTGGGGTACTTAACGTCGTGCGGTCCAGAGGGACAGGTAATGGTTGAGGGTCTCAAGTGGGTTTGAGTACAGGTACCTCAGTTACTACGGTAGGTCGGTAGAGTAGGAGACAGTAGGGGAAGAGGAGGACGGGGGTTAGGGAGGGTCGTAGTCTCAGAAGGTTACTCAGTTGAGAAGCGTACTCCACCGGTTTCATGACCTCAAAGTGGAAATCGTAGTAAGGAAGGCTTCTTTAGGGTCCCGACTAGGGGAAATCTTACCTGACCAACCTAGAGGAACGTCAGGTTCCCTGAGAGTTCTCAGAAGAGGTTGTGGTGTCAAGTTTTCGTAGTTAAGAAGCCGCGAGTCGAAAGAAATATCAGGTTGAGAGTGTAGGTATGTGCTGGTTACCTTTTTGGTATCGGAACTGATCTACCTGTAAACAACCGTTTCATTACAGAGACGAAAACTTATACGAGAGATCCAACCAGTATTGAAAGGAGGGTTCTTCATTCGTAGAAAATTAAAAATACCGACGTTAATGGTAGACGTCACTAAAACCTCGGGGGTTTTTATTTCAGACTGTGACAAAGGTGACAAAGGGGTAGATAAAGGGTACTTCACTACCCTGGTCTACGGTACTAGAAGTGAAAGACTTACAACTCGAAATTCGGTTGAAAAAGTGAGAGGAGAAAGTGAAAGTAGTTCTCCGAAAAATCAAGGAGAAGTGAAAAACGGTATTCCCATCATACCAGACGTATAAACTCCAATAACTATAAAGAGGACCGTTAGAACTAACGTCGAACACAAAGAAGGTCGGGTCGCAAAGAGTACTACATGAGACGTATATTCAATTTATTCGTCCCACTATTATACGTCGGAACTGTTATATGTCTTTTATATGTCCGTCCCGTCCCGTTCCATTTGTCAACTCTTAACCGACCAAACTTATAAGGGTCACCTAAAATCCGATCTAAACAGACCAAGGATCGGGACCCTATATATTACCAGTAAACTCAATTTAAGTATATATACACAATCAGGTAAGGTCAGGTAAAATCAAGCGACTAAAGGATCTCACAACTGTAAGTGAGAACGGTAGAGGACAAACTGGTGAAGGTTAAACGGAACTAAGTACCTGGATTGTAAGGTCCAAGGATACGTTATAACGAGAAATGTCGTAGTCTGGAACGAAGATAGTGGTCAGTGTAGGTGTTGACCCATAACACAAAAAAAAACAAACAAAAACAAAAAACAAAAAAAAACAAAACAAAACAAAACAAAACAAAAATGAAATGTTATAACATAACCAAAACGGTGTGTAGTTGTACTTAGACGGTACCCACATGTACACAAGGGTTAGGACTTGGGGGGAGAGTGGAGGGGGGCGGGGTGGTGTGTGGTAGGGAGGTCCAGTAGGGTCACGTGGTTGGGGTTCGTAGGACGTCCGACGTAACTTGGATCTGACCACTAAGTACAGAATATACTATAATATGTACAAAGTTACGGTAAGAGGGTTTAGTGGGGTGGGAGCGGGAGAGGGTCTCAGACTTTCTGACAAGATATGTAGACACAGAGAAAACGACAGAGTGTATGTCCCCATAGTAATGGTAGAAAGATTTAAGGTATATATACACAATCATATGAAACAATGACAAAAAGAAAGACCGAATGAAGTGAGACATATTAGTCGAGGTCAAAGTAGGTGGAGTCATCTTGACTAAGTTTACATAGGAAAAATTAAGGACTCATTATGAGGTAACACATATACATGGTGTCGAAAGAATAGGTAAGTAGACGACTACCTGTAGATCCAACAAAGGTACAGGACCGATAATATTTGTCACGAAGCTACTTGTAACCCGACGTGTACAGAGAAAGTCAAGACCAAAGGAGCCACACATACGGGTCGTCACCCTAACGACCCAGTATTCCGTCAAGATAAAGGTGAAAAATTTCCTTAGAGGTGTGACAAGAGGTATCACCGACATGATCAAACGTAAGGGTGGTTGTCACATTCTGCCAAGGGAAAAAAGGTGTGGAAGAGGTCGTAAATAACGAAAAACTGAAAACCTAGTGTCGGCAAGACTGACCACACTTTACCATGAAGTAACACCAAAACTAAACATAAAGAGACTATCACTCGCTATAACTCGTAGAAAAGTACACAAACAATCGGTTGACATACAGAAGAAACCTCTTCACAGATAAATCAAGAAACCGGGTAAAAAACTAACCCAGCAAACAAAAAGACCTTAACCCTACGCCCTCAACGAACATATAAAAACTCGAATCAACAAACAGTCAACGAAGTAAACGATAATAAAAGAGGGTAAGACTTCCGACAGATAAGTAGAACGAAATCAAAAGAAACAACACGTCTTCTAAAATTAAAATTAATCCAGGGTAAACAAATAAGAACGAAAATAAAGGTCATAAGACCCTCAACCCAGTATCTCTTAGGACGACACTACATACAGTCTCTCACAAAACGGATACAAGAGGAGATCCTCAAAATATCAAAAACCAGAATACAAGTATAGAAATTAGGTAAAACTCAAATAAAAACACATACCACAATCTTTCACTATATCGTTAGTCTTAGGTTGTTGTGTAATTTTTCTAGTATGTGGTACTGGTTCACCCGAAATAGGGTCCCCACGTTACTAAGAAGTTATAGGTGTTTAGTTAGTTACATTATGTGGTGTAATTGTTTAATTTTTTATTTTCGGCATACTAATAGAGTTATCTACGTCTCTTTCGGAAACTGTTTTAAGTTGTAGGTAAATACTATTTTTGAGAGGTCTTTCGTCCTTATCTTCCTTGTATGGAGTTGTATTATTTTCGATATATACTGTTTGGGTGTCGTTTGTAATAGGAGTTACCACTTTTTAACTTTCGTAAAGGGGGTTTCAGTCCTTCTTCTGTTCCCACGAGTGAAAGTGGTGATGATAAGTTGTATCAAGACCTTCAAAACCGGTGTCGTTAGTCTCGTCTTTTTCTTTATTTTCCTTAGGTTTAACCTTTTCTTCTTCATTTTGAGAGCGACAAACGTCTACTGTACTAGGAGATGTATCTTTCGTGATTTCTGAGGTGGTCTTTTAATGATCACGATTAGTCACTCATATCATTTCAACGTCCTATATTTTAGTTGTGTGTCTTTAGGGAACGTAAGGATATGTGATTATTACTCTTTTATCTTTTTCTTTAATTCTTTGTTAAGGTAAGCGGTAACGTTGTTTTTCTTATTTTATGAATCCTTATATAGATGGATTTATTTGATTTCTGGATATATATCTTTTGATATTTTGTGACCACTTTCTTTAGTTTCTCCTGTGATTGTCTACCTCTTTATATGGTACAATTACCTAACCTTCTTAGTTGTATCACTTTTACTCATATGATGGGTTTCGTTAGATATCTAAGTTACGTTATGGATAATTCGATGATCGTCATATAAAGTGTCTTTATCTTGTTTATTAAAGTGTTAAACATACCTTTATGTTTTTTGGAACTTATCGGTTTCGTTAGAACTCTTTGTTCTTACCTTGACCTCCTTAGTTGGACGGACTGAAGTCCGAGATGATGTTTCGATGTCAGTAGTTCTGTCCTACCATGACCGTGTTTCTGTCTTTATATCTAGTTACCTTGGTTTGTCTTTCGGGTCTCTATTTAGGTGTATGGATACCTATGGAATAGAAACTGTTTCCTCCGTTCTTATACGTTACCTAATTTCTGTTAGAGAAATTGTTCACTACGACCCTTTTGACCAGTGGGTGAATTTTCTTACTTTGATCTAGTGAAAGATTATGGTATGTGTGTTTTTTGAGTTTTACCCATAACAAAAATGAAACCGAGGTAGGGAAGTAAGAAAGACCTCAATAAAGAGGTGACTAGAGGTTATCGTATAACCCGTGGATGACTGGACCCCTCAAGGAGAAAGTCATAGGGTAGTGAAACGGAAAAGCATGACAAGTGCCCCAAGAGTTACGTTCTTATAACTTCACCAAAAGGTAAGGGAAGAGGTCACCTGGTGTAAGACAGTCTGGAGAGGTGGTACTGGACGGGTAGAACCCACCGGGGTGTCCCGTACCAAATCAAAGTAACTCAATCTGTTCCGACATAGGATCACACTAATCCAACTGATCCAAAACACTAATACTAAAGTCACACAGATGGGAGACTACGGGAGAACGTTGTGGATCGAAAGAATGAACCCAAAGAGAATGGAACCTGTACACTATAGACAAGTGACGACGAGGTCGTTTCACGTCGACGATGAAGAATGGAAACTACTCCCCATAGAGGAGTGGCGACGGGGAGGACTGGAACTTACACCTCATCGAGGAGATCCGGGGGGACGTGGTCACGTCGGTGACGAGGAATCTACACCCCATCGAGGAGGACCGACGGACACCCGTTCTTAAGAAATCTTCTTTACCTCATCGGTAGTACCAGTTGTTTTCTCAGACTTTACGTCATGAACCTACGTTAGAGTTTTTACTGTCTTACAAGAGACAAGCAAAGGTTCC
Source organism: Capra ibex (assembly GCA_006410555.1). Classification (NCBI taxonomy): domain Eukaryota; kingdom Metazoa; phylum Chordata; class Mammalia; order Artiodactyla; family Bovidae; genus Capra; species Capra ibex. Next base: position 1,550,879 of record SJYO01006649.1, read on the forward strand.
GTTTGGTAAGTTATAGCATCATTAGGTTCAGATACAGGGTTGGTCATTGCGACTTCTTCGACTTCAACTTACCAAGATACCTCTGGATGTTCTGGAAAATCTTGATTGTAGGTTTTTTCTACAGGAAAAGTAATCTCCCCTGACCTTACGTTTTCATCCTTCAGTTCTTTGTGGACCCCGTTGTCCATTTAAACCGGAACCTTATACCTTACTTCGTCCCGTTTCTGATTATCTCAAAACGGTTTTCTTGTGTGATTAGTATCGTTTGTGGGAGAAGGTTGTTGTGTTCTCTTCTGAGATGTGTACCTGTAGTGGTCTACCAGTTGTGACTTTAGTCTAACTAATATAAGAAACGTCGGTTTCTACCTCTTCGAGATATGACAGTAGTTTTTGTTCTGACCCTCGACTGACACCGAGTCTAGTACTTGAGGAATAACGGTTTAAGTCTGAATTTAACTTCTTTCATCCCTTTTGGTGATCTGGTAAGTCCATACTGGATTTAGTTTGGAGAATACTAATATGTCCCCTTCACTCTTTATCTAAATTCCCTGATCTAGACTATCTCTCTCCCGGACTACTTGATACCTGCCTCCAATGACTGCAACACGTCCTCTGTCCCTAGTTCTGGTAGGGGTACCTTTTCTTTACGTTTTTTCGTTTTACCGACATACTCCTCCGGAATGTTTATCGACACTTTTCTTCTCTCCACTTTTCGTTTCCTCTTTTCGTCTCTGTATTCGTAGACTTACGCCTCAAGGTTTCTTATCGTTCTTCTCTATTCTTTCTGAAGGAGTTTCTAGTTACGTTTTTTTATCTCCTTTTGTTGTCTTACCCTTTCTGATCTCTAGAGAACTTCTTTTAATCTCTATAGTTCCCTTATAAAGTACGTTTCTACCCGAGCTATTCCCTGTCTTTACCATACCTGGATTGTCTTCGTCTTCTTCTCCACCGTTCTTATGTGTCTTCTTGACATGTTTTTTCTAGAAGTACTGGGTCTATTAGTTCTACCACACTAGTGAGTAGATCTCTGTCTGTAGGACCTTACCCTTCAGTTCACCCGGAATCTTTCGTAGCGATACTTGTTTCGGTCACCTCCACTACCTTAAGGTTAACTCGATAAAGTTTAGGACTTTCTACTACGACACTTTCACGACGTAAGTTATACGGTCGTTTAAACCTTTTGAGTCGTCACCGGTGTCCTGACCTTTTCCAGTCAAAAGTAAGGTTAGGGTTTATTTTCGTTACGGTTTCTTACGAGTCTGATGGTGTGTTAACGTGAGTAGAGTGTACGATCATTTCATTACGAGTTTTAAGAGGTTCGGTCCGAAGTCGTTATGCACTTGTCACTTGAAGGTCTACAAGTTCGACCAAAATCTTTTCCGTCTCCTTGAACTCTAGTTTAACGGTTGTAGGTGACCTAGAACCTTTTTCGTTCTCTCAAGGTCTTTTCGTAAATAAAGACGAAATAACTGATACGGTTTCGGAAACTGACACACCTAGTGTTAGTTGACACCTTTTAAGACTTTCTCTACCCTTATGGTCTGGTGGACTGGACGGAGAACTCTTTGGATATCTGTCCAGTCCTTCGTTGTCAATCTTGACCNTAAAGACGAAATAACTGATACGGTTTCGGAAACTGACACACCTAGTGTTAGTTGACACCTTTTAAGACTTTCTCTACCCTTATGGTCTGGTGGACTGGACGGAGAACTCTTTGGATATCTGTCCAGTCCTTCGTTGTCAAGCTTGACCTGTACCTTGTTGTCTGACCAAGGTTTATCCTTTTCCTCATACAGTTCCGACATATAACAGTGGGACGAATAAATTGAAGAAACGTCTCATGTAGTACTCTTTGCAACCCGACCTTCTTCGTGTTCGACCTTAACTCTAACGGTCCTCTTTATAGTTATTGGAGTCTATACGTCTACTGTGGTGGGGATACCGTTTTTCACTTCTCCTTGATTTTTCAGAGAACTACTTTCACTTTCTCCTCTCACTTTTTCAACCGAAGTTCGAGTTGTAAGTCTTTTGCTGTTAGTACCGTAGACCATGGTAGTGAAGTACCCTTTATCTACCCTTTGACCTTTGTCACAGTCTGAAATAAAAAACCCCGAGGTTTTAGTGACGTCTACCACTGACGTCGGTACTTTAATTTTCTACGAGTGAGGAACCTTCCCTTCAATACTGGTTGGATCTATCGTATAACTTTTCGTCTCTGTAATGAAACGGCTGATTCCAGGTAGATCAGTTCCGATACCAAAAAGGTAACCAGCACATACCTACACTCTCAACCTGACACTTCTTTCGACTCGTGGTTTCTTAACTACCAAAACTTGACACCACAACCTCTTCTAAGAACTCTCAGGGAACCTGACGTTCCTCTAGGTTGGTCAGGTAAGATTTCCTCTAGTCGGGACCTACAAGAGACCTTCCGTACCACGATTTCGACATCGAGGTCATGAAACCGGTGGAGTACGCTTCTCAACTGAGTAACCTTTTCTGAGACTACGACCCTCCCTAACTCCCGTCCTCTTTTTCCCCTGTCGTCTCCTATTCTACCGACCTATCGTAGTGACTGAGATAACTGCACTCAAACTCACTTGAGGTCCTCAACCACTACCTATCCCTCCGGACCGTACGACGTTAAGTACCCCAGTCTTTCCCAGCCTGTGCTGACTCTCTCACTTGACTTGACTGACTCGGGACGTCATTAATTCCCGTTCCCTTTATAACGGGACCTCACACTCTCAATCTATTCATCAACTAGCCGCGATTCTTAACCAACCTCGATATCTAAACCCTAACCTACCAAACGTATTTTTTCTTCACGAGAATCGTCTCCGTAAACGATAGAAATTTTGTCCAATCCGTTCGCTCTGTCGTTCTAAAAACAGAGGGACCTGTCGTTACAAAAATGTTACAGTCTTATTGTATTTTCTCTTTTATTTTCGGGTTGATGTGTAGTTGTAGGGTAAAGATCGAACTTACTAACCCATCTCTCACATAGTAGGATGATTCCATTCCTTAATTCTTCCTATCCTTTAAACCTTCTACACTCCTCCGACACATTACTAAATTCGAAATCTTTTGTCGTAAACTCTATGAATTCCATAGGGATGTCTCTATGTACCGTTCGTAATCCTATCTTATAAGACTTTTAGTTTCACCTCTCGTCTGAACGTCAGTAGTCGGGAATCCTACATATTGTCTCAGAATCACCATCTCATACACTAATAGTCCTAATCCTTGTTCCTCTGACCGTTTAAAGCATATCTGTGAAGACAATAAGAGGAAACGTACATGTACATGTGCACACGTGTGTAGGTATTTATGGGGAGAAGAGTTCGACGGAATTCTTTGTTATTATCCCAAACTCACCGTCCACACAAGTAATAATATATCCATCGTTCGTACACTCAATTTTCTTACCTGAATAGTCGAGAGTATTGAACTTTGAGTTCTTTCGATTCTAAGTAATCTTTCAAACTACCTTTATTTATTCCTTACTAATAACTTGAAAGATACTTTTGTACTAAACAGACGTAAACTTTACATCTCACGTTATAAGACCTGTGACTTGGAGTTCTTTATGTATTATCTTGGTCTTTTTAGAAAACTCTTCCTCTTACTTTGACTATTGCCAACTGACTTCAAGACGGTGTATTTCTACTATCTTTAGAGAGATATAACCATACTTCTTTCCCACTTACACCTAAAGTGGTCTATGTTTGATTATTCTCGATAGGTGCTACAAAGTCTCTCATTTTAAATCTAAACCCTGTTTATATATATGATATACTAATTATGTTGATACTATAATTATCTTATTTTAGAACGAACTTTTAATATCCTTTCTATTTTCTTTGTTACACCATTTATATATAAGTGGGTTAATAATTCTTATATTTATATAAGGTCAATTTTATATAATGTTAGTACCTACTGTTTAGTTAAAACAGAAAATAATCATTTTTCTATATTATACGTACACGTTTTGTTTTTACATATACATACACACATATATATACATCGAAATTTTACATTTTGTTTAAAATCGTTTAGACTACGAATGGACGATATACTGGGACCTCGTCAATACGTAAAACAGAAAGAAAAAAATATATATAACTGTTCTACGTTAGGATAGACGGATAGACAACACTTCAAATTTACTTCTTTGTGTATTATAACGGATATACGTGTCGAATCTAATTAAATTACGTATAAAAAATCGAGGATAATATTAGTTCATCGTGAAACCTATGACCCCTTCTTACTACTGTCATGGTGTTAAGATGGAGAACGGCCCGAAGGATCTCAAAAGTTTTACAACATGTTACTGTGTCGTATTATATACGATACTTCTTTGTTAGTCCCAAACCCTCTATTTGACAAAAATCTACCCGACCAATACCTTACGAACTTTACTTTTACTTTACGGTTGGGTCCTTAGCTTGGGTCCAGAGGGCGTGACGCCCGTCTGTGAAATAGCAGACTCGGTGGCCCCTTACCGATACCTTACGAATACACTATTTTCTTGTAAACTTAGTCTTAGACTTCCTTAACTCCCCCATCTAGGACTCTCTATAGACTCTCTTATTATATGGTCCTTCTTCTTTATGGTTCAGGTTTCTGTAGTTACCGTACTGAATAAGGTCCTCTTCACTTCTTAGACCACATCGATCTCATGTCCACCTCTCCCTTTCACCATCCTTCATCAAGTCTCTCCATCCGTCCGTGGACTAGTGTATGTCTTAAAATCCTGAACCCGTACCTTTATTGAAATCTCATATAAAAATTACTTTATCGTTATATAAACCCTTATTAAAATGTAAAATTTTCTTAGTGAGTCCGACGACTAACCTCCTTTTTTACACCCCTCAGTTTCCATCTTCCTCACAATTTGACGAAATTTGTCATAATTTGATAATCAAATGATTGTCACAATTTAAATTTATTACAATCATTTATAATGTTTTTACGGTGCATCCAAGAGTTTTATTACCTTTAGTCCGATACTAGACTAAAAAGACAAGGTAAAATTTGTGAAGTGGACAACGAAATATTTTTTTTTTAGAGAGAGTGGAGGGGTTTTTTAACAAAATTCCTTTAATTCATAGTTATATAGTGACGATATTTGAATATAGTGGAAAGTTTTCAAAGAGAGACGTACATCATTCGTGACATATTTGTAATAACCGTGGAACTACTTATGTCTTCCAAATAAGTCTTTTATTAAGTCTTCTTTATAACTCGTTTTTAGAAAATATTTTATTTTTACATACAGAAAGTAAAAAATCGTACTGATTTTTTAGTAAAATTCATAAAAGAATCGAATGGATGAAAGGTTTTTCTGAATATAATCAAAAGGACGTATGTTTAAAGTAAGAAGTCTAAAGACTGAGTAGTTCGATGACAGCCACTACTGGATGGGTTGATGTATTAAAGACCTTCTCAAGACTCCTTTGGTTTACAATGTTTCAAGTGTCTTTGTAGTCGGTAGAAACTCCTACCGTGTGTTCTCCTACACCTGCAACAGTAGAAACGGTGTCCTATGTGAATAAGAAAGGGTAAAAACCTTTTATTAAGTTGTCAAGACCTATAGGTCGCAAGGTACATATTTAAACAAAGGGAGGACTCGATCTTTTTGGTTGCGATCGAAAGTAACCGTAGGAGGTCGGTCATCCTCGGTGATAAGGGTGTAGTCTTGAGGTCTCGGCTACCCGACATGTACATAAGTTCCCATACAGTACTGGAAAAAGTATAAATGTTTTTTATTGGTAGGTCTATTACACTAAAGTCTCCGTGACGTCTTCAGAAGACGACGTTTGTATAGACTTCGAGTGGAAATGTCATAAACTTTAAGACGGAGAACTCTAAAAAACGAAGTTACAAACTACCGATACATTAGAAATACTAAGGGTATACTTTTAATTCTAATTTTTTGATGATGGATTTATATAGTTTACTGTTGAATAACCGTTTATTAAGAAATTTCGTGTAGTCGTTCCATGTGTTATATCCTTTACTCCCGTCCTTTTTTCTGGAGTTGTACCCTTTATTGTTAATAGGATGAAAGGTTAGAAAGATCTTATAGAGACCTCACTAGGTGTTGATGTCCCTCGTAAAAAAAAAAAACGGACAGAGAGTTCAAATTTTATATTTTTCCTGTTCATCTCAGTGTCTTAATACTTGACACTCAATACTTTTAATACCGTCTCAGTATCTCATTGACCTTATCCCGGTGTCGTTTTAATTTTCTCGTTCTCGAAACATTAGATCGCCCGAGACTAATTTTGGGTCAAGGAGGTGTACGACTGACGTACCAGAACTGTATAATGAACTGGAGGTGTTAAGGGAGTGAATCTTTTTACTTTATTAATCTACATAACACGTCTCGCCACTCTTAATTGTTAATTCGTAAACAGAAAACATTCGGAAGTTACTTACAACTAACATACTTAGTTCTAATCGGTACCACGATTAAAAAATTAATAATAAGAAAAAATATAGTGTTGAAAATCCAAATCTTATCTAACTTCTGTCTCAGTTTAGTTGGAATTACTTTACTACAGTTAGTGTAACGTTATCAAGACGAGTAAAGAAACAAGGAAGAAATTTTACAAAGGGTATACAGGGATGATCTAAGACGAAGAACTTTACATCCCATAAAAAGTAATTTTCTTCCTTATTAATACCCTTTCACAAAAGGTACTAAATTCTACTTTTTAGTTCTTCTTTAGAAATAGGTTACTTCTGTTAGTCCTCAGTAACTGAGTGGTAATCATCGATAACTTTTCGATTCACTATCGTATTTACTTGTTCGTATCGAGTGATAAATTTTCTCTTAGTACATCTGATAGTACATTCTTAACTTAGCGGTCAGATACAGACTGTGTCCTATGTCGTACGGACCCCGACCACGTACCCCTACTGGGTGTCTCTACAATACCCCTCCCTTCACCCTCCCCCCAAGTACAAACCCTTGCGTACATTGTTAATTTCTAAAATTTTAAAAAATTTTTTTTAAAATTTTTTTTGTATGTTTTTTATTTATTTATTTTCTCTTAGTCTTTTTTATGCGACCAATACCTTGATGTGTGTGTGACGAAACACGGAAGGAAGTCAAGTAAGAAGAAACACTCTACACTCTAGACGGTCAGTTTAACACACCTCTTCCGTTACCGTGGGGTGAGGTCGTGAGAACGGACCTTTGAGGGTACCTACCTCCTCGGACCATCCGAAGTCAGGTATCCCAGTGATTCTCACCCTGTTCTGACTCGCTGAAGTGAAAGTGAAAAGTAAAAGTACGTAACCTCTTCCTTTACCGTTGGGTGAGGTCACAAGAACGGACCTCTTAGGGTCCCTGTCCCCTCGGACCAACCGACGGCAGATACCACAGCGTCTCTCAGTCTGTGCTGACTTCGCTGAATCGCCGTCGTCGTCGTCGGTTCTACACTTCAGTAATGTCGGTACAAAAACGTACACATTCCGTACACGCGGACTATCTTGTCACTTACGTCCCGTCGGGTCTCGTCGAGGACTTAGGTAGCGAGGGTAAGAATACGATAGAGTACTACAAGAGGTGGTTTGTCTGGGAGGATAATGTGTAAAGAAGGAGTTTGGTGTGGAAAAGTTATCCTTTTAGTAAAAGTGTAAACTTTAAAGAAAGGATCCTAACTTGTTTAATGGAAGTCACTCACCGTACTACCGACTGTATTCTTTCTTCTCTTGGTTTCGACTTTTTCTCATTCTTTGAACGAAGAACTACTTTCAGTCATCTTTCACAAATCCACCTCCACAAACATAAAGTTCGTAAGAAATATAAAAAGAGTACTACCTTAGACAGATAGACGGACCTCCTCTAGAGTTTAATAGTTGCAAAATTAAAAGAGAATTAATACGTATTCATAGTATATACCTCCTGAATAACTTACCTTACCCATCTCTTACCAGGTTGAACCTTTGACATCTTAAAATAAATTTCAAATACCTTGTGAAATATATTGTATATTAATATTAAACACAGTACGACATCGGAATCTCTACATTTCGCAGACTTTTATATACTACTTTACTTCCTAACAAAGTGAGAAAATTGCACAACTTTTCTTTTTGGTTACACTCTTTACTCTATCCTCTGGTAATGTCCTAGGTTAATTTTACGATTACAAACCAATCCTCGAACACCTAACGTGGTTTGGAAGAATTTCCTTTTGATAAGAGTTGGTGATCACAACCCCTATATTAAATAAAGATAAATCGTTTATAGATGACTCTTAGATGTCACACCTCCAGTGTCGTACAAGAGTTACTCTTTATTTTCCAAAATAAAATTCTTAGTATTAGACAATAGGTCATTGAAACCAAATCCTCCCACTTCTAAACGTAAAGTCATTATAAATTTTACTTTAATTATAGTGTGTATATACATGTTAAGAACATCGTATAAGGTATCACATGAGTAGTGGTGACTGAATTGGTTTGTTCTGATATAGGATTAACTCTTAATTTAAGTACCTGTTTCTTTTAAATTCTTTTCTGTTTTTAGGAGACTTTGGGTGAATAATTATAGGTTCTAGGAACCTTCCTAAACAACCCCTTTTTTGTGACGTTCTTATAAAACAATTTTTCGTGACTCCGGTTTCAGTTACTTTTCTTCTTTTGTAAAATATAGAGTAAAAAACCTCTTTAGTAGTCGGTTACAAATCTACATTAACACGAACCTCTCTACCTCAAAGACTATCAAAGGAGAAGACCAAAGTCCATGGACTTATCAGGGGCGTTACGTGCGTCTCAAGTCATACACTTAATGTACCTGCTTTAACGGAGACTTTATCGTCACTTTGGGTTGGACAAGAGTGAAAAGGACACCCTAGGTTTCGACCGAGACCTTTAAAAAGAACCCGGCACGTGTGGAATGGTCATGGCGGATGTTCCCGGTCCCTTCACCCGACCTCGGGTCCTTCGGTAAGACTGAGTCTCTCTTACCTAGTAATTCGGGGACTCCTGAGCGTGGGAGTATACACTGGTCCGAGGTACCAGACACGGTGAAACCGAATTTTCATAGACACATCGGGAAGAGGAGAAACAAGAGTGAAAGTAGTAATTTCCTATTAGGAGGACACTGGTAACGATATAACATCCAATTGTCATTGTGTGTGATTAATTCTCTGACCCGTACACGTTCATAAATAGGGAGTGAGACCTGATCTAATTACGTCACTTAACGGATTATTAATGTTTTAATGAGTACATACTCGTAAACCGTTTTAACCTCAGAAGTCTTCAGGTTTTCCCATCTCATTGTTGAAATCGATTTCGGTTGAGCTTTTAACCTCTAAAGTTTACTTTACCAAATATACTTTCGAACGAGATCTTTTCGTGTAAATTAAAGACATTATACTCTTTACAAGAGTCAATGGTCAGAGAGGATCGGAGGAAAACATACTTAACCACTTAAGAAACAAAAAGTACATTTTGTGTCCGATCCTTTTTCAAAGAGAAGTTACCGAATCGTTTTAATTGTTACTTCTTTATAAAATGGTCGTTAGGAAAGGTGATCCAGTGTAAGATGTCTTAGTACCTATAACTCCATAGTTCAACAAACTCCCTAATAACTACTATCAAAGTCCAATACCTCCCACGGTCCCTCTCTTTTTCTCCCTTATTACATTCAGTCCTTTGTATGCATTAAAACAGATGAGTATGATAGTTTTGTGTACTTTATTAAGTCGTCATTTTGATATTTTAATATATTTTGTGACTCCTCTTACTTTCCTTCTTCACCTTTTATTCGTTTATAAATATTGAAAACGTTAATTCGTCTCTCTACTTTATAAACACAGACATAATTAGTGAGTGTAATGTCCGATCTAGACTCCAATCACGACTATAAGACATTTTTTAAAAAGAGGATCTAAAGAACTCCGTACTAACTTTTATTTTTTTAATATATAAAAATTTCACATGTTACACTATACAACTATATGTTTGCGTATCACTTTACTAATGGTGTTAGTTCAATTAATCGTATAATTAATGGAGTAATCAATAAAGTGTTCAATGGAAACACACACACACACACACACATATACATCACTCTTGTGAATTCGATACAGGAGAATCGTTATAGTTCATACGTTTTGTCATATATTAGTGATATGGCATGTAATCCAAAGGTCTTGAATAATTAAAATATTGACTTACAGACAAGGGAAACTGGTTACAGGAAGGTAAAGGGGTGGTCTGGAGTCATTGGTGAGAACATGTGAGACAAAGATTCTCAATTTGAAACGTTTTAAATGTATATTCACTTTAGTAAGTCATAAACAGAAAAATGTAAACCGAATAAAGTGAATCCCGAGGGAACTATGAAGGTAATATGAGTTTACCGTCCTTTAGGAAGAGAAAACTCGGACTTATTTTAAGACAACACACATAGTGTAAAAGAAGTGGGGAATTAGAAGACTACCTGTGAATACAATGAAGGTATAGAACACTAATTGTGACATAACTTGTATCCTGATATCCTAGAGAAGTTCGAGGACAAAAGTAAAGGAAACCTATATATGGGTATTCTCATTAACGACCTGAAATGTCATCAAGATAAAAATTAAATAAAACTCCTTAGTTATAAGACAAAGGAATTCACCGACATGGTCAAATGTAAAGGTGGATGTCACATGTCCTGAGGTAAAAGAGATGTAGAAGTGGTTATGAATAGAAAACTGAAAAAATATTAACCGTACAATTGTACTCACGTCCCTATGGAGTAATAAATAAAGGTAAGGGGAATCACTAATCCCCCCCCAACTCGTAGAAAAGTACATGGACAACCGGTAAATGCAGAAACCTTTTTAGTTCGGGAAACGGGTAAAAAATTAATAAAAAAATTTAACTCCATACACTGAAGGTCTATATAAAACCTGTAAGTAGTGATTAACTTTTAAACCGAACGTTTATAAAAGAGGGTAACGTAATCCAACGGAGAATTAAAACAACTAACACAGTAAACGACGTATCTCTTTAAAATCAAACTATAAAAACGATTAAAAACGAAAGTAACGGACGTGAAAAACATAGTATATGTTTTTTATATAAACGGTTATGGTCACGACTCCTTGAACCAGGATACAAAAGAAGATCCTGAAATTACGAAAGTCCAGAGTGTAAATTCATAAATGGTGTGAACTCAACCAAAAACGTATACCGTATCCTAACGACAGGTTAAAGTCGTGTCCGAATAAGTCAAAAGGGACATGGTAAACAACTCTTCTAATAAGAAAGGGGTAACATATAAGAACCATACAAACAGTTTTTAATCATAGAAACAGTTTTTTGGTATATACGAAAAGACCCGACATAGAAGACAAGGTAACCATATACACAAACGAAAATACGGTCATGGTATGATAAAACTAATACTTTCAAAATATTATATAAAACTGTAGTCCTTCATACTACAGAGGACAAAACAAGAAGATCGAACTCTAACGATATCGAAAAGATCCAGAAGACACCAAGGTATGTTTAAAATCCTAACAAAAAGATAAAGGGATTTTCTACGGTAACCTTAAAGTTATTCACAATGTATTTTAAACATCTAACGAAATCCATAGTACCTATAAAACTGTTATAATGAATAAAGTTAGGTACTTTTGTTCTGTAGAAAGCTAAATACACAGAAGATGTTAAAGAAAGTAGTTCAACACCCGAATAATATGTCTATAAAGTAAAGGTACCGATTTAAATAAGGAGTCAGAAAATAAGAAAAACTATAATAATAATATTTAATCTAAACAAAAGGATTAAAGAAGAGTCTTCAAAAAAATAAGTAAATATCTCTACTTTGACTAAAACATATAACTAAAAATCAGATGAAATGACTTAAGTAAACAATCAAATGGTTAAAAACCACCTCAGAAATTCTAAAAGATATATGTCCTAGTATAGTAGACCTTTTGTCCGAAAATGAAAAAGAAAAGACTGAACCTACGGAAAAGAAAGAAAGAAAAAACAAAACGGATTAAAGAGATCCGTTAATCCTATTTTCATTTTCACCCATAGGAATGCAAAAGGACTTATATATACTTGAACTACTACACTCTATATAAGGGAGGTGTGAGTCCAATAACTGTTTAAAATAGTACTTTTCGATAATTTAAAAAAGTTCACGAAAAAAACACACAAAACTCTACTAGTATACTAGAAATAGGGAGTAAGACAATTATATAACATAGTGAAACTAATTAAATACACATAACTTAGGAGAACGTGGGTTCCCTACGACGATTCAGCGAAGTCAGCACAGACTGAGACACGCTGGGGTATCTGTCGTTGGGTGGTCCGAGGGGGTAGAGACTCTAACAGGTCAGTTCTTGTGACCTCACCCCACGGTAAAGGAAGAGGTTACGTACTTTGACTTTTCACTCTCACTTCGGCGAGTCAGTACAGACTGAGAATCGATGGGGTACCTGACGTCGGATGGTCCGAGGAGGCAGGCACCCTAAAAGGTCCGTTCTCATGACCTCACCCAACGGTAACCCCCATTTATAATCAAATAGTACAAGGGGTTATCGAGTCAAACATTTCTTAGACGGACGTTATGTCCTCTGGGACCAAACTAAGGACCCAACCCTTCTAGGCGACTTTTTCCCTGTCCAATGGGTGAGGTCAAACCCGAAGGGAACACCGAGTCGACCATTTTTTTTTAGACGGACGTTACGTCCTCTGGACTCAAGTTAGGGACCCAACCCTTCTAGGAGACCTCTTCCCTTTCAAATGGGTGAGGTCATAAGACCGGACCTCTTAAGGTACCTGAATATCAGGTACTTCAACGTGTACTGACTCGCTGAAAGTGAACGAGTGTATAATAGGAAAATTACACGACAAATTAAGACAAACTTCTTAAAATAAAGACACAAGAAGGTCCAATAACTAGACATTAAAAGAAAAGAATATCACAGGTACAGATCGTCATTCCAGTAGACCAGACCTAAACGGAATAACCCTCTAAAAATAATGACTAAGACAGACAAATGAACGATAATCATACGAGTATAAAAAACACAATAGTACTAAGTCAGAACCATCCAATATACCCAAAGAACCGTACACGAAGAATCATCAGAGAGTACTAGGAAACGTAACGACATCATAGTCAACGTTTCAGAGGAGAAATAAAAGACTAAATTTAAAACTAATAAGAAAAAAAGAGTCTGTCTTTCCAAACAGTTAAAGTTGAAGAATTTTTGAGTCAAAACCACTAGAAATGACAACAAAGATAGTAAAGATAAAGTGAATAAAAACGAGACTACGAACAATTAAGGAAGGAAGACGATTGAAACCCGAAACAAACAAGAAGATAAGGAACTCCATGTTTTCAACCAATAAATAGACTATGAAAAAAGGGGAATTACATCCGTAAATAGGAAGTTTGAAGGGACACATGACGAACGCGGGTACTCACCTTTGTCTAGAGGTTGAAATAGTTGAAATGTGTGTTTTGTAGATGGTGTCTTGAGTATGGTCACCTTCGAGTTATGTTATTTATAAATCTGGACTTACTATTTCCAAGTAACTTAGGTTTCTACGACCTTCCTAAGTCGCGTTTACCTTTCATCAAAACTTTAAAAAAGGAAAAATATTTGAATAGGAACTAGAAACTACCACAGATAAAGTCTTTTTCTTTCAAGATACATTTACTATTAAAAATTGTAGTCTATTTTGAAACGTATGATGTTTTAGGTAGTCTCTAGTCTTTATAAATTATAGGAAAGTAGTAGGTCTTTACTTTGTCTATACAATTTGAACGGACACCGACGTGTGACTCAGTGATGACCCACACCTCCATTTTATGAGTCCTTCGGAATTCTCGATGTGCAGCACGGACGTTTTTATGTCGTCGGATCAGTGTCAAGGGAGTGAAAAGAATTTGTTTAATGATTTTCTTACCTTCTTTTAATTCTCGAAGTTTTGTCTCTTGAGTATTCTGATTTAAATAAGAGACTTCGGTTGATTTGAATCTTCACAGATCATTAATAAAAGTTAAAAATCATGTTTTGACTTATTTTTGCAGTCACAATAGAAAACCCTTTTATTAATTTATTATTGGGGCCAAAAATATTGTTACCTTTTATTGTTACCTTTGGACCTAGACTTTTAGAGTTTAATACAGTTCTGTGCAACCCTACCTCTACTTTCTTCTGATTAGAACACGAATTGAGGGTGGGAAGTATTCCCTATGACTCACATACGGTAAATGAAGACTGGTGTGAAGCCATTAAGACTTTATGGGGACCCCACCCATTACAAAGACTAAACCAGAATTAAGGTGAAAGACCTTCAAACCACAAGACACGGGGATCAAAGTATGAGACCTTCGAAGACGAACAAGTCGATACGAGACACCAGGATGGACTTTACCCGAAATCCATGAGACGGGAGGAAAGACTGATTCGTCGAAAAGGACAACTATCGGATGTTAGTGACTACAAACCCTCAGGTTCCTAGTCAAAGTCAGAGTTTATCAATATCAGATAAAATCAGATCCGTTTACCAAGGAGACTGTCGTGTTGAGCTAGTTTTTGTCGAAGGATAGACAAATTAAGGTCAGTAGAGGTTCACAGTCGTAGGTACTAGTGTCGGAAGGGAAGTACATAAAGACATGATGACGTAAAGAAATGGAAAAGGACCGAGACGAAGAAGGAAACGGATGTGTGTCTGTATGAGGACGGAGGAGACAAAGAGAGGAAGAGAGGGGTTGGGGACTCAACTCACTTGACGTCAAAGGAATCGACATGTCTATAGTAATCCTCTCGTTGTGGGACTCAAAAAACGAGTTGACTTACCTGAATGATCCTTGGTCACGGGACCGACCCGGAACTGTGGAATAGGTGTGTTTCCGATATTATATCTACCCTACCGACGTGGAAACCTCTTCCGTTACCGTGGGGTGAGGTCATGACAACGGACCGTTTAGGGTACCCCGGACCACCCGATGTCAGGTACCCCAGCACTCCTCAACCTGTGCTGACTCGCTGAAGTGAAAGTGACAACTGAAAGTTTGTGACCTCTTCCTTTACCGTTGGGTGAGGTCACAAGAACGGACCTCTTAGGGTACCTACCTCCTCGGACCACCCGACGTCAGGTGCCCCAGCGTTTCTCAGACTGTGTTGACCCGCTGAAGTGAAAGTGAAAGTTATCATCCGGTATTTTTACTTTCAATTTCCTCTTGATTTTTAAAAAATTCACCATTATCATTTTTATATAGATCCTTAAAGAGACCTCGACAACACCCGTCACACCCCGATCAAATCACAGTCTATCGGGGAACAAGGTCGTACATGAACAAGAGTTTCAGATACGAACGAGGGAGTCTACGCATCAGAGTCGTAGTTGACGTCCCAAAATTAGACAACGTGGACAGTGAAGGTCCCGTCAAGACGGTGGAAACAAATAAAACCGTAGGAGACAAACGTTAAGAGAAGTCACAGATTAAAGGTGGGACTGTACTCCCCCGATTCAACTGGTGAATAAGTCCGAGTTAACAAGTCAACGTTACATCTGTTCTCCCTGTGACGTTTGTTTATAGTAACCGTATACACCCGTAACGAGTGTCACCCACCTGGTGTGACCCGAACGGTGTCGGGTCCCGTCGTACATGAAGGGTCCAAGTATGACGAGTCCGAGGTCCCACGAGGTGATCCCGTGACGGGGTTCACTCGGGGCATAAGGTACGTGAAGGGTCCAGATTCTACGAGTCCAAGAACCCACAAGGCTTTCTCGTGTCTGGGTCTACCCGACACTCAAAACACGGGAAGGGTCCGGGTCCAGGTTCGGTGCGTCCGCTGGTCCACGAACACGTGACAGGGCCCACCCGGTACGTGACATACATGGAGGGACCAGGACCGGTGAGTCAAAGGGTCCGTACTCCCGTGTCAAGATCCATACGACACACAGAGGAGACCCCCGACTAGAGTCCGACACTGTGAGGACCGGATACACTTGGTAGGTCCTAGGGTCTTTCTGCACCAATCGATGACCGTCGGACGAGTGTCAAACCACCTTCTACGCCAGACATCCCGACCCTAACGTCGTCAGGGAACGGAAGTTCGAGACCGATAACGTGTGGACGGAGAGACAGA
This sequence comes from Capra ibex, assembly GCA_006410555.1. Lineage (NCBI taxonomy): Eukaryota > Metazoa > Chordata > Mammalia > Artiodactyla > Bovidae > Capra > Capra ibex. The sequence continues at coordinate 1,567,027 of SJYO01006649.1, forward strand.
GACCCCTCCCTCTCGGGATTTACCGTCAGACGAACGAGAGTAAGCTATAAGTGGTCCCACGTTAGGAAACAAGACACTCACATGGTCCCTAGTGGTACGTCACAACCTCGGAAAGTCCTCTTTCCAGCAAAAAGTATTAAAAATGGAGAGACCGCTGGGGTACCAGACCCAACGATATAGTGTAATCGAGGGAGTCTAACAGGAGTCTCGTAAGTTCCGGGTAGGAATGGGACTCTTGGCTGTGTAGAGACGGGTCAGGGGTGAGGGATGACCGTCTGCACTCGTAGACTCGGTGAAGAGGTGACCATCAGTGTCAAACCGTTCATAAGACAAAACAAAACAAAAGGACCAATAAGACGAGAGACTCTAAGGTCTAGAGGGGTGACTTCGGACACTCTCCTAAAGGAAAACACACCTTTGAAGAGGAAGGACTGAGGGAGGGGTCCTACACAGAGGTAGGGATTTAGAAAACAGTAAAAACAGAAAATATAAAACGTGATAGAGGAAAACTTCTCTAACCCGACGGAAAGACCCACAGACCACAGGAGGTGGTTGGAAGTCTTTCTTCAACAAAACACTTTCGATGAGGTGTAAGTTTACTAGAAAACTACTTAAACAACCCCTCTTTCACCAGAGGGGTAGAATAAGAAGACGGTAGAACCCTGACAGAGGACAACTTCACACAATTAAGGTCTATATAAAACCTGTAATTAGTGATTAACTAATAAACCAAAAGTTTGTAAAAGAGTGTAAGGTATCCAACGTAGACTTAAACCAACTAACATAGTTATCGATGTATCTTTTTTAAATCAGAGTATATCGGGGTAACCAAATAAAAACGAATATAAGAGACAAAAACACACACACACACACAACATACGTTTTATATTAACGATTATGACTACAGTTAATAAAGGGAATACAAAAGAAGATTCCGTAATTACCAAAGTCCAAAGTAAAATTCAGAAATTGTGTGAACTCAACTAAAAACGTATACCGAATCCTATTATCAGGTTAAAGTAGGAAAAATTACACCTACAGGTCAAAAGGGTCATGGTAAATAACTTTTACAATAGGAAAGGGGTAACACATAAGAACCATTGAAACAGTTTATAACCAACTGAGATATACGGACTCAAATAAAGACACGATATACAAGACATAGGTAACCACATAACATACAATCATGGTATGATAACACTAATACTATCGAAACATTACATAAAACTTTAATCCTTCATGTTACAGAAGTCAAAACGAGAAGATCACACTTTAACGAAATCGATAGTTCCAAACCATCAAAGTTCGTTTAAAATTCTAATAAAAAGATAAAGAGATTCTTTATAGTAACTTAAAACTATTATTTACATAACTTATGAATCTAAGAAAATGTATAGTACCTATATAACTATCATAATTAATAAGGTTATTAATTTATTCTAAACAAAAGAATTAAAGAAAAGTCTACAAAACAACAACCATACCTCTTTACTTTGTAAAACACAAAACTACAACTTAGATACTAAAATGACTTAAGAAAATAATTGAAATTGTCAAAAACCACCTTAGAGATCCCACTATATATATACTAATATGGTAGTCATTTGTCTCCGAAAATAAAAAAGGAAAGAATCAATCTACGGAAGTTAAAAAAAGAACAGATATCATGATACAACTTATCTTTACCATTCTCATCCATAAGAATATAACAAGGACTTTTTATATACTTGGATTAATACAACTCTATATAAGGGAGATTTGTGTCAACCAACTCTTAAAAATAGTACTTTTCGATAACCTAAAACAGTTTACGAAAAAGACAGACATTACTCTACTGGTATACTAAAAATACGACGGAAAACAATTTATCACATAGTGAAACTAAGTAAACGTATACAGTAAGTCAACGGGTCAGTACAGACTGAGAGACACTGGGATACCTGACGTCGTGTGGTCCTGAGGGACAGTGAGTGACAGTGAACTTCAAACGGGTTCAAGTACAGGTAACGTAACCACTACGGTAAGTTGGTAGAGTAAGAGACTACGGGATAAGAGGAAGACGGGAGTTAGAAAGTGTCGTAGTCCCTGAAAAGGTTACTCAGTCGACAAACGTTATCTACTGGTTTTATGACCTCAAAGTCGGAGTCGTAGTCAGGAAGGTTGATCATAAGTCCCAACTAAAGGGAATTCTAATCGACCAAACTAGAGGAACGACAGGTCCCCTGAGAGTCCTCAGAAGAGGTCGTGGTGTCAAGTTTCTGTAATCAAGAAGTGAACAAAACGGGGGTTCACCATTTACATTCGAATAGTACCACATACTAGAAAAATTACACACCAAATTAAGTTAAAAAACCTGAAAATAAATTATTAAAATGTAAGTACAATTAGTTCCAATGTCCAGACATTAAAAGAAAAAAATATCAGACCGAACCATAGTCCACTTACGACCAGAACATTTTTACTCAAACTTTTACAGGGTAGAAGAAATTAAAAAACCTTTTTAAACTCCTACCAGTCATATTTATGAAAAATTTTATAAACAATCTTAAGTGGTCACTTCAATAGACCAGACCTAAAAGAAAGAACTCTCTTAAAAATAATAACTAAGACAGAGAACAATAATCAGACAGGTATAAAAGATAAAATAGTAATAAATTAGAACCATCTAATATACTTTCACAATCAGTGAGTCAACACAAGTTGAGAAACACTGGGGTATTGACATCGGACTGTCCGAGGAGACAAGTACCTTAAGAAGTCCGTTCTTATGATGTCACCCAAAGATAAGGGAAGAGATCCCCTAGAAGGACTGGGTCCTTACCTTGGACCCAGAAGACATTACGTCCGACTAAGAAATGGTAGATTCGGTAGTCTCTTTGGGTCCCAATGTACTAAAATCTTTACTTGTGTAAAGAAGATCCAATAGATTTTACAAAGGTACATTGACAATCATCAGAAAACGCTAGGAAACATAGTCAACATTACAGAGGAAAAAGTAAATACTAAATAAGAGTAAAAAAACAGATCTTCAAACAGTTAAAATAGAAAAGTTTCGTGAACCAAAACAACTAGAAAAGATAACAGAAATAAAGTGAATAAAAACCAGAACAAGAAACGACTAAAGAAGGAAAACGATTGACCTGAAACAAGAAGATACAGACAAGGAACTCTTTGTCTGAACAAATAAACTCCAAAAAGGGGGAGTAACGTCCGTAAATAGTAAGTTTGAAGGGAGACACATGACGAACCTGAGTACTCACCCTTGGTTAGTGGGTTGAGATGGTCGAAGATATGTGTTTGTAGATGGTGTCTCGAGTGTAATCATCTTCAAGTGTTATTTACGAATATGGATTTACTGACTCAAAGTAACTTAAATCTACCACTATCATAAGCCACGTTCACCTTTCATCAAAACTTTAAAAAAAGAACGATATTTGAATAGTACCTAGAAACCACTATAGATAAAATTTTCTTTCATTATAAACGTACATATAATATTAATGATGTAGTCTATTATGAAAAATATTGTTTTAAGTAGTCTCCAGTTTTCGAAATTATAGGAAAGTAGGAGGTTTACTTTTTATAAACAATTCGACAGACCGGATTCAGAATTGTGACTTAGTGGCGAGACACACTTCTAATGTATAGGTCCCTCAGAATTCTTGAGGTGCAACACAGACTTTATTATGTCAACGGGACAAGGAAGTGACAAGAACTTCTTTAACGATCTTCTTAATTTCTTTTAATTCTCGAGTATTTTTCTCTAGAGTATTCTGACCTGAATAAGAGACTTCGTTTGATTTGTACCTCTACAGATCATTAATAAAGTTAAAACTCAAGTTATGACTTGTGTTTACAATTACAATAAAAGACCCTCTTTTTCCAATGTGTTACTGAGACTAAACGAGATACCGTTTTGGTTATGTGATAACATTTCATTAATTGGAGGTTAATTTTATTTATTTAAAATAAAAATTTTTTCATGTTACCTTTGGACTTAGATGTTTAAATTTTAATACAGTTCTATGTGACCCTATCTCTATTTCCTCTAATTTGAACACGATTTGAGGGTCGGAGAAGTCCCCATGACTTTTATACGGTATAAGAACACTACTATGAAACCATTACGAATCTATGGTGACCCTCATCCATCACAAAAAACAAACTAGGACTAAGGTGAGAGACTTCAAACCACAGGACAAGGGGATCGACGTACAGGATCATCGAGACAAACGAATCAATACGAGGTACTGGTGTGGACTTTACCTGAAGTCCCTGAGACGGGAGGAAGGACTGATTCGTCGAAAAGGACAGAAAATAGATGTAGGTAACTACAAACCCTCGAGTTCCTAGTGAAAGTCAGAGTTTACCAATGTCAGATAAAATCAGATCCGTCTACCAAGAAGACTGTCGTGTTGAGAGTTTTTGAATGGAAGGATACGTAAGTCAAGGTCAAGTTGAGGTTCATAGTCCTCGGTACTGGTGTCGGAAACGATATACATAAAAGATACGAAGACATAAAAAACGGAAGAGGGTCGATACGAAGGAGGGGACGGGGGTGGGTGTGAGTATGTATGAGGGTAAAGGAGACAAAGAGAAGAAGAGAGAGAAAGGGTGGGGACACAACTCACTTGACGTTAAATAGGAACGTGTATAGTTATCTCGTTGTGGGACTCTAAAAAAAAAGGGGTGAGTCAACTTGCCTAAATGAGCTTTGGTCAAGAGACCGACCTGGAACTGTGGAATTAGGTAAGTTCCCGATATTATCACCCACCCTACTGACGTGGGAATTAAACTAAAAATAGGGTTCTGACTCAAAATTAGTTTCTAGAAGAGTCAAAATATAAATAAATAAATAACTCAATTCTTAGTCAAACCTAAGAGAAATAAGGGAAAAGATCTAATAACCATATCTGAAGGGACCACCGAGTCACCGTTTCTGAAACGGATGGTCAAGTCCTCTGTACCCAAACTAAAAACCAGACCCTTCTAGGAGACATCTTCCTTTACCGTTGAGTGAGGTCATAAGAACGTACCTTTTTGGGTACCTGTCTCCTGGGACTACCCGATACCAGACAACCCAACGTTACTCAATCTGTGTTAAATCGTTGACTTGTGGTCGTTGTACGGTGAAGTTCCATAATCCAAAAAGTAGTGAGTCCTATTACAGTTAAAACGACACCGGGATTCGGAGTAACAAGTCTTAGTGTTCATAAAGAAAGATGAACACCGTCCAGCCGTCCTCCCGAGGTGCATAGTATCAGTTAGTTCCTGGATCTATCTTCTACGTAGAGATAAGTGTGTAGGTTTTAACAACTCTGTACTTTTTCCTTTGTACCATTCAACAAGTGAGTGAGAAGTCGTGTAAGACTTTCACTGCGTAGTGGTGGTAAGTGTATAACAGGTTACATGAAGTACACCGGTGTAGATTGAAATTTATTCTCTTTATGCTAGGATAGTGTTAATTTATTTTGAAAAAGGGTCCTTTCAGTTCTTGACCTTGTAAAGACTTGTCGAGACTACTGATCCTGTGTCTTTGTACAATCTCTTATGTATACTTTTGAAATTCGTTATTTTGGTTTGTTGTTTTTGTTATTATATGTGTTGAAAGATTTACGGTCTCTTCTCTGTTCGTTTCTTTTGCCAGGTATTTCGATTCCTTTTATATACCTATGGAATTTTCTCCCCTTCCTTTTATATACCTATGGAATTTTCCCCTTTGGTACTTTGTTTTACTATCTCTATTTCAGGTTCCCATAGTGAAAACTTTTATACATTTAAATTCACTCAATTTGAGAGTCTAAGTAACTTATTCTATGTCAGATTGAAATCTCCTAAGTTCACTGTAGTTTCAAATCTTCTTTCCCGTCTTTTGTTACCGGGTGTCTGGTTTAGGTCGGGTCGAGTGACGAATAAAAACATTCGTTCGAAAATAACTTTGTGTCGGTACGGGTCGACAAATATGTAATAGAGATCGTCAACAAACGACTCATCAATAGTATCTCTGGTATTCCGGTTGTTTTGGATTTTATAAACAAAACTAAGAAATGCTTTTATCAAATGACTGAGTATCGATTCTGTTATTTCCTATCTAATTCGATACGTTTTGTTTGTCTTTATTTTATTACCAACGTTATAATTATTTCATATTATTTTACAGTTGGAAGTAATTTTCATATCCTTTAGGGACTCACAATCTCATTCTTTTCTTGAGTTTCATCTGGTCGTGTGTTAAGTTGTGTATGTGTGAACTTTATCTTGTTGTTTGTGAAGGTAAAGTACAATTTGATGGGATATTAGAAGAAATCTATCTCCGAATAAATTAAAGGATTTAGTGTGTTAAAATAAAAAGTTGTTTCTAACTTTTCGTCAGAAAGAAAGATTTGGTCAAGAAGTAGAGATTAAATGAAGAAAAAACTCTTACCAAATTACTCGGGTCGTTATGTTCTAAAACCCGTGACACAAACTGTTACGTCTTTACTGAAAACCAATTTGTACACTTTTTAGTATCCTTTAAACGTATCGTACGTAAATGTTGTATGTATCTTAAAATTGTTGAGTAATTTGGTTCTACGAAACCTATTATAAAAAAATTGTTTCATGTACGTCACAAAGAGATAAAATCAAATAAGAATATAACCTATGTTTCAAAATTTGACCTTAGCGGATAAATGTTGTGTATGAGTTACAGAACCTCCCGAGACGAGGTGAATTTTCCTAACAGACGACCTCGACATCACCCGAATGAACGGTTCTTCGTTCTGTTAGGACGGGATCTTCTTTAGTTATGGAAATTATAAAAACTCAATAGTTTTGTTTCTCGGGTGTACAGATAATGTATCCTAAATTAGGTGACTACTGAAAAACTTATAGACACTTTCTTGTCACATATGTAGACACTCAAGAAGTCCATTAATTATAATACTTTATTACAGAATAACACCTTATAGGTCGGGGTTGTGAAGTCTTTTATACGAGGAACTTTTTTCATCCCGACAGGGTGTAGGGGAGAGAGTGAGGATAAGTAAGTAGAGTTTTTATAAATAACTTTCGGGTTAGATACAATCGTCCCAAAAGGGTTTTTACCTTTGTTATCTTATATTTACATAGAATAAACATCTATAGATAACAACAACAGTAAGTCAGTGAATCTACACATACTGAGAAACGTTGGGGTACCTGACGTCTTGTGGTCGGAAGGGACAAGAAGTGATAGAGGACCTCATACGAGTTTGAATACAGGTAACTCAACGCCTACGGTAGGTTGGTAGAGTGGGAGACAAAAGGGGAAGGAGAGAATAGAAGTTAGAAAGGGTCGTAGTTCCAGAAAAAGTTACTCAGCCGAGAAACGTAGTCACCGGTTTTATAACTTCGAAATCGAAGTCGTAGTCAGGAAGGTTACTTATAAGTCCTAACTAAAGGAAATCCTAGCAGACCAAACTAGAGGAATGACAAGTTCTCTGAGAGTTCTCAGAAGAAGTCGTGATCTCATTCTTCCGTAGTTAAGAAACCGTGAGTGGTTGGATCTATCATATAAGTTTTCGTCTCTGTAATGAAACGGCTGATTCCAGGCAGATCAGTTCCGATACCAAAAAGGACACCAGTACATACCTACACTCTCAACCTGACACTTCTTCCGACTCGCGGTTTCTTAACTACGAAAACTTGACACCACAACCTCTTCTAAGAACTCTCAGGGAACCTGACGTTCCTCTAGGTTGGTCAGGTAAGACTTCCTCTAGTTGGGACCCTAAAGAAACCTTCCTTACTACGATTTCGACTTTGAGGTCATGAAACCGGTGGAGTACGCTTCTCAACTGAGTAACCTTCTGAGACTACGACCCTCCCTAACGCCCGTCCTCCTCTTCCCCTGCTGTCTCCTACTCTACCGACCTACCGTAGTGTCTGAGTTACCTGACTCACTTGAGGCCCTCTACCACTACCTGTCCGGACCGCACGACGCTAAGTACCCCAGCGTTTCTCAGCCTGTGCTGACTCGTTGACTTGACTCGACTTGTCGGAAAGAATAACAGGTTGAGACCGTAGACATGTACTGATGACCTTTTTGGTATCAGTAACTGATATACCTGGAAACAGTCTTTACATTACAGAGACGAAAAATTTTGAGACAGATCCAAACAGTATCTAAAAGAAGGTTTCTCATTCGTAGAAAATTAAAGTCCCTATGTCAGTCGTAGACGTCACTAAAACCTCGGGTTCTTATATTTCAGACAGTGACAAAAGTAACAAAAGGGTAGATAAAAGGCACTAACTACCCTACTCTACGGCACTAGAAGTTAAAAACTTACAACTCAAAAGTCGGTCAAAAAAGTGAGAGGAGAAAGTGGAAATAGTGTAAATAGTTCTCCGAGCAATTAAGGAGAAGTGAAAGAGGGTAATCCCATCATAGTAGACGAACAAACCCCAATAACTATAAAGAGGGACTTTACAACTAAGGTCGAACACGAAATAGGTCGGGTCGTAAAAAGTACTACATGAAACGTATTTTCAATTTATTCGTCCCACTGTTATATGTCGGAATTGCATGAGGAAAGGGTTCAACCTTAGTCAGGTAACAAGGTACAGGTCAAGATTAACGACGAAGAACTGGATGTATGTCCAAAAGGTCCTCCGTTCATTCCACCAGACTGTAAGGGCATAGAAATTCTTAAAAGGTGTCAAACGACACTTGGTGTCTCTGTTTCCAAAATCGTATCAGTCACTTCGTCTTCAACTACAAAAAGACCTTAAGAGGTCGAAAAGGTACCAGGTTACCTACAACCGTTAAACTAGAGACCAAGGAGACGGAAAAGATTTAGATTGAACATATAGACCTTCAAGAAGCAAGTACATGACAACTTCGAATCGAACTTCCTAAGACTCGTACTGGAACGACTGTACACTTTATTCATGTTGACGGGTCATCAAACTTGTAAGAAACCTTAATGGGAAGAAACCCTGACCTTACTTTTGACTGGAAAGGGTCAGGACACCGGTGACGACCCACAAGGTTTAAACGACTGTATAACTCACGTCATGAAATTGACGTAGTAGAAAACTTCACTTCACTTCACTTCAACGAGTCAGCACAGGCTGAGAAACGCTGGGGTACCTGACATCGGATGGTCCGAGGAGACAGGTACCCTAAAAGGTCCGTTATCAGGACCTCACCTGACGGTAAAGGAAGAGGTCCCCTAGAAGGGTTGGGTCCCTAGTTTGGGCCCACTTAAACTTTATCGAGTTGACTTTAAGGTATTGGCAGGGATCAAAACAAGAATCACTACGAAGGATTCCGGGTGAACTGAAGTGTGAGGTCTTCCGGACCGAGATTCACTCACTAGTGTGTAACACCGATAGGTCTAGTGATTCTATATATATATCTATATCTATGTATGTGTATATATACATATATATATATATCAAAAAGAACACATAAAAACGGTGGAGAAGAATTTTAGTAGACGGAGACAATCTAGGTATGACAAAGACAGAAAATAACATGGGTAAAAGCGTACTTTTTAAGGGAACCTTAGAGATTAAAAGAACTTCTCTAGAGATCAGAAAGAGTGAGATATAAAAGAGAGATTAAGAATCGGAACAAGTGAATCCCTCCGAAGAATAGAGAGAAAGGAGAAGAGACCTTGAAACGTAAGTCCACTCATACAGAAAGGACAAGAGGAAACGGAAAATGAAGAAAAGAAAAAAGTCGATAAACATTCCGGAGGAGTCTGTTGGTAAAACGGAAAGAAGAAGAACCTTTACCAAACTCGTGACGGAGGACATGTCACAACACTTGAAGACAGGTATAAAGAAGTCCGTGAGATAGTCCAGATTAGGGAACTTAGATAACGGTGAAGGTGATATATTAGTATTCACTAAACTGAATCCAGTATGGAATCACCAGATCACCAAGGGGGATCAAAGAAGTTAAATTCAGACTTAAAACGTATTCCTCAAGTACTAGATTCGGTGTTAAAAACGATTGACATATCTCGAAGAGATAGAAGTCGACGTTTCTTATATTAGTTAGACTAAAGACATAACTGGTAAGAGAACACAACAACCTCCTGGTCGCATAAGAGTACCGTTTTGAGACAATCAGAAACGGAACAGAGTAAAACATAAGGTTCCAGTTTGAACGGAAAATAAGGTTCATAGAGAACTGAAGGATGAAAACGTAAGGTCAGGGGATACTACTTTTCCTGTGGAAAAACACGCAATCAAGATCTTCCAGAAAATCCACAAGTGTCTTGACAAGTTACAGTCGAGGAAGTCGTAATCACCAACCCCGTATCTGAACCTAATGACACCATAACTTACCAAACGGAACCTTTACTTGTCTTTGATAATACAACAAAAACGTTAACGTGGGTTCATGACGTAAAACCTGAGAAGTCAACTGATACTCCCGATGAGGTAAAGAAGATTCTCTAAGAACGGGTGTTATCATCTATATTAACAGTAGACTTAATTTACACGGTAAGGACAGGTAAAATCAAGTAACTAAGGATTTTACAGTTATAAGTGAGAACGGTAGAGGACAAACCGGTGAAGTACCTGGAGGGTAAGGTCCAAGGATACGTTATAACAAATGTCGTAACACGAGATAAAAGTGGTGGTCTGTGTAGGTGTTCACCCACAACAAAAACGAAACCGAGTCGGAGAAGTAAGAAAGAGTTCGATAAAGAGACGAGAAGAGGTCATCGTATAACCTGTGGATAACTGGACCCCCAAGTAGAAAGTAACACTTTCTCTCTCTCTCGCTCTCGATATGTGTCTCTGTCACTCTATCTCTTTTTCTTTGTCTCTCTTCGTGCTTCCCTTTCTTTGTCTCTCTTTAAATAATATTCCTTAACCGAGACACTAATACATCCGATTGTTCGGACTTTACACGTCCTGTTCGGTCTTCTGACCTTTGACCCATTCTAGATTACAACGTCAGAACTTAAACCTCCGTCTTAAGAAAGGAAAAGTCCCTTAGAATCAGAAAAAAGTGTTCCGAAAAACGACTAACCTACTCGGGTAGGTGTGTTACTTCTTATTAGACGAACTAAGTTTCAGACGACTAAATTCATGATTAGGGTCAATTTTATGGAAGTATCATTGTACATCTGGTACCTGTCGTGTCGAACTGGTTTACCTACGTATTTCAATTAGTAGTGTAGAGAATACACGGTCCGTGACTTTTATGTCTCCACCTATTCAGATTGTTTGATTACTAAAGCTCATCACGTGTTTGTGTCCTAGTATCTCAATTTGACTTGATTGAGTTTGTCTCTTTCTTTATATGTAGATCTACAAAGTACTTCTCTTTCGTATTTCAGAACCGTTCACATCATGTGTTTGAATCGGAGTACCAGTGACTACACCCTGTCCATACGACAGGACTCTGAGTAGATAATATGAAAGAAGTCCTTAAGGTAGTGGTATCCGGGGACTTTTTAAGAAGATTCCGGTAGAAATAACGTACGTAACGAGGAAACTCAATGACTGTCAACCGTAAAGATGTGAGACATGTAAGTATACCCCTTTCTTGAGTCGTTTCACTGATTACACAAAAAAGAGGAAGAGTAATGACACAGAGGTAGAAGAAAGGTGAAGTTGGAAAAACATCATGAGAAATTTTTTTTTTTTTTCTGGTTTGTGTTGTGTGTTGAAGTACCTTCATAGTAAATTAAATCGGTGGTTTTGAACCGGTTGTAAGGGATACCATTATCCAGGTCATTTAAAGTTAGTGACGGGACTCAACATACAACAGGTAAAGTGTAATGACCTTAGTCTACACTCTAAAAGGTTCTAACGGTAAGGGAAAGTATTTTGAAAATGTTTCATAAAATCAACACACGCCGGACTTTCACTGGAAGTGTTAATTTATTAGAGGAGTTGAGAGAGGGTCTATCTAGTATTACATAAATACTAGACCTTCGTCTATCTTCACTAATGAGTTCTTAGTTCTACTTGAACGAGGACACTCAAATCTCTCTTTTATATTGGTTTTGACCCTAGATCGACGAGTGGTAGTCTTCGGTTATTTCTTCGGTCCTACTACCTTTCCTTTCAAACGAAGTAAAACCTAGGATCATCGTCCCTCTTCTCTCCCCTCCCCTCTAAGGACAGGTTTCTACCTAAGGGAGATTGACTGTTTGTCACCCGTTCACAAAAATATCTATCTCCCTACCCTGACACACGTCTTTGTCGTGTCAACCGCGACTGTCAGTAAAAATTTAACTAGTAGTCACCAGACTAATCGTAATAGAACTAACAGAATCCATATCAATTCGAAGTCAAAGTCCTAGTCAAATAAGGGTAAAGGAACTCCGGTCAAGAATCTTAACACCGAAAAATAAAGTGTCGATATAAGTCCAGTATTATATCCGTTGAAGAAAGTGAACCATCCCAAAGTCATAGATATTCTGTCGAGTGTCCTATACGAAGTCCTATAATAGATATCAGAAACTGTTCCTTAATTTCCAGGAACTAATACGAATTAGTACTTTGATATAATAAACCAGAGGAAACTGACAAAAGGGAACAAAGACGTAAAAGAGTAAAGAAACTAATTTAAATAGGTAACCGATTTTAAAAAAGTATCTATTTTCTGGTTGACTCTTGTATCCCCTTTCTCCATCCCTGGTATTCTAGGACGAAGTAAAGTTCGGAGGAAAAGAAACTATTAAGAGTCAGTACTCCTCCCTCTCATTTATTTCAAAACTTATCTCTCAAATCAGTATTTGAATCTTCTCTTTGAACCAAAATCAAGGTAAAGACAAGGTTAAAACGGTTGAGAAACTCCCTTACCCCTTTACCAGTGAGAAACCGATGAAGGATACTTCCCCCAGTATCAGGATGGATTAAATACTTTATCTGTGGCTCAACCTTTATTAGAACTTAAGGTGTGAATAGTAGTTGTAAAACATAATAAAAAGTCGTAATGAAGACAAAAACTAATGAAACAGTATCATGGACCTGATCTGTTTGTTTTAATTATCTGTATAATAGTACTCCTATTATCAGTTTTATATGGAGAAATAAGATGAGACTTACATGAAAAAAAAATTACCAATTTCGTCTACGTGTTATATTCAAATTATCCGGTGTTAACCCCACAAAACTAATGGATTTCAAGTTAAATTTAGTAGATATTCGGTCTTACTAAAGGGGTGTGATGTTATATACTTTTAAAAGAAGCAGTAAAGGGGGACAATTAAAGTTTGGAAAGGTATCTTTCGTAACTATTAGTTGTATAAAAAAGTCGGAACGGTCTTACTGAGTGAACGGACGAGACCCAGGTAAGTACCGGGAGCCACAATCTGGAGAAAAAATAGATCAAGAAGTACAACCTCCTTTTGATTAGTCTGTAATACTTGTCCGAGTGTCCATACAAGTAGCTTCTTTACGAAATCTCTGGTATGTAAAACGGTAAATATAGGTTGACAGTGTGTTTTTAACGTGTACACGAAATTCATCATTCCCGAAGAGAACACAGAGTTTACCATTTCTTAGGTGGACGTTACACCCTATGGACCCAACCCTTCTAGAGGACCTCTTTCCTTTACGATGGGTGAGGTTATAAGACCGGACGTCTTAAGGTACCTGACATATCACAGCCTGCGTTGACTCGCTGAAAGTGAAATTCATTATTTAAGTTTCGTCGTCACAATGCGTAGTACTCATAAATATGAGACTGTTAAAGTAATTTGTTAACAAAGGTAGGACTTGTGACCCCAGTGTTCAAACCAATCCTCGTTTTGTCATTGAAAGGTAATCCTAAGCGACAATAGTTTCAGCCCGAAGGGACCACCGAGTCTCCAATTTCGTAGACGGACGTTACACCCTCTGGGTACAAGCTAAGGACCCAGCCCTTCTAGGACTCCTCTTCCTTTGCCGTTGGGTGAGGTCATAAGAACGGACCTCTTAGGGTACCTACTTCCTCGGACCATCTGATGTCAGGTACCCCAACGTTTCTTAGTCTGTGCTGACTCGTTGAAGTTCGGAGGAAAAGAAACTATTAAGAGTCAAAACTCCTTCTTCTCATTTATTTCAAAACTTATTTCTCCAATCAGTATTTGAATCTTCTCTTTCCGAATAGTTTTAGTGTAGTTATAAGGTCCTCTGTAAAGAATAGAATTGTCTCTCTTTTTATTAGTCAGAACGTATTATATGACAATTATTACTTTAAGTAAATGGATTAATTTAAATTAGATTGAAATTAGAACTGTTACATGTTTTAATAAAGAACTTTAAGGAAAAAATGTTTCAAAAAATAGTAAAAGACTAAAGTATAATTATACAGGGAATAAAAGGGTAGATCTTAGTTGGTTGACATCCTGTTTTAATAATAGTAGTAAAAAGGAGTTGTTTTTATAGAGCAAAGGAACATTGAAGAGACCGACTGTTGTGCATGGGACGAGCGAAATGTATAGTTTTACAAAGAGATTATTAAAAATATACAATGTCAAAAATTGGGAACTTCGGAATTGTTTTGGTTCTTTGTTAACTCGATGAACGATATAGTCATAAAAGACTAACCGTTTAAATTCTTGTATAAAGAAGTATCATGTTATAACGAAATTACACCATGTTCTACACACAAATTATTTGAGTCTGTAGAATCAAAGGTAGAACCAGCACATTCTGTTTTCATCTATTTAAATGTGAACAAACAGAACATTCACGAATGAAAAAATTTCGGTTAATTTATCTTGAGGAAATATTCAATCGGAGTCGTTATAATAGGTTTCTGTGTATAACTCTGTATGTTATGTAGGTCTGTCTCTAGAGTAACAAAGTAGAAAAATGTAAATTATATAATCCGTAACGTTAATTCGAATAATCAAATACTTATTGTCAGTCTTATCAGTTTAAATGTATCGACTAAAATTTTCCGAAGAAAGAGGAGGGAGGAAAGAGGGGAGAAACCGAATTTCAAAACGATTAATTGGGTTCAGACTTCAGGATCTGGTTCCCCCGACACAAACATAAAGTTCCTGTACTATTGTCAGTTAAAGTTCGAAAGAGTATCCGTTTTAAAACAAGTGAGTCTTAGTGTTAAACCTTTTTTCATAACATAGTTCCTACGAAAAGAAGTGACGTATACGTTTTTCTTGGTCAACTCCCTTAAAGTTTTTGTCAATTGGTAAAAAAAAGAAATCAGATTTCTTATAAGAACGGTATGTAATCAATTTTTTGGTAGAAAGAAAGAAAGGCAATCAGTATGATAGTACCGATTTAAAAAAAGAATTACTTAACTTGGACTTAAAGGGTTAAATGTTTTCCGTTGTTCTTTGTCAACGTGTGTAAGTGTGTGGTTTTCTGTCTCGACAGGCTTTAGTCGACTCTCCTACTGGTCATACCTCAAGGTTCGTTCATAAAGAGGTTGTAGTTATCGGGAGTTACCATCTGTGCACAACCGTTGGTGCAACCGTGTTACGGGTTCACTGTCAGTAACGACTGTTTACCGGAGTTCGTATCTGTTTTTAGTCTTGGTCAACTGTTTTACGAGTTTCTTGTTAGTCACGAATATTTTACCAAGAGTTGAAGTCTGTGTGAAGTTTTAGTTGGTCGTTTTACGGGTTTATCGTACAACACGGGTTTTCTTATCAAAAGGGTCCTCGTGAGGTCACCAGAACAAGAACCTGGAGTGGTCAAGTAGCTTCACGTACAAAAATGGGGTAGTTTCTTTTCGTATTCAAACGGTGAGTACAGTTCCTCCCCTATTTGTTCCTCCTAGGGGATTTGTTTACCAAAGTCGTAAAAGATCTTTGTAGGGGGGTTTACGGGAAGAAGCCCGGTCGATCGGTATTCGTCGGCCGAGTAGTGTTGGTAGTGTCACATAACAGTACCGACACCGAGTACTTTTGGGTCCCCTCGCTCCACAGTACTTTCACGTCCTCGATGTGGTACAACCCCGTGTGTTTCTTTTACATTGGTTGTATTTGATTTTTTTTTTTTTACATTGGTTTTCGCTCCTAGTTTTGAACGTTGAGTTTTCGGTTATATTTCTCCGGTCCAACTACTTTTCCCTTCAAATGAAATAAAACCTACGGTCGTTGACCCGATCTCCCGTCTAAGGACAGGTTTCCGACTGACTGGGGGTGACTGTTAGTCACCCGTTCTCGAAAATATCTACCTCCCTCCCCCGTTGTACGTCTTTGTAGTCAGTCGATCGTCAGTAAAGTTTGAACCAGTAGTCACCAGACTATCACAATAGGACTAACAAAATTCATCTCATTTGAGTCAAGGTCCCAGTCAAACAGGGGTAAAGGAACTACGGTCAAGAATCTTAACACCGTTGAATAGTGTCGAGGTCAGACCATTGGTACATCAATTAAAGAAGATGGACCATCCCTAAAGTTTTAAATAGTCTCTTGAGTATCTTATACGGAGTCCTATAATAGATATCGTAAACTTTTCACTGATTTATATGAACTGACACGAATTACTGATTTAATGATAATAAACCAGAGGAAGTCAACAAAGGAAAACAACGACTTAAAAGAGTGAAGAGACTAATTTAAATAGGTAACCGATTTTAAGAAGGTATCTGTTTTCAAAGGTACAGACTCCTGTATGACACCTCCCCCTGAGGTGTTACAGGTTAAAACAAAGTTTTTCACATTATTTTTAGACTAGGACAGTTCTGAGACTTTCAAAATACCGACCCTCTACTATGGTGGTCAACCTCAGTCGTCAAAATTCAGGTCCCGAGAGATTAGGTCCTAAACGAACGAGAGGAAAAAACAAGGAGAACACTAGGATATAAAGAAGAGGAGGAGTCACAATTCGAGGACTGAATGGAAATATAGAGTTACTGAAACGGACGACGTGGAGTCAAGGTAGGGGATCAGAGAGTTGAACCATCTAATCAAGACTCAAGGGTTACCGAAAAAAAACAAAGTCAAAAGACAATGGGTCCCTGACAAAGACTGAATGAAACTGTAGGGATAATTTGTGTCTGTCTCTGTTTGGTTCGAAAATGAGATTTGTTTATAGAAAATTCTTGTTTTATGACTCGGAACATCGTTTTGTCTTCTTTATAAATCTTATAAATTTATATGGTTTAAACACTAGGACGACGTATGTTACACGAATAAAATTATAATCGGTGTGGACAAACTTAATATTTTAACGTAGTACATGACTTAAGATTTTTTAAAAAGGAGAAGTATAATGGTAATGGAATTTTATAAATTAATTATTTACTATAAAGTGATAAATTTATAATCATTTACATTAATTAAATAAATTAATTTTGAATTAATTTATTTATAAACTAAATTAATTATATTATATTATTGAACCGTGGAGACATTTAAATCCGTAACATATTATACAGGTTTATTACCTTGTCAGTCTTCCTTTCAGTTGTCCCTCTTTTTAACTGATTCACAGGAACCTTTCTGGGAGTATAGTGTAATGTTCACTAATGTCACCTACGTTACATCGTACGATTCGACAAAGTCATGACAGGTTGAGAAATACTGAGATACCTGTCATCGGGAGGTCTGAGGAGACAGGGACCCTAAAGGGTCCGTTCTTATGACCTCACCCAACGATAAAGGAAGAGAAAATTGATTACGTAATAAGTTAGAAATCTCCAGGAAAATTTTCCTGTTTATTTTGTAATAACTCAATTCATGTTACCCAGAACTCCTGTATGATACACTTTATCTGTTTCTTTCCGTTTATGACACACTAGAGTGAATGTACACTTTAGATATTGTTAAAAAATTCCAATTATGTCTCTTGTCTAACCACCACTAGTCTCCATCCCCTACCCTCCAATGACTATACCCACTTCCCTTACTTTTACATATTCGATAGTCGATATTTTAGTCAATAGTGAATATTTTTGAAATAAAATATTTAAGACATATATATCACATATCGTCCTCTTCCGTTACCGTGGGGTGAGGTCATGAGAACGGACCTTTGAGGGTACCTACCTCCTCGGACCATCCGACGTCAGGTACCCCAGCGACTCTCAACCTGTGCTGAGTCACTGAAGTGAAAGTGAAAAGTGAGAGTACGTAACCTCTCCCTCTACCGTTGGGTGAGGTCACAAGAACGGACCTCTTTGGGTCCCTGCCGCCTCGGACCACCCGACGGCAGATACTCCAACGTGTCTCAGCCTGTACTGACTTCGCTGAATCGTCGTCGTCGTCGTCACATATCGCATCACTAATACCCCGAAGGGAGTATCGAGTCGACCATTTCTTAGACGGACGTTACGTCCTCTGGGGCCAAGCTAAGGACCCAGTCCTTCTAAGCGACCTCGTTCCTATCCGATGAGTGAGATCATA
Organism: Capra ibex; assembly: GCA_006410555.1. Lineage (NCBI taxonomy): Eukaryota > Metazoa > Chordata > Mammalia > Artiodactyla > Bovidae > Capra > Capra ibex. The sequence goes on from SJYO01006649.1 coordinate 1,585,329, forward strand.
AGAACCCGAAGGGAACACCGAGTCGACCATTTCTTAGGAGGACGTTACACCCTCTAGACCCAAACTAGGAACCCAACCCTTCTGGGGGACCTTTTCCTTTCCGATGGGTGAGGTCATAAGACTGGACCTCTTAAGGTACATGACGTATCAGGTACCCCAGTGTTCCTCATCCTGTGATGACTCACTGAAAGTAAAGTGAAATATCACTAATATCAATTATTATGACACGAAGTATAAACTTACAATTTTTTCATCTAGAATTTTCAACAGTAGTGTTTTTACATGAAAATATTATATACATATTACCGTTCACAATTGATTTGAATGACCCCACTAGTAAATGTTATGTATGTTTATGACTTATTAATACAAAATGTGTACTTTGATTACATTACACAGTTAATATTGTGTGAAAAATTTTTTTATCAATTTTGATTTTTTGGACTTCAATGTTAATGTTAATAATGACGATGATAGTAATCAACAAAAGTTTCTGGTACAATTACTTTCTAGAAACATCACCTATCAGGGTCATATAAAAAGGGAACTGTTCTGTTTGTTGTAAATAAAGATGAAGAATTACTTCCTTTATTTATAAATTTCTTTTTAACTATCTGAGTCTTTACGACCTTCGAAGCTTAAAATACTCATAAAGGAGGTGTTACGTTTAAGACGTTTGTGACACTAATATGTGAGACGGAAACAAAAGAACGAACGAAAATAAAAGAAGTAAAGAATAACATGGAAACTACCATGGTTCGTCTATCCCTTCTCTCCAGAAGACTTCTCTTCTGTTTCGACTCACCTCGTTTGGAAAAGTTGAATCGGGACTTAACTTGTGTCTACTGACAACACCAAAGTAGAAATGGACGAAGCTACAAATGGTTACTCTAGACTTACTGAGGATGATTTCTTCACACAGGTTTTTCAGTATATATATAAATTTCGTTTACCACTCTAGGTCAATTGAGAATTCAGTGGACGATAATAACTATACTGAGATGTTGTTCTATAACACTTTTTGTATTGAATGTAGGTAAATTAGAATACCCTTTTGATGACTGGATACGGGTTCTAGGTCGTAAGTCCTAATACACGTAATAGACGGTTCCTCAGAGGAGTTCGTAGAGATGTTAACTCAAAGACAAAGACCTTCATTCACAAGGTCCCTAATCTTGTAAAATAGACATAAAGAAGAAAACGATGGTCGTTGTCTCCTTTTGTGTTGGGAATATCAAGTAAGTAATTAAAACACAGATAACTCGTAGGATTAAGTCTTTTATGAAGTTCATCTACTAACCGAGATATAAATGTTTTCTCCAAACCTTCCTTTTTAATATTGTTTAATGACTACAATTCCTTTGTTTCTTATTGCTTATGGATAGGGAACAAGGTGGTCCACATAGGAAGTAGACGAGATGGAAAAGAAAAAAGTATCGTGTATAGTAGAAGGTTGTACGAGATATTAAATGAATAGTACTATTAACTAAAAACTGTCAGAGACGGGTGTTCTTACATTCAACATACTCTCGTCGGTGGAAGTAAAAGAAGTGACTACATAAGGTCCGTTGATTTTGTTACAGACGGTGAATGAGTACTCTATCGAAGTACATTATTAGGACGTTACTGTCAAAATTTAAAAATATAATTCTAAAATTTAAACGTATGGTACATTCAGTAGTTTTTTAAAAACGTTTCTCGATCGGTCTGTAGGACCTTACACTTCAGTTCACCTGGAATTTTTCGTAGTGATACTTGTTTCGGTCACCTCCACTACCTTAAGGTCAACTCGAGAAAGTTTAGGACTTTCTACTACGACACTTTCATGACGTAAGTTATACGGTCGTTTAAACCTTTTGAGTCGTCACCGGTATCATGACCTTTTCCAGTCAAAAGTAAAGTTAGGGTTTCTTTCCGTTACGTTTTCTTACAAGTTTGATGACGTGTTAACGTGAGTAGAGTATACGATCATTTCATTACGAGTTTTAAGAGGTTCGGTCCGAAGTCGTTATGTACTTGGTACTTGAAGGACTACAAGTTCGACCAAAATCTTTTCCGTCTCCTTGGTCTCTAGTTTAACGGTTGTAGACGACCTACTACCTTTTTCGTTCTCTCAAGGTCTTTTTGTAGATAAAGACGAAATAACTGATACGGTTTCGGAAACTGAGACACCTAGTGTTATTTGACACCTTTTAAGACTTTCACTACCCTTATGGTCTGGTGGACTGGACGGAGAACTCTTTGGACATACGTCCAGTCCTTCGTTGTCAATCTTGACCTGTACCTTGTTGTCTGACCAAGGTTTATCCTTTTCTTCATGCAGTTCCGNCAGTTCCGACATATAACAGTGGGACGAATAAATTGAAGATACGTCTCATGTAGTACTCTTTGCGACCCGACCTTCTTCGTGTACGACCTTAGTTCTAACGGCCCTCTTTATAGTTAGTGGAGTCTATACGTCTACTGTGGTGGGAATACCGTCTTTCACTTCTCCTTGATTTTTCGGAGAACTACTTTCACTTTCTCCTCTCACTTTTTCAACCGAAGTTCGAGTTGTAAGTCTTTAGCTTCTAGTACCGTAGGCCAGGGTAGTGAAGTACCCTTTATCTACCCCTTTGTCACCTTTGTCACAGTCTGAAATAAAAAACCCCCGAGGTTTTAGTGACGTCTACCACTAACGTCGGTACTTTAATTTTCTGTGAATGAGGAACCTTCTTTTCAATACTGGTTGGATCTATCGTATAAGTTTTCATCTCTATAATGAAACGGTTGTTTCCGGGCAGATCAGTTCCGATACCAAAAAGGACACCAGTACATACCTACACTCTCAACCTGACACTTCTTTCGACTCACGACTTCTTAACTACGAAAACTTGACACCACAACCTCTTTTGAGAACTCTCAGGGAACCTGACGTTCCTCTAGGTTGGTCAGGTAAAATTTCCTTTAGTCGGGACCCACAAGAAACCTTCCTTACTACGATTTCGACTTTGAGGTCATGAAGCCGGTGGACTACGCTTCTTAACTGAGTAACCTTTTCTGAGACTACGACCCTCCCTAACCCCCGTCCTCCTCTTCCCCTACTGTCTCTTACCTACCGTAGTGGCTGAACTACCTGTACTCAGACTCACTTGAGACCTTCAACCACTACCTATCCCTTCGGACCGCACGACACTAAGTACCCCAGCGTTCCTCAGCCTGTGCTGACTCGTTGACTTGACTTGACTTGACTCTGATATTTATAAAATCCGAAACTTTTGGTACACCAGAGACAATGTACACTTCAGATGACAATATCAAGTTTTAGTTGGTGTCTGATATAAAATTTATTATTAACATTACTATTATTATTCGTACCGACACAATATTATATTGAAATAGATATCCACAACTTGAAATTTAAAGTATATTAGAATTGTAGAGTATTTAATAAGAAAAAAGGGTTGATACCCAATCTAAACCTGGTTCTCGATATTAAACTGTTAGAGACAATATTTAGTACGAAGTGTTTAGTTTAGTATAACCTTTACTTTTTACACTCAGTGACTATCTAAAATCCTCTTTGGATAATTTGTATCCCCTAAGACCGTATACCATAAACACACGGAAAGATGTGATTGGTTTGTTTTCTTCAACTATTTGGACTGTCCTAGTACTAGTACAAAATGGAGATTACCCCGTCTACTTCTCGAGTATGAACCTTATTCTCTTCACAGTCGAGTCTAAAAGGACAATTAACTAATAATTTTAATCATAATGTAATTATTATAGTAATAATAATAGATAGTTTAAACAACCGTCATTAGAAAAAATTCGGTGTATAAGAAAACACCTCCAATCAAACCAACTTGACCTTACCATATTAGATATTTGGGTGTATAGGCTCAGGTCCATTTGACGGTGTCGGGTGTTCCATTCACGTTGTACCGGTCGAGGAGGAATAGTGAGTCCCAGTGGTGTCTACCTTACACGGAGATAGAAAACTGTTTCAACATACAGTTATAGTCGTATATATAATTTAAGTCATTCCGAATTATATCGAGAATATAAATCTTGTTTTTTATGTCGTCTTCAGATTATAAAACAAGCATCCGGGGTCAACAACCAACCAAAGTAAATGACTGGGGAGAAACTTCTTGTGATTTGACCGAATACTAAAAGATTAACTCTTATATACATTTTCGTGTGAGATGGTTTACGACCTCTGTTAAGTAGAGTTTGATGGGATTAATGAATTGGTACCTGAAAAGAACAGAGAACAGAGAGAGAGGAGAGTCACCATCAGTAATTTCCGAAAGTAGAGTTCCACATCGGGAAGGTTCTAGGAGTCAGTTTGAACTACCCTACTTCACGTAATTCCGGGTGACGGAAATTACTCGTAACAGACCTGTCACAACAAACATGAAGAACCTGACTCAATTTGAAAGTAGTAAACGTACAAAGGGTCAGGGTATTGGACGGATTCTTTTCCGTACAGTACTTACGTAAGTATAGGAACGTAAGACGAAAGGACTTCATAGACGATAGAGGTTAGTAAAGTATCATATTTAAATATAGTTATATAGAGTGACGAGTGACCTATGTTTAAGGTTTGAGTGGTACAGAATTTTGACTCACGTAGTGAAAAAAGGGGGTTTCGATGATAAGAGGTAGTAGGAAGGGAGAGACTTCCCGTGGAAGAATATGAAAATATAAACGGTGATCTCGTTGTAGTAACTTTTGTTTCTCACGATAGAATAAGTACGAAGATCACTCCCCCTCCTCATCACTCATCACACACGGGTACGAGTCAGAACGGGACAGAAACGCTGGGGTACCTGACATCGGACGGTCCGAGAAGACAGGTACTTTAAAATGTCCGTTCTTATAACCTCACCCAACTGTAAAGGATGAGGTGCCCAAGAAGGGTTGGGTCCCTTGGGTGTTGAGCAAGTAGAGGACGTAACCGTCCATCCAAGAAATGGTGACATGGTAGCCCCTTCGGGTAAGTACGAAGATGGGGTTCCGATTACTTTGTGGAGGCATTGGGTCAGTCACTTCCGTAGTTTTGACTGATGACTTGATGACTCCTACGGAATTGAAAGACGAGTCAAGAAACATCTCTATCTTCAAAGAGATTTAAAATAAGGTGGGTTACCTCAGATGTAGAACGGAGTTGTGTTGTGGTCCCCTAACACAGAAAAGAGACATGGAGTCATGACAAGGTTTACCTACGAAAAGGTAGTTCTTGATAAAATAGTGTGGGTTATCTTAAATTTAGAACCGTCAGATCTTGGTGATTGAAGGTACGGGAGGGGAAACGTATATTAGAAATATTGTATTTAATCTAAAAATAATAATTTACACCAAACGTAAAAATTGATTTGTAAACGAACTTTGATTTCCGTAATTATAAAAACTAGGTATCCTCACAAGAAAATCCTTTCCGTTTTCATATTCGATCAGAAATAACTAAACCAATCGACATACAGTCGTCTATTTTGACCGGTAACATCTTCACAAAAAGAAAACTCTGAGTCTTTTCGAGTGACACTTGATTTGAGGACGACCCTGGAGAACGAAAATTCTTGGATAAACGTGTTTATGAATTCAATTGTGTTTTATCTCATACTCCGCGACTATGATGTATGACTTTACGTTTCATACCTATTAATTACATTCTTTCTTCAGATAAGATAAAGTACAAAATAATATAGTCAAAGTAGTCAGGGTTTATAAGTAACCTTCTCGTTTACGACTTCGACTTCGAGGTTATGAAACCGGTGGACTACATTTCTTGACTGAGTAATCTTTTCTGGGACTACGACCCTTTCTAACTTCCGTCTTCCTCTCCCTTCCTGTCTTCTACTCTACCAACGTAACGTATTGGCGGAACTACCTGTACTCAAACTCGTTCGAGGTCCGCAACCACTACCTGTCCTTCCAGACCGTACGTACCCTAGTGTTTCTCAGTCTGTACTCGCTGACTTGACTTGTAGTTAATGGGTTTAACGAAAGGACTTTCAATATTGCCATCGAGTCGACCATTTCTTAGGAGCACGTTACGTCCTCTAGGACCAACCTAAGGACCCAGTCCTTCTAGGGGACCTCTTCCCTATCCGATGGGTAAGGTTATGAAAACTCGAAGGCACGACCGAGTTTACCATTTCTTAGACGGGCGTTACGTCTTCTGGACCCAAGTAGGGACCCAACCCTTCTAGGGGACTTCTTCCCGTACCGTTAGGAGATGTCATAAGAACGGACCTCTTAGGGGTACCTGTCTCCTCGGACCACCCGATGTCAGGTACTCCAAGGTTTCTCAGTCTGTACTGACTGGCTGATTCGTGTGTTGTTGTATCGAATTCTTTTACAGAAATCAATAGTACAGTATATACTAGTGAAACTTCTAATGATTTAATCAGAATTTTTAGACTTTGTTTAGGTCTGGTTGAGTTCCATGACACATAATTATTCAGAGTCAAGTCAAGTCAAGTCAGTGAGTCAACAAAGGCTGAGAAACGCTGGGGTACTTAGTGTCGTGCAGTCCGGAGGGACAGGTAATGGCTGAGGGTCTCAAGTGAGTCTGAGTACAGGTAGCTTAGTCACTACGGTAGGTCGGTAGAGTAGGAGACAGTGGGGGAAGAGGAGAACGGGGGTTAGGGAGGGTCGTAGTCTCAGAAAAGGTTACTCAGTCGAGAAGTGTACTCTACCGGTTTCATGACCTCAAAGTCGAAATCGTAGAAAGGAAGGTTTCTTTAGGGTCCCGACTAGAGGAAGTCTTACCTGACCAACCTAGAGGAACGTCAGGTTCCCTGAGAGTTCTCAGAAGAGGTTCTGGTGTCAAGTTTTCGTAGTTAAGAAGCCACGAGTGGGAAGAAGTGTCAGGTTGAGAGTGTAGGCATGTACTGGTGAGTTCTCTTGGGGTTTGAAATTGTTTTAAAGAAAACATTTACATCCTTAATTGGGTAACGAGACGTGATATGAAAGCAGACAATATACCTTATAGTACGTGACTCTCGTTTAATTCTCAGAATTGTTTTACCTTTTCTAGTTCTTCTTTTATTAAACTTACTATTACTCCAAATATTAGTACTCTATACCTCTCTATAATTTTTTCTTTTATAAAAAGATTCTTTTTTGACTAAAAAAAGTTTGTAAACTCTTATTATTATATTTTTACATGACCAAGATATAGAGTAATTTTTCGTTTCAATATTAATTATTTATGTGTAATATCTTTTTATCTCAAGTCAATTTTCATTTATAACAAGATTATTAGTGAAGAAAGACTTTTAATTACCCGATTAAACCCTTTACTGTTTTAGGGGTAAAGATCTTTCGAAATTTCTTTTTTTTATCTACAAGCGGTGAGTTTCTATATTGTCTTCTACCATTTTATACACTACTCTCGACTAACTACTGTTCATGTCTGTTCTTTCGGATACTAAAAGATTGTTTTTCACTACATTCTTGGAAGTATTCTCTGTTAATGGAGTAAAAGGGGTCTCAGACTTAACAGACACTAGAGGTTCTTTAGTCAGACCAGAATACATGTTCTGTTCTTTGTCGAATCTTCACTAGTGACTTCATCCATTGTGTTTACGACAGGTACACTACTCTGTTGTGTGTATGTGTAATAAAGTACCCTGACTTAAAAAATATTTTAGTGTGTAATTACATATATGTTTATGTGAAACAAATGTGACACATACTCTACAAGGGTTTTATTCTTCGACTATCTGTTATNCAGTCCGGAGGGACAGGTAGTGGTTGAGGGCCTCAAGTGAGTCTGAGTGCAGGTAGCTTAGTCACTACGGTAGGTCGGTAGAGTAGGAGACAGTAGGGGAAGAGGAGGACGGGTGTTAGGGAGGGTGGTAGTCTCAGAAAAGGTCACTCAGTTGAGAAGTGTACTCCACCGGTTTCATGACCTCAAAGTCGAAATCGTAGAAAGGAAGGTTTCTTTAGGGTCCCAACTAGAGGAAGTCTTACCTGACCAACCTAGAGGAACGTCCGGTTCCCTGAGAGTTCTCAGAAGAGGTTGTGGTGTCAAGTTTTCGTAGTTAAGAAGACACGAGTCGGAAGAAGTGTCAGGTTGAGAGTGTAGGTATGTACTGGTGAGTTCTCTTGGGGTTTGAAATTGTTTGAAAGAAAACATTTATATCTTTAAGTGGGTAACGAGACGTGATATGAAAGTAGACAATATACCTTATAGTACGTGACTCTCGTTTAATTCTCAGAATTGTTTGACCTTTTCTAGTTCTTCTTTTATTAATCTTACCATTACTCCAAATATTAGTACTCTATACCTCTCTATAATTTTTTCTCTTTTATAAAAAGATTCTTTTTTGACTAAAAAAAGTTTGTAAACTCTTATTATTATATTTTTACATGACCAAGATATAGAGCAATCTTTCGTTTCAATCTCAATTATTTACGTGTAATATCTTTTTATTTCAAGTCAATTTTCATTTATAAAAAGATTATTAGTGAAGAAAGACTTTTAATTACCCGATTAAACCCTTTACTGTTTTAGGGGTAAAGATCTTTCGAAATTTCTTTTTTTATCTACAAGTGGTGAGTTTCTATATTGTCTTCTACCATTTTATACACTACTCTCGACTAACTACTGTTCATGTCTGTTCTTTCGGATACTAAAAGATTGTTTTTCACTACATTCTTGGAAGTATTCTCTGTTAATGGAGTAAAAGGGGTCTCAGACTTAACAGACACTAGAGGTACTTTAGTCAGACCAGAATACATGTTGTCTGTTCTTTGTCGAATCTTCACTAGTGACTTCATCCATTGTGTTTACAAGAGGTACACTACTCTGTTGTGTGTATGTGTAATAAAGTACCCTGACTTAAAAAATATTTTAGTGTATAATTACATATATGTTTATGTGAAACAAATGTGACACATACTCTACAAGGGTTTTGTTCTTTGACTATCTGTTATTATATCGATCTCATGTTTCGTCTTCATTAACGCCTTAATGAGTATAGGTCAACGTACCTTAAGGGTCTTCTTTTTATTAGAGGTGAGTTCCACTCTAGTCTTTAAAGTTTACTGTATTTATCTTTAATAGGTACTATTATGACACAGTTGTGTTTTTGTAATAAGAGACTTTATAAACTCTATTGTCCTGTAAAATCTATTCTGTTAAAGTTTACCTTCTGTTACCTCGTTGGAGTCTTGTTATCATATAGTTTTTATGTATTGTCTCCGTCTTCTATCCTAATCACTTAATCTTCTATCTTACCATCTTTATTTACTTAGTCTCTCCTTTTTTCTTTTTGTTTAATTTTCTTTACACTTGTTAGAGTCTCTGGAGGTCCCGTTTTTATGTATTTACTCAACTTTATATTTTTATATATTTTCATAATATCTCTGTCTTATTTATATTAAGTATTTTTCCAGATATCTTTTTTATGTCTACGTACTTTGTCTTAACTCTGATTAAGACGTACTTGGTGTCATCAGTTGTCGAATTAAAGTAAGTTTTCCGAGACACTACTGGATCACCTCACTCTACCCTCTCACCCTCCTCCAAAATCTTCACCACCAATATACATATGAATGTCGACTAAGTACAATAACATGTCGTCTTTACTTATGTAACATTTCGTTATTTTATTTATTTACTTCTAACTTAGTCGTAGTGTGTGTGTTTTTCTTTTTTATGTCTCTTAAAGATTTTTACATATATTAGGATCTTTATCTGATTTGTATCTACTACCTCCTTAGTCTCTTTATCTTCTATGTAAGTTCCTTAATAGGTCGTACGGTAGACTTGTTATTTCACTATCTTAATAATTTCTTTTTAATCCTATATATCCCGATCATACTCTTTCAACTTATATACTGATCACCGAAGGGACCAACGAGTCTACCATTTCTTAGAAGGACTTCAGGTCCTATCATCATCACATCACAATCATCAAGTCAGTACAGACTGAGACACTAGGGTTCCTGACATCGGGTTGTCCGAGGAGACAGGTACCTTAAGAGGTCCGTTCATATGACCTCACCATCGGTAAGGGAAGAGGTCCCCCAGAAGGATAGGGTCCCTAGTTTGGACCCAGAGGACATATGAACGGACTTCTTATAACTAGTCTGATTCTTATTTTGTTTAGGATTCAGTTTCTATAAAATTACTTTGATGTATTACGATTTCTGTTTTAGACTTTATATAACTATGTCTCCTTTTATCACTAGGTCTGTACCAATAATAATAGTAGTTCCCTTGTTCTTAACGTATAATTATTCAAAAAAATAGTTGTCTTTTTCTTTCTCTTTTATTAAATTTTGCGACTCCCTTTTGTTGGAATTTTAATTTTTAAAATATGGGTCGTTTTGATATTATGTTCTCCTGTTTATTTCGACAGAAAAGAGGGGTTCAAACTCTTAAATGGTAAGTAACTTTAAATTAACTTCTTAAGACTTCCCTGAAGTAGTCACTGAGTCACCTATTCTTAAGAGGACGGTTTCGTCCCCTGTGTCCAAGTCAGGGACTAGACCCTTCCAAGGTGTACGGTGTCTCGTTATTCGGGTACGTGGTGTTGATGACTCGGTCGTACCGTGTTGATGTCTTCGGACACGTGAGATCCTGGGTACTCGGTGTTTATGACTCTGACACACGGTATTGACGACTTCGGGTACGTAGGAATATCTGGGATATGTGACGTTTATGTCTCGAACACACAACGTTCATGACTTCGGGTGAGTGGATCTCGGACACGAGGTGTTGTTCTCTTCGGTCTCGTAACTCTTCGGGGACGTGACGTCATTTTTCATCGGGGGTAAACGAGATTGATCTCTTTCGCACACGTTTTGTTGTTTCTGGGTCACGGTGGTTTTTATTTATTTAATTATTGAAAAATTTCTTTCTTCAGACTTCGTGTAAGAGGTAAAATCAGTACGTCTCTACGTATCCCTTTCGATTCTGTACGGGGATGGGACCGTATCATAGTGAGTTCAGCTTCCCCTAAGGGTCAAGGGTCGAAGAGGTACTCCTCGTTTCCTAAACCTGAGGGTGGTCGTGACGTTTAAGATTCTAAGAGTGGACCCTGTTACTTAGGATTTTGTGGATATTTTAAACGAAGGTACTCTAGGTGTTCTGATATCGTTTGTTTCTTTGTCAAAGAACACTGAAGTGTTACTGAGAGGTTCCGATAGATAGGTCCCGGGTCACGTCTCCTTGTTTCCTTGTTTAGGGTCATAAAGGGACTTTTACCGAATAACCGTATGTAATTTTCGTCGAAGGACCCCTATTTGGGAGATTAAATCGTGTTGAGATCTCCGACTGACGTTAGGAAGAGTCTCTGAAGGGTCTCTCGTGTCTATGGTGGAGATTGAAGAGGGGAGGTTCAGGTGAGGATCCTGAGTTATAGAGGTACCTTTCTAAAAAATATATGAAAACCACGGGGTCCAAAACACCCCGTCTCTCCATTTTCCGTTTTCCTCTGATAGAGTCAAAGAGTGACCTTTCACAGGTTCATATATACGAAACGATCGAGAACGGACTCTCCGACCGAAAGATAGTTGGACTTAGAGTTTTAGAAAAACTCTGTAACTGTCTAAAACCATATGGAAGTTGATGTCTCTCGATGATTCTTGATTCTACAGTCGAACTTATTAGTGTCCTCAAATTCTATGTTGATTCTCGAACCAGGTCCACCTTTTTATTGGAAGTAAAGGATGTGTTATGATGAAACAGTTCTGACTCTTTTCACCGGAAAAATTTATTATACTTCTTTGATTGTGTTTCTCAGTTCCTTTTGCTTCTTTGTTTGCTACACAGGGTTTGTTTTCTTGTTCAATTTTGAGGTGTTTGTCTAGAATTACTTCACCTTTATTCTCTAAATAGACTTTCTCACAAGTTTTATTATCAGTATTTCAACAAGCAGTTTCAGTCCTCTAGTTACGTACTTGTGTCACTTTTGAAGTTACTTCTCTGCATTTAATATTCATGGTTTGTCTTTAGTGTCTTTACTTCTTATTGACGTGATTTTTTAAGTGATCTCTCTAAGTTGTCGTCTGATATAGTCCACCTTCTTTCAGAGTCACTTGAATTTCCGTGCCATCACTTTAAGTAGTTAGTCTCCTCGTTTTGCTTATTTCTTACTTTTATCTAATTCCCTGAAGTTCCTGAGATATTTCGTCTAGTTATACGTGTAAATAGTTGTTCAGTAAAATATGTATGGTTATACATTTTTCTCGAAATAAGTGTCCCCTCTTTATAGTATTATGATTATACATTTTTCTCGAACTAGGTATCCCTTCTATATAGTATTATTACACTATATATTGTCTTAGTTTTATACACTCCGTTAGAGACTAATTCTCGTATGACTATTATGAGGTTACCTAATAGTAAGAATTGTCTTTTATTTCTATTCAATTTGACCTTACACCTTACTTCGTCCTGTTTCTTATTATCCCAAAACGGTTCTTTTACGAGACCAGTATCGTTTGTGGGAGAAGGTTGTTGTGTTCTCTTCTGAGATTTGTACCTGTAGTGGTCTACCAGTTGTGACTTTAGTCTGACTAATATAAGAGACGTCGGTTTCTACCTCTTCGAGATATGTCAGTTGTTTTTGTTCTGGTCCTCGACTGACACCGAGTCTAGTACTTGAGGAATAATGGTTTAAGTTTGAGTTTAACTTCTTTCATCCCTTGTGGAGATCTGGTAAGTACATACTGGATTTAGTTTAGGGAATACTAATATGTCACCTTCACTCTTTATCTAAATTCTCGGATCTAGACTATCTATCTCACGGACTACTTGATACCTTACTTCAAACACTGTAACACGTCCTCTGTCCCTAGTTCCGGTAGGGGTACCTTTTCTTTACGTTTTTTCGTTTTACCGACAGACCCCTCCGGAATGTTTATCGACACTTTTCTTCTCTCCACTTTTCGTTTCCTCTTTTCCTTTCTATATTCGTAGACTTACGTCTCAAGGTTTCTTATCGTTCCTCTCGATTCTTTCGGAAGAAGTCACTAGTTACGTTTCTTTATCTCCCTTTGTTGTCTTACCCTTTCTGATCTCTAGAGAAGTTCTTTTAATCTCTATGGTTAATTTTTTTTTTTTCTTTTCTTTTAATCTCTGTGGTTCCCTTGTAAAGTACGTTTCTACCCGAGCTATTTCCTGTCTTTACCATACCTGGATTGTCTTCGTCTTCTATAATTCTTCTTCACCGTTCTTATGTGTCTTCTTAACATGTTTTTTCTAGAAGTGTTGGGTCTATTAGTGCTACCACACTAGTGAGTAGATCTCGGTCTGTAGGACCTTACACTTCAGTCCACCCGGAATCTTTCGTAGTGATGCTTGTTTCGGTCCCCTCCACTACCTTAAGGTCAACTCGAGAAAGTTTAGGACTTTCTACTACGACACTTTCACGACGTGAGTTATACGGTCGTTTAAACCTTTAGAGTCGTCACCGGTGTCCTGACCTTTTCCAGTCAAAAGTAAAGTTAGGGTTTCTTTCCGTTACGGTTTCTTACAAGTTTGATGGTGTGTTACCGTGGGTAGAGTGTTCTATCATTTCATTACGAATTTTAAGAGGCTCGGTCCGAAGTCGTTATGCACTCGGCACTTGAAGGACTACAAGTTCGACCAAAATCTTTTCCGTCTCCTTGATCTCTAGTTTAACGGTTGTAGACGACCTACTACCTTTTTCGTTCTCTCAAGGTCTTTTTGTAGATAAAGACGAAATAACTGATACGGTTTCGGAAACTGACACACCTAGTGTTATTTGACACCTTTTAAGACTTTCTCTGTCCTTATGGTCTGGTGGACTGAACGGAGAACTCTTTAGACATACGTCCAGTCCTTCGTTGTCAATCTTGACCTGTACCTTGTTGTCTGACCAAGGTTTATCCTTTTCCTCATGCAGTTCCGACATATAACAGTGGGACGAATAAATTGANCATGTAGTACTCTTTACGACCTGACCTTCTTTGTGTTCGACCTTAGTTCTAACGACCCTCTTTATAGTTATTGGAGTCTATACGTCTACTGTGGTAGGAATACCGTCTTTCACTTCTCCTTGATTTTTCGGAAAACTACTTTCACTTTCCCCTCTCACTTTTTCAACCGAAGTTCGAGTTGTAAGTCTTTCACTTCTAGTACCGTAGGCCAGGGTAGTGAAGTACCCTTTATCTACCTCTTTGTCACCTTTGTCACAGTCTGAAATAAAACCCCCCGAGGTTTTAGTGACGTCTACCACTGACGTCGGTACTTTAATTTTCTGCGAATGAGGAACCTTCTTTTCAATACTGGTTGGATCTATCGTATAACTTTTCGTCTCTGTGATGAAACGACTGATTCCAGACAGATCAGTTCCGATATACAAAAAAGGTCATCAGTACATACCTACACTCTCAACCTGACACTTCTTCCGACTCGTGGCTTCTTAACTACGAAAACTTGACACCACAACCTCTTCTGAGAACTCTCAGGGAACCTGACGTTCCTCTAGGTTGGTCAGGTAAGACTTCCTCTAGTCAGGACCAGAAAGAAACCTTCCTTACTACGATTTCGACTTCGAGGTCATGAAACTGGTGGGGTACACTTCTCGACTGAGTAATCTTTTCTAAAACTACCACCCTCCCTAACACCCGTCCTCCTCTTCCCCTGCTGTCTCCTACTCTACCGACCTACCGTAGTGACTGAACTACCTGCACTCAGACTCACTTGAGACCCTCAACCACTACCTGTCCCTCCGGACCGCACGACGCTAAACACCCCAGCGTTTCTCAGCCTGTGCTGACTCTCTTACTTGACTTGACTTGACTTGACTTAACTTGACTTTCTATTATATATGATTTAAGTTACGGGGTCTTTTTGTGGAAGAGAAGGTCTTGAAAATTATGTCCATGTATTTTATATATTATACAATATATAGTATCTTTCAAGTTATTTGTAGTCAGGTAACTTTAGTAAATCGATTATAGAAAACTATAGGTGTTTCCATATTAATGTTTAATTCTTGTTTTCATATTATTTTATTTCTTTTGGTAGACACCACCGGATTTACCCTTCTTTAAGATTTTTTTCCTAACAATATACAAACCATTTAGACTAGTTGTGACCACATGTCCTCTTGATTGTGTAAAATAAAAATAAAAATAAAAAAAAATTAAAAATTTTGAGAAAAAAAAATTAAAAAATTAAAAAAATAAAAAATTTAAAATTTTAGAAATTAAGTTGTAAAATTTCGTTGATATGAAGTTATTTTTAATTAATTTTAATCGTTTATTAATCTTGTTCTGTTTTAAAGTTTTTCTAGAACGTTTAGTACACTGCATTTCTTGAAACTGGTATTAATATCCCTTAAAATCTTTTTATTACCCGTATTCTTAGGGTATAAAATTTTTGAACTTTCCTGTACCGGTTTTATCATCATTTCATAGTAATATTGGTATTTTTTGTTTTCTATTGTTTATTTTTACGTATTTATTTATTCCATATAGATTTGAATTCAATCTTTTGTTTTTGACTTTGGAATCCCCTCGTATTCCTTTCTTTGTTTTTATTTTCGTCTTTAAGTACTTAATTGTTTTTTACATCTGAACTACCGTTTGACATTTCGACTAAGAAACCCCTCATGTTTCATTTTATTTTATTTGTTCTACCAATATAAAAGTTTAACTGACATTAAATAGATGTTACTCTGTTTTTCAAACACGTTTTTATATTTAACTAATTTAATAATTTCCGCAACGACTACAAGTGATTGAAAAACCACAATGACACTCGAAGAGAACTTCGGTACTTAACGAAATGTAAGAACATATTCGTGAAGTAGAGTAATAGTTGACACTAAACTATTCGAGACGTTAATCTGGTTTCATTTTAATTCACTTACGTGATTTATGTTTTAATCTTTCTTTAAATCCCTGTCAATGTTTAGTCGTCTCTAAAATTTTAGAATTCTAATGTGTATGATCGTCCACTTTGAAAACTTTGAGTATATGTACTTATTTGAAGTCACTTTTCTTATTAACCGACTTAAACGTATACTTTTTACTGCGTGAATTTCTTTATTTTCTTTTAATGACCCGAGTCTGTCAATAGGTCATCTAACGCACAATCGGAAGTCTTGTATCTACTAATGGCATGGTACATTTGACAGACTTCGTATTTCTTTTATATTTTCAAAAAAGATTGGATCGTATGGAACTGTTTCTGTCTTGTTTTTTCATAGTTCTCTGGTTAGTATTCATATTGAAATTTACGTTTGTGAAAAATTTTCAAGATTCTTTATCTTGTGTTGTAAAAACTTATAATCATATAGTTCTGGTTTATTCTAAATTACATCTTACGTTTACACTGAGTTTTCCTATTTAGGTAATTATATTAGGTAATATCGTTGTCTACTTTTAAATTTTGATATATTAATAGAATTTTCTAAGTCCTTACGTAAATTATTTTAATTATGACAAAGGTCTAATTTGTGTGTCTGTGTGTGTACACATGTGTGTGTGTGTGTGTGTGTGTGATAGATATTTCTCTTTTTTTTCAGGAATTATACCGTATTCGTAAAAGGAATATGGTTCTCGGTCGTAGTATGAGTTCCCACTTTATGTGTTCTCTTGTACAAGTCAGTGGTGTAGGTAACCTTTAACAAGACTTTTAAGATCTGTTAAGTCATTTACTCTCCCCTTTATATCCTTATGAACAGTTTTTACCCCTTTGATTTAATATAACTAAAAATCCACCTGTCTGCACTCTTAGAGACTTTATAAATCTTACTTTCTCAAAGTATACTAGTTTTAACATACATAGTACGAGTCAACACAGACTGTAAAAATTTTTATTAAATAAAAAAATAACCTCCTATTAACGAAATGTCTTAAAACAACGAAAGACAGTTCGGAGTGGTACTTAGTCGGTGTTCATATATATATGGAGGTGGTAAACCTTGGAGGGACGGTAGAGGGAGGGGTAATACGGGGAGATCCAACTGTGTCTCGGGGACAAACTCAAAGGACTCGGTACGACGGTTAAGGACAAACGATAGACAAAATGTGTCCCATTACATTTAAAGGTACAATGAAGAACTTATGTAGAATAGGAGAGAAGGGGAGAGGGGTACAGGTATTCAGATAAGAGATACTGAGAATGAGGTGATAACGGGACATTTATTTAAGAAGTCATGGTAAAAAGACCTAAGATATATATACGTAAGTTTATGCTATAAATAGAAAGAGAAAGACTGAATGAAGTGAGATATTTTATCCGAAAGCCAAGTAGGTGGAGTAATCTTGACTGAGTTTACACAAGCAAAAATACCGACTCATTATAAGGGAACACATAAACATGGTGTCGAAGAAATAGGTAAGTAGACAGCTACCTGTAGATCCAACGAAGGTACAAGACCGATAACATTTATCATAACGTCACTTGCTACCCTATGTACACAGAAAAAGTTAAAACCAAAGAAGTCCCATATACGGATCCTCACCCTGATGACCCAGTATGCAACCCAAATAAGGATCAAAAACCAAACAAACAAACTCAAAAATTACAGTTTCAAAAATTCAAATATCTTCACCTAGGTATCTCGTACACAAGAAACACAGACCGACGAAAATAGTTGTGTCACACACACTCCAAGGACGTGTAACAACGTATGTCGACATCAATTAACGGTGAGATCATGTCATAAACCCGTTAGTTGTCCACAAATGTGTAGGTGGATCGAACAATGGACAAACCCCTAGAATACTGATGAAACCCGGACTCGTGGGAATAGACACAGAGGGACATAAGTTCATGTGTGTAAAGTCATCCGACCTATGGAACTTCATCTTACTAGTTCAGTATCCAATACAAGGAAATTTAAATGACCTACTACTGTTCCACTAAGACAACTAAATATGAGGGTAGTCGACACACACCCTCCAGAGTCGTGGAGTGCAAGAT
Organism: Capra ibex; assembly: GCA_006410555.1. Lineage (NCBI taxonomy): Eukaryota > Metazoa > Chordata > Mammalia > Artiodactyla > Bovidae > Capra > Capra ibex. The sequence goes on from SJYO01006649.1 coordinate 1,603,240, forward strand.
AGGCTACGAACCATTACGATCAGAAACGTTCAAATCGTAAAAAAATAAGTAAAGTATATACTATAATATGTACAAAGTTACGGTAAGAGGGTTTAGTAGGGTGGGAGAGGGTGTCTCAGGTTTTCTGACAAGATATATAGACACAGAGAAAACGACAGAGCGTATGTCCCAATAGTAATGGTAGAAAGATTTAAGGTATATATACACAATCATATGACATAACTACAAAAAGAAAGACCTAAAGAAGTGAGGCATATTAGTCGAGGTCAAAGTAAGTGGAGTAATCTTGACTAACTTTACATAAGAAAAATTACTGACTCATTATGAGGTAACACATATACATCGTGTCGAAAGAATAGGTAATCAGACGACTACCTGTAGATCCAACGTTGTATAGGACCAATAATATTTGTTACGACGCTACTTGTAACCCCATATGCACAGAGAAAGTTAAGACCAAAGGAGCCACACATACGGGTCGTCTCCCTAATGACCCAGCTTACCGGTAAGATAAAGGTCAAAAAATTCCTTAGAGGTGTGGCAAGAGGTATCACCGACATGATCAAACGTAAGGGTGGTTGTCACATTCTCCCAAGGGAAAAGAGGTGTGGGAGAGGTCGTAAATAACGAACATCTGAAAACCTAGTGTCGGTAAGACTGACCACACTTTACCATGGAGTAACACCAAAACTAAACATAAAGAGACTATTACTCACTACAACTTGTAGAAAAGTACACAAACAATCGGTAGACATACAGAAGAAACCTCTTTACTGACAAATCAAGAAACCGGACAAAAAACTAACCTAACAAATAAAAAGACCTTAACTCGACGTCCTCAATGAACATATAAAAACTCTAATTAAGAAACAGTCAACGAAGTAAACGACAATAAAAGAGGGCAAGACTTCGGACAGAAAAGTGGAACGAATATCAAAGGAAACAACACGTTTTCGAAAATTAAAATTAATCCAGGGTAAACAAATAAGAACGAAAATAAAGGTCATAAGACCCTCAACCCAGTATCTCCTAGGACGACACTACATACAGTCTCTCTCAAAACGGATACAAGAGGAGATCGTCAAAATATAAAAGACCAACATGTAAATCTAGAAATTAGATAAAACTCAAATAAAAACACATACCGTAATCTTTCACAAAATCAAAGTAAGAAAACGTTCACCAACTGGTCAAAAGGGTCCTGGTGAACAATTTATCTAACAGAAAAAAGGTAACATATAAGAACGGAGGAAACAGTTTCTATTCCACAGGTATCCATGCACCTAAATAGAGACCTGAAAGATGAAACAAGGTAACTAGATATAAAGACAGAAATACGGTCATGGTATGACAGAACTACTCACATCGAAACATCATCTCGGACTTCAGTCCGTCCAACTAAGGAGGTCAAGGTAAGAAGAAAGAATTCTAACGAAACCGATAAACTCAAAAAAAAAAAAAAAACATAAAGGTACTTTAACTCTTTAATAAACAAGATCCAGATACTTTTTATGACAACCATCAAACTATCCCTAATGTAACTTAGATATCTAACGAAACCCATCATATGAGTAAAAGTGATATAACTAAGAAGACTAGGTACTTGTACCATATAAAGAGGTAGATAATCACAGGAGAAACTAAGGAAAGTGGTCACAAAATGTCAAAAGATATATACCTAAAAACAAAGAAATCCATATATATAAAGATTCATAAAATAAGAAAAGAAACGTTACCATTTACCTTAACAAAGGTATTAAAAAGAAAGATAAAAGAGTAATAATCACATATCCTTACGTTCCCTAAAGACACACAACTAAAATATAGGACTTAAAAATGATATGAGTAACTAATCGAGATCATTAAAAGACCGCCTCAGAAATCCCAAAAGGTACATCTCCTAGCACAGTAGACGTTTGTCACTCTCAAAATGAAGAAGAAAAGGTTAGATCTAAGGAAAATAAAGATAAAGACGAGACTAACGACACCGGTTTTGAAGGTTTTGATACAATTTATCATCACCACTCTCACCCGTGGGAACAGAACAAGGACTGAAGTCCCCTTTACGAAAGTTAAAAAGTGGTAACTCCTATTACAAACGACACCCAAACAGTATATATCGAAAATAATACAACTGTATACAAGGAAGATAAGGACGAAAGTCCTCCAAATAAAAAAATAGTATTTACCTACAACCTAAAACAGTTTCAGAAAGAGATGTAGATAACTCTATTAGTATACCAAAAATAAAAAGTTAAACAATTACACCACATAATGTAACTAACTAAACGTCTATAACTTCTTAGGAACGTAGGGACCCCATTTCGGGTGAACCAGTACCACATACTAGAAAAATTATACAACAACCTGAGACAAACGATCTTAAAACAATTCCTAAAAACGTAGATACAAGTAGTCACTATAACCGGACATTAAAAGGAAAAACACCGTAAAAACAGTCCAAAACCATAATCCCACTACTACCGGAGTATCTTACTCAAACCTTCAAATGTAAGGAGACGTTAAAAGACCTTCTCAAACTCATCTACATTGGAGAAGAGATTTAAAAACCATCTTAAGTCGACACTTCGACAGACCTGGACCCGAAGACAACGCCCTTCTAAAGACTAATGTCGAAGTTAAAGGCACGAACACTACCCAGACTATTCTAAAAGATAAAGAAGGACCAAGTCAAAACCTTGACAGACCTGGACCCGAAGACAACGCCCTTCTAAAGACTAATGTCGAAGTTAAAGGCACGAACACTACCCAGACTATTCTAAAAGATAAAGAAGGACCAAGTCAAAACCTTTCAACATGAAAAGATTCTTAAACAGGTAAAGAAGGTGCAACAGGTAAAATAACCGTATATTAACGACTATCATCAGAGAGTACTAGGAAACGTAAAGACACAACAGACAACACTAGAGAGGTGAAAGTAAAGATTAAAATAACTAAACTAAAAAGAGGGAAACAAAGAACTACTCAGACCAATCATCGACAGTTAAAATAAATAGGAGAGTTTCCTGGTCGAAAACCGAAACAGCTAAAAACGATATCAGAGAAAACAAAGAAAACGTAAATAAAGACGGGATTGAATTCTAAAGAAACGAAGATGATTGGGACCCCAAGAGGTAAAGAAGGAAAAGATCAACGAAATCCACATCTCAATCCAATAAATAAACCGAAAAAAGAACAAAGAACTCCATACGGACATAACGATACTTGGAAGGGGAATCGTGACGAAAATGTCACAGGCTGACCAAAACCCAACAACACAAAAGTAGAAGTAAGTAAAGATACGTATAAAACTAAAGAAAAAACCAAAGAAGTCACTAAACAACCAATAAGTCGTCACACAACAGTCGGAAGTATAAGACCTTTAAAATTATCAAAAAGAGGACATTAACTCTAGGTTAGAATGACGTAACACCAGTCTTTTCTACGGACCTTACTAAAATGAAAAAGACTTAAATGGTTCCGATCTAAATACCGGGTCCTACACTGGATAAGACTTCTTCCAAGACACACACGAACTCTTTTTCCACTTTAAGTAACAAAACCCCACTGTACAGGATATCTATAGTAAATCCAGATTGACCAGATAACATAGTAAATTTCAAACACAAATGAACAATTAAAAGACAAATCAACTAGATAGATATCTACACTCACCCCATAATTTCAGAGGGTGATAATAACGTAATAACAATTGAAGGTGAAAGTATGAACAATCGTAAACAGAATGTATAATGTCATGAGGATTCATCCCACGTATATACATATATACATAAATATTAACAATATAGAAGAAGAACCTAACTAGGAAACTAGTAATACATCACAGAAAGAAACAGAGAAAAGTGTCGGAAACAAAATTTCAGATAAAATAGACTATACTCATAACGATGAGGACGAAAGAAAACTAGAGACAAACGTACCTTATAGAAGAAGGTCGGGAAGTAAAAGTCAAACACACACAGGGAACAAAACTCCACCCAGAGAACATCTGTTGTATATATCCCCAGAACAAAAACATAGGTAAGTCGGTGAGAAACAGAAAACCAACCCCGTAAGTTGGGTAAATACAAATTCCATTCATAACTATTCATACTAGGGTAACAGTAAATGAAATAACAAAACCCAAACTCAAATATGTAGTAAAAACACAAAGGACAGATCTCTTCTAAGCAATCGTAAATAACCTCTCGACTAAACCACCACGACTTAAAAGAGTCGAAAACGAACAGACATTTCGAAAACCAAAGAGGAAGTATAAACTTACTCTAGGAACGACCCATGTCATTAGACCCGACATCCAATAAAAGAAAGTAGTGAAATTCATACAGGACGGTAAGGGAGGACCAGACTTCTTAAAGATAGCTTTCTAGTCGACAATAGTAATACCCTTAGGGGAACACACAATAAACAACAAAAAGGGAACGACGGAAATTATAAACAAGAAACACAAACTAGAAACAATTAAACTAATTATACACAGAACCCCACAAAGTAGAGCCCAAATAGGAAACCCTGAGAGGCACAAAGAACCTGAACCCACTAATAAAGGAAGGGGTAAAATCCCTTCAAAAGTTGATAATAGAGGAGTTCATAAAAGAGTACCAGAAAGAAAAACAGACGAAGAAGACCCTGAGGATACTAAACTTACAACCTCGTAAATTGTAACAGGACCTTCAGAGACACTAACAGGAGTAAAAGAAAATTAAGCAAAAAGAAAAAAGGAGAGACTAAGTAAATAAAGACGGTAAGAGAGAAGATGAAGTGATTAGGATAGAAGACGGAGGTAATAAGATGATAAATAAGGGAGGTCTCACAAAAACTAGAGTAAATAATGTAGTTCCGACATATAACAGTGGGACGAATAAATTGAATATACGTCTCATGTAGTATACTTCATGGTCCGACCTACTTGGTGTTCGACTTTAGTTCTAAAGGACCTCTTTATAGTTATTGGAGTCTATATGTCTACTATGGTGGGAATACCGTCTTTCATTTCTTGATTTCTCGGAGAACTACTTTCACTTTCTCCTCTCACTTTTTCAACCAAATTTCGAGTTGTAAGTCCTTTGTTTCTAGTACCGTAGGCCAGGGTAGGGAAGTACCGTTTATCTACCTCTTTGTCACTTTTGTCACTGACTGAAATAGAACCCCAGAGGTTGTAGTGACTTCTACAACTGACGTTGGTACTTTAATTTTCTGCAAATGAGGAACTTCCTTTCAATACTAGTTGGATCTATCGTGTAATTTTTCGTCTCTGCAATGAAACGGTTTTTTCCACGCAGATCAGTTCCGATACCAAAAAGGTCATCAGTACGTACCCAACTCTCAACCTGATATTTCTTTCGACTCTCGGTTTCTTGACTACGAAAACTTGACACCACAACTTCTTCTGAGAACTCTCAGAGAACCTGACGTTCCTCTAGGTTGGTCAGGTAGTATTTCACGTAGCCAGGACTCACAAAAAACCTTCCTGACTACAACTACGACTTTGAGGTTATGAAACCGGTGGACTACGTTTTTTGGCTGAGTAAACATTTCTGGGAATACGAGCCTTTCTAACTTCCGGCCTCCTCTTCCCCTTTTGTCTCATACTCTACCAACTTACCGTAGTAGTTGAGACACTTGTACTAAAACTCATTCGGGGCCCATAACCACTGCCTGTCCCTCCGGACCGCACGACGTCAGGTACCCCAGCGTTTCTCAACCTGTACTGACTCACTGACTTTACTTGACTTGACTTGACTCCCGTATCATTAATGAAACCCAACATGAAAATCACTTTACTGTTGTGTAATCCCTTATTAACATGTCAAAAAAATGATAAATTTATTTGTAAAAATAATTTATGTGTCGTTCTTTTAGTTGTCACAAATGATATTTATAAACCACATTTACAAGAAATTGTTACAACAACAAGTCAGTGAGTCAACACAACTTGAGAAACGCTGTGTTACCTTACGTCCAGTGTCCGAAGGACCACGAAGTGCAAAGGGTCGTAAACTAGTTTGAGTATAGGTAACTTAGTCACTATCATAGGTTGGTGGAATAGGAGACGACAAAGGAAGAGGAGGACAGAGGAAGAAAGGGTCTTAGTGACATAAAAGGTTATTCAGGTGAGAAGTGTAATCCACCGGTTTCATAACCTCGAAGTCGAGGAAATAACCGGGAAGGTTACTTATAAATCCTAACAAAAGGAAATCCTAACTGACTAAACTAGAGGAATGACAGGTTCCCTAAGAGTTCTCAGAAGAGGTCGTGGTGTCAAACTTCCGTAGTTATGAACCCACGAGTCGGAAGAAATAGCATACTGACAGTGTAGATGTGTACTGATAACCTTTTTTGTATCGAACTGATACGTCTAGAAACAACCGTTTCTCTACGGAGACGAAAAATAACACGACAGATCCAAATAGTATCTAAAAGAAGGTTCCTCGTTCTCAGGAAATTAAAGTACCGACGTCAGTGACAGGTATCACTAAAACCTCGGGTTCTTTTATTTCATACAGCGACAAAGGTAAAAAAAGGGGTAGATAAACGGTACTTCACTACCCTGGTCTACGGTACTAGAATCATAAAACTTCCAACTCAAAATTCGGGCGAAAAAGTGAGAGGAGAAAGTGGAAACAGTTCTTCAACAAATCAAGAAGAAACGAAAGAAGGTAATCCCACCACAATAGACATATAGACAATAACTATAAAGAGGATCGTTAGAACTAAGGTAGAACACGAAGTAGGACGGTTCGTAAAGCGTACTACATGAGACGTTTATTCGTTTCACTGTTATATGTCGTATAGACCAAAATTGTCAACGAAGAACTGGACGTATGTCTAAAGAGTCCTCCGTTCATTCCCCTAGACCATAAAGGTAGAGAAATTCTTAAAAGGTGTCAAACAAAACTAGGTGTGTATGTTTCCGTAATCGTATTAGTTACTTCGTCTTCATCTCCAGAAAGGCCTTAAGGGAACGAAAAGGATACTAGGTCACCTACAGCCGTTAAACTAGAAAACAAGGACATGGAAAAGATTTAGGTCGAACATGTAGACGTTCAAGAGCCAAGTACATGACAACTTCGGATCGAACTTCCTAAAACTCTTAATGGAACCACCACCACCACCAAATCAGTGATTGAACACAGACTGAGAACACTGTGGTACCTGACATCGGACGGTCCTAAGAGGTAGGTACTCTAAGAGGTCCGTTCTTATGACCTCACCCAAAGGTAAAGGAAGAGGTCCCCTAGAAGGGTTAGGTCTTTAGTTTAGACCTAGAGGACGTAATTTCCGACTAAGAAATGGTCGACTCGATTCTCACTTCAGGTTCTTGATGAAACGATCGTACAATTTACTCACGTCAAAATGTCATTAAATTTATAAGAAACCGTAACGGGAAGAAGTCGTACCCTTACTTTTGACTGGAAAAGGTCAAAACACCGGTGACGAAAAAGGTTTAAACGACTGTATAACTCATGTTGTGAAATTGTTGTAGTAGAAAATCTTAAACTTTATCGAGTCGACCTTAAGGTAGTGGAGGTGATCGAAACAAACATCATTACGAAGAATTCCGGGTGAACGGAAGTGTGATGTCTTACAGACCAAGATCCACTGACTAATGTGGTAGTACCAATAGGTCTAGTAATTCTGAGTCAAGGAGGTATATAAGGACGATGGAGAATTATAGGAGACAAAGACAATCTAGGTATGGTAAAGACGGAAATAACACGGGTAGAAACGTACTTTACAAAGGAACCATGGAGATCAAAAGAAATTGTATCCCCTTTCTAATTGAGTTAAATTTAATCGATTAAAGTTTTGATGTACAAAAAATAACCTTATATTAATGAAATGTTATAATAAAATCAAAGACAATATATTGTTTAACTTCGTCGATATACATATGTATATAGAGGAGGGAGAACTCAAAGGGAGGGTGTACGGGGAGGGTGGGTAGATCCAGTAGTCTATCGTGACTCGACTCTAAAACTCAAATTAATACAGAGTAAATAAATAAAAACCAAAATAAAGGTAATAAAGTCCTCAAATATCTTTTGTTAAAAAGACATTAAATACTGTCTCACAAAACAGATACAAAAGGAGATCCTAAGAATCATAGATTACAGTATAAATCCAAAAGTTAGGTGAAACTCGAATAAAAACACATATCACAACTTTTACTAGTTTAAAGTAAACAAAAAGTCCGTCAATAGATCAAAAGGATCGTGGCAAACAACTTCTCTGACAGAAAGATGGTAATACATCAGTATTCGTGAAACAGGAAAACGACCTAGGGATCGAACCCTTTAGACAACACCCGGGATCTTGAAAACGTTGTCACGTTCTTGAAGAAACCATATTAACAAGAGGTCACACACCCAATGGACAAGTCACCGAGATATCACCCGGATTACCTCTGGAGGATTTTTCCTGACCACAGTGTGTATAATAAAACGACTATTTCCAGATGTATCAGTTTCGACACCAAAAAGGTCATCAGTATATACCTACACTCTCAACCTGGAATTTCTTTCGACTCGTGGGTACTTAACTACGAAAGTTTGACACCAGGATCTTTTCTGAGAACTCTCAGGGAACCTGACGTTCTTCTAGTTTGGTCATTTAGGATTTCTTTCAGTTGACACTTATAAGTAACCTTCTTGACTTCGACTTCGAGGTTATGAAACCGGGGGATTACACTTCTCGACTGAGTGACCTTTTCTGGGACTACGACCCTTTCTAACTTCCGTCCTCCTCTTCCCCTGTTGTCTCTCACTCTACCGACCTACCGTAGTGGTTGAGTTATCTGTACTCAAACTCGTTCGAGACCCTTTGCCACTTTCTGTCCCTTCGGACCGTACGTAGTCAGGTACCTCAGCGTTTATGAGCCTGTACTGACTGGTTGACTTGACTTGAAACAGTAATTAATTAATTGATATCCACACATTTAAATAAAGACCCGAAGGATATGACAAGGTGACTGGATATAAAGATAAAAACACGGACGTAGTATGACAAAACTACTGATATCGAAACTCCATATCAGACTTCAGTTCCTCAGACTAAGGAAGTCGAGATACAAAAAAGAGTTCTAAAGAAACCGATAAACCCCAGAAAACACAGAGGTGTGTTTAAAATTTTGCAAAACCGGACAAGACACTTTTTACTGTAACCTTTAAATTATCCATAACGTAACTTAGACATCTAACGGAAACCATCATATCAGTAAAAGTATTATAAATAAAAACATTAGGTATTGTACCACATAGAAGAATATACAAACATGGCAGAAGTTAAAGAAAGTAGTGATAGAATATGAAGAGTCTTATGTCCAGAAAACAGAGGAATCCATCCAAATAAAGATCTATAAAATGATAAAAACTACGTTACCATTTTCCCTAAAAAAGAACTTAAAGAGAAATACTGGAAAGTAACAATCACATATTATTACTTTGTCTAAAGACACATAAATAAAACATCGGACGTTTAAATGGTTTAAGTATCTATTCGAAACCATCAAAAGACCATCGTAGAAATCCTAACAAAAGATACATATCATAGTACAGTAACTGTTTCGTTCAAAATGAAGAAAAGGTTAAACTTATGGAAAAAAGGAAGAGACTAACGGTATCGGTCTTGAAGGTGTTCATACAGCTTGTCTTCTCCGTTTCCACCTGTAAGAACAGAACAAGGACTAAAATCTCCTTTACAAAAGTCGAAAAGTGGTAACTCGTAGATACAAAGGAGGTAAGGGTAAAGGGCCTCTCAAAAAAAAAAAAAAAAAGTATGTACCCACGACTTAAAACAGTTTTTTTTAAAGACGTAGATAATTCTTCTAGTATACCAAAATGAGAGTTAAACAACTACACTACATAGTGTAACTAACTAAATATATACAGTTTTTTTTAAAAATAGGGATCCTATTTAGGGTGAACTAGTACCACGTACTAGGAAAGTTACATAATAACCTAACAGTGACGTTCATAAAACAATTCTTAAAAACGTGGATACAAATAGTCGTTATAACTAGATATTAAAAGAAATTAAAAAATGTTCCAACACTTCACTACATGTACCGTGTTACAAACAGTCATATTACTATATCGGTCTTTAAATTAGGAACCATTAGGTATCTTTCCTGTATGAGACTTTGTGTTTATAAATACGTCATTTAAGAAGGTATGAGGTAATCTAATTTTTTTCTAATTAAACGTATACCTTATACTATAATTGATACATGTACAAAGATCAGAAATTAGAAACAGTCAAACTAATGATACACGAAGTCGTACAAGGATGAACCCAAATAGGAATGACCATGGGAGACACGAATGACCTGAACTAAAAAAGAAAAGAACACAATTCTTTGAAAGTCGATAATAGAGATGTTTATAAAAGAAGTCAGGAAAGAGACAAGAGAAAGACCGTGGGGATATTACGTTTACCACACAAATTATAGGTTCTACAAAGTATACGACAGAAACAAAAAAGTACATAAATGTATATGTATACATTTAATCAAGTAACCGACGTAACTCAGAATCAACGTCGTACCACCCGAGAAGTAACGGTGGGTACCGTCGAGAGATCAACACCATGTACCCGGATCTCGTACGTCCGAGTCATCAGCAACAGGTGTCCGAATCAACGGGACACAATCACAATCAACGAGTCAGCACGGGTTGAGAAACGCTGGGGTACCTTACGTCGAGTAGTCTGAGGAGACAGGTACTTCAAAAGGTCCGTTCCTATGACCTCACCCAACGGTAAAGGAAGAGGTCCCCTAGAAAGGTTGAGTCCCTAGCTTGGGCCCAGAGGACGTGACGTCTGTCTAAGAAATGACTGACTCGATGTTCCCTTCGGGTATCAACGGGACATCGTACACCTTAGAAGTAAAGTTTTAGTCCTTTAGGGACGGGGGACGAAATCCTCCCCGTAAGAAATGGTGACCTGGTGGTCTCTTCAGGTAGAAGTAAACAAAAGGAAGAAAAAAAAAGAAATCAGATAAGACGTCATCACTAAAGGTGGTAAGACAGAAGGTCCAGTGAATGGACAAGAAGACGGAGTCAATAAGACAATAACTAAGATCACGTAAAAAAGTAAAGATAATGACATAACAAGTAGACAAGTAAGAAATGAAGAAGATCCAGAAGTAATCTGTAAAATAAGTAGAAGAGTTAGAAACAGAACTAACAAAAAGATTCTAACACCTAGTAGAGGTGAGAGTAATAAGACTTAATCAAAAAAACCTTCCAACGGATAGATGTGAGGTAAATCGACAAAAAGACCCCAGAATAGAACAATGAAGTAGACCCTGTATTAAGAGACGCAAAAGTAAAACAGATTGAAAAAACAAGACCTCCGACGTCCCAGTATCAAGAACGAAGACGAGAGACGGGAAAACACCTACTTCGATAGATACTCTGAACGTCTTCGGAGAACTACTCTCCCTAACCACTACCCATTTCACCTAGAACGAGACCATCCGTCCCGGATAGGTTATTTTGAAATTATGTGAACAAATGACTATACACCCCCGACACAAGGGAGGGACAAATAAAAAACCGAACTCCACTGGGTCGTGACCTCGGATGTTTGACAAACCACCACGATAATTCCGAGTGTGGTTACTCATGAAGGGTCTTACCGACGAAGATCACGGGAACAGAGACATTACTCGGTGTCAATGGGAGGTGGTGACGTCCTATGTGAGGTTGTAATCGTCCATACAAACCAAGTCAGAGGACACCCCAGTTACGAGGAAAGGGTACCCAGGACAACGTGTGTTCTAAAACAAACACGAAAGGTTCGTACCTCAGAGACAAAGGGGATCAGGATACCTCAGAACATTAGTTTAAGGTAAACGGAAATTGCAGTCTAAAAGACCCTTAATCATAAGGACAATGTACTGACAGTCCTACCCTTCGGATTACACTCCGAGTCTTGGACGTGTTGTCACCCTCATGAAGACACCATTTTAATAAGACGTAAAACACCCAGTCGGTGGACCGTCAATACCCTAAACTAAATAGTATTAACGTGGAGAAGATGGTAGAGTAACGTCGAAGAGGAAAAACCTACACGTCATAAAAAAATAAAAAAACCTACCCAAAGTTACAGAAGGACAGTTACCAACCAGTTGTCAATACTAAAGTCACAAGAACGTTCTTTTCCACTCATGTACAAGAAGATGAAGTGGTAGGACTTTGATTAAAAAATTTCATAAAAGAAAAAAATTTATATTTAAATAAATAAAATTAACCTCCAATTAATGAAATGTTAAAACATAACCGAAACGGTATGCAGTTGTACATAGACGGTGTCCATATGTGCTAACCCTATACGTGTAGTGATAAATATTTTATCTAGCGATTATTCTATATGACATACCGTTTCCCTTGAGATAACTTGAGTCTTTACTGAATATACTCTTTTCTTAGATTTCTCTCATCTATATACATATTAAATAAGTGTAACGACATGTAGTCTTTGATTGTGTTGTCATATTTAGTTGATATACGGTTATTGTTATCATAAAATAAGGAAAGGTTTTTCTGTATAATTAAAAGGACCCAATTAAAAATAAGAAGTCTAAAGACTCGGTAGTTCGATGAAAGTGACTACTATATGGGTTGGTGTACTAAAGACCTTCTCAAGAGTACTTTGGTTTACAATATTTCAAGTGTCTCTGTAACCGGTTGAAAGTCCCACCATGTCTTCTCCTCTAATTATAAAAATGGAACGGTGTCGTATGTGAATAAGAAAGGTGAAAAACCTTTTATTAAATTGTCAAGACCTGTTGGTCGTGAGTCACAAATTTATACAGAAGGGTGGAGTCGATCTCTTTGGTTGTGATCGAAAGAAAAAAGAAAAAAAAATTAAAAAATAAAAAAAAATTTAAAATTTTAGAAATTAAGAATGTACGTAAGGGTTTGTACTTGGGGGGAGGGTGGAGGGAGNAACTTTCGTAAAGGGGATTTCAGTCCTTGTTCTGTTCCCACAGGTGAAAGTGGCGATGATAAGTTGTATCAAGACCTTCAAAACCGGTGTCGTTAGTCTCGTCTTTTTCTTTATTTTCCTTAGGTTTAACCTTTTCTTCTTCATTTTGAGAGTGACAAACGTCTACTGTACTAGGAGATGTACCTTTTGGGATTTCTGAGGTGGTCTTTTAATGATCTCGATTAGTTACTTATATCATTTCAACGTCCCATATTTTAGTTGTGTGCCTTTAGGGAACGTAAGGACATGCGATTATTACTCCTTCATCCTTTTCTTTAATTCCTTTGTTAAGGTAAGTGGTAACGTTGCTTTTCTTATTTTATGAATCCTTATATAGATGGATTTCTTTGATTTCTGGATATATATCTTTTGATATTTTGTGACTACTTTCTTTAGTTTCTCCTGTGATTATCTACCTCTTTATATGGTACAAGTACCTAGCCTTCTTAGTTATATCACTTTTACTCATATGATGGGTTTCGTTAAATGTTTAAGTTACGTTAGGGATAGTTCGATGGTCGGTATAAAAAGTGTCTTGATCTTGTTTATTAAAGTTCTAAACATACCTTTATGTTTTTTGGAGCTTATCGGTTTCGTTAGAACTCTTTCTTCTTACCTTGACCTCCTTAGTTGAACGGACTGAAGTCCGAGATGATGTTGTGATCGAAAGTGACTGTAGGAGACCGGTAACCCTCGGTGATAAGGGTGTAGTCTTAAGGTTTCGGTTACCCGACATACACATAAGTTCCCATACAGAACTGGAAAACGTATAAATCTTTTCTTTCCGTAAGTTTATTGTAAGACTCCGTACGGTAAGACTCCGTACCGTCTACAGAAGACGACGTTTTGCATAACAATTTGATGTCTTACATTTTAAGACGGTGAATCCTAAAAAAATGAAGTAACAAACTATCGATAAATTAGAAATCCTAACAACATACTTTTACTTCTATTTTTTAGGTGATGGGATTCTATAGTAGTTGACTGTTGAACAACTGTTTATTAAGAAATGTCATGTATTCTTCCATGTATCATGCCCTTTACTCCCGTCATCTTTCTTCCAGAGTTGGAAGATGACCTTTTATGTGGACCTTTTATTGTCAATAGGATTAAGACTTAGACTGATCCTAGAAAGACTTTACTCGGATTCAATTTTCCCCGTAACAAACGGACAGAGAACCCGAAGGGACCACCGAATCTCCAATTTCGCGGACGGAGGTTACGCTCTCTGGGCCCAAGTTAGGGACCCAGCCCTTCTAGGGGACCTCTTCCTTTACCATTGGGTGAGGTCATAAGAACGGACCTTTTAGGGTACCTGCCTCTTCGGAACATTCGATGTCAGGTACCCCAGCGTTTCTCAGCCTGTGCTGACTCGCTGAAGTGAAAGTTCAAGTTTTATAATTTTCCTGTTTATCTCGGTATCTTAATACTTGACACTTAATGCACTTAATACTTTTAATACCGTCTCAGTATCTCATTAACCTTATACTGGTGTCGTGTTAAGTTTCTCACTATCGAAACTTAGGTTACTCAAACCCTAATTTTGGTCAAAGAAGTGTCCGACTAACGTACTAACAGTGTATAATGAACTTGTGTTAAGGAAGTGAATATTTTTACCACTATGAACGTATATGAAACGTCTCACCATTCTTAATTGTTAATTTCTATACTTAAAACACCCGTAAATTTTTTAACGAGTTTTTAATCGGTAACAACATTAAGAAACAATAATCAGAAATAATATAGTAATTAAGATTTTGACTCTGATCTCCTTCTGTCTAAGTTTAAATGGAATTACTTTAATACGGTTAGTGTAACATTATTAAGATGAGGAAACTTTTAAAGGGTATACAAGGACCTTGTGAGACAAAGAGTTTTACATCCTACAGTAAGTAGTTTCTTCATTTCTTAATACCCTTTCACAAAAGGTTCTCAATTCTACCTTTTATTCTTTAGAGATAGGTTATTTTTGTTAGTCCTCTGTAATTCAGTGTTGATCATCGATATTATACATGATCTTTTGATTACTATTGTATTTACTTATTGACATTGAGTGATAATTTCCTCGTGGTTTCAATTATGAGACCATTACTCTGATGTGTGTGTGTTGGACACAGAACAGTAACCTACGTTGAGGGAAATCAGGTAGGAAGAAACTTCTGAAACTTCAGACGATCAGTTCTACACTTGAGTAATTTCTGTATAAAAACCTTTTATGAGACTACGACCCTCCCTAACCCTCGTCCTCCTCTTCCCTTGTTGGCTCCTACTCTACCGACCTACCGTAGTGCCTGAGCTACCTACACTCAGACTCACTTGAGACCTTCTACCACTACCTGTCCCTCCGGACCGGATGACGCTAAATACCCCAGTGTTTCTCAACCTGTACTGACTCGCTGACTTGACTTGACTTGATTTGACTTCGGTACATGTGGATTATCTTGTCACTTAACTCCCGTAAGGTCTCTTCGAGGACTTAGGTAGAGGGGTTGAGGATACGATAGAGTGAGTGTTACAAGAGATTGTCTCCCTAAGAGTATAATGTGTAAGAAGGACTTTTGTGTAGAAAAGTTATTCTTTTGATACAAGTGTAAACTTAAAAAAAAGGATCCTAACTTGTTTAATAGAAGTCACTCACCGTTCCACCGACTATATTCTTTTTTCTCTTTTTTTTAAACTTTTTCTCATTCTTTGAACGAAGAACTATTTTAAGTTAACTTTTACAAATGTACTTCGACATACAGATAGTTCATAAGAAATATAAAAAGAGTATTATCTTAGACTCAGATAAAAGGATCTATTCTAAAGTTTAATAGTTGAAAAATTACAGGAGAATTGGTTCGTATATATAGTAACACCCTATAAATTTCTTAGTTTATATTACCTCTTACCAGGTTGAAAAATTCATTAGAACAAATTTTAAATACCTTGTGATTTATATCGTATGTTAATATTTACATACAGTATGGTATCGGAATTTCCCCAAAGGGAGTACCGAGTCGACCATTTCTTAGACGGACGTTACGTCCTCTAGGTCTAATCTAAGGACTCAGTTCTAGGGGACCTCTTCCCTTACCGTTGAGTGACATCATAAAAACAGACCTCTTAAGGTACCTGTCACCTCGAACCATCTAATGTCTGGTACCCCAGTGTTTCTCAGTCTGTACTGATTGTGAAAGAGAAAGTGTCGGAATCGATATATTGCGTAAACTTTTACATACTACTTTACTTAATAATAAAGTAAGTAAATTACACAACTTTTCTATTTTTGTTACACGTTTTACTCTATCTTTTAGTAATGTCTGAGTTTAATTTAAGATTACACTTCAGTCTTCAAACACCCAACGTGGTTTAGAAGAATTACCTTCTAATAAGAGTTGGTAACTCCAACCCCTATATGAGATAAAGATAAGTCGTTTATAGATAACTCTTAGATGTTACACTTTCAGTACCATGTGACATTTTCAGAAATGGATTGTTGTCAGTCAATAGGTCATTTAACCAAATTCTTTCACCTGGTTCTTAACGTGAAGTCGTCATAAATTTTAGTTTAATTACAGTGTATATCGATTTATTGACCGGACATGTTAAGTATATACGGAGTGATGGTTAAATGGTTTTACTCTGATATTGGATTAACTCTTAATTTAAGTACCGGGTTCGTGTCTTAACTCCTTTTCTTACGTAATGATTCTGTTTTTGAAAAGACTTTGGGTGGGTAATGATACCTTCCTAAACTACCCCCTTTTGTGATGTACTTATAAAACAATCTTGGTGACTCTGATACCAATTACTTTCGTTCTTTTGTGTAAAATAGAGAGTGAAAAACCTCTTTAGTAATTATTTACAAGTGTCCTTCAACACAAACCACTCTACCTCCAAGACTAAAAAAGGGGAAAGACCAAAGTCTAAAGACTTGTTAGGGGTATTATGTGAGTCTTACATTATACACCTAATGTTCCTAGTTTAACGGAGACTTTATCCACACCTTGGATTGAACAAGAGTGAAAAGGACACCCTAGGTTTCGACCGAGATCTTTAAAAGGAACCCGGAACGTACGAAATGGTCATGGAGGATGTTCCCGGTCCCTTCACCCGACCCCGGTCTCCTCTGTAGGACTGAGTCTCTCTTGCCTAGTTCGGGGACTCCTGAACGTACGAATGGACACTGGTCCGAGGTATGAGACGCAGTAATACCGAATTTTCATAGACATATTAGGAAGAAGAGAAACAAGAGTGAAATCAGTAATAATTTCCTATTAGGTAGTAATGACATAATTGATTTAATGTCCGAGTGTCACTGTGTGTGATTAACTCTGGGACCCGTTCACGTTTACAAATTGGGAATTAAGTCTGATCTGGTGACGACACTTAACAGATTATTAAAGTTTTAATGAACACGTACTCATAATACCCTTTTAACTTATAAAGTCTTCAGGTTTCCCGGTCTCATTGTTGAACTAACTTTAAGTTGGAGTTTTAACTTCTAAAATTTACTTTGCCCCATATATATCGAACGAGACCCTTTCATATAACTTAAAGATATTATACTCTTTACAAGATTCAATACTTCAAGAGGATCGGAGGAAAATATACTAACCGTTTAAGAAACAAAACATACATTTTGTGTCCGATTCTCCTTCATAGAGAAGTTACGAATTTTTTCAATTGTTACTTGTTTATAGAAAAGTGATACCAGAGGAAGATATCTCAGTTTCATTGTCCAATAAAGTCCCTAATAACTCCCATAAAAGTCCTATAGTTCACAAGGTTCCTCTCTTTTTCTCCCTGATTATCTTCAGTCCTTTATATATATTAAAACAGAAGATGAGTATGATAGTTTTTAGATACTTATCCTTAAGTGACCAAAAGATCACCAATCCTAAAGAGTGAAAGTTACCAGTTCTTTTATTCTAGACGTACCGGTTTTTTCTTCTTTTTATGTACTTGTTTAAGAGAACATTTGTATGTTAGAAGACCCCTTTTTTTGTGATTCCTTTTATGTTTCCTCTTTATCTCTTTATGTTTATAAATGTTGTAAATTTGTCGGAAAATGTAAATTAGTCTCTCTACTTTATAAAAGCATAGTAGTCTCTGATACACACTCGACTCAGAACTATAAGACATTTCGTCTAAAAGGGGGATCGAAATGACTCGACACTAACTTTTTATTTTTTGACATATACATTTCACATGTTACACTACAAAATTATATGTGTGTGTATCACTTTACTAATGGTGTTAGTTCGATTCATTATATGATTAATGGAGTGTCAGTGGAAACACACACACACACACACCATTCTTACGTATTTTATAGTGTAAAACTGTTTATAGTTCATATGTTATAACATAATAGTTGATATCGGTGGTATGACATGTAATTCACAGGTCTTGAATAAGTAGAATATTCACTTACAGAGGAGGGAAGCGGGTACTAGAGGGGTCTGGAACAAAAGGGTGGTCTGGGACAAAGATTCTCAATTTGAGACGTTTTAAAGTGTATATCCATTTTGGTGCGTCATAAACGGAAAGGTGTAAGCCGAATGAAGTGAATCGTATTCCAGGAGGTCAAAGTAGATAATATGACTTTTCCGTCCTTTAGGAAGTGAAATTTCTGACTTATTTTGAGGTAATACATATAGATAGTGTAAAAGACAAAAGGGAAATAGGAGACTACCTGTGAATATAACGAAGGTATAGAACTCTAATTGTGACGTAACTTAAACCCTGACGTTTATAGAGGACGATAGTAAAGGAAACTTATATATGAGTGTTCTCCCTAACGATCTGATATGGTACCAAGTTTAAAATGAAATAAAACTCTTTGGTTGTATAATGAAAGGATTCACCGACAACAAGTCAACGAGTCAGTACAGGTTGAAAAACACTGGGGTACCTGACGTCGTGCGGTCCAAAGGGACAGGAAGTAGCATAGGGCCTGGAATGAGTTTGAATAAAGGTAACTCAACCACTGCAGTAGGTCGGTCGAGTAGGAGACAGGAGGGGAAGAGAAGGACGGAAGTTAGAAAGGGTCGTGACCCCAGAAAAAGTCAATCAGTCGAGAAACGTAGTCCACCGGTTTCATAACGTCGAAGTCGAAGTTGTAGTCAGGAAGGTTACTTATAAGTCCCGATTAAAGAGGATGTTAACTGACCGAACTAGAGGAACGTTAGGTTCCCTGAGAGTTCTCAGAAGAGGTCGTGGTGTCAAGCTTTCATAGTTAACAACCCGTGAGTCGAAAGAACTCTTCTAGAGGATCTCTTCCTTTACCGTTGGGTGAGGTCATAAGAACGGACCTTTTAGGGTACCTACCTCGTCGGACCATCCTGTAGGATGGTACCTGTAGGAAAATCAACTTTTAAGAGACGACTAGAGTTTTGAAGTTATAAAGACTAGTACGGATTTATCTCATCTGGAATATGAAGACAGTCACAAAAGACACTAGAGTAGCACAAAACATTGAAGTCGGCTGTATTTTAACTTTTGACTACTCCTAAATAGACAAATTTGAGTAAAGACGATACGATATCTGAGGTGACACTAATTACTCTTAAACCGTCTTGACGAAAGTATGTGGTCTTGTTTAGTAATTACTCTGGTGACAAAATCTTCTCTTGTAGGTTTATGTGCCTCTTCTATTTTCCTCAAACAAGGTAGACGTCCTGGTCGTCGTGTTTTCTTTTTTAGAAGTGCATAAGGACCATTTTATAGAGGTGACCGTTTAAAATTCTGACACGGGGTGAACCGAAACCTACAGATGAATTAAAAAAAAGGTACTTGATTATGATTTTATTGGTCGAATGGTACTCGATGAGACATGGTACTCCATGAAACCAAATACATATCTTATAAGGGTTAAAATCTCAACTCATCCTAATCTAATCCTTTCTTCACGTTCCTCTTCGTGTTATGACACAACCGAGAATCCACTACCAGAGATAGAAAGGGTCCACTCAGGGTAGATGACAGACAGGTGTCGCAGATCCTTGTTAAGAGTAACTTTAGTCCTACATAGATTATTACAGGGCTCCTGGATTCCAACCAGATCAAAGAGATCAATTTGAGCTCAATAATTTAAATGTATCCTTTCTTTGTTTTTTCATGTAAAAATTAATAAATAATCAGTCTAAAGAAAAATTATTCTACATGTCAAGAATACTTTCACTTTCTTCTCTCACTTTTTCAACCGAATTTCGAGTTGTAAGTCTTTTGTTTCTAGTACCGTAGACCAGGGAAGTAAAGTACCCTTTATCTACCCCTTTGTCACCTTCGGTACAGTCTGAAACGAAAAACCCGAGGTTTTAGTGACGTCTACCACTAGTGTTGGTACTTTAATTTCCTTCGAATGAGGAACCTTCCTTTCAATACTGGTTGGATCTATCGTATAATTTTTCGTCTCTGTAATGAAACGGTTGTTTCCAGGTAGATCAATTCCGATACCAAAAAGGTCACCAATACATACCTACACTCTCAACCTGATATTTCTTTCGACTCGTGGTTTATTAACTACGAAAACTTGACACCACAACCTCTTCTGAGAATTCTCAGGGAACCTAACGTTCCTCTAGGTTCGTCAGGTAAGACTTCCTCCAGTCAAGACCCACAAGTAACATTCCTGACTACGATTTCGGTTTTACGGTTACGAAACCGGTGGACTACGCTTCTCAACTGAGTAACCTTTTCCGGGACTACGACCCTCCCTAATCCCCGTCCTCCTCTTCCCCTGCTGTCTCCTACTCTACCGACCTACCGTAGTGGCTGAGCTACCTGTACGAAAACTCACTTGAGACCCTCAACCACTACCTGTGCCTCCGGACCACACGACGCTAAGTACCCCAGAGTTTCTCAGTCTGTACTGACTCTCTGACTTGACTGACTGACTGACCGACTGACTGTCAAGAATATTCTTATAGGACATTACAGAAACTTTTCCATTAAAAGATAATTTCACCTCAAAGAGTTGACCTCCAAATGGTCTTAGAGGGTACCATAAAAAAGTTTGATAATCAAAGGGATAGTCAAAATGAGGTATCTTTTAAAATTATATAGATCCGTAGTGAAACGGTCATTTCCAGGCATATCGGTTTCGCGGTTATTTCCAGGTATATCGGTTTCGATATCAAAAAGGTCATCAGTACATTCCTACACTCTTAACCTGGTATTTCTTTCGACTTGTGGTTTTTTGACTACGAAAGTTTGACCACGACCTCTTTTGAGAACTCTCAGGGAACTTGACGTTTCTCAAGGTTGGTTAGTCAGGATTTCCTTTAGTTGGGACTTATAAGTAACCTTCCTACCTACGTCCTTCGACTTCAAAGTTATGAAACTGGTGGACTACACTTCTCGCCTGAGAAACCTTTTCTGAGACTACGACCCTTTCTAACTTTCTCCCGTCTTCCTTTTCCCTTACCATCTCCGACTCTACCAACTTGTCGTAGTGGTCACTTGTACTCAAACTCGTTTGAAACCCTCTACCACTTCCTGTCCCTTCGGACCGTATTCTCACAGGTATAATAACTACTCAGTCAAAATTCTCACTCCAAACAATCAGTATGTATTATGGTTCTTTTTTCCGTTTCGTTTCTCACAGAACCCATTTGTTCCTGTACCCAACGTATAGAAATTCAGGAAGAAGTCAAGATCCCTTCACCAAGAGTTGGAACGGATATATAAGTAAACATTTTTGCGAAGAACTTTTATAGTTAGGGACGAGGAATAGATCCTACAACTTTTATGTGGAACCTCCTCTTGTATCTCTTGGTAGGTCGTTTCTTCTTTCTGCCACCGAGGATGTTGTGTCAGTGAACAAAGTGTTCGTTGGGTCGGACTCCCTAAGTCCTGTCCTTACAGTTGTCGTATCGACGTACTACGTACTCAGGTCCTTCTCCTTCTGTGGGTAGAAGTTTCTAACACTCCCTCGACCGTTTAGGAGGGAAACTTTGCAGTCTTTTAACATAAATCGTTTGACTCACATGACTAAAAAAAAAAAAAAACGGAAGAGGATGGAGGGTGAAGGATTGGAGGGTAACTTAACCAAACTTGGTGAAACAGTTACCTTTATTAGATAGGTCCTTAAAGATCATAAATAAATAAAATTTATCAGGTAGGATCTAACTGTATACCAAACTTATTTACAGTTAAAACTCAAGTCCTTTATGTAGTTAATAATCGTGAATATAAAAGGTACATTGTATTGATAAAAACATGACAGAATCGAAGAGATCAGGTGTGAATTAAGGAATTATAATCTTAATTTGAAATAAGGAGTACTATATGGAGGTACAGACTGTCGACGAAGTGAAATACTCAAAAATTATATGAAAACAACTCAATTTTAAATTATGTGTGTGTACTTTAATTCCTGTCTCTTGAATTATCTATAACGTAAGAGTACAGAGGGAAGGTTTAACAATCCAAAAGTGACATGAAATACACGTTTCACTTTAAAAGGTCGATGAAGTCAAGTCAAGTCAGCGAGTCAGTACAGACTGAGAAACGTTGGGGTCCCTGACGTCGTGAGGTCCGAAGGGACAGGTAGAGGTTGAGGGCCTCGGATGAATTTGAGTACAGGTAGTGTAGACACTACGGTAGGCTGGTAAACTAGGAAACATTAGGGGAAGAGGAGGGTGGAAGTTAGAAAGGGTCGTAGTCTCAGAAAAGGTTACTCAACCAAGAAGCGTAGACCACCGGTTTCATAACCTCAACGTCGAAGTCGTACTTCGAAGGTTACTTATAAGTCCTGACTAAAGGAAATCCTGACTGACCAACTCAGAGAAACGTCAAGTTCCCTGAGAGTTCTCAGAAGAGGTTGTGGTGTCAAGTTTTCGTAGTTAAGAAACAACGAGTCGAAAGAAATATCAGGTCGATGAATGACCTATGATAAATGACTCTTCCACAGTACATCGTCCGTGATGTGGACGTCTCTACTAACATACAAGTAGCGGGTTCTTATTACCCTTATTAACTACTTCTAGGTCGACTAACTTTTTCCTTACTTCATCATCTTGAAGACACCGATCCCTTTCGAATACCTTTCATTCTTTTAAAAAGAAAGAAATATTAGTATCTTTAGACCCTTTTAGATTTTACTTGTTATTATTTAATACATTATCTTTTCAGATATCAGTAATTTTATGTAATTAAGTAAATTATTTATAAAGGACTTTCAGAGGTATATATGTATAAGTTTTTTAATAATCTGTTATTTTGTCTGATGTAAGATATTTACCATATGAATTTAATATATTATGTATACATATATACGTATACATATATACGTATACATACATATGTATATACATATATATTAAATCTTTTTACTTCAAGTTTTGAAACATGTTATCCATACTGTAGACCCAACTTTCACAGCCACAATCAACAAATCAGGACAGGTTGAGAAACACTGGGATACCTGACGTCGGGTGGTACGAGGAGACAGGTACTTTATGAGGTCCGTTCTTATGACTCCAGTCATCGGTAAGGGAGGAGGTCCCCTAGAAGGGTTCGGTCTCTAACTTGGGTCCAGAGGATGTGACGTGCGTCTAAGAAATGGTAGACTCGGTGGTCCCTTCGGGAAAAAAGGTAACCAAACGTATAAAAAAATAAATTATTACTTTTCATCGTAACCCGGACAACAATTATCAAGTATTTGATATTATCGACGATACTCTTTCATACAAGATCTATAATTCACTTATACTTTAAATTCTACCATCTTCAAAATAAAATAAGATTTTAATTACTGAATACTTGAGGTAAAACTTTATTCATATCTTAGAAATAAATTTTTTCTTTTGAGGGAACTTCCTTTTGAGTATATATTGACGATACTTAACCTTCCACGATTGATACATGTATATATACAGAAGAGATAACTAAGATTCGTTCAGTCTTTTTCTGTATATTCTTTTTTTGCGTCTAATTTTATATCGTAATGGTCCGAAAGGTACCACCGAGTCACCATTTCTTAGACGGACAGTTACGTCCTCTTGGCCGAAGAGAGGGACTAGGTACTTCTAGGATTAATAACTCGGACACGAGATCTCGTGTCGTCTCGTTAATAACTCGAACACACGACGTTGATGATTTCGGGCGTACGGGATCTCGGACACGAGGTTTGTTCTCTTCGATGGTGTTACTATTTGGACGGGTGGTGTCACTTTTTGGGTACGTGGTGTTGTTTCTCATTGAGGGTGAGTGGTGTTGATCACTTTTCGGGTACGTTGTTCTCTGAAGTGGTATTTACTTATTTATTTTAGTATATATATCGTAACGGAAGTGGTAGGTTTCATGTTCCAGAGGGACAAGTTCGACCTAATCTTTTTAAGTTAATTGAGTGTCAGTCTTAGTCTTAGGATAAAGAAGACGTTCGGATCTAAAACCTTTCACGGATCCTGGTACCCAAGAAGTCTCTCGAGTAGAGATCGGTCTGTGTACCTCCTAGTGTTAGCCGAAGGGTGGGAACTTCTTGTTTTCTCGGATACATTATGTCCGTCCCGAGGTGGAGACGAAGTCCACTAGGTTATCT
This sequence comes from Capra ibex, assembly GCA_006410555.1. NCBI lineage: Eukaryota > Metazoa > Chordata > Mammalia > Artiodactyla > Bovidae > Capra > Capra ibex. The sequence goes on from SJYO01006649.1 coordinate 1,627,781, forward strand.
GACGATAAAGTGGGTAGTCTTTTCGGTAAAAAGGAGGGTAGGAGGGTACTCCTACGTTTCCGTCCTTTTTAGAATTGTGAACTTTTTACGCGGGGAGAACCCTCTATTTAACCCTTAGGGTTGTAGTTCTGTTCCAACTCTACGTTTACCAAACTGGGATTCTCGTAACTCGGGTAAAGAAGGAAGTACTCAGGGACACTATAGGAAGTCAAGATACTACCCCTGAGTTTCTCTACCAGTACATGAAAGAGTGTTTGAGTGATGGGTCAACCTCCTCCTGACACTTCGTCTACTTTATTACAAATCATTGTCTTCTGATCGTCTAATGTTCCAATACAGAAGTTAACACATAACGGTTGATATCCATACGTTTTCTTCCAGTTTCTCTTAACTTCAACAACTCTTTCTACTTTCGCCTTTATTTTAGACTCAAATTAATGTAAAAAGAGTTAATTAGCTTGACTCAGAATTACATATGTATGTCAACTCATATGTACCTTTTCTCCTATGAAAAACCTGTTTTCCCTATTGTCATTGTAATGTTAGTCTTCCAGTGTCGTACGACATATTACAATGCCACTGTACATTCTTATTCCCTACCACACTTTCTACATCGAAAAACACCAGAGACAATTCACTAAGTCTCAACACTTTATAAAAAGCCTTACATAGATGAAAAGTACCTGAAGAATAAATTTAAAAGGTAAACATTCGTATACTCTAAAGGATTACATTTAAAGACATAACATAAAGACAACAATAGGGTCTGAAACATAGGTCATATGTTTTACTATCAAGAGATTGTCAGACTTAACATCTTACCGTCTGAATCCTACCTTGATTGAACATCGAGGGATGTATTATTGATTAAAAATAATTGAAAAATAAGTATAAGACTCTGGATTCACTGAGATCTTTGTATCATGGCGATATCATTTGTGATTTTATCTTTATCCAGTGCTCCTTGTTGTCCATTAAAATTTTGAAATTCATTCCCTGGACTCTTTACACATTGTCTTTCCTCCTTCTCCTAGTCTGTAACGTCCATCCACTCTTTAATTAAAGTTTGAGAATTTTAATTAAATTTTTTATGTAGATTCTAAGACTCTGTTCATACTATTCTTCATTTTAATAAACCGTGTTGAGGAAAGAATCTCCAAAACGTTTTGTTTTCTGTACCTTGACCCAAACCCTATTACTCTCAGGGGAACTATAGTATGACAAATAAACAATATTATCTTGTCAGATTTTTAAGAGAGAGTGTAAGTACTAGTTGTCTACTCGTGTCTTATTTAATTTACGTTTCAAATTGGACTGTTACTATCTTTCTTTTTAAGGGGAGAAACCTTTTAAAATATTTCCCAAAACAATACTCAAGATATTTCTACACCTACAAATATTAAAAAATTAAAGTCCTCCCAAAACGTACAAAAAAGGAACACCACTCTTGAAAATTCTAGATGAAAGAATCGTTGAAAGTTATATGTTATGTCATAATAATTGATTTCAGTGAACACATGTAATGTAGGGATCCTATATAGATTATTGACTCTAAAGATGGAAACCTAGTAAAGGTGGATAAGGGAAGTGGGAGTTGAGAAAAATTTAAGGAGTGTACTCACTCTAGTATGTCGTAAACAGAAAGAGAGATACTTAAAGTGAAACTTATTACAGGAACTCTAGGTAAGTATGACAACATTTACCGTTATAAAAGAAGAAAAATACCAACTTATTATAGGGTAATACACATACGGAAAAAATAAAAAAATTTGGATTTTTTCACTATATAATTATAAATTTGTATATCGTTTTTTGGTATGTCTAATACTATATAATATTTATCGTAAGTTGACGTCGTAGAAAGTGTGAAGGTGACTTATTTCAAAATTACCGTAGTAAGAATTGAGAAGAACATGTAAATTAAGGGTTTTTATATTGGTCGATCTCCACAGATCTGTGTGTGTTTCACTGACTTCCGGAGTCCAAGGTTTCAGTTTAACTAAGTTCAATTTTGGGGTCAGGATTAAGGATGATGTTATGTTATGTCCCATTTAACAGAGTGGGTTGATTCAGGGGTGCGGGAGTAGACACTGTACCACTTATGATCAAAGATGGGGTGTATACTCAGTACTGTTATTTTACTTATTTCGTCTTCAACACATAAAATCGTTAGTATGCACAGTCTATAGTAACACTATGATATTAAAAGACGACGCAAGGATAGGAGGAATCTTCAAGTCTTCACGTTCAATCCATATCTAGAAACTGTGTGTGTTCCGAAAACTCTGTCGTACCTGTTCTCTTTGAGTACATTACACGGAATTTCAAATAGGTTCGGTTCGGACCTTTTAGAGTTTCTTTTATGAAAGTTGGAGAAATTGAGAACTATGAAGATGATAGATCTCTTTATTGTTTGTATAAAAGGACGTAGGTTCTCGAAGGGTTATCAATATTAAGAAAAGGACAACAACAAGTCAGTGATTCCGTACAGACAGAGAAATGATGGGGCTCCTGACGTCGTACGAAGGGGCAGGAAGTGATAGAGAACTTCACACGAGATTAAGTCGAGGTAACTCAGTCACTACGATAGATTGGTAGAGAAGGAAACAGCAGGGGAAGAGGAAAACGACAGTCAGAAAGGGTCGTAGTCCCTGAAAAGGCTACTCAACCGAGAAGTGAAGGTCACCGGTTTCATGATCTCGAAGTCGAAATCTTTGTCAGAAAAGTGACAAGTAGAGGAAATCCTAAAGAAAATCCTACAATAACAAGTAAAGAAGGTCCAAGTAAAGGAAATCCTAACTGACTAAACTACAAGAACGTTAGTTTCTCTGAAAGTCATAGAAGATGTCGTGCTGTTTAGTTAAGAAGTCACGAGTCGGAAGAAATACCAGGTCGAGAGTGTAGGTATGTATTGATGACCTTTTTGGTATAGAAACTGATATTCGTGAAAACAGTCATTTTACTACAGAGAAGAAAACTTATACGACAGATCCAGACAGTTTCGAAAGGAAGGTCCCTCGTTCGTGGAAAGTAAAGTCCCGACGTCATTGGTAGACGTTGCTAAACCATCGGGTTCTTTTATTTTAGACAGTGACAAAGGTGCAAAAGGGGAAGATAAACGGTACTTCACTACCCTGATCTACGGTACTTAAATCAAAAAACTTACAACTCTAAGTTCAGTCGAAAAAGTGAGAGGAGGAAATGGTAGTAGTTCTCCAAGAAGTCAAGGAGAAGTGAAAGACGTAGTAGACGCATAGAGTGAAACAACTATGAAGAGGACCACTAGGACTAAGGTCAGACACTAAGTAGGTCGGGACGGAAGTAAAACGTACTACATGAGGTGTGTCTTCAATTTATTCGTCCCACTGTCATATGTCGGAACAGTGAGAGTAAAGGGTTATAACTTGGTCTATCTACAGGTCAAGACAGCGAAGAACTGGACGTATGTCCAAAGTCTCCTCTGTCCATTCCACCAGACCATAAGGGTAGAGAAATTCTTAAAAGGTGGTAAATACTAGGTGTGTCAGTTTACGAAATCTCACTTACTTCGTCTTCATCTACAAAAGGACCTTAAGGGAACGAAAGAGGTACTAGGTTGTTTACAACCGTTGAACTAGAGGTCAAGGAGACGAGGTAGTTTTGAGTTGAACTTGTGGACCTTCATAAGTCAAGTGGATGGAGACTTCAGGTTGAACTTCCTAAACTCGTATTGGAACCATCGTACACTTTACTTGTGTACATATCGTCAAACTTACAAAAACCCGTAACGAGAAGAAACGTTAACCTTACTATTAACTGGAAGAGGTCAGGACATCGGTGACGACTTAAAAGGTTTAAACGACTGTATAACTCACGTCGTGAAATTGTCCTAGTTGAAAATCCCAACATTTATCGAGTTGACCTTAAGGTAGAGGAGAAGATCGAAACAAACATCATTACAAGGAGATTCCGGGTGAGTTGAAGTGTGAGGTTCCACAGACTGAGAATGGTGTGGTAGCACCAATAGACCCCGTAATTCTGGAAAGAACATATCAACAGGACACATAAGAACGGTTGAGAAGGATTATAGAAGACGAAGACAATTCAGGAATAGATTCAGGAATAGATGTTAAAAGAATTTCTTTAGAGGTCGAAAAGGGTAAGATTAACAAAAGGAGATAAAGAAACGTACCAAGTGAATTCTTTCAGAAGAATAAAGGGGAACGATAAGAGACCTTGAGACGTAAGTCAACTCATATAAAAAGGGAAAGAGGGAACAGAAAACGAAGAAAAGAAAGGAGTCACTAAGCATTTCGGAGGAGTCTGTTGGTAAAACGGAAGAACGTAAAGAAAAAAACCCCCTGACAAAACCAGTAACGCAGTACATGTTACAATATTTGAAAGGAGGTGTCAGGAAGTCTGTGAGACAGATGGTTTATATTAGGGAATTTAGATAAACAGTGGAGGTGACGTATTCCCTAAACTAAATCCAGTATGGACTTACCGGGTCACCAAAAGGGATAAAAGAAATAAAATTCGGACTTAAACCGTTATTCCTTAAGTCCGAGACTCAGTCAGTGGAGGTCCAGAAAAAAAGTGACTGACATATCTCGAAGAGGTAGAAACCGACGTTTCTTATGTTAGTTAGACTAAAACTATAACTAGTAGACCACTACAGGTACACATCTGAGCAGAGAACACAAAAACCTTTCCCCACAAACGATACTGGTCTTATAAGAGAACTACTTTAAGAAAACGGGACGAAGAATCGGAAAGGAGATGAATTAAAAAATGAGGTTCCGGCTTGAGCGGACAAGAAGACCCATAGAGAATTTAAGGATGAAAACGTAGGTCAGGGGAGACTACTTTTCCTGTAGAAAAAAACAAACAAACAAATCAAGATCTTCGACAACATCGAGAAGTATCTTGGCCAGGTGATATTAAATAAACCGCAATCATCAACCCCGTCTCAACACCTAATGACACTACAACTTCCAAACGGTACTTTCGTTTAGTTCTAATAAGACAGTAAAAACTCTGACGTGGTTTATGACGTAAAGTCCGAGAAAACAACTGATACTCTCGATGAGGTAAAGAAGATTCCCTAAGAACGGGTGTTATCATCTATATTACCAGTAGACTTAATTTAAGAGGGTAAGGACAGATAAAATCAAGTGACTAAGGATTCTACGGTTACAAGTTAGAACGACAGAGGACGAACTGGTGTAGGTTAATGGAACTAAGTACCTAGATTGTAAGGATACGTTATAACAAGGATACGTTATGACAAGAAATGTCGTGACTTGAAATGAAAGTGGTGGTCTGTGTAAGCGTCGACTCACAACAAAGGTGAAACCGGGTCGGTGAAGTAAGAAGGACCTCGATAATTATTAACGGGAGACGAGAAGGGGATCATCGTAAGACCTGTGGAAGACTGTACCCCTCGAGTAGAAAACGACAGCATATAAAAACAGAAAAGTATTACAGGTACCCCAAGAGGTCCGTTCTTGTGACCTCACCCAACGGTAAAGGAAGAGGTCACCTGGTACCAAGTAGTCTTGAGAAGTGATACTGGGCAGGCAGAAATCACCGGGACGTACTGTACTGAGTATCGGAGTAAGTCAATACGTTTCAGGAAACGGTGTTTTTCCAACACTGGATACTTCCCCTAGACGACGACGATTCAGTGAAGTCAGCGCAGGCTGAGACACACTGGGGTATCTGCCGTCGGGTGGTCCGAGGGGTCAGGGACCCTAAGAGGTCCGTTCTTGTGACCTCACCCGACGGTAAAGGAAGAGGTTACGTACCTTCACTTTTCACTTTTACTTCCCCTAGATTGATGACAATTATCATTGTACTTCGATTTTGATCCTTAGTGAATATCAAGAAATGGTGTGATTTTTACGGATAATTGTTACAATTAAAACCATTCAACAAAATACCTTCAATTTTTTGTTTGTTTTTTTAACAACTTGACTAGGATCGATGTTTTCAAAATAACCTTTGTTCCTACACCTAATTTAGAAGTTGGTGGAAATGATAACATTTCCGTAAACCCGTACTACCTTTATTGTACACTTACGTTCCTGGTCGATTCCTTATAAGAAGACAGAAACCAAGAGATCTCTAGAATGTGTGATATTCGACTCCCCCAATGGGTTCCATAAACTTCTCAGTCATAATCTGTACTTGAGGTCTTAGAAAGGAAAGTCCTAATCACTGGATAGTCTAGGTAATCATCCGGTGTTTGTTTGTGTAACACTCTTTATACGTAACAATTCTTACAAAGACAGATGAGGTCTCTGGGAAAGTTTGTTTACCTAGGAGGACATCCCGTACTTTTTCGGAGATGGAAGAAAGAGAAGAGTCTATTATGAGTTGTCCCTTGACATAGGTCACTTTCGAGTTGTTTATGAAGACTTATTCATTCAGGGCGTCCCGTCCGGGTAAGGACTCCCCTCATTTACTCATTCTTCTGTTCAATATTCGAAACATAAAAACGTATATCAAACGAGACTGAGAAACTTCCTCAGATAAAGTTTTATTACTGTGTGACTATTTACACTTTGTTAAACTTTGTACTTGATTAATGAAGTATATTACAAGGAATCTAAGGTCCTTCGTAATTATAGGGAAGTACAACTTTGTTACTTTGTCTATGTATGTCAACCGACCGGAATCACCCATTCCTAATTCTTTGTCCTTGTGGGTTTCATTTGGGACACCAAACTTGGTGAGTCGACACGACAGTGACAAAGGTTTCGGAACTTCCTTTAGGATCAGTTAATTATTTTTTCACTGAGGTCACGACCTCCTCCATCCCCCGTGGTCCACGGAACATGACATGTGGTATTCTGTCGAAGTGTCAGGACGTCACTGTGGAGCTCCTGTCCCTTAGTGTTCGGAGTGAAAAGGGTTTACTAACCTCAAGTTCATTTATAGTGTCACCCACCGAGTATCGAACCACGGGGTCGACCTGTGTTAAGTTTCGTCCTGATCCAGGAATATGAGAGTCTTTTAGGAAGGGAACCGACCGAATTCGTAGGATAAATTAATCATTTGTTTCGGTCGACTTCGTACTAGGACGACGACGACGACGACGATTCAGCGAAGTCAGTACAGGTTGAGACACACTGGGGTGTCTACCGTCGGGTGGTCCGAGGTGGTAGGGACCCTAAGAGGTTCGTTCTTATGACCTCACCCAACGGTAAAGGAAGAGGTTACGTACTTTTACTTTTCACTTTCACTTCAGTGAGTCAGCACAGACTGAGAATCGTTGGGGTACCTGCCGTCGGATGGTCCGAGGAGGTAGGTATCCTAAAAGGTCCGTTCTCATGACCTCACCCCACGGTGACGGAAGAGACCTTCGTACTAGGATGAGACTTGGATTTCCTTCGTAGTAACAAGATTGTGATACGATCATCGTAAAAGGTAAATACGTTCAAGTAAGTAAGTAGAAGGTAGTAGTCATGTTGTTTGTAAAGTCTCAAGGTCCGCGATAGGATTCGTGATCCTGTCTTTTGTCCTCTTTCTTTTGTTCTTTTTGTTTTAGGGAAACATCACACCTCGATGTATCAAATCCCCTTCTGTCCATGATTTGTCTATTCATTCGTATTTCGGTTCCTCCTTTTTCTTGGTCCTTCTTTTAATTTCGAAACAATGTATCTCAGACCCTTCCTCGGAGACCCCTTCCTGAGAGACCCCATCTTGTGACGTCGTCTCTGGACTTACTTCACTCTCTCCGTTGATAACACTCGTTAAATTATAGATCAGAAAGAGTAAGAAAAACTACACATATTTATATTTAAAAAGACGTCTTTAACCTTGTTCGTATAAAACAGCAGTTGAATGTATCAAATAAAGCGATTGAGTAGTTACCGACCTTAAAGCAAAGAAAGTTGTATAACCCTAAATATTTTTATTAACTGATTTTTGATAATTAATATTTTATCAATTTTACTTAATATTTTACTTCTAAAATTCGTTGATTTTACTAATTTCCGACCTTTTGTGCAACTACCACATAGGTTTCTAGTAAAAGTACAACTGGTCAAAGGAGAATCGGTTAATGACACGAAGTTGATCCTGTGAGGAAATGAGATTAAAACGGTAGTGGAAGTATTAGGCAGTAACGAGTCTCTCGGAAATTCGGTGAAACCATGTGTTCATTCAGTTCCAGAGGATAGACATCGTAGACCTTAGTTCTTTCTTGTAGACTCGTCCTTTGCAATAGACCGAGGAGAGGAATTTGTCTGTTCAGGGAATAACATCGTTTTATATGGACCTTAGAAGGGTCACGACACCTTTAAGATTGGAGACGAAGGTGTGCCTAAGTGAGGTAATGGGTAGGTGAGTCGATGTAGGACGTGACGGAAAGACATACGGTCGAAACTTTTAAACCCCTCCACTAGATCTGTGTTTTGTGTTCTTCATGACTTAAAGGTGTCTTACGTTAGGTAAGACAGTGAATCCTGTTACCCTCCCGTACTTGACGTTCTACTCAGTACCCTCGAATTGGTGACGGAGGAGGGAATTGTTGAGTCCCGAAAAGTTTCTTCAGCCCCGAGATGACATGGACACTATGTTCGGGATTCCTTCTCCCCTGAAGGATAAGTAGAGAAATTCACCTGGTCGAGTGATCCGACAGTGGGGTTATCGAGGTGGGGGTAAAGGGGTAAATAAAGGACGAATGGTCAGGAATGATGAAATAAATAAGGAACCGGTAATAAATATCGGGGGTCGGGTGGAGATATCAACGAAAAACACGGTAGAGTAGACCCGTCGGAAGTTTTAAGGGAATCAATAAAAACTGGAATCGAAAGTTAGTCAGACCAAAACAAACGAGAAAGGGGTAGGTATTTTCTTTTTTTTTCGTTTTGAGGTATTTTATATCGATAGATCTCAGAAAAACTGTTTCTACCTGTCGGGGTTCAAGTTGATTTGTAGGTTTGGGAAAACTTCAACTTTTGTTTTCATATTTATTATTTAGTCGGTCTCATATTTATAAACTAAGTTTAATAGACTCTTTGATAGACATCGGTACGACTTATACTTAACAGTGTAAGTTGATTAAACCCATTTTCGAAAAAAGGAAGAAAAGTGTCTTACCTCTACACGTACTTAACACTTTGACGACTTAAACAAGGTTTAACCTTTCTCTCAACCTTTCTCTTTTTATTCCTCCGTCGTTCATCCACCATCTTCGTAACAACATCGTCAGAAAGACCTTTGAACAAAGGTAACGATTTTACTCGTGTGGTGAAGTTGATCAACCGTCCTAAAGCGTCTCCGTCAAAATGTTCTAATGGTCTACAGTAAACATCGACACAAACTTTTAATTATAATACTTTTACGTGGGACAACGACAGTAGATTAAACTAGAAAGTTCCGTTTAGATCGTGTCTACTCATCGTTGTTTTGTATGACTGTTTTTGACCTTGTTCTCTCTCGTCTGAATCTTGAAAGACTCTACTACTTTATAATGTTTGAGTAAGAGGTCTAATACTTGAAGACGGAAAAGGTAAAACAAGTCAAGTCACGTTTTCGTCTGGAGATTCTCTCAGGGTCACCTACTGGGTTGTGTTATCGTACTGATTTCGTTATGTGATCATTTCGTTTATAGGGACACCCATACAGGTTATTTTAGGAATGATCACTGTCGACTAATGTACCTGAAATTAATTCATTTATTCGATGTATTTAAGGATTCTTACGGATAAGTACGGATTATTCATAATAACCGGAGTGAAAAACATACTTACTTGATTTCAGTCCTCGACCTTTGGTTAGGTCACCATGAACCCGACTCGGAAGGACAGACCTGAACTGTTCGAGTGGTACCCATTGAAGACCTCTAGAAGGTCCACTATTACCACGACATCGTAGGTTGTGGTCCGAAGGTGTGGAGTTCAACCCTCCAATACACATCCTCCTGACGTCTCCTGCTACCCGGAAACACGTTTCTCCTGGAGATAATTCCTGTTTCAGTCTCCGTGTCTTCAGTTCAATCCTCGGTCCCAGATCTCCGGTTCTCGTAACTATGGAGACCGGAACGAACAACAGTACTGGACCAAAATAACGCTAGTTTTTGGTTACGACTCCTGTCAGGAACGGACTCCTGTATAATTTTCTTCAAGAACGGTGTGTCAGGTAATCAGTCCCGAAGAGAGTTTCTTATATGTAACAAAGAGGTTTTCCTAAATGTTCAATGAGAATTTTTAATTATATTCGTATAAACCCTACTAGACCTACTGGTCACTGGTTTAAACAAACACAAATACTGACGTAACTACGGTTTTCCTTGTCCAAAAATTAACAGAGTCTTGTTGACTTCTCTTACATTATACATTAACTATCCTTTAGTCAGGACTTATAAGTAACCTTTCTGACTACGACTTCGACTTCGAGGTTATGAAACCGGAGGACTACGATTCTTGACTGAGTACACTTTTCTGGGACGACGACCCTTTCTGACTTCCGTCCTCCTCTTCCCCTACTGTCTCCTACTCTACCAACCTACCGTAGTGGGGGAGCTACCCGAACTCAAACTCGTTCGAGGTCCTCTACCACTACCTGTCCCTCCGGACCGCACGACGTCAGGTGCTTACGTACTGACTTGCTGTTGCAGTCTTACTTCCGATTCGTTTCAAAGACACCATTTCTCTCTTTTCGTTTTAAAAATTTTTCTCTTTCTTTTGAACAGTGTGTCGTGTATCACTACATCTGTATGGTTGTAGTCTTCTTGGTATTATCAAATATGGACCAATTATGACTTTGGAAACCTTATTCTTGATTAAATTCCAAATAACATGTCAATTCAGTGAGTACTTGTGGTGTAAAAAGTCCGGGAGATATTATGTACCAATTTAATTCGTTTTTTCTCCTGTAAAACTATTTACACTTCTTGATGGATTGTATCCTGTCTATGCGTCGGACTGAAGTTCTTCTTGATCGAGGTCTTTGATCTTTTAATGAGTATTGAGACTGTCCTTGGAGAGTGAGGGTCCAGAGACGAGACTGGTGACTGAGAAAGAGACGAGAGAGGTGAGGAAGTGGTAAGAGAAGAGACGAGTATCGGACATTACGTTTTATACTGACAGGTATCGATGGGTCGACCACAATTGTCCAGGTACTCTCCTTACACAAGGAATTGGGAACTAGATTCAAAGGTCACTTACCTGATCCAGTTGGACTCAGTTTATAAGAGTGGTTTTACTTCGTTCGTTTCCGACTCCCGTCTCAATGATAAAATATGTGTTTGTTGACGACCCTCGGTGTGTGGATGGTATTTAATTGTGCCCCGTCAATTCTTTCAGCCACTTTTGACCTGTCTAGAGAGGTTTTTACAAACGTGATTTACTTTGTATCCCCAACACCCAAAAACACGTCAAGTGTTTCTGGTTTTTTTTTTTGAAACTTAGATGTTTTAGAACTTTTGTGACGAAAGAATATTGTCCTAATGTTATTTAAGAATTGGTCAAAAGTAAAAAATTTTCCAATTCATACTTATGAGTAGTTGATATAAGAAGAGAAGGAGATTTCAAAGGTACAGAACATTCCAGTGGTTCTGTCTACCCAGTACCGCCTCTTAAGACTGTTTTATACCAGGTGACCTCCTCCCTTATAGTTTGGTAAAGTCATAAGAACGAAACTCTTGGGGTACTCATCATACTTTTCCGTTTTTCTATACTGTGACTTTCTACTTAAGGGGTCCGGTCATCCACGGGTTTTACGATGACCTCTTCTCGTCTCTTTATAGAGGTATTTCTTCCTTCTCCGACTCGGTTTCACTTTTGTTATGGGTCGACGCCTCCATAGACCACCACCTTCATTCCAGGTTACGACGCTTCTTGTTATAACGTATTCTTTGACCTTACAATCCAGGTACTTAGTTCCATTTAACCTTCACCAGTTTCCTCTACCGTTCTCACTTGTAGCTGTAAAATTCTTAGTCACTTGATTTTACCTGACCTTACCTGCTTAAATCAAGTCTTCTGGTAATATAGATGATGACACCCGTTCTTAGGGAATCTTCTTTACCCCATCGGGAGTATCAGTTGTTTTCTCAAGCTTTACGTCATTAACCCACGTTAGAGTTTTTACTGTCTTACTAGAGACAAGCAAAGGTTCGATTGGTAAGTCATCGTCTTATTAGGTTCAGATACAGGGTTGGTGATTACGGTTTCTTCGACTTCAACTTGCCAAGATACTTCTGGATGTTCTGGAAGATCTTGATTATGGTTTTTTTCTTCAGAAAAAGTAGTATACCCAAACCTTACGTTTTCATCCTTCAGTTCACTAAGACTCTCATTGTTCGTTTTAAACGGAACCTCATGTTTTACTCGTCCCGTTTCGGACTGTCTCAAAACAGTTCTCTTGCGTGACCAGTATTTTTTTATGGGAGAAGGTTATTGTGTTCTCTTCTGAGGTGTGTACCTGTAGTGGTCTACCTACTGTGTTTTTAGTCTAACTAATATAAGAAACGTCGGTTTCTACCTCTTCGAGATATATCAGTCGTTTTCGTTCTGGTCCTCGACTGACACTGAGTCTAGTACTTGAGGAATAACGGTGTAAGTCTGAATTTAAACTTCTTTCATCCCTTTTGGAGATGTGACAAGTCAATACTGGATTTAGTTTAAGGAATGCTATTATGTCCCTGATCTAGCCTATCTGTCTCACAGACTTCTTGATACCTGTCTCCAAGTACTGTAACTTCTCCTCCGTCAATAGTTCTGGTAGGGGTTCTTCTTCTTTACGTTTTACCGTTTTCTCAACAGACTTCTCGGGAATGTTTATCGACTCTTTTCTTCCCTTCACTTTCCGTTTCCTGTTTTCCCTTCTATATGGGTAGACTTACGTCTCAAAGTTTCTTATCTTTCCTCTCTATTCTTTCGGAAGGATTCACTAGTTACGTTTCTTTATTTTCTTTTGTTGTCTTACCCTTCTGATCTCTAGAGAAGTTTTTTTAATCTCTATGGTTCCCTTATCAAGTACGTTTTCACCCGTATTGTTTCCTGTCTTTGCCATGCCTGAATTGTCTTCGTCTTCTATACGTTCTTTTGTGTCTTCATATGTTTTTCTAGAAGTGCTGGGTCTATTGGTGCTACCACACTAGTGAGTGGATGTCGGTCTGTAGGACCTTACACTTCAGTTCACCCGGAATCCTTCATACTGATGTTTGTTTCAATCACCTCCACTACCTTAAGGTCAACTCGATAAAGTTTAGGATTTTCTACTACGAAACTTTCACTACGTGAGTCATACTATCGTTTAGACCTTTTGAGTCATCACGTCTTGACCTTTTTCCAGTCAAAAGTAAGGTTAAGGTTTCTTTCCGTTACGGTTTCTTACGAGTTTGATGGTGTGTCAATGTGAGTACAGTGTACGATAGTTTCATTATAAGTTTAAAGAGGTTCGATCTGAAGTTGTCATACACTTGGCTCTTGAATGTCTACAAGTTCGACCTGAAGCTTTTCCACCTCCTTGGTCTCTAGTTTAACGGTTGTAAGCAACCTAGTATCCCTTTCGTTCTCTTAAGATCTTTTTGAAGATAATGACGAAGTAACTGATGTGATCTCCGAAACTGACACACCTAGTGTTGTTTGACACCTTTTAAGAGTTTCTCTACCCCTTTGGTATGGTGGAATGGACAGAGGACTCTTTGGACATACGTCCAGTTCTCCGTTGTCAATCTTAACCTGTACCTTGTTGTCTGACAAAGTTTTAATCCTTTCCTCATGTAATTAAGACATATAACAGACGAATAAATTGACGATACGTCTCATGTGGTACATTTTACGACCCGACTTACTTCGTGTTCGACCTTAGTTCTAAAGGTCCTATTTATACTTATTGAAGTCTATACGTCTACTGTCGTGAGTATACGTCTTTCACTTCTCCTTGATTTCTCGGAAAACACTTCACTTTATTCACTCACTTTTTCGACCGGATTTTAAGTTGTAAGTTTTTTGATTCTAGTATCGTAGACCAGGGTAGTAAAGTACGGTTTATCTACCCTTTTGAAACCTTTGTCACTCTCTGAAATAAACCCCCCGAGGTTTTAGTGACTTCTACCACTGACGTCGGTACTTTAATTTTCTGTGAACGAGGACCCTTCTTTACTATACTGGTTGGATCTGTCGTATAACTTTTCGTCTCTGTAATGAAACAACTGTTTCCAGGTATATCAGTTTCGATGCCAAAAAGGTCATTAGTACATACCTACACTCTCAACCTGGTATTTCTTCCGACTCGTAACTTCTTGACTACGAAAACTTGACAGTCCAACCTCTTTTGAGAACTCTCTGGGAACCTGGGGTTCTAGTTTGGTCAGTTAGTACTTCTTATAGTTAGGACTTATAAGTAAGCTTCCTGGTTATGACTTCGACTTCGAGGTTATGAAACAGGTAGACTACGCTTTTCAGTTGAGTAACCTTTTCTAAGACTACGACCTCTTCTGACTTCCGACTTCCTCTTCTCCCTCGTCCCCTACTCTACCAATCCATCGTAGTGGCTGAGTCACTTGTACATAGACTCGTTTGAGATCCTCTATGACTTCCTGTTCCTTCGACGTCAGGTACCACAGTGTTTCTCAGTCTGTACTGACTCGTTGACTTGACGTTGTTAAAACATTTATTCAAATAAACATAGTAAAAAAATTCTAAAATGTATATTCACTATGGTATACTATAAACGGAAAGAGACAAACTAAATAAAGTGAGTTATACTGTTAGAGATCCAGGAAGACGACGACGATGACGACGACGATTCAGCGAAGTCAGTACAGGTTGAGACACGTTGGGGTATCTACCGTCGAGTGGTCCGAGGGGGTAGGAACCCTAAGAGTTCCGTTCTTGTGACCTCACTAAACGGTAAAGGAAGAGGTTAGATCCAGGAAGATACAAAGTCGTTTACCTCAATCAAGTAGGAAAATTACCGACTCATTATAAGGTAACACATTATACATGGTGTAAAAGAAGTAGGTAAGTAGACAGTCACTTGTAAATCCATCGAAGGTACAGAACCGATAACATTTCTTTCAACGTCACTTGTAACCCCCACGCACACAGAAAAATTTAATATCTAAAGAGGTTTATATACGGGTCTTCACCCTAACGACCCAGTATACCATCAAGATAAAAATCAAAAAATTCCTTGAGGTACGATAAAAGGTATCACCGATGTGATTAAATGTAAGGATGATTCTTATATCCTCCCGAGGGAAAAGAGGTATGAGAGGGGTTATAAATATTAAACATCTGAAAAACTCCTACGGATAAGACTGACCAGACTCCACTATGAAGTAACATCAAAGGTAAACATTAAGAAATTATTAATACCTACAACTCGTAGAAAAGTACACGGATAACTGTTAAACATACAGAAGAAACCTCTTTACAGAGAAATCTAGAAGACGGGTAAAAACTAATCCAACAAACGAAAAAATAATAACTCAAATATTCGACAAACATATAAAACCTTTAATTAGGGAACAGTCATCGTAACAAACCTTTATAAAAAAGGGTAAGACACCCAACAGAAAAGTAAAATAAATACCAAAGGAAACGAAACGTTTTCGAATATTCAAACTAATCAAGAACAAATAAAAAAGAAAATAAAGATAACAGAACCCTCTGACTGAATACCTTAGTAATCACGTTAAATACAGTCTCTTATAAAACGGATACAAGAGAAGATCCTTATACCATAGTATAGTATAACTTCAGAAATTGGGTAAAACTCAAAAACACATACAGTACTCCCTCCCAAGATTGAAGTAACTAAAGGTACGTCCACAAGTTAAAAGGGTTGTGACGAACGATTTCTCTGACAGAAAAGAATAAAATATAACAACGGAAGAAATGACTTCTAATTAACTGATTTCACCACACTCAAATAAAGAACCGAGAGATAAGACAAGGAGACTAGATACATAGACAAAGACGACGTTTTGGTCACAAACCTAATGACGTCGAAACATCATAACTGACTTCAGACCCTCCTAATACGGAGGTTCGAATAAGAAAAGGGAGTACAAGCGAAACCGTCAATACCTAGAAAACAACAAGGGACATTTAAAATCTTAATAAAGAAACTCAAGACACTTTTACAGTACCCATTAAACTATTTCCATCTTAATTTAGATATCTAACGAAACCCATCATATCGATAAAATTACTATAATTAACGAGTTAAGTTCTCGTACCCTATAAAAAGGTAAAGAAACTTAGTATAGGTTAAAGGAAATAGTCACAAAGTATCAAGAGTTCAGAGAGTTGAAGAACGAATCCAAATAAGGATTCATCAAAAAAAGAAAACCTACCTTAAAAGTTTCCCTAAAAAAAAAAATGAAAGAGAAAGACTATAAAGTACCAATCACGTTTTTTGACATTGTATAAAGATATAGAATTGGGACATAGGATCGACTTACAGTAGGTGTATATTACTTCTTACAGAACAGAAGATTTTATATCTGTAATTTACAACATAGTATTTACACAATTATAAAATACCAAAGTGTCATGACTTCTTCCTTGTTTTCGATAGAAAAGTTACTGGTCCTTCCTGTTACCGTTTCCGCAGACCTGGAGACCTTTCTCCAGGAAGTTCGAGGTCAATATCGACGACGAGTGTAATTATTTAGATTTTGGACTTTAGGTCTCAAAATGTGAAGTCGACACTTATCAAACTGTTTAAGTTTGACTCAGTTATGGGATGTCCTACTTACACTCTTTGATAAATTAAGTAAGAGTTAAAGATGTTGTTAATACTAGTCACTTTCATAAGAACAATTAGACTCTAAAGAAAATCCACTCTTATCACCGAACAAATATATGATTTCTGTAAGGTAGGATCCTAAAGGAAGAAATATTAGTAAAGTCGGGTTCAAAGACGGGAACCCTTAGACCATTACTCACAAGATACAGATAAACTGAAAATATTTAAATCCTCTAATGAAAAAACAAAGATAGGACCTCAACAGAACCACACATCAATAAACGATAATTATAAATTTGTATAAGAATTGTCCGATAGGGATTACTTGTTATGAAAATGTTTTACGTAATAAGAAATCGGTAAAATACGTATTTCTTTTAGATTCAACACATATATTAGATCTTACTACACTTTTAGACTTGGTGATCGGTAGATCATTTTATGTCATAAAGATGAGAAGAAGATTTATTACAATCACTAAGAGTCCTGGGAAATACAGGAATTTTGGTAACTTCTGAAGTTTTCTTAAGAAATACACAATGTGGATAACTATAAATGGAGTAATCTTTAACTTTGATAAATTCTTTATAAATGGACAAATAAACTCTTACTGTTATCATTTGGGTTACGGATAATTGTATCTGTATAAATTACTTTTTATTGGTAGAAAAAGTCTTCTTTCTTTAAAATCACATCTCTTACCGTAATTAAAAAGTGAAACGTTTCAAAAAGTTACAGACCGAACTGTCTTCTGTCGACCTAAAATTATAGACAAAGACATAAGTCAGACAAGATTATACAATAAAAGTAACATCATATACTTCCTTTATGTCGAATTAAGTCTATATCGACCCCTTTCTTTCACATAAAATGATCCGAAAGGTCTATTAACTCCGATAAGGAGGATCTATAGTTTCGTTTTAAGATGTTCACCATCGAAGAATTTCTAAAAGACGTCACATTTTAGATTTTGATGGAGTCACTTGACATACATCAGAATAATGTAATTTTAGAAAACCAGACAGAACGTGAGACCTGTGTAGAAAATTAGTAAGTACTAGAATGTCACAGTATGTAACCAATAAAGTTTTTATAACCAAAGGACTTAACACGTTTAAAGGGTTTACAACTGTAATATAATAATATGTTATAGTTTCTTAGTGTAAAGAGTAGTCTTTTCTGAAATTCATAATCCTTCGAGAATTCGAATATCAACTTTTATGTTTAAAAGGTTAAAAGTATAGAAACGAACTTACAAGATCAAAATAATTGTCGTTTACGACAGTCAACCAAAGGAAATTCTCTACCTGAACGAAGTAGACAAAAAACAAAAACACAAACAAAATCTTTTACAGACGGTTTATGGGTTCAGTTTTGTTGGATTCAAATTTAGAGTTAATAAGAAAGTTTATTTTTACTACAAAGTACCCTTTTCAGTCAACAAGTCGAGTGTTTGTCAACCTACGAAAATGAAGGGGTCTCTGTTAGTAGTATAAAATTACGTAGTCTTTACGAAATTCATAAAGGGTAAGATAATGTACTTTACAATGTTTGTGAGTTCCCAACTCTAAATTATTTTAAGTATTAAGTAGTCCCTGTAACAATCCACTTTGACCGGAGAAAAAATTGGTATTTACACACCGTTCCTTCTTACGTTACCGACGTTCATACCAAACCACGGTGGTGAAACTCAAAAAGGACTCCATGGGGGAAAATGAGTAGTAACGAAAACAGGGTTGTCACGTTTACAGTCATGTCACTTTTTCTGTTTGAACTATATTACTAGAATTGTTGAACTGTTTAACAATAATAATAATCTTACCTCTATACACTTTGTTACTAAAAGTTTGGTATTAGAAGTAGCAGGACCCTGAGTCTCTGTCCACCGATAGAATACTATAAATATTGTACCCATCTTCATTCTATATACTGTTGTCGTTGTGTTTTACTCTCTCCCTTTATTTACCGAATTTGTGAACGTAACAAACCTTTCACTTTATCTGGTTAAATTCCATCTGACATCGTTCGGCTCTTGCATATAACATTGGAGCTGCTATTAGTAATTTTGTTATTACCTTTCGACGACGACGATTCGGCAAAGTCAGCACAGGCTGAGACACGCTGGGGTATCTGTCGTCGGGTGGTTCGAGGGGGCAGGGACCCTAAGAGGTCCGTTCTTGTGACCTCACTCAACGGTAAAGGAAGAGGTTTACGTTTCGATAAATCGGTTTTACATTATCTTCTCTATTGTACAACATAAAAATTTTAAAACGAATACACCGTTTTTTTTTTCAGTCTTTTCAATTCTAATTTCTTTTTCAGTCCTTTTTTCTTGTTTACTCTGTTTACCTTTTATTTAGTTTTTTATTATCTTGTTCAATGGATTTTCTTTTCTTTGTCTATACAATGTTATTATTACGATTATTACTGACTCTAAGGTCCGTGACACGATCTGTGAAGTGTACTTATAAAGTAACAGAAGAGTGGTTAAGTTATCCGTTCATAATGATAGAGGTAAAATAATGACTATCCTTTTGACTCCGAAAATCATTCCTCGTCTCAGTCGAAATCTTAGTGTCAACGGACTGGTGTTTTGAGTTCAAAAATTGGTAAAACCATCATACAAAGAGAAACCCAATATTTCTTTTTGGTTCTGAAACCTGTCTGTTTCGATGTTTCACCACTTAAAGAGACGTGTTACCTTTGTACAATTATCATACAAGTCAAATGATATTATGTTTCTTTCGATTACATCCATGTATATACATATATAGACATATATCCACATATATGTATATGTGGATTTCTACATTTTGTGTTATTTATATTTACTCTATGTTCATTTTTGAAGGGACCACAAAGTTTATTTTATTTTTAAAGGGACCAGGGAGTCTGTCGTTTCTTAGGTGGACGTCACGTCCTCTGGACCTAAGTCAGGGATCCAACCCTTCTAAGGGGACCTCTTCCCGTACCGTTGGGTGAGGTCATAGGAACGGACCTCTTAGGGGTACCTGTCTCCTCGGACCACCCGATGTCAGGTACCCCAACACAGTTAGTCTGTGTTGAATCACTGATTCGTGTGTTATGTCCAAACATATATTACAGGGGAAGTATCTAGTGTTGAAACAGTACCGCTTCTCTGAACGTTTTGAGTCACTTCGATACTGGAACGGCACGTCCCGGTCGTTTTTGTCTACCCAGTATACTTCTCAAGACTGTTTCGTACCAGGTGACCTCTTCCTTTACCGTTGGGTGAGGTCATAAAAATAGACCTCTAGAGGTGCCTGTCATTCTTTTACGTTTTTCTATACTGTAGTCTTCTACTTGGCAGGTCCAACCTTCTATAGGTTATACGCTGACCCTTTCTCGTCTCTCGTTAATGGTTATCGAGGTCATTCTTATTGTTCTGACCTGGTTTCGTCCTTACTGTGAGTCAACACCTACATAGACCACCACTTTCATTTCAGGTCACGATATTTCTTGTTATACCGTATCCTTGGACTTTACAATCCAGGACTTAGTTCCATTTGACCTGTACCAGTTTGTTCTCTACCGTTCTAACTTGTAACTGTAGAACCCTTAGTCACTTAATTTTACCTGTCCTTACCCACTTAAATTAAGTCTACTGGTAATATAGATGATGACATCCGTCCTTAGGGAATCTTCTTTACCTTATCGGGAGTATCAGTTGTTCTCAGGTGTTACGTCAACAACGAATCAAGAATTCAACACAGATTGAGAAAACGTTAGGGTGCTTGGTATCGGGTGGTCCGAGGTGACAGGTACCCTAAAAGTTCCGTTCTTATAACCTCACCCAACGGTAAAGGTAGAGGTGGTTTTACATCATGAACGGACGTCAGAGTTTTTGTTGTCTTATTAGAGACATAGAAAGGTTCCGTTTCGTAAGTTATAGTGTCATTAGGTTCAGATACACGGTTAGTGTCTCAGTTTCTTTGACTTCAACTGACCAAGATACTTCTTGATGTTGTGCCGGTTCTTGATTGTGGTTTTCTGTAGAAAAAGTAGTATACTCCAACCTTACGTTTTCATCCTTCAGTTCTCTATAGGTCTAATTGTCCGTTCAAACCGGAACCTCATGTTTTACTTTGTCCCTTTCCAACTGTCTCAAAACAGTTCTTTTGTGTGACCAGTATCGTTTGTTGAAAAAGGTTGTTGAGTTCTGTCCTGAGATGTGTAGTGATCTACCAGTCATGACTTTAGTCTTACTAATACAAGAAACGTCGGCTTCAATCCCTTCGAGATGTATCAGTCCACGACAATAGAAGTAACGGAGGTGGTTTCAGACCAGAGTCTAGTTTGTTGTCCCTCCCTTATGTCGGGACGGGTAGTTGTCTTTTAACCTAATTTCTATTGATTCGTACCGGGATTCTTAGACGGAGGTTACGCCCTCTGGACCCAAACTAAGGACCCAGCCCTTCTAGGGGACCTCTTCCTTGACCGTTGGGTGAGGTCATAAGAACGGATCTCTTAGAGGTACCCGTCTCCTCCGACCGTTCGATGTCATGTGCCCCAGTGTTCTCAGCCTGTGTTGAATCACTGATTTGGTGGTGGTGGTGGTGGTTCGTACCGGGACGGGCAGTTTCGTTCTGGGTCAAAAGGGGTGTCAGTCAGAGAGGGTAGTCCTTCGAAGGTGTTCGGAGAATAGGAATAGGAAGTCTCCCGTCTGTCTTACTTTTGGTGTCAGTGTCTTTTGATTGTTTAGACTAGTGCCCCAGTGTTTCTCAACCTGAGATGACTTGACTACGTCAGTCATCTTTGTTCTGGACTTGGCCGTCACCGAGTGTAGTACTCGAGGAATAACTTTCACAATCGGTAAGTCAGTACTGACTGAGAGACACTGGGGGACCTGACATCGGGTGGTCCTTAAGAGGTCCGTTTTTATGACCTCACCCATTGGTAAGGAATGGGGTCCCTTAGAAGGACTGGGTCCGTAGTTTGGATCCAGAGGACGTAACGTACCCCTAATAAACGTGAGACTCAGTGGTCTCTTCGGAGGAATCAAATTAATTTTTTTTTTTTTTTTTCATTTCGAATTTAACTTCTTTCATCCCTTTTGGTGATCCAGTAAGTCCTTCTTGGATTTAGTCTAGGGAATACTAATGTGTCACCTCCACTTCTTATCTAATTCCTTAATATAGACCATCTGTCTCACGGACCTCTTAATACCTGTCTTCAAACATTGTAATATGTCCTCCGCTATTGGTTTTGGTAGGGTTCTTTTTCTTTACCTTCTTCTGTTTCACAAATAGACTCCTCTGAATTATTTACCGACTCCTTTCCTCTCCTCGGTTTACGTTTCTGTTTTCCCTTTCTGTATGGGTTGACTTTCGTCTCGAGGTCTCTTATCGTTCCTCTCTATTCTTCCGAAAGAATTTACTTATTACGTTTCTTTACTTCTTTTTGTTAACTTACCCTTTCTGATCTCTATAGAAGTATTTAACCTCTATAGTCACCTTATAAAGTACGTTCCTACCCGTGTTATTTCCTGACTTTACCATCCCTGGATTGTCTTCGTCTTCTCTAATTCTTCTCCATGGTTCTTGTGTGTCTTCTTGATATGTCCTTTCTAGAATTACTGGACTTATTGGTATAACCAGATTAGTGAGTGCATCTCCCACCTCAGTGAGTAGGACCTCACACCTCAGTTCACCCGGAATCCCTCGTAATGTCACTTGTTTCGATCATCTCCACTACCCTAAGGTCGACTTGATAAATTTTACGGCTTTCTACTACGATAATTCCACGATGTGAGTTGTACGGTCCTTTAAACCTTTTGAATCGTCACCGGTGTCCTGACCTTTTCTAGTCAAAAGTAAGGTTATGGTTTCTTCCTGTTACGGTTTCTTACAAGTTTGATGGTATGTTAAACGTAAGTAAAGTGTATGATCGTTCCAATATGAGTTTTAGGAAGTCCGATCCGAAGTCGTCATACACTTGTTTCTTGAAGGTCTACATGTTCGACTCAAAACTTTTCGGTTCTCCTTAGTCTCTAGTTTAATGGTTGTAAACAACCTAGTACCTCCTTTGTTCTCTCAAGGTCTTTTTTTTTTTTAAATGAAGACAAAATTACTGATACACTTCTGAAATTAATACATCCAGTGTTGTTTGACACCTTTTGAGAATTTCTTTGTCCTCATGGTATGATGCAATAGACAGAGGACTCTTTTACATGTCCATTATGGACTGACCAAGTTTTAGCCCTTTACTTATGTTATCCGATACATGACAATTGGACGAATAAATTGAAGACACGTATCATGTAGTACGTTTTACGGTCCGATCCTGTTTAGTGTTCGATTTTAGTTCTGACGACCCTTTTTTATAGTTGTTGGAGTCTATACGTCTACTATGGTGAAATTACCGTCTTTCACTTGTCTTTGATTTCTCGGAGAACTACTCCCACTTTCTCCTCTCACTTTTTCGACCGAACTTTAAGTCGTAAGTTTTTCGATTCTAGTACCCTAGACCAGGGTAGGGAAGTATCGTTTATCTTCCCCCTTTTCACCTTCGTCACTGTCCAAAAGGAAACAACCCGAGGTTTTAGTGACTCAATCACTGACGTCGACTTTTCGATACTCTACTCCCAGGTAAAGGAACGAAGCTGCCCTTTCCTTAGGGCCACAAGGGCAACGTGGAGTTCTCCTCCACCAGAGTTGAACTTTCAGCTCTCCTTGAGGTCCCCACCGTCGCATAATTGTTCGTCTCTGTAGTGAAACGGTTGTTTACAGGTATATCAGTTTCGATACCAAAAAGGTCATTAGTATATGTTTACACTCTCAACCTGGTATTTCTTCCGACTCACGGTTTCGTAACTACAAAAGTTTAACACCACGACCTTTCTGGGAACTCTGAGGGTACCTGGTGTTCTTCTAGTTTGGCCAGTTAGGGTTTCCTTTAGTTGGGACTTATAAGTGACCTTCCTGACTAGGACTTCGGTTTCGAGGTTATGAAACCGGTGGACTACGCTTCTCGACTGAGTAACCTTTTCTGGAGCTACGACCCTTTCTAACTTCCGTCCTCCTTTTCCCCTGCTGTCTCCTGTTCTACCAACCTACCGGAGTGCCTAAGTTACTTGTACTTAAACTCGTTTGAGGTCCTCTATCCCTTCCTATCCCTTCGGACCGTACGACGACAGGTACCTCAGCGTTTCTCATCCTGTGTTGACTCACTGACTTGTTGTTATATTACATAGACACCTATATATAGATAACTAGGTATAGATAGAGATGGATAATCTGGTCTCGGACTGTAACTTTCTTGCGAAGAAAACTTTGTTAATGTATATATATATATATATATATATATATATATATCCTAACTAAAATGAACTTAGTATTAACAAAAAATTTAATCAAAGTTTTCCAAAATTTTAGATCACTGTCTTTTGGTATTTTAATCAAGTTACATTTTGGTCAAGCATAAAAAAGTCTGTAATCTAAAGAACCTCAAATCTGTGAAACTCCCTTTTTTGAACTCTTTCTCTTTATCACTTCAATTTCTTGTCGTGCACACGACACGATTCAACGGAGTCAGTACAGACTGAGAAACGCTGAGATACCTGATGTCGGGTCCTTCGAGGAGACAGGAACTCTAAGAGGTCCGTTCTTATGACCTCACCCAACGGGACGGGAGGACGTCCCCTAGAAGGACTGGGTCCCTAGTTTGGGAGCAGAGAATACAGAGAACGTGACAGTCCGTCCAAGAAATGGTGATCACGGTGGACCCTTCGGGGTATCTTGTCGTATCTATATACAATATTAATGACGTAACGACAAGAAATCCAAATCTCCAAACATTACTAAAGACATATCGAATTAAAGGAGTAATGAAATAGTAAAAGTGAACAAACCCCCATATAGGTCTCTTACGGTACACGAGTCAACAGACGGAGAAAAGAGACTTTCGGTCTTTATTCTGGTAAGAATAAATGGGAGTGGTAAACCTTTCGTGGCTATGGACACCAGTCAGTTAATATTTTGACTCACTTATATACTTATAGGTCTTCGTCAAATTTATAAGGACTGAACGTCCCCAGGTCGGGACCACCTAGGTCCCTTAAGCTTCCCACCTGCCTCAACCGCCCCTTTTGTAAATAAATAATTATATTCTAATCTAATCCTTCTTTAGCACATCATCCTTCTAATTCACCTCTCTTCTCCGACTAATTGAACCCAATGCACCTTTTGGTTATTTCAAGGTCTGTTCCTCGAGCGTGGTAGATGCAATCCGACTGCCGCGGGGAAACTTATAGCCTCTCACGGGGCGGAACCCGAGAGAGAGAATACCTAGAATTTTCGACCCTGTTCATTCATCTGTATCACTCAGAGGTGCGAGGTCTACCCTTAAGTCGGACTTTAATCTCATTTCTCCTCTGTGCCCCCTTTGGTCAGATCGCTGACCGAGAGGAAGATAACAGGAAGTTCCGGAAAATATGTAAACTAATGTGTATCTCTAGTTACCCATTACGTTTTAATACATCGTAATCGTCGGGTCTGAGAAAGACATATAGAAAAACACATGTTTTCCAGAGTCCCCTAAATGTAATAGAAGACCGGTTCTGCGAACAATTGTGAAAAACCGAGAGAAGGAATTACTTACAATTAAAGCAAAGGGGATTCACAAAAAGAAATTAGACGTAGAGGAATTTCGCGATTTCAATGTAGAGGTTTCTTCTTTCCACGTCACCCAATATTGTTTCTTCCATGAATTGAATTTCTAGATTACAACGATTATGGTCCAGATGATGAACAAAAAGATATATGGTTGATATAGATTTTTATTGCCTATACTTTTAAACCGTCGTTCATAACCGAGTTATTTACTTTGAAAATTAGTCAGGATAAGATTACTAAAACTGAGGAGTCTTCGGGGATGTAAGGATCCTACAAAATTCGAAGGACACGGAGGACACCAGTCCTCCGGAGTTTGTTAGTGTACGCGTCGACATGTTCAGGACGTCGGTCCGATTTTTCGGTAGTCTCCCCAAAAACCTAACTTTGTGAGAAAGTTTACGTCTTCTGATTTCGGGACTTAAATGAAAAAGGTCTCTTACAGTCTTCTCACCTTTTCGTCCGTCTAAGAATAAAAACTCCCCACCTACGAGTCCTTTAAGGTCCCCCTTTTGGACTCCAGACTAATCGGAACGGTAGTCTCGAGACGGCGTACTGGAACAGCACCCACCTTAAGGAGTGTGACCGAGGGCCGTGACTGAGATTCAAGAACTTCTTTATGTAGTAGAATAAGGTAGTAGTACTGGTTTCAAAGTAACCACTTTTTGACTACTCTACTCCCTCTTTCCTACACTCTTAGTTACTGTGTTTATTTTTATAGTTCACTAGGTTTTAGATTAATATGAAGAAATACAAATCAAAACCGTTTATTCTCTTCAACAAACATGGTGAAGAATTCGTAGACATAGGTATCCGTATTACCTCTAAGACCTACTTTCTTATCTGTTAAATCCTAATTATAAATCAGTTCCACCTTATAGGATCTTCCTGACCGACCGACCCACAGAAGACTGTTGTTTGTAAGTCGATTTTAGAAATTTGTTTTGTAAAATATCTTCTCTGTTTTTAAAAAGACCGACTAGATTCAAGACCGACTAGATACGTTAAAACTCTCTATAAAATAAGAGATGTTTGACAAATAGTTATAATGAACAAAGTTACTTATATACGAAGTTTCAGGAACCCTTTTAAGTGGTTTCGGGTCCCATTTCTTATTAAGTTTAAGTCTTATTGATTTGACTTGAGAAACGTGTCAGAAGATTTAAAGTTTAGTGACCACTTACGAGGAAGGTACTCAATGGGAACTTCTTGGTAATCGGGAAGACAGTCAAGTTTAAGGATTACATTCACAAAACTCCGAAGGTGGAACGGGTCGTGATACGATCTAGTGATCCCCTATGTGGACTTCATGTGATAAACGTTTCGGAGGAGTCTATTGGTGTAACGGAAGAACGAAAAGAAGAAGAAACCCTACCAAAACAAGTGGTAGAGGACATGTTATAATACTTGGAGACAGGTATCAAGGAGTCTGTGCGACAATTGATCTAGATCCGGGGACTTAGATAAACAATGGAGATGACACTTAAGTATGTCTTAAAATAAATTCAGTATGGACCGACCAGGTCACAAAAAGGGCTAAGAGAAATCAAATTCGGACTTAAAACGATACTCTTTGACCTCTAAACTCGACGTCAGTCGAGGTCCAGAACAAAAACGACTGGCATATAAAGACCCGTTGACCTGTTGTGGTGGACTTTAGGTCTGTATCGAGACCAGGATTCCTTAACTAGGAAAGAAACAAGAACAAGTCAACGATTCAGTACAGGTTGACGAACGTTGGGGTACTTGACGTCGTGTGGACTGAAGGGACAGGAAGTGATAGAGGGTCTCAAACAAGTTTAAGTACCTGTAACTCAGTCACTACGATAGATTGGTAGAGTAGGAGACGACGGGGGAAGAGGAAACCGGATGTTGGAAAGGGTGGTGGTTCCAGAAAAGGTTACTCGACCGAGAATCGTAGTCCACCGACTTCATAACCTCGAAGTCGAAGTCGTAGTCAGGAAGGTTACTTATAAGTCCTGACTAAAGGAAACTTAACCGACCAAACAAGAGGCACGAGAGGTTTCCTGAGAGTTTTCAGGAGAGGTTGTGGTGTCAAGTTTTCGCAGTTAAGAAACCGCGAGTCGAAAGAAATATCAGGTTGAGAGTGTAGGTATGTACTGGTGACCTTTTTGGTATCGGAACTGATCTACCTGGAAACAACCGTTTCATTACAGAGACGAAAAATTATTAGACAGATGCAACCAGTGTTGAAAGGAAGGTTCCTCGTTCTTGGGATTAAAGTACCGACGTCAGTGGTAGACGTCACTAAGACCTCAGGTTCTTTTCTTTTGGACAGTCACGAAAGTGACCAAGGGGTAGATAAACGGTACTTCACTACCCTGGTCTAGGGAACTAGAATCTAAAACTTACCACTCAAAATTCGGTCGAAAAGGTGAGAGGAGAAAGTAGGAGTAGTTCTCTGAGAAATCAAGGAGAAGTGAAAGACGTTAATCTTACTATAGTAGACGTATAGACTCCAACAACTATAAAGAGGGTCACTAGAACTAAGGTGGAACACTAAATAGATCGGACCGTAAAGGGTATTACATGAGACGTATCTTGAATTTATTAGTCCCACTGTCATATGTCGGAACTACATGCGAAAAGAGTTAAAACTTGGTCAGTCAACAAGATATATTCCAAGATTGACAACGAAGAACTAGACGTATGTCCAAAGAGTCCTCTGTCCATTCTAACAGACCATAAGGGTAGAGAAATTTATAAAAGGTGTCAGATAAGGCTAGGTATGGCAGTTTCTAGTAAAGGAATCCTTTAGTTTTATGTGTAAGGTTTTACCTCTTATTTTGTTCTGATATTTTATAATTCTGTACTATTGACACTGTCTCTCTCGCTCGACACAAAGTTCACTTAGCGTTTCCTTCTTATCTTAAAACTATTCACTTCTACCTTTTTACCTATAAGTAAATAGGAAAACGAGGATAAAGTAGTGGTAAACTTCCACTCTTACTCTTTTTCTATAAACCCTAGTCACTCTTCTGATCGGACAGATCTTTTCTCAAACTATACTACTCATTTCCCTTCACGTAATTATTAAGAACTCACAGATAGTACCACTCCGTCATAATAATCATCTATGCTTATGCTTACACCTATATCTGTTTTAATGTCTATAGTTAATTGTGAATCCGGAAGTCGTCGGGAACCATCATTTTAACCATAACGGGTGTAAAACTTTTGTCTTTTGATGTTGAACTTCAGTACGTGGATTGTTCACCATCACTTCAATCCTCAGTTTAGGTACAGGAATACTGACATTTTAATGAATAATGTATTCCGAATCTATACACAGTCAGACTCGGAATCTTTAATGTCAAAATAGATCTTGTTACGACTTAGTCACCCGTTCGTTTTGTGATTGGGGAGAAACTACAAGTCTCTCCGGAGAGTAAAGGGTACTTCGCGAGGAACACCAATCTGCCCATGTGTCTCGTTGAGTCCTATAAGGCTGGAACCTCTAGAACCGATTTTGTCTTCGGTTGGTCTCTGATGGTAAATCAGTGTCAAACAAATGTCCTACTGTATTAGACTCCAGATTATTGATGTCCCTGTTTGATCTAAGAACGTAATTAGATGAAATGCCTTCTTTTTTATTGGGTCTACACTACTGACATTTATAAACCGAATTACTTGATCACAAGAAAAAGGGAATTGTTAACGATCATTATGACTGAACTGACGGAACCGTTTATCTCTTAGACTTATATAATACAGATTGATGTAGTGTTACAATGATGGATCACCAATTTATATTTGATTGAAAGGTATAATTACAATACTCCCTTATTCTATTATACGGGGACGACAGGTTCAGTGGTTTATTAAAAAACTTTTAACTCAAGTTTAGTTAGAAAAAAGACACTACCAGTCTTAAACATGGACGATTATACATGTGTAATGTTTATAAACAACTCGGAAGAAAAAGAGGAGACTTAAACGAGAAAAGACTTGGTGGAAATTTTTTTTCATCGAAAAGTATGTACATTTTACTATTATCTGTTTACAGAAGACTCACGTGGAAATTCCTGGGAGTTCGTGGTCTGTTTTTGACTACACCGATTACTAAAACAGTATATCCCCGTTTTCGTAGAATCAATCAATATAACTCCTTGATTCTACGAGAGTCGTACGTGACTTTCCAAATTTTCTTTACACTGAGGACTAATGATAAAGGTTCGAATCTTCCTTCCTTTTATTCGGATTTGGTTTCTTCTTGTTTTTGAGATGTGTTGATTCCTCTTTTAACACTTACGGTACCTGATATCTATAGTGTCTTTGTGATTTGTTCCCTGACACTACCCGTCCTCGTCAGTTTCTTCCAAAGTCCTTACACCGTCTACCAGAAATTTGAGGGTCAATAGACGAGGGAAAGGACATTCTCGTCATATGTCTGGGAGAGAACGGACGGAGAAGTACTCACTTGATATAAAGGTGTAGGGTGACGTTACGAACCGAGCCACTGTCATCCTATGTTCAGATACGTTCATTGTGACGTACTGGTTGGTCCTTAAGATCTACGTGTCCACTCCGACAAGCTAGAGAACTCAATGATGGAAGACGGTTCTCTTGTCATACAGAATCTATTCGATGTTTTCGACGGGAATTAGTCGGTCCTTAATGGTCTAGGTGACTCAGTATTTTAATTGTCTCTTGTCTTCGTTCGGTAGCTTACTACCTCTATTACACCGGACTCGTCCACTCCGTTCGTGTTTATTCAACGTACTTATTCACCAGTACTAGGGTCACAGTGGATAAAGACAAACGTAACCTCCAATCCCCTCGGACGTTAATCAACTACCTCCTTCTTTAAGAGTCAGGACCATGCCTCTACCTACCGGAGGAACAGTCACTTTCGACTTTCACTAACTAGACCTTCCGTCGTCACTTCGCTTTACAAGGGTCACCTGTGTTGACACTCGTCACGTAAACGAATAAATGGAACTTACCTCCCTCTCTACTCAATATGAACCTGAGGACACATCACTGTTACTAGTTTAGGTAGGGCACTTCGTTTTAACTTTCCGACCTCTGTGTCCCTTCGTACACCTACCTAGATAACCGTACTCGTGTTCACACATTCAGATACGAAGAGTGTAACTACGGGTTTTCTCTTCTCAGGGAATTATTGGACCGTTTCCAGATGAAAGGAACTAGTCCACGAAAAGAGTCGGTAGGGACATGAAAACGTTACTCAGGGACTACCGGTACCACAGTCGTCTTTCACGATACTTCTCCGGGGGTTTGTATCCTAGGAAGAGGGGTTCCCAGGACGGTGACCACTTTCAAGTCACACGGATTGTAACTCGAAACTGCGAACTTCTCTGGTAAGTTGGTGAACCACCACTCAACTAATGTAGTCTGGAGAAAGTTGTAGCTTCCTTATAGTTAAACAGGAGTGACTTGATTTTGGACAACATTTACCCTAAACGAAAGGGACAGGTGTCACGGAGAGTACCCGAACGTCCCATAGACTACATGGTTGTACCCCAGGACGTGTCACAGTCACGTTCGGTTCCGTTGTCGATTGGTCGACATCCTGGAGTCTGTTCAATGAGTGAGAGAGACTCGGAGTCAACGGAGTAGATTTTTACTTCTTAAATTATTATTAACAGAACCAAAATTACATATACGTCCGTAATTATATTATTTAGGTATCACTTAAAATCAAGACACAGGATATGAACACGAAATAAATCGGAGGAATAGTACTCAACAGAACCTCCCTATCGTCATGTCCCACCCCAGACTTTGGGTCATTTGGGTCGACAATATAATGTTCACACTGAAGGTACTTCTGATTCTGGTTGTGTCGAAGTGACGACTGACTACAGACCGTAATGTGGTAGTTTCCGAGAAAAGGAAATCGAACTACGATTACACCCTCCTTAGGTGAAACGACTTTTATAAACAAATTAACAAACGAGGGTTTTCTTTCAATGACAATATGTATTCTAATCCATCATTTTATTGAAAGTTTCAACATCGGAAACTAGTCTCCCCTTTATTTATTTTGTCTCTGTTTTTTATCCTTTCTATTTGTTTTGGTTCTCGACAAAAAAACTTTTCTATTTTAGTTATTCGGAAGACGATCCGAGTAGTTCCCTTTTTCTTTCACCTGAGTTGATTGGTTGTATTTTTTATTTTTTCTTCTTTAATGTTGACTATAGTGTCTCTAAAATTTTTAGTATTTTTTTATGTTGTCAATATGTAGTTCTTTAACCTGTCGGATCTACTTTACCTGATTAAAGATCTTTGTATGTCGGTTGTGACTTAGTCCTTCTTTATTTGTTAACTTATCTGACTAGTAATTATTACTCTGACTAAATCAGTAGTTCTAAACGGGTCATTTGTTTTCACGTCGTGGTCTA
This sequence comes from Capra ibex, assembly GCA_006410555.1. Lineage (NCBI taxonomy): Eukaryota > Metazoa > Chordata > Mammalia > Artiodactyla > Bovidae > Capra > Capra ibex. The sequence goes on from SJYO01006649.1 coordinate 1,659,495, forward strand.
ACGAAGTGTCCCTTAAGATGGTTTGTATATTTCTTCCCAATTATGGATAAGAGTTTGACAAGATGTTTTGACTTCTCCTCTCTTGTGTGGATTTAAGTAAGATGTTCCAGTGGTAATGGGACTATGGTTTTGTTCTGTTTCTGTGATACTTTTATACTTTTAATATCCGGTTATAAAGACTACTTATATCTACATTTCAAGAGTTGTTTTAAATTGTTTGATTTAAGTTGTTGTACATTTTTCCTAGTGTGTGGTGATAGTCCACTCTAAATAAGATCCCTACGTTCATTCAAAGTCATAGAGTTTTAGTTAGTTGTGACTAGCTATAGTGTGCTATAATTGTTTTCTTCCTACCTTTAGTGTACTAATAGAGTTGTCTTTTTAGTAAACTTTTTTAAAGTTTCAACATTGGAAATTCTGTCCTTTATTTGCTCCGTAAGACGAATCGAAAGAGTGACTCCTTTCTTTTTCTACTCCCTTCAAAGACTCCTATCAGTCAGTTTCCTCGATACTTTTAGGTAAAGGAACATATACATTTTACCCACTTAAAATTCTACATATTTAATATAGAGTTATTTCGACAAAAAGTTTTTTTTTTTTGGATAGGTCTTTCGGAACAGTCTCACCTCCCGTCCCTCTTTCCTCGATACTTCTGTTACTATCTAAAGTTCTTTATAGAAATTTAATAGTGATTGGATTGTTAAAATTACCTTAATTTAACGTGTTAAATGAAAAAATTTTAAAACTTGGTGATTTATTGTCAATATAAAAAAGGAAAGGATCGTTTGGTTATGTGTAGTCTGTTGAGGTTTTAGGTAAAAAGTAATCATAGGTCCTGGACTAACTCAACAGGGGATCACTACACGACCTCGACCAAGTTTGGTCGAGTGTTCTCCGTCAACAATTTATAATTCCTTAAAACCATTCGTCAACAATTTGTGTCCGTAATTTTCAATTTGATATATTTGAACTTTAATTTAATTCGTATAATTTTTCGTTTTAATTATTTATGAGGTATAAGTGGGACAGGACTAATAAAATGATGAAAATAAAAGATACGAGACTTCTACTAATAATAATAAAAAACCGATATGCACCTTAGAGTCAAGGGTCGGTCCCTACCTTGGGTGCTGGGGAAGTCACTTTCACGTCTCAGAATTTATCACCTGGTGGTCTCTTGAGGACATAAAGATAATATGTCTTCTTTCGTCAGGCACTTTCTCAGTTTTCTCAGAGTTCTCTTTTTATTTCTTCCCTCTTTATCCGACGGAGACGATCGAGAATTCCGTATGAAGGCTCTATAACTCTAGTTCAAAGTCTGGTGGTGTTATTCCGTTAAGTGTAAAAAAACCAAAGAGTCACTTATAATTTCAATGTAAAAATGATATGACACCAGATAATTCACACGTTATCGTGATACAGATTTTGTTGTTTCAAGTATGGAGTCAATTATAAATTATATTATACTTATATAAATTATATTATAAATCAAATTATATAATTATGATATATTATAAATTATATCAATTATATTATTTTATTATAAAAGAACGATTTTTAACGATTGGTTGTAGATTATTACGTTCCAACGGTGTTTTGAACTTAAACATTTTTTTTTTTTCTGAGTCATAGAGGTACAACGACGACGACGACGACGATTCGGCGAAGTCAGCACAGGTTGAGACACGTTGGGATGTCTACCGTCGGGTGGTCCGAGGGTACAGGGACTCTAAGAGGTCCGTTCTTGTGACCTCACCCAACGGTAAAGGAAGAGGTTACGTACCTTCACTTTTCACTTTCACTTCAGCGAGTCAGCACAGGCTGAGAATCGCTGGGGTACCTGGCGTCGGATGGTCCGAGGAGGTAGGTATCCTAAAAGGTCCGTTCTCGTGACCTCATCCAACGGTAACGGAAGAGGCTAGAGAGATGTTCCACGTTATTTGTTCCACACGACACTAAGACGGAGTGACAACGAGAATAACGAGTACCACTTGTGTGTCAGGGTCTCACATATAGGGTATCCAATTTGTGACTCACAATCGTTAATCGTAGGGAGATTCTCAAGTGGGGTTTTTCAGAACATGTGGTACTGGGTTCTTTCAGGACAGTGTTTTACAGGTCTTGGGAGTCTTCTATGCAAAGACAAGACATTAAAACCGGAAAAAAATTGAGAGGGAGAGACTTCTTTCTTTACCGTAATACGTCGGACATGCTCAGACGACTTGAGTAGGTAACATCCATCGTTAACAAGTAGGTAGTCGACAAGAGAAGAGATACGACTTTCTGTAACTCGAGGTCATGTTGGATGGGTTGAAGGTGGACAAAGAAAATGATTAGGTCAGTAAGATTACCTATATTATTACCCAGTGTCTAAACACTGTAGTAACGAATCGATAAAAACAATGAATTGTTATTCATGGAAATGCAAAAGTTGTCTAACATTTACAAGAGTTCAGAGGTTCCTAATATTTACGTTAATAGTTTATCGGAGAAACAGATCCACAGAGAACTTTGTGCGAAAACCAGAGAAAACGTGTTAAAAGGGGAAACCCCGGTGACCGAAAACTAGAAACTTTTAGGGGTCCCAAACTTCCTATCCAACTCCGTATGAGTAATTAAAGAAGGGAACAAAGATGAACAAATTGAGTTGTGAGTTCAGTCACAGTTCGAGGTAGACATGTTCCTTCGGAGGGTATTGGTGGGTCGAGACGGAATTCGATATACACCCTTCGTTCACTTTTTCTCCATTTCTTTCAGAAAAACTAGAAATCAACCAAACCAAACTCAAACATGTGGTCCTTACCTCTTAAAAGGAGAAAACATCGTCTTAGCGGAAATGAGAACCACCGATACCTTAACTCAACCGTTGATACAAATTCCCGTTCGAGTAATTAAAGGTATTAACTATACATAGATTTTTCTATTCTTTTCGTTTGAAGGTCTTATCTATATATTCTATTGCTTTCAATTTACAATATTTAACTTATGTCAAAAGGTAATTCCATAAGATAGTAATTCTTTAAAATTACGAGTGTTCAGAAACAGAGAAGGGATAAAAGAAAAAATTAAAAAGGTAACCTACCAGTAATACCCTCTTCTACCGTTGTGGCCGAGTAAATGAAAAGTTTCTTCCTCTTTCACTCCGTTCTTCTTCACACCCCATTAAGGGGGTTCCAGTTTTTTTGACTAGTCATCATCTCAATCCTAATCTGAGATTTACATGGACTAAGGTTCCATGTCCAATTTTCCAAATTTCGGGTCCAAGAAATTTTATACTATATCTATATCTATATATAACATGTTTTTTCTAAGCATAAAAAAGATTATTAGTCTGGACTTAAAGGTTCTAGAAGTGTATAAAGGGATCACTAAGATGTTTATTCACCCCGTATACTTCAGAAAGTCCGGAACAAAAGATCGAATAACAACCTTAAAATGGTGTCCTAGAGAAAGACCCCCATTAAACCCCGGAAAACTGGGAAATGACCCTGTAGGCCATAAACACGCCTCAGGCGGCATGGGTCTTACTTGTCGTCTCCCTCGGTAGTCGCGAGAGAGCGAGCGAGCGAGAGAGAGAGAGAGAGAGAGAGAGAGAGAGAGAGAGAGAGAGAGAGAGAGTGACGTTCCGTCCACCGGCGTTCAATGACGACGGGAAGGAAGGTCAAAGTTTTTGTAGAAGGAGGTTTTTCTTATAAATTCCTCAGCCCCTCTCTCTTCCTCTACCCTCCCTGATGAACCTGTGAAGTCTCTCTTTTCACGGCACTGGTGGTCCCGAACTTCGTCCCTTCGTCGTACACCCTTTTGTTGTCACAGACGTTTTCACCCACAAACGTCTGCGACACAGACATACGCCACCCCTGACCGAAGTCTGTCCTACGGACACAATCGGTGTAGACGGAGAGTGATGACTTCGATAGGACCCCTTTCCCGAATTAAATGGACTTGGAGGCAAAAGGAGTAGACAGTCTGTCGTTATTATGGACGGGACGGTTAAAGTGTCCTAAACAACGTTCCTAATTTATTCTATGTTTCACGTACGTTTCCCGTGCGTCTTCTCCATTAATTCCATTCTGTGTCGTATGTGACTCACGAATAGCACACGGTCTAGTCGCGAAATGTACATGTTTGTGTGGATTGTACCATTGTGTTCCCGGTCTCCATCCCTCTTAAGTACCTGGTAGACGAGACGGTTCACTGGGTTTACTTTCGTCACTACATGGTAAAAATTATTTTCATTTTTATTGGCTGAAACCTTTAACAGGACAGTAATTGATGTACATAGACAATGAAGTATCAAGATTCAGTACAAAAGGAAAGTTTTTTTACTCTTATTGTTGTGGATGACACTAAGTGTCTAACACTCTCTAGTAGATTAAGAACGGAGTAGAAAGGGGGAGAAGAAAACGACGTCCTCAAAGAATGTGTGAACAAATATCTTGACTCTTGTGGCAAGGTTAGAGACCTCACGTTAGAGTCCGGGATGTTAGAGTAGGTTCCCTCCTGGTGTCGGTCGGTCTAGGTGTTGGGGAACACCCCAGATTGTCTTGATTAAGGAGTCGTATAAGTAAAGTGACGAATATACTTAGGGGTTTGTAACGTGTGTAGGGTTTGGTTTTGGAAGAAAAGTTTTATAAATATACAATTATAAATAAACCGACTCAGCCCAGAATCAATACCGTGGACTCTAGAAGCCAGAAGCAACACCGTACGTCCTAAAAATCAACGTCGTACACCCTAGATCAAAGGACTGGTTCTTAATTTGGGTCCGGGGGATACAACCCTCGTACCTCAGAACCGGTGACCTGGTGGTCCCTTCAGAGAGGTTTCGAATTATTGGTTCTTTAACAAAACTTTCTTAATTACTAATCTAAGTTTTCACATATAAGAATATGACTCGTAGTAAGTGTTAACATACTTTCAGAACTAAAGTTTATTCGACGGAGGGATAACTAAGTGGAGTAAAGGGTTGAACAGTATAACCTACAAGACTAAACGTTTAACTTTTTATTTCAGCATAATAAAAAATATTAACCTTTGGGAAGAAAACTTTTTAATATATAATTATTCATCTTTAGTGAAATTCTAAGTCAAGTCAAGTCAGAGAGTCAGTACAGGCTGAGAAACGCTGGGGTACTTAGTGTCGTGCGGTCTGGAGGGACAGGTAGTGGTTGAGGACCTCAAGTGAGTCTGAGTGCAGGTAGCTTAGTCACTACGGTAGTTCGGTAGAGTAGGAGACAGCAGGGGAAGAGGAGGACGGGTGTTAGGGAGGGTCGTAATCTCAGAAAAGGTTACTCAGTTGAGAAACGTAGTCCACCGGTTTCATGACCTCAAAGTCGAAATCGTAGTCAGGAAGGTTTCTTTGGGCTCCCGACTAGAGGAAGTCTTACCTGACCAACCTAGAGGAACGTCAGGTTCCCTGAGAGTTCTCAGAAGAGGTTGTGGTGTCAAGTTTTCGTAGTTAAGAAGTCACGAGTCGGAAGAAGGGTCAGAGTGTAGGTATGTACTGATGACCTTTTTGGTATCCGAACTGATCTCCCTGGAATCAGCCGTTTCATTACAAAGAAGAAAACTTATACGATAGATCCAACCAGTATTAGAAAGAAGGTTCCTGATTCGCAGAAGATTAAAGTACCGACGTCAGTGTTAGACGTCACTAAAACCTCGGGTTTTTATATTTCAGACTGTGACAAAGGTGACAAAGGGGTAGATAAACGGTACTTCACTACCCTGGTCTACGGTACTAGAAGCTAAAGACTTACAACTCGAAATTCGGTTGAAAAAGTGAGAGGAGAAAGTGAAAGTAGTTCTCCGAAAAATCGAGGAGAAGTGAAAGACGGTATTCCCACCACAGTAGACGTATAGACTCCAATAACTATAAAGAGGGCCGTTAGAACTAAGGTCGAACACAAGGAAGGTCAGGTCGCAAAGAGGACGACATGAGACGTATCTTCAATTTATTCGTCCTACTGTTATATGTCGGAACTGCATGAGGAAAAGGATAAACCTTGGTCAGACAACAAGGTACAGGTCAAGATTGACAACGAAGGACTGGACGTATGTCTAAAGAGTTCTCCGTCCAATCCACCAGACCATAAGGGTAGAGAAAGTCTTAAAAGGTGTCAACTAACACTAGGTGTGTCAGTTTCCGAAACCGTATCAGTTATTTCGTCTTTATCTACAAAAAGACCTTGAGAGAACGAAAAAGGTACTAGGTCGCCTACGACCGTTAAACTAGAGACCAAGGAGACGGAAAGGATTTTGGTCGAACTTGTAGACTTTCAAGTCCGAAGTGACTTCGGACCGACCCTCTTAAAACTCGTAATGAAATGATAGTACACTCTACTCATGGTAACACGCCATCAAACTCGTAAGAAACCGTAACGGAAAGAAACCCTAACCTTACTTTTGACTGGAAAAGGTCAGGACACCGGTGACGACTGAAAAGGTTTAAACGACCGTATAACTCACGTCGTGAAGTGTCGTAGCAGAAAGTCCTAAACTTTGTCGAGTTGGTCTTAAGGTAGTGGTGGTGATCGAAACAAGCATCACTACGAAGGATTCCGGGTGAACTGAAGTGTAAGATCCTACAGACCGAGATCTACTCACTAGTGTGGTAGCACTAATAGACCCAGTACTTCTAGAAAAAACATGTCAAGAAGACACATAAGAACGGTGGAGAAGAATTATAGAAGACGAAGACAATCCAGGTCTGGTAAAGACAAGAAATAGCTCGGGTAGAAACGTACTTTACAAGGGAACCATCGAGATTAAAAGAACTTCTCTAGAGATTAGATCAGAAAGGGTAAGACAACAAAAGGAGATAAAGAAACGTAACTAGTGACTTCTTACGAAAGAATAGAGAAGAACGATAAGAAACCTTGAGACGTAAGTCTACGAATATAGAAAGGAAAAGAGGAAACGAAAAGTGAAGACAAGAAAAGTGTCGATAATCATTCCGGAGCTGTCTATCGGTAAAACGAAAAAACGTAAAGAAAAGGTACCCCTACCAGAACTAGGGACAGAGGACATGTTACAGTGTTTGGAGTAAGGTATCAAGTAGTCCGTGAGATAGATAGTCTAGATCCGGGACTATAGATAAAGAGTGAAGGTGACATATTAGTATTCCCTAAACTAAATCCAGTATGGACTTACCAGATCGTCAAAAGGGATGAAAGAAGTTAAACTCAGACTTAAACCGTTATTCCTCAAGTACTAGACTCGGTGTCAGTCGAGGACCAGAACAAAAACAACTGACATATCTCGAAGAGGTAGAAACCGACGTTTCTTATATTAGTTAGACTAAAGCCACAACTGGTAGACCACTACAGGTACACATCTCAGAAGAGAACACAACAACCTTCTCCCACAAACGATACTAGTCACGTAAAAGAACCGTTTTGAGATAATCAGAAACGGGACGACGTAAGGTGTAGGGTTTCGGTTTAAACGGACAATGAGGTCCATAAAGAACTGAAGGATGGAAACGTAGGTCAGGGAATATTACTTTTCCTGTAGAAAGAACCCACAATCAAGATCTTCCAGAACATCCAGAAGTATCTTGGCAAGTTGAAGTCGAAGAAGTCGCAATAACCAACCCCGTATCTGAACCTAATGACACTATAACTTACCAAACAAAACGGTTAAATTCTAATTAACTCAGATAAAAATTATTTTTAATCGGTTTCAAACCTTTCTTCCGTCTGCCTCTTACTACACGGGAAGTCACAGTACGACCTTTAAGCAGAGAGTAAGGGATCGTCTACCTGGACACAAACTGGACGACGAATGATAACTAACCCTGGTTCTGACAAACTTCAATCTATTGAACATCTAAAAGTGGTCCAGCTTAACATTTGTTAAAGAGACGATACCATTTCAATTGGTGTTTCAATACAAAAATAGTGAGTCTTACTACCATTGATCCAAACGTAGATTTTCAGTACTGTACGGTTTTTAAAGAACTGAGGTTTGAAATGGTGACTAAACGAACAATTACTTAAATTATTGAGAAACTACAAATAAGTAAGGTATAAACATATGTTTATATAAAAAATCGTAAAATTTCAATAAGAAACTGTAGGGAGAGGAAAGGGATGAGAGATGGTAACGTAGTGTTTACCATTTTGTTTTAAGGACTAGTACATAGTGTTCGGTCTTCCCCGACGTTTTATGTTTATCAGAATGAGGATTGTTGACGGTCCTTTTGTTTTTAATGAGATATGACTTTACTTTAAATGATGGAAATCTTGTTTGTTAGATTATCTACATGTTCATTGATGAAAGGTTTCTAGTCGAACAGGATAATCGACTCCCATATGAGAAGTCTAGATGTAAGATCGCATATATAACACTCCGTCTCAACGAGTACGACAGAATTAGGTAAGTTGTCATTAACTGACTCACGTATGATGAACGGTCCCTGATAAGACCGACAATCGTTACGTCGTTAATTGTTTTATCTGGTTCGGATACGTAGATAAGGTCACCCTTTCTTCTGTTATTTATTCAATTATATTTCCACCAGTCTATTCATGCCACTTCTTTTATTTCGTCTGATGTTCTCTATCTTCTACACCCTTCATCTCCCCCTTCATCACCAAAAGATTTACCAACAGCACCTTCCAGAGTAAATCTACCACTGTATGTTTACCTCCGGACCTCGGAAAAATTTTATAAGATCCACGATGTACCTCTTGTCTGACATCTCCTGTTTTCACTTTCGGACTGTTGGTCGATACTCCAATAGTCGACATTGGATCCATTGTCTACGACCCCAAATAAAGTCCACCTCCTCGTTACTACGACCTATATAAAACTTCCATCACGGATGTCCTAAAGGTTTACTTAATTTTCTTTTTTCTGTCCTTAGTTCTTTTTGAACGGATCTTTTTGACAATCTGACCTTGACAATGAGTTGTTTTACTCTTGACATCTTTTTATTGAACTCCTATTATAGTCCTAAAATTCAAACCTGACTAAAAAAATTCTACGGATAATTTGTTTGTTTATTTCTAAAGACCATCTGTTAACTTACACTCAACGTCAATACGAAGTTCGACCTTGTATTTACACCTAGAGTAGAATTGACACCCATAAATTTCGGTCCCCGGTCAGACTTAATCTTTTACTCATATCTTTCTCTATAGACTCTTTACTCAAGACTCCATACGTTAACAAGTTTCGACATCGTCTATTTTTGTCGTTTCTTTATACTCTTCTTCGTCAATCACTTTATTCTCTTTTTGTAGGACTTTCTTCCCCTAAGTTTTCTTTCTGTATGTTCTTGAATTTGTCTATGAACACATGGTCAGAAGTATGGTAGCAAAAAGTGTTATCGGTTTTCTATCTCTGTTGGGTTTACAGGTAGTTGGCTTCTTACCTATTGTTTTAAACCATATAGATAACTTACCTTATAATCAGTAAGAATTTTTCGTTCCTTAAGACTATGTACGATGTTGTACCTACTTTGAACTTCTGAAATGTGATTCATTTATTTGGTCCTTGTTTTCTTTTAAAATAATATACTAAGATGAATTAATAGATCCGTTATCTCTGTATTTCAATGGTCGTTTATTCCTTCCACTTATACCCTTAAATACAAAATTACTGATGTCTTAAAAACAAACCTTATACTTTTTCAAGACGTTTACTTGTCACTACTACCAAATTGTACATTTATGAAAATTACATGGACTAAATATGTGAATTTTACCATTTAAATACAATACATATGAAAGTTAAGTCAAGTCAGTGAGTCAGCACAGGCTGAGACACTGGGGTACTCGGTGTGGTACGGACCGGAGGGAAGATAGTGGTTTAGGACCTTAAATGGGTTTGAACACAGGTAACTCAGTCACTACGGTAGTTTGGCAGAGTAGGAGACAGCAGGGGAAGAGGAGGACGGGAGTTAGAAAGGGTCGTAGTCCCAGAAAAGTTTATACAGTCGAGAAACGTAGTCCACCGGTTTCATAACCTGAAAGTCGAAGTTGTAGTCAGGAAGGTTACTTATGGGTCCTGACTAGAGGAAATCCTACCTGACCAACCCAGAGGAACGTCAGGTTCCCTGACAGTTCTCCGAAGAGGTTGTGGTGTCAAGTTTTCGTAGTTAAGAAGCCGCGAGTCGAAAGAAGTGTCAGGTTGAGAGTGTAGGTATGTACTGGTGACCTTTTTGGTATCGGAACTGATCTGCCTGGAAACAACTGTTTCATTACAGAGACGAAAAATTATACGATAGATCCACCCAGTATTGAAAGAAAGGTTCCTCGTTTACAGAAAATTAAAGTACCGACGTTAGTGGTAGACGTCACTAAAACTTCGGGTCTTTTAATTCAGACTGTGACAAAGGGGTAGATAAACGGTACTTCACTAACCTGGTCTACGGTACTAGAAGCAAAAGAGTTGCAACTCGAAATTCGGTTGAAAAAGTGAGAGGAGAAAGTGAAAGTAGTTCTCCGAGAAATGAAGAAGTGAAAGACGGTATTCCCACCACAATAAACGTATAGACTCTAATAACTATGAAGAGGACCGTTAGAACTAAGGTCGAACACGAAGTAGGTCGGGTCGTAAAGAGTACTACATGAGACGTATCTTCAATTTATTCGTCCCACTGTTATATGTCGGAACTACAAGAGGAAAAGGATAAACCTTGGTCAGACAACAAGGTACAGGTCAAGATTGACAACGAAGGACTAGACGTATTTCCAAAGAGTTCTCCGTCCAGTCCACCAGACCATAAGGGTAGAGAAAGTCTTAAAAGGTGTCAAATAACACTAGGTGGGTCAGTTTCTGCAACCGTATCAGTTATTTCGTCTTCACCTACAAAAAGACCTTGAGAGAACGAAAAAGGTACTAGGTCGTTAGACCAAGGAGACGGAAAAGATTTTGGTCGAACTTGTAGACCTTCAAGTACCAAGTACATAACGACTTCGGACCGGACCTCTTGAAACTCGTAATGAAAGGATCGTACACTCTACTCACGTTGGCACGTCATCAAACTCGTAAGAAACGGTAACGGAAAGAAACCCTAACCTTATTTTTGACTGGAAAAGGTCAGGACACCGGTGACAACTCAAAAGGTTTAAACGACCGTATAACTCACGTCGTGAAAGTGTCGTAGTAGAAAGTCCTAAACTTTATCGAGTCGACCTTAAGGTAGTGGAGGTGATCGAAACAAGTGTCACTACGAAGGATTCCGGGTGAACTGAAGTGTAAGGTCCTACAGACCGAGATCCACTCACTAGTGTGGTAGCACCAATAGTCCTCGTCGTCGATGTTGCCGCGACCTCGTCGGCTCTCCTCGATGGGGGGTAGGTCCGAGTCCCCGCCGTGCGTTCTCCTCTATAGGGTGTGGGTTCCATTCCTCGTCGCCGACGTGAAACGACCTAGTCGACATTTCTCTATGGGACACCCCGGGATGTACCCTTTGGAATTTTTTTTCCCCCAGATCGAAAACGCCAACCTTCGGTTCTACCACAGACCGCCTTCTTTATCCTCGCACCAGATACAATTTCGAAAACTAACCGAGAGAACTGAAGGCATGTACACCTGTCACGCACTACTGGTGTCTGAGGACAATTCGAGTACTGCTGAACTGGAATATACGTATAATATTAAACTGGAAATTGTACTAACCACGTTGATACCGTATAATATTAAACTGGAAATTGCACCACATTGATACCGTATAATATTAAACTGGAAATTGCACTAACCACGTTGATACCCTTCAGGGAGTGTCTTGGGGGAACGAACGGATATATTTGGTTCTCAAACACCGTTATTTCGCCTTGACGAGTCTACCTTGGGCACAGGGCACACTAACAAAGAGCGAGCGCCTCCCCGACCCAACCGCTTGTCGTCCGAGTGGAGAGGAGTGGAGAAGAGCCCTGGGGAGTCCAAACGACTCCCTTCAAGGTGACGGAGAGAGAAAGACGCCTCACGGGGGACGTTATGGGGTTCAGGTTTCATTCTCTTTGGGTTCATTATGCCATCCACGACTCTCTCCCGTAGTCTCCCGTCCGTCTGAATTTGATGTTAGTGTCTTTTGATCGGTTAGACTAGTGGGCCTGGTGTCGAACAGATTGAGTCACTTTGATTCGGTACGGTACGCCCCGGTGGTTTCTGCCCTCCCAGTCCCATCTCTCCAGACTATCTTACACCAGGTGACCTCTTCCCTTACCGTTTGGTGAAGTCATAAGAACGGAACTCTTGGGGTGCTTGTCATACATATTAAATGGTATTAAATTTATATATATATTATATATATATTAATGTTTGTTGAAACAGTTTACGACGATTAATCAACTCAAATATTCGATAGATAATATGTGACTTCGTGGAGTTTTGAATCACTGAATTGGTAAAAGACGAATACTAAGACTCCCAGCCATTAAATCTACCCCGAACCATCCATCATAAAACCTAAAAAAAGGGAATCCAAATAACTCCTTATTAATTGCATATTATAACACATTCAAATTCCATGTGTCACACAAACACACTATGTGAAGAAAAAAAAAAAATGTAAAAGGAAGAAAAAAATAAATAAAAAAAATTAAAAAATAAAAAATTTAAAATTTTAGAAATTAAGAATGTACGCAAGGGTTTGTACTTGGGGGGAGGGTGGAGGGAGGGGTATTGTAGAGAGACCCAGTAGGGGTACGTGGTCGGGGTTCGTACGACATAGGACGCAGTCTGTATCTGACCGCTAAGTTAAGAATGTACTATCATATGTACAATCTTACGGTAAGAGGGTTTAGTAGGGTGGGAGAGGGAGAGGGAGACTCAGGTTTTCAGGCAATATGTGTAGACACAGAAAAAAGGACAGAACGTATGTCCCAGCAGTAACGGTAGAAGGATTTAAGGTATATATACACAATCATATGACATAACCACAAAAAGAAAGACCGAATGAAGTGAGACATATTAGCCGAGGTCAAAGTAGGTAGAGTAGTCTTGACTAAGTTTACTTAAGAAAAATTGCCGACTCATTATGAGGTAACACATATACATGGTGTCGAAAGAATAGGTAAGTAGACGACTACCTGTAGATCCAACAAAGGTACAGGACCGATAATATTTGTCACGACGCTACTTGTAACCCCATGTACACAGAGAAAGTTAAGACCAAAGGAGCCACACATACGGGTCTTCACCCTAACGACCCAGTATTCCATCAAGATAAACGTTAAAAAATTCCTTAGAGGTGTGACAAGAGGTATCACCGACATGATCAAACGTAAGGGTGGTTGTCACATCCTCCCAAGGGAAAAGAGGTGTGGGAGAGGTCGTAAATAACGAACGTCTAAAAACCTAGCGTCGGTAAGACTGACCACACTTCACCATGGAGTAACACCAAAACTAAACGTAAAGAGATTATTACTCACTACAGCTCGTAGAAAAGTACACAAACAATCGGTAAGCATAAAGAAGAAACCTCTTTACAGATAAATCAAGAAACCGGGTAAAAAACTAACCCAGCAAATAAAAAGACCCTAACTCGACGTATTCAACGAACATATAAAAACTCTAATCAACAAACAGTCAACGAAGTAAACGATAATAAAAGAGGGTAAGTCTTCCGACAGAAAAGTGGAACGAATATAAAAGGAAACAACACGTCTTCGAAAATTAAAATTAATCTAGGGTAAACAAATAAAAACGAAAATAAAGGTCTTAAGACCCTCCACCTAGTATCTCCTAGGACGACACTAAATACAGACTCTCACAAAACGGATACAAGAGGAGATCCTCAAAATATCAAAGACTAGAATGTAAATCTAGAAATTAGGTAAAACTCAAATAAAAACACACGCCACAATCTTTCACTAGATCAAAGTAAGAAAACGTTCACCAACTGGTCAAAAGGGTCGTGGTGAATAATTTCTCTAACAGAAATGAGGTAACATATAAGAACGGAGGAAACAGTTTCTATTCCTTGACCTCCTTAGTTGAACGGACTGAAGTCCGAGATGATGTTTCGGTGTCAGTTCTGTCATACCATGACCGTGTTTCTGTCTGTATATCTAATTACCTTGTTTTATCTTTCGGGTCTCTATTTAGGTGTGTGTATACACACTATGTGAAGATATAACGTTTTAATAATGGTGGTATAACAATCGATTGTAGACGTAATACCAGGTATTAATGGTAATGAAAAACGTCACTTTTGTAAACTCTAGATGAGAGAATCCTTGAAAGTTGGTATATTATATCATAATAATTGATATTAGGACAACATGTAATCTAAAAGTCTTAAATAAGTAGTATATTTCTTCAAATATGAGAAACTGGTTGTAGAGGGGAAAAGGGAATGAAAGATCGGGGACGATTGGAAGTTTGGTAGTCAAATCAGAGATAAAGATATTCAACCCGAAAAATTTTAAGGTGTATTCGTTATAATACGTCACAAAGAAAGAGACAGACTGAATGGGTAGGTACATCAACCTTTGAAAAGTACCGAGATATTGCAAGGTGACTTACATGTAGGTAAATAGGTAACTACCTGTCCATCCAACAAAGGAATAGAACCGATAACACTTATTACGATGTTAGTAGTTTCGATACCAAAAAGGGTATCAGTACATACCTACACTCTCGACCTGGTATTTCTTTGGACTCACGACTTCTTAGCTACGAAAACTTGACACCACTACCTCTTCTGAGAACTCTCAGGAAACCTGAAGATCCTCTAGTTTGGTTAGTTAGGTTTTCCTTTAGTTCGAACTTATAAGTAACCTTCTTGACAACGACTTCGACTTCGAGGTTATTAAACCGGTGGACTACACTTCTCGACTGAGTGACCTTTTCTGGGACTATGACCCTTCCTGATTTCTGTTTCCCTCTTCTCCCGCCGTCTCCTACTTTACCAACCTATCGTATGTGACTGAGTCACCTGTATTTAGACTCGTTTGAGGTCCTATACCACCTGCTTCCTCAAAACACACGATGTCAGATACTCCAGTGTAATCTGTACTAAATTGCTGACTTGTTGTTGTTTGTACTCACACGAAGATTGAGGAAATAAAAGTAAAGGAAATTTACACATAGGTCTTTACCTTAACAACCTAGGACACCTAGTTTAGGGAATACTAATATGTCACCTTCACTCTTTATCTAAATTCCCGGATCTAGACTATCTATCTCACGGACTACTTGATACCTTACTCCAAGCACTGTAACATGTCCTCTGTCCCTAATTCTGGTAGGGGTACCTTTTCTTTACGTTTTTTCGTTTTACCGATAGACCCCTCCGGAATGTTTATCGACACTTTTCCTCTCCACTTTTCGTTTCCTCTTTTCCTTTCTATATTCGTATACTTACGTCTCAAGGTTTCTTATCGTTCTTCTCTATTCTTTCGCAAGAAGTCGCTAGTTACGTTTCTTTATCTCCTTTTGTTGTCTTACCCTTTCTGATCTCTAGAGAAGTTCTTTTAATCTCTATGGTTCCCTTGTAAAGTACGTTTCTACCCGTGTTATTTCCTGTCTTTACCAGACCTGGATTGTCTTCGTCTTCTATAATTCTTCTCCACCGTTCTTATGTGTCTTCTTGACATGTTTTTCCTAGAAGTGCTGGGTCTATTAGTACTACTACACTAGTGATTGGATCTCGGTCTATAGAACCTTACACTTCAGTTCACCCGGAAGCTTTCGTAGTGATACTTGTTTCGATCACCTCCACTACCTTAAGGTCAACTCGACAAAGTTTAGGACTTTCTACTACGACACTTTCACGACGTGAGTTATACGGTCGCTTAAACCTTTTGAGTAGTCACCGGTGTCCTGACCTTTTCCAGTCAAAAGTAAGGTTAAGGTTTTTTTCCGTTACGTTTTCTTACGAGTCTGATGGTGTGTTAACGTGAGTAGAGTGTACGATCATTTCCTTACGAGTTTCAAGAGGTCCGGTCCGAAGTCGTTATGCACTTGGCACTTGAGAGACTACAAGTTCGGCCAAAATCTTTTCCGTCTCCTTGGTCTCTAGTTTAACGGTTGTAGGCGACCTAGTACCGTTTTCGTTCTCTCAAGGTCTTTTTATAGATAAAGACGAAATAACTGATACGGTTTCGGAAACTGACACACCTAGTGTTAGTTGACGTCTTTTAAGACTTTCTCTACCCTTATGGTCTGGTGGATTGGACGGAGAACTCTTTAGACATACGTCCAGTCCTTCGTTGTCAATCTTGACCTGTACCTTGTTGTCTGACCAAAGTTTATCCTTTTCCTCTTGTAGTTCCGACATATAACAGTGGGACGAATAAATTGAAGATACGTCTCATGTAGTACTCTTTGCGACCTGACCTTCTTTGTGTTCGACCTTAGTTCTAACGGCCCTCTTTATAGTTACTAGAGTCTATACGTCTACTGTGGTGGGAATACCGTCTTTCACTTCTCCTTGATTTTTCAGAGAACTACTTTCACTTTCTCCTCTCGCTTTTTCAACCGATTTCGAGTTGTATGTCTTTTGCTTCTAGTACCGTAGACCAGGGTAGTGAAGTACCGTTTATCTACCCCTTTGTCATCTTTGTCACAGTCTGAAATATAAAAACCCGAGGTTTAGTGACGTCTACCACTGACTTCGGTACTTTAACTTTCTACGAATGAGGAACCTTCTTTTTAATACTGGTTGGATCTATGATATAAGTTTTCGTCTCTGTAATGAAACGGCTGATTCCAAGCAGATCAGTTCCGATACCAAAAAAGGACACCAGTACATACCTACACTCTCAACCTGATACTTCTTCCGACTCGCGGCTTCTTAACTACGAAAACTTGACACCACAATCTCTTCTAAGAACTCTCAGGGAACCTGATGGTCCTCTAGGTTGGTCAGGTAAGACTTCCTCTATTTGGGATCCTAAAGAAACCTACCTCACTACGATTTCGACTTCGAGGTCATGAAACCGGTGGACTTCACTTCTCAACTGAGTAACCTTTTATGAGACTACGACTCTCCCTAACACCCGTCCTCCTCTTCCCCTACTGGCTCCTACTCTACCGACCTACCGTAGTGCCTGAGTTACCTGCATCCAGACTCACTTGAGGTCCTCTACCACTACCTGTCCCTCCGGACCACACGACACTAAGTACCCCAGCGTTTCTCAGCCTGGGTTGAATCGCTGACTTGACTTGACACCAACAAGATTAAAAAAATTCATTGAAGGTATTACAAAAGGTATTACCGGTTCGTTTTGAATAAGGATGATTGTCACATGTTTCTAACGGAAAAGAGGTGTATGAACGACGACGACGACGATTCAGTGAAGTCGGTACAGGTTGAGACACGTTGGGGTGTCTACCGTCGGGTGGTCCGGGGGGACAGGGACCCTAAGAGGTCCGTTCTTGTGACCTCACCCAACGGTAAAGGAAGAGGTTACGTGGCTTCACTTTTCACTTTCACTTCAGCGAGTCAGCACAGACTGAACATCACTGGGGTACCTGACGTCGGATGGTCCGAGGAGGTAGGTACCCTAAAAGGTCCGTTCTCATGACCTCACCCCACGGTAGTGGAAGAGGCGGTGTATGAACGATCGTAAACAATAAAAAACCGAAAAACTACGATCGGTAAGATTATCCACATTCCACTATAGAGAAACATCAAAACTAAATGTAAAGGGACTACTAATCACTATGACTCGTGGAAAAGTTCATGGACAACCGGTAAACATACATAAGAAGATATGTATGTTTATCTTATCTGTATAAGAAGATATCTATACATCTTATCTGTAAGATTTACAGATAAAAAAGAGGGGAATAGAAATTAGTCTAACCCCAAAACAACAACAACAATAACCTAACATACTTAAGAGATATATAGTATCTATAATTGTGAAATAAGTTATATAATAAACGTTTATATAAGAGGACAAGACATCCAACTAAAAGTAAAAGAAACAAAGAAAACGACACGTCTTTAAAAAAGTTACACTACATCAGGGTAAAATAAAAAAGTGAACACCAAAACCATAGTATAGGGGTTTTAATAATGGGTTAGTTTGTTGTTCCTCAAAGAAGAAATACAAAAGGAGATCCCCAAAATATCATAGTCCAAAATACAAACAGAAATTAAGTAAAACTCAGTTAAAAAAAACTCTCCACATTCTAGCCCTAGGTTAAAGTAACGAGACTTACATCAATAGGTCCCAAAGGTTATAGTCAATAACTTCTCTGACAGGAAAGAGGTAATTTATAAGAACCGAGGAAACAGAGGATAATCAACTAATATATATACTCCCAAATAAAGGCCCGAGAGACAACAAAAGGTTACTAGTACACGGATAAAAGTCCGGTACTGTTATAAAAAAATTAGTGATATCGAAACATCATATGAAACTCTACTTCACACTACGGAGACCGAAACAAGAAGAAAGAGTACTTAGCAAACCGTTCAGATCAAGAGAAACCAAGGTATGTTTCGAATCCTAACACCAAAGATAATGACACATTTACTGAAGTCTTAAAACTATCTCTAATGTCACTTAGATACCTACTAAAATCCATCATACCTGAAAAATTGTTATGATTAAGAAGACTACGTACTTATGTCCTATAGAAAGGTAAACAAGCTCAGAAGAAGTCAAAGAAAGTAATCCGGTACATCAAAAGTAACATGTCTAGAAAGTCGAGGAACTACTTTAAATAAGGATTCATAAAATAAAGACAACGTTAACACTTACTCTATCAAATGAAGTAAAGAAAAAGTCTATAAAACAACAATCACATATCTTTGTATTGACTAAAGACTTACAATTAAAATATAGGACGTTGAAAGGACTTAAGCAAGTAATCAAAGTCGTCAAAAACCAACTCAGAAATCCTAAAAAATGTATATTTAGTGTAGTAGACATTTGTTTCTGTCAAAATGAAGAAGGAAAGAACAAACGTACGAGAATTTTAAAAACAGAACGGATTAACGAGATCAATTCTGAAGGACATGATACAACTTATTCCCCACTCTTACCCGTGAGAATAGAACAAGGACTAGAATCTCTCTTTCGAAAATTAAAAAGTGGTAACTCATATGACAATCGACACTCCAATAATAAATATCGAAGTTAATACAACTCTATGCAAGGGCGATATGAGTTAAAAAACTTTCAAAATAAGTACTTTAGTACATAAAACAGTTTACGAAAAAGGAGTAGATAGCTCTATTAGTATTCTAATAATGGAAAGTAAGATGATTGTATCACATAGGGTAAATAACTGAACGGATACGACTTAGTAGGAACGTAGGGTCCCTATTTAGGACGAACTAGTACCACACATTAGGAAAATTACACGATAACTTAAGTCGAACGATTATAAAACAACTCTTAAAAACGTAACCCCATAACTAGATATATAAAGAATATCTCAGGAATAGACCAAAACCATCGTCCTATTAAGACCAGAGTATTTTACTCAACCTTCATAAGGAAGGAAAAGTTAAAAAACCTTCTCGAACTCTTCCTAACCATAATTAAGAAATTTATAAACCATCTTAAGTGGTCACTTAGTTCGAAAAGAACTCTAAAAGACACAACCCTCCCAAAACTCATGAATAAGTTAGAGGAATAAGTAATAACCAGATAATTCTAAGAAGAAAGAAAGACTAAGTCAGGACCATGCAAGATCCTTAAATACGGATAGAAGATCCAATAGGTCACACAACTGTACATTAATACTACAAAATGTAGAAACATAATAATCAACAAAGGCGGAAGTAAAGACTAAAATAAACTCCCAATAATAGACTTTAAATTAGAAACATAACCATGTGCACGAGGTAAGAAGAACGAGGAAGAACACCGTCTTAAGAATTCGAAAAGCAGAAAAGACCAAGAATGGTCAGTGATCCGACCGATCACCTTTGGAGGGACGACAAAAGGTCTTCTACCGTAATTTAAGTTCAAACACCAAAGAGGAACGGGTGACTATCACCGGACAGAAGACTTACCAGGGTCAGATAGACCTCGAGAGATATTTACAAAATACACCTTCATGTATGGTCATTCCCGAAGGGACCACCGAGTCTGTCATTTCTTAGGTGGACCGTACGTCCTCTGGACCCAAACTAGGGACCCAACCTTTCTAGGGGACCTCTTCCCGTACCGTTGGGTGAGGTCATGAGAACGGACCTCTTAAGGATACCTGTCTCCTCGGACTGTCCGATGTCAGGTACCCCAACGTTTCTCAGTCTGTAATGACTCACTGATTCGTGTCAAGTCGTGTGGTCATTAACCATGTCTCAACTTCTTCCACACCCAAATCGTGAACTCCGGAACCTCCACGGGGTACCCAGACTATCTGACTAAGGACCCAAGCCATGAGGGTCTCCGAATCCATCTGAAGGACGACTCACGTAAGTCTTCCTTACTTCAGGGAAGAAACGAAGAAAGGGTTAGAGGAGGGGGTGGAGTCGGTACCTCCAGGGTGGAGTCAAGAGACCTACAACGACCTCTCTTTACCCAACGAGGTCGGTGAAGGACGTGTCGATCCCATCGGTCCGTGAGAATGAGTGTCGATAGGAAAAAGGGGTCCCTCTTAAGTGGAGGACCAACCTATTTAAAGGGGAGGGGGTTGAGGATGTGTGTAAGGGATGGGTGAGGAGGTCCGTGTCACAAAGGAACACTCCCCACCCTCTTGACCCTTTCAAAGAGAATGGGAGTGGAAGTGTCGTTGGTTTGTAAAAAAAAGATCTTATCACACGACCTTAGAGAAGAACCCTTTTGATATGAAAACATTTAAGAGAGAGTACGTACTCATAGATGGGTCCCGTCGTGCGAGGTCGTAAAAAGGACCAACATGACTCTCTCCAGACCCATCCAAAAGACCGACGGGTCGAGGTGTCGGGTATGGTTCCAGACAGACGGATAATAACTTAGGTGTCCACCCGTGCTGAGTAGGTTCTAAGGAACCGTTATACCGCGATCTAGGGTGTTGTGGGTGTCTCCGGGAATACAAGTACCTACCCTATAAAGTAACAAACTTTCATTTTCACAATCAGAGAGTCAACACAGACTGAGAAACGATGCGATACCTGATATCGGGTGTTCAGAGGAGACAGGTTCCTTAAGAGTCCATTCTTATGACCTCACGTCAGTCATAAGACGGTAAGGGAAGAGGTCCCGTAGAAGAACTGGGTCCCCAGTTTGGACACAGAGGGGGTGACGTCCATCTAAGGAATTATAGACTCGGTGACCCCTTTGGGTAAATCAACAAATTTTCCCTCCTATATTTCCTCTTGAGAGAATGTGGTGGCACTACGATTGTGGCAAGGATCCGTCGTGCAGATTACCAGAACGAATCTCTGAGAATTCGTCGACGTCAGTCTAACCAGAACCCACCGGAGTCGGACGTCACCGAACCTCACCCCGAAACTAAGGGTCGGTCTCTAATTCTAGTCCAATGTCATCATTTTTATGGTCTAGGATCGGTGATCTGGTCAGTAGTCACTGTTCCCGACACTGAAAAAACTGACACGTTTTTTCTTAAAGATTTTTCTACCCTTTATTACTTCGTTTATAAATAATTCTCCCTTTTCATGTCGTATACACCTATCTGTGTACCCGTCTGAGTCTCCCTCTCAGGGACTCAACACGGGAATACCGTCAAATTTAGTGAATATACCTCGTAAAGAAGGTCAAAAGGAGACCGGTTTGACAAACCAAACGGACCTAGTATCAGGTATAAACCATATACAGTACTAAGAAGGTACACACACTTACGTAGAGAATCGGTTCTACCTAAAATGACTTGTCCGCATACCCATCTCGTAGGGAACTACAGTGGAGGGGGAAACTAGAGGTCACTGGGAAAGACACGTGCACACCAGTTCCTCCAGAGGACTGAAACCCTTACTCTTTATACACCAGACCCGTTTCAGGTAAGAAGAGGGAGTCAACAGGACGATAAGAGCAGAACCTCAAAACTAGGTATTTCTTACTTAGAGGTTAACGAAATGGTACACAATCCCTTCCTCCTCTGTAGTTGGAAAGACGGAGTTCTGTTGTCCTACTGACCCTCGACCGAGAAAGGGTTACCGCAGTCAGTGTCTCGTCCTCCAGTCAAACCCGACGGTATGGAACTAAGAGGACGTGTAGTGGAGAGGTCGTCCTATCGTGTCTAAACAAAGGAACCGTTTACCCGAGGTTCTCACTGTCATAGTTTCGTGTTTACGAATAGTTTGAATACGAACGAAGTCTGAACTACAAAGTAGTCAGTTGTTGTTCGGGGTACCGGTCAGGTCTCAAATACACCTTCTTATGGTGTACCTCCACCTAGGACTCTATGTACTGAGAAACCCGTATCATTATATTGTTACAGAGTATTAAGTCATTCTACGTCAATCTCTTAACCTCTCCCTTTATTGGTTGAGGTGGGGACAGAAGGACAGAGTGAATTCCTACTCTTTACCTTACAAAAGACGGTATAATCAGTAGTCACTGACGTCGGGAGATTGTAATCCTTTGAACCCCACACTTTTATATCCTATGTTCGGGTCTATCGACTCCACGTATAGCTTCCTTACTAACGTCACTCGGATCTAAGAACGTAGAAGGGTATGTATCCTTTCACGATTTGAGAATTGAACCCTTTAGACAAAAAAATTTAATTACTACTAGAAAACTGCAAGTCTGATGAATGTGAAACAACGTCTTGAAGACATATTGGACCGAGGGGTGAGCGGAAGAGTCTCGTCAAGATAGTCCCAATGAACTCTACGACGGAGGACCCTAACTTTAGGATTTTTAAGGAAGTCTTATTTTGTGTTGAGAATTATTCCAACACTTATTAAATACAGTTGTTTCCGCTTCCTCCATCTTCGACTTTTCGTGAACACTTCTAGTCTCAGGTCCTTGTGTCCAAGTAATCTTCTGACTCTGAATTAGTATCGTCATACCTGAAATGACTAGTGGAACTGTTCAAGGTGTTAATCCCTTACTCTCTTTTGTTACGACTTCCCACAAATTCTCCTTTCACCTCTGCTTCCTCTGTCACTCTTGTCTGTTGAGTTTATCCTAACACCATTTTCTCACTTTTTTCCACATACCTCCCTCTATACTCTATTTCTCACCAACCGACCAAGTAACCAAAGAAAATAACTCTTTATGACATTGTGCGAAAATACGACTATCTTTTCTGTTTATCTATTAAGTACCCTGATGACAAAGAGACATGAGAGACATCCTGTCAACAATTGTGGACGAAATTTCTAAAAGTTCCGGTTTTAATGAAATAGTAGGAACTCCAGTTCGTGAAATTCCTATGGTGATTCGTACACTACTTCGTCTAGATTTTAAGGAAAGTAAATTTTTATTTTCAGACCGGAAAAAACGAGTGTCCACGGGAAGACATATCCAGTGAATTAAAAACATTATAACGGTAACTTATAGTTAAGGATTGGGGGTAGGAACGGGAAGGGGTGACGACTACACCTAGGGTTTCGTGTACCTCAAAAGGACACCCACTATATTTTGTGGTCGTTAAGACAGAGAGTAAACGTTTAATAGAGGGAAGTTCAAGGATCTTTCTCGATCCGGTCATCGTTACTATAAGTCTCTTTTGACTAGTTGTTTAATCAAAAGTAGATGAGGAGGCCAGTCGTTTTTGTTTTGGACCTCGACTGAGACCGAGTCTAATAGTCGAGGAATGTGTTTTAAGTCCGAATTTAACTTCCTTCCTCCCTTTTGGTTCTTCGGTAGGTACATACTGGATTAGTTTGGGAATACTAATACATGACCTCCACTGTTTATCTAAATTCTCTAATCTAGACTCTGTCTCACGGACTTCTTTATACCTACCTCTAAACATTGTAACATGTTCTTCACCACTGGTTTTTGTAAGGGTTCTTTTTCTTTGCGTTCTTCCGTTACACCAACAGACTCCTGTAGAGAACTCTCAGGGAACCTGACGTTCCTCTAGGTTGGTCAGGTAAGACTTCCTCTAGTCGGGACCCTAAAGAAATCTTCCTTACTACGATTTCGACTTTGAGGTCATGAAACCGGTGGAGTACGCTTCTCAACTGAGTAACCTTTTCTAAGACAACGACCCTCCCTAACCCCCATCCTCCTCTTCTCCTGTTATCTCCTACTCTACCGACCTACCGTAGTGACTGAACTACCTGCACTCAGACTCACTTGAGACCCTCAACCACTACCTGTCCCTCCGGACCGCACGACGCTAAGTACCCCAGCGTTTCTCAGCCTGTGCTGACTCGCTGACTTGACTTGACTCCTCCAGAATGTTTATCGACTCCTTTCTTCTCTTTACTTTCCGTGTCCTCTTTGCCTTTCTATATATGTTGACTTACGTCTCAAGGTTTCTTATCGTTCCTCTCTATTCTTCGCAAGAATTCGTTTGTTCCGTTTCTTTATCTCCTCTTTTTGTCTTACCCTTTCTGTTCGTTAGAGAAGTTCTCTTAACCTCTGTTGTTCCCTTATGAAGTACGTTTCTACTCGTACTTCACAGTTCCTGGATTATCTTCGTCTTCTCCAATTCTTCTCCACCGTTCTTACGGGTCTTCTTAACATGTCTTTTCCAGAATTACTGGGTCTATTGGTGTTACCACACCAGTGGTTTGATCTCGGTCTGTAGGACTTCACACTTCAGTCCACCCGGAATCCTTCGTAATGACGTTTGTTTAGATCACTTTCACTACCTTAAGGTCAACTCGATAAAGTTTAGGATTTTCTACTACGACACTTTCATGACGTGAGTTATACGGTCGTTTAAACCTTTTGAATCGTCACCGGTGTCCTGACCTTTTCCAGTCAAAAGTAAGGTTAGGGTTTCCTTCCGTTACTGTTTCTTACAAGTTTGGTGGTGTGTTAAAGTCAGTAAAGTGTACGATCGTTCCTTTACGAGTTTTAGGAAGTTCGATCCGAAGTTATCATGTACTTGGTTCTTGAAGGTCTACATGTTCGACCTGAGTCTTTTCCGTCTCCTTGGTCTCTAGTTTAACGGTTGTAGGTAACCTAGTATCTTTTTCGTTTCCTTAAGGTCTTTTCGTAGACAAATAAGAAGTGACTGATATGATTTCGGAAACTGACATACCTAGTGTTGGTAGACACCTTTTAAGAATTTCTCTACCCTTATAGTCTGGTAGACTGGACGGAGGACTCTTTAGACGTACGTCCTGTCCTTCTTTCTTAATCTTGACTTATACCTTGTTACCTGACGAAGTTTTAACCCTTTCCTCATGTAGTTCCGACATATAACGGTGGGATGAATAAATAGAATATACGTCTCATGTAGTACCCTTTACGGTGTGAGACCTTCTGAATCTTCGACCTTAGTTCTAACGACCCACTTTACAGTTGTTGGAGTCCACACGTCCACTATGGTGAGATTACCGTCTTTTACTTCTTGGAGAACTACTTCCACTTTCTTCTCTCACTGTTTCGACCGAAATTTGAGTTGTAAGTTTTGTGATTCTAGTTCCGTAGACTAGGGTAGTGAAGTACCGTTTATCTACCCCTTTTTCACCTTTCTCACTGTCTGAAATAAAAGAACCCGAGGTCTTAACGACACTAGTCACTGACGTCGGTGTTTTAATTTTCTGGGAACGAGGAACCTTTTTTTCGATACTGGTTGGATCTGTCGTGTAACTTTTCGTCTCTATAGTTAACCGGTTTTTTCCGGGTAGATCAGTTTTGATACCAAAAAGGTCATCGGAACATGTCTACTCCCTCAACCTGGTATTTCTTCCGACTCACGACTTCTTAACTACAAAAGCTTGACACCTCAACTTCTTCCGAGAACTCTCAGGGAACCTGTTGTTCCTCTAGTTTGATCAGTTAGGATTTCCTTTAGTTAGGACTTATAAGTAACCCTCCTGACTACGACTTCGACTTTGAGGTTATAGGACCACTGGAGTACGTTTCTCGGCTGAGTAACCTTTTCTGGAACTATGACCCTTTCTAACTCCCGTTTTCCTCTTCCCTACTGTCTCCTACTCTACCAACCTACCGTAGTGGATGAGTTACCTATACCCAAACTCGTTTGAGACCCTCTATCACTTCCTATCCCTTCGGACCGTACGATGTTAGGAACCTCAGAGTTTCTCAACTTGTGTTGACAATGGTTATTGTTGTTGAGGAGGTTTTAGAGATTTAAGTGAAGAATGTAGTCTAACCTATAGATTCTCTCTTTATCATTTACAGTAGGTAAATACTGAAGGACTGAGGAAAATGACTCAATGTAAAAATATAATAAGAGAGTAAAAGAGGATTCTTTGTTGGTATAAATCGTGAATGTACGCACAGTACTCTCAAAGTTCACTAAAAATAAGAAAAGACACTCATTTTCAGAAGAAAAGAGGACTATTCTCTTAGTCAAAGAGAGACTGTATATTAGCCGAACCTTCACCAGCAAGGACAGGAGGGTTCTTTTCTTCGACTTGTTTAACTTTTAGTTGTTGGGAAGAATCTAGACACCCTTTCAACTTCAGTGTTCCGTTCATCGGTGTGACTTTTAGTCTCTTTACATACTTGTGTCTCTTTGTCAAAGGACCTTCGTCCTCGGGTACGATCTCGGTTACATCGATGTTTGGAAACGATCTCCGATACACACGTGGTCGGTATTCAATTTTTAGGGTCTCCGGGCCAGAATCACCTGGGATTGAAAGTATTCGAAATGGAAGTCTTCCGGGTAGTCCAGGAGTCTCATTTCTGATCTAATCTCTTTTATAGGGAATACAAAGACCGTTCCCTCTCCTGTTTCTGCAAAAAAGTTTATTCAGGTATCGTAAGACAAAAACAAAAATAAATAAATCAATCAAGTACGAAGAAAGACTGGAATTACAAAAAAATCATATTTAAATAAATTGAATTAACCTACGATTAATGAAATGTTATAACGTAACCAAAACGGTATGTGACTGTACTTAGGTGGTGCCCATATATACACAAGGGGTAGGACTGGGAAGGAAGGTAGAGGGAGGGGTAGGATAGGGAGACCCAGTAGGGTCACGTGCTCGGGGCTCGTGGGACATAGTACGGAGTTTGGACCTGACCGCTAAGTAAAGTGTATACTATTATATGTACAAAGTTACGGTAAGAGGGTTTAGTAGGGTGGGAGCGGGAGAGGGTGTCTCAGGTTTTCTGACAAGGTATGTAGATACAGAAAAAACGACAGAGCGTATGTCCCAATAACAATGGTAGAAAGATTTAAGGTATATATACGTAATCATATGACATAACCACAAAAAGAAAGACCGAATGAAGTGAGACATATTATCCGAGGTCAAAGTAGGTGGAGTCATCTTGACTAAGTTTACATAAGAAAAATTATCGACTCATTATGAGGTAACACATATCCAATGGTGTCGAAAGAATAGGTAAGTAGACGACTACCTGTAGATCCAACGAAGGTACAAGACCGCTAATATTTGTCATGACACTACTTGTAACCCCATGTGTTCACAGAAAGTTAAGACCAAAGGAGCCACACATACGGTTCGTCACCCTAACGACCAAGTATACCGTCAAGGTAAAGGTCAAAAAATTCCTTAGAGGTGTGACAAGAGGTATCACCGACATGATCAAACGTAAGGTTGATTGTCACATTCTCCCAAGAAAAGGAAGTACAGGAGAGGTCGTAAATAACGAACATCTGAAAACCTCTCGTCGGTAAGATTGACCACACTTTACCATGGAGTAACACCAAAACTAAACGTAAAAAGACTATTACTTACTACAACTCGTAGAAAACTATACAAACAATTGGTAGACATACAGGAGAAACCTTTTTACAGATAAATCAAGAAACCGGGTAAAAAACTAACCCAGTAAATAAAAAGATCTTAACTCGAAGTCCTCAACAAACATATAAAAACTCTAATTAATAAATGGTCAACGAAGTAAACGATAATAAAAGAGGGCAAGACTTCCGACAGAAAAGTGGAACGAATATCAAAGGAAACAACACGTCTTCGAAAATTAAAATTAATCCAGGGTAAACAAATAAAAACGAAAATAAAGGTTATTAGACCCTCCACTCAGTATCTCCTAGGACGACACTAAATACAGTCTCTCACATAAGGCATACAAGAGGAGATCCTC
Organism: Capra ibex; assembly: GCA_006410555.1. Taxonomy (NCBI): domain Eukaryota; kingdom Metazoa; phylum Chordata; class Mammalia; order Artiodactyla; family Bovidae; genus Capra; species Capra ibex. The sequence continues at coordinate 1,687,538 of SJYO01006649.1, forward strand.
AAAATATCAAAGACCAGAATGTAAATCTAGAAATTAGGTAAAACTCAAATAAAGACACATACCACACTCTTTCCCAAGACTCAAGTCAAGTCAGCGAGTCAGCACAGGTGAGTAAGAAACGCTGGGGTTCTTAGCGTCGTGTGGTCCGGAGGGACAGGTAGTGGTTGTAGGCCTCAAGTGAGTTTGAGTGCAGGTAACTCAGCCACTACGGTAGGTCGGTAGAGTAGGAGACAGCGGGGGAAGAGGAGGACCGAGGTTACGGAGGGTCGTAGTCTCAGAAAAGGTCACTCAGTTGAGAAGAGTACTCAACCGGTTTCATGACCTCAAAGTCGAAGTCGTAGTAAGGGAGGTTTCTTTAGGGTCCCAACTAGAGGAAGTCTTACCTAATCAACCTAGAGGAACGTCAGGTTCCCTGAGAGTTCTCAGAAGAGGTTGTGGTGTCAAGTTTTCATGGTTAAGAAGCCGTGAGTCGAAAGAAGTGTCAGGTTGAGAGTGTAGGTATGTACTGGTGTCCTTTTTGGTATCGGAACTGATCTGCCTGGAAACAACCGTTTCATTACAGAGACGAAAACTTATACGATAGATCCAACCAGTATTGAAAAGTAGGTTCCTGATTCGCAGAAAATTAAAGTACCGACGTCAGTGGCAGACGTCACTAAAACCTCGGGGGGTTTTTTTATTTCAGACTGTGACAAAGGTGACAAAGGGGTAGATAAAGGGTACTTCACTACCTTGGCCTACGGTACTAGAAACAAAAGACTTACAACTCGAAATTCGGTTGAAAAAGTGAGAGGTGAAAGTGAAAGTAGTTCTCCAAAAAATCAAGGAGAAGTGAAAGACCGTATTCCCACCACAGTAGACGTATAGACAAGACAACGACGACGATTCAGTGAAGTCAGCACAGGCTGAGACACACTAGGGTATTTGTCGTCGGGTGGTCCAAGGTGGCAGGGACTCTAAGAGGTCCGTTCTTGTGACCTCACCCAACGGTAAAGGAAGAGGTTACGTACGTTCACTTTTCACTTTCATTTCAACGAGTCAACACAGGCTGAGAAACGCTGGGGTACCTGACGTCGGGTACTCCGAGGAGACAGGTACCCTAAAAGGTCCGTTCTCATGACCTCACCCAACGGTAACGGAAGAGATATAGACAAGATCAAAGTAAGAAAATGTTCTCTAACTAGTCAAAAGGGTTGTGGTGACCAATTTCTCTAACAGAAAAAGGTAACATATAAGAACGGAGGAAACAGTTTCTATTCCACAGGTATCCACACACCCAAATAGAGACCCGAAAAATAAAACAAGGTAACTAGATATAAAGACAGAAACACGGTCATGATATGACAGAACTACTGACACCGAAACATCATCTCGGACTTCAGTCCGTCCAACTAAGGAGGTCAAGGTAAGAAGAAAGAGTTCTTCTTTATTCTCACCGAACGAAACCGATAAGTTCCTAAAAACATAAAGGTATTTTTAACACTTTAATAAACAAAATCGAGACACTTTTTATGACAACCATCGATCTATTCCTAACTTAACTTAGATATCTAACGAAACCCATCATATGAGTAAAAGTGATATAACCAGGAAGGTTAGGCACTTGTACCATATAAAGAGGTAGATAATCACAGGAGAAACTAAAGAAAGTGGTCACAAAATATCAAAAGATATATATCCAGAAATCAAAGAAATCCTTCTATATAAGGATTCATAAAATAAGAAAAGCAACGTTACCACTTACTTTAACAAAGGAATTAAAGAGAAAGATAAAAGAGGAATAATCACATATCCTTACGTTCTCTAAAGGCACACAACTAAAATATAGGACGTTGAAATGATATAAGTAACTAATTACCATCATTAAAAGACCACCCCAGAAATCCCAAAAGATACATCTCCTAGTAGACGTTTGTCACTCAAAATGAAGAAAAGGTCAGACCTAAAGAAAATAAAGAAAAAGACGAGGATGAAACCGGTTTTGAAGGTTTTGTTACAACTTATCATCACCACTCTCACCCGTGGGAACAGAACAAGGACTGAAATCCCATTTACGAAAGTCAAAAAATGGTAACTCCTATTACAAACGACACCCAAACAGTATATATCGAAAATAATACAAATCCGTACAAGGAAGATAAGGACGAAAGACCTCTCAAAAATAGTATTTACCTACAACTTAAAACAGTTTCCGAAAGAGACGTAGATAACTCTATTAGTATACCGAAAATAAAACGTTAAACAATTACACTACAAAATGTAACTAAGTAAACACCTATAACTTCTTAGGAACGTAGGGATCCTATTTCGGTTGTACCAGTACCACACATTAGAAAAATTACACAACAACCTAAGACTAACGATCTTAAAACAATTGCTAAAAACGTAGATACAAGTAGTCACTATAACCGGACATCAAAAGAAAAAACCACCGTAGAAACAGTCCAAAACCATAATCCCACTACTACCGGAGTATCTTACTCAAACCTTCAACTGGAAGGAGACGTTAAAAGACCTTCTCAAACTCATCCTATCCACAATCGAGAAGAGATTTAAAAACCATCTTAAGTCGACACTTCGGTAGACCAGGACCCGAAAACAAACGACCTTCTAAAGACTAATGTCGAAGTTAAAGACACGAACACTACCCAGACAATTCTAAAAGATAAAGAAGGACCAAGTCAAAACCTTTCAACATGAAAAGATTCTTAAACGGGTAAAGAAGGTTCAACAGGTTAAAAAACCGTATATTGACGACTATCATCAGAGAATGCTAGGAAGCATAAAGACACAACAGACAACACTAGAGAGACAAAAGTAAAGATTAAAACAACTAAACTAAGAAGAGGGAAACAAAGAACTTTTCAGACCGATTACCAAACAGATCAAATAAATAGAAGAGTTTCTTGGTCGAAAACCGGAACAACTAAAAACGATACCAGAGAAAACAAAGAAAACGTAAATAAAGACGGGATTAAAAATTCTAAAGAAAGGAAAATGATACAGATTTCAAGAAGTAAAGAAGGAAAAGATCAATGAAATCCACATCTCAATCCAATAAATAAACTGAAAAAAGAACAAAGAACTCCATACGGACATAACGATATTGTATGGGGAATCGTGACGAAAATATCACAGGGTGTCCAAAACCCAACAACATAAAAGTAAAAGTAAGTAAAGATACGTATAAAACTAAATAAAAAAATAAAGAATACACTAAACAACCAATAAGTCGTCGCACAACAAGTCGGAGGTATACAACCTTAAGAATTATCAAAAAGAGGACATTAACTCTAGATTAGAATGACGTAACACCAGTCTTTTCTACAAACTTTACTAAAGTTAAAAAAACTTAAATGGTTCCGATCTAAATACCGGGTCCTACACTAGATAGAACCTCTTCCAAAACACACACGAACTCTTTTTCAACTTTAAGTAACAAAAACCCACTTTACAGGATATCTATAGTTAATCCAGATCGACCAGGTGACACAGTAAATTTCAAACACAAAGGAACAATGAATGAAAAGATAAATCAACTAGATAGGTATCCACACTCACCCCATAATTTCAGAGGATGATAATAACACAATAACAATTAAAGGGGAAAGTATGAACAATCGTAAATAGAATGTATAACACCACAAGGATACAACCCACGTATATATAAATATTAACAATATAGAAGAAAAACCTAACTAGGAAACTAGTAATACATCACCGGAAGAAACAGAGAAAAGTGTCGGAAACAAAATTTGAGATAAAATAGACTATACTCATAACGATTACGATTACTCATAACGATTATCATAACCAGAGATAAACGTACCTTATAGAAAGAGGTCGGGAAGTGAAAGTCAGACATACACAGGGAACAAAACTCCACCCAAAGAACATCTGTTGTATATTCCCCAGAAAAAAACATAGGTAAGTCGGTCAGAAACAGAAAACCAACCCCTAAAGTTGGGTAAATGTAAATTCCATTAATAACTATTCATGCTAGGGCAACGGTAAAGGAGACAACAAAACCCAAGCCCAAATATGTGGGAAAAACACAAAGGACAGATCTCTTATAGGAAAACGTAAACAACCTCTCGACCAAACCACCACGACTTAAGAGAGTCGAAAACGAACAGACATTTCGAAAACTAAAGAGGAAGTATAAACTTACTCTAGGAACGAACCATGTCATTAGACCCGACATCTAATAAAAGAAAGTAGTGAAATTCATACAGGACGGTAAGGGAGGACCGGACTTCTCAAAGATAACTTACTAGTCGACAATAGGAATAACCTTAGGGGAACACACAATAAACAACAAAAAGGGAACGACGAAAATTATGAACAAGAAACACAAACTAGAAACAATTAAACTAATTATACACAGAACCCCACAAACGGAACCCAAATAGGACAAACCCTGAGAGACCCAAAGAACCTGAACCCACTAATAAAGGAAGGGGTTAAATCCCTTCAAAAGTAGATAATAGAGGAGTTCATAAAAGAGTACCGGAAATAAAAACAGAAGAAGAAGACCCTGAGGATACTAAGTTTACAACCCCGTAAATTGTGACAGGACCTGCAGAGACTCTAACAGGAGTAAAGAAAATTAACCAAAAAGAAAAAAGGAGAGACAAAGATGGTAAGATAGAAGATGGAGTGAATAGGATAGGAGACGGAGGTAATAAGATGACAACCAAGGGAGGTCTCACAAAAACTAGAGTAAATAACGTAATAAGTAATATATAACTGAGAAAAAAAAAAGTAAAGAGGATCCAGGAACAATTTAGAAAGAACGTAGAAGAGTTAGGAACAGAGGTCCGATAAATAGACATTGAGGTAAAAAAAAAAGTTCTAAAACCTAGTAAAAGTGATAGTAATAAACCTTAAGAAACAGTCCATCTAAAGGATAGAGATGGAGAAAACAAACCAAACCACCCGTAAATAGAACAAGGGAATGGACGACCCATAAGGAGACGGAAAAGTAGAACAAATATAACGACACAAACCCCACTGAAAAGGTATAAGACCGTCAAATACCTCAAAAGTAATAACACCTCAAAGGAGCGACACCCACCCCAACCTACCCACCGAACAGTTCCAGAGGACCAATCCTTTCGAACACAGCCACAAGACCACCCATCTCGACCTAAAGAAGAGAGACCTCACGTTACTTCACAAGTCATTACTAAATACTCTACAGTTACCGAAAGGGCACTGAAACCCGTCGGACATATGACTTCAAGTCCCGAAACAAGGACACAACGACCTCTTCAACGTACCATACAGAACGAGACTTCGAACAACCGGGAACCCACCACGAACCAAAGTCACATCTATACCTCCGTAAACTACTCGAAGATAGCTAATTACAAGGGACCTCAGTCCTCAAGAGACCACAAGAGTCCTAAACCTGACTTCGGAGGACGGAGACGAAAAGTCAGAATAATAATGTCCTCGGAGTTTTGAAGAGGTAGATATGTCGTGGTTACCATTTTTTATATCCAATTTCTACCTTTCAAAGAGGTGTCACTCCCTGTGGGTCTCTCCAAGTGTCTCAATGTACCCCTTCTTTTCTCCCTCCTCCCTCTATCTCCACTGGTCCTCCTCTTCTCCCCCTTAGTTTTCCCCTCTCTCGTTCGATCGGTCATTAGTGAAGGGATACACGAGAGGTGTCAGTCCTAGGGAGTCTCTAAAAGTGCCTCAATATGTCTCTTCTCTTCTCTCTCTTTCCTCTGTCTCCACTCGTCCTCCTCTTTTCCCCCTTACTTTTCCTCTCTCTGTCTAGGTCGGTCATTGGTCAAGGGATTCACAAGAGGTGTCAAGCCTTGTGTGTTTCTCTAAGTGTCTAAACCCATCCCTTCTCTTCTCCCTCCCTCCTCTATCTCCGCTGGACCACCCCTTTTTCCTCTCAGGTTTCCCCCTCTCTCGTCAGTTCGGTCATTAGAGTAAGGGTTCATTTTTACCCATGACTTCTAACCCAAGAATTTCCATGTTTTAAATATTGTTTATGGTTTTTCGTTTCTAATTTTTAGATCTCATTTACATCCTAAGAGTTTTTATGTTATAATTTCTTTTTTTGTTTTAATGTTTTTAATATTTTGTATATATATACTTCAAACGAAAATTTTTATCTCAGAAAAAAAAAAAAGTTTCATTTTTCGGAGAACTACTTCCACTTGCTCCTCTTACTTTTTCAACTGAATTTCCAGTTGTAAGTCTTATACTTCTAATACCGTAGACCAGGGTAGTGAAGCACCCTTTATCTACCCCTTTGTCACCTTTGTCACAGTCTGAAATAAAAAGACCCGGGGCTTTAGTGACGTCTACCACTAACGTGGGTACTTTAATTTTCTGTGAATGAGGAGCCTTCCTTTCAATACTGGTTGGATCTATTGTATAATTTTTCGTCTCTGTAATGAAACGGTTGTTTCCGGACAGATCAGTTCCGATACTAAAAAGGACACCAGTACATACCTACACTCTCAACCTGACACTTCTTTCGACTCACGGCTTCTTAACCACGAAAACTTGACACCACAACCTCTTCTGAGAACTCTCAGGGAACCTGACGTTCCTCTAGGTTGGTCAGGAAAGATTTCCTCTAGTTAGGACCCACAAGAAACCTTCCTTACTACGATTTCGGCTTTGAGGTCATGAAGTCGGTGGAGTACTCTTCTCAACTGAGTAACTTTTTCTGACTACGACCCTCCCTAGCCCCCGTCCTCCTCTTCCCCTGCTGTCTCCTACTCTACCGACCTACCGTAGTGGTTGAGTTGCCTACACTCAAACTCACTTAAGACCCTCAACCGCTACCTGTCCCTCCGGACCACACGACGTTAAGTACCCCAGTGTTTCTCAGTCAGTGCTGACTCGTTGACTTGACTTGACTTAACATCCAATATTTTTACTTTTAATTTCCTCATTATCTCCTGAATTTTAATTAAAAAAATTAAAATTTTTACTATTATCATTTTTATATAGATCCTGAAAGAGACCACAACAACACCTGTCCCATCTCAGTCAAGTAAAAGTCTATTAAGGAACTAGGTCGAATATGAAGAGTTGTAGACATCCGGGGAAGGATACATCAGTCACGATTGATGTCCCAAAATTAGATGACGTGGACAATGAAGGTTCCGCTAAGGGAGACAAAATCGAAGAAAACAAACGACCAGAGAAGTCACAGATTAAAGGTGGGACTGTCTTCCCCCGCTACCACCTGTGAAAAAATCCGAGTGAACAAGTCAGCACGACACCCCTCCCTCTTTGTGAAGTTTGTTTTTTGTGACCGCACACGAACGTCACACAACCGGTGTGACCCAAACGGGGACGAGTGACGCACACACGAAAGGGACAGATGTGACGCACACACGAAAGGGACAGATGTGACGTGTCCGAGATCCAACGAGGCGGTCCTTGACAGACTCCGGCCGGGACCCGACGTATGTGGAGGGTCCAGATTTGGCGAGTCCAAGTCCGTGATCCCATCAGGAGTCCCCACGTCTTAGTCAACCCGGACGCAAAACACGGGAAGGGTCCAGGGTCGTCGAGTCCACTAATCCACAAACCGCTCGTGTCAACGACGTTGAATAGTCGAGGGGGTAGGGACGGTGAGCCAAAAGACCCACATGTTGTCCGCGCGGAAGAGTCCACACTGTACACAGAGAAGACCCCTCGACTAGAGACCGACGCTGGGAGGACCGTCTACAGCTGTTAGTCCTTAGGGTTCTTCAGAACCGATCGTTGTTTCAGACGAAAGTCAAACCATCTCCTACGGAGAGACCCCGGCGCTAACGGGGAAGGCCGAGACCGGCAGGAGGGGACGGACAGAGGTCGTCCCGTACCCGGCCAGGTGTCGGACGATCGAGACGAGTCAGGAAACAAGAGACTCGCCCGGACCACCACAGAATCCAATCCCGAAAAACACCCTATCGATAGGGTGTCAGACCCAACGATAGAGTTCAATCAAGGGAGTCTAACGGGAGCCTCGTAAGTCCGGGTCAGGAATGAGATTCGTGACGTCGGGTGCGGAGGGACGGGTCGGAGGTGAACGATCACCGCCTACGCCCGCAGACACGACGAAGAGGTGACCCTCAATGGGAACCCGTCCATTAGACACCCAGAATTAACAAATAAATAAAAAGGAGGACCAATACAACGGGAGACTCCAAGGTTCCGAGCGGTGTCTGAGCTGTCACTCTTACAAAGGACAACAAACCTTTGAAGAGAGAAAAATTCTGAGGGAAGGGCACTTCCTAGAGGTAGGGGTGGGGAACAGAAAAATAGAAAATATAGAAAAGGAAGGAGGAAAGCTTCTGTTATCGGAGAAAAGACCCACGGACTACAGGAGACGGTCGTAAGTCTTCAACAAAACACCTTACATGAGTTACAAGTTTACAAGAAAACTACTTAAAAACCCTCTCTTCCACCAGAGGGACAGGATAAGGAGGTGGTAGAATCCTGGTTGGGGACAAAAACAAAAATTTGTTTTAGGACGAGAGTTCCTTTTATCAAAGGGAACTCTTCGATAGTCTCGGGTTGACTACACTCCCTTCCCGTTATGAGTCGAGGTCGGGGGAGAAAAATAGAGAGAATTCCCACATCTCCATCCTTCACCTCTTTGTGGACTCTTCCAGTCTCGGGTTCTTATGTCCGAGTAATTACTGACTCTGGATTCGTCTCTTAATCTCCTACGAAGAAGAGTGGGGGTATAGAAATGTGGTGTGTCCGATCATTTCATTACGAGTTTTAAGAGGTTCGGTCCGAAGTCGTTATACACTTTGCACTTTAAGGACTGCAAGTTCGACCAAAATCTTTTCCGTCTCCTTGATCTCTAGTTTAACGGTTGTAGGCGACCTAGTACCTTTTTCGTTCTCTCAAGGTCTTTTTGTAGATAAAGACTAAATAACTGATACGGTTTCGGAAACTGACACACCTAGTGTTATTTGACACCTTTTAAGATTTTCTCTACCCTTATGGTCTGGTGGACTGGACGGAGAACTCTTTAGACATACGTCCAGTCCTTCGTTGTCAATCTTGACCTGTACCTTGTTGTCTGACCAAGGTTTATCCTTTTCCTCATACAGTTCCGACATATAACAGTGGGACGAATAAATTGAAGATACGTCTCATGTAGTACTCTTTGTGACCTGACCTTCTTTGTGTTCGACCTTAGTTCTATAGGCCCTCTTTATAGTTAGTGGAGTCTATACGTCTACTGTGGTGGGAATACCGTCTTTCACTTCTCCTTGATTTTTCGGAGAACTACTTTCACTTTCTCCTCTCACTTTTTCAGCCGATTTTCTAGTTGTAACTCTTTTGCTTCTAGTACCGTAGGCCAGGGTAGTGAGGTACCCTTTATCTACCTCTTTGTCACCTTTGTCACAGTCTGAAATATAAAAACCCGAGGTTTTAGTGAGGTCTACCACTGACGTCGGTACTTTAATTTTCTGCGAATAAGGAACCTTCCTTTCAATACTGGTTGGATCTGTCGTATAAGTTTTCGTCTCTGTAATGAAACGGTTGATTCCAGACAGATCAGTTCCGATACCAAAAAGGATACCAGTACATACCTACCCTCTCAACCTGACACTTCTTCCGACTCGTAACTTCTTAACTACGGAAACTTGACACCACAACCTCTTCTGAGAACTCTCAGGGAACCTGACGTTCCTCTAGGTTGGTCAGGTAAGACTTCCTCTAGTCGGGACCCTAAAGAAACCTTCCTTACTACGATTTCGACTTCGAGGTCATGAAACCGGTGGAGTACGCTTCAAAACTGAGTAACCTCTTTTGAAACTACGACCCTCCCTAACACCCGTCCTCCTCTTCCCCTGCTGTCTCCTACTCTACCGACCTATCGTAGTGACTGAACTACCTACGCTGAGACTCACTTGAGGTCCTCAACCACTACCTGTCCCTCCGGACCGCACGACGTTAAGTACCCCAGCGTTTCTCAACCTGTGTTGACTCGCTGACTTGACTTGACTTGACTTGACTCATTGTCCTTCAGTTGTCTTTTCGTATACCTTCCATCGACTCACACACACAATCAACGAGTGAGTACAGGCTGAAAAACACTGGGGTACCTAACCCCGACTGGTCCGAGGAGGGTAAGTACCCTAAGAGGTCCGTTCTCATGATCTCACTCAACGGTAAGGGAAGAGGTCCCCTAGAAGGGCTGGGTCCCTAGTTTGGACCCGGAGGGTGTAACGTCCGACTGACAAATGGAAGATTCGGTGATCCCTTCGGATTAACACGATGTAATAATAGTCAACAGTCGGGGTTAACAAGTACGAAGACACCATAAAATACGGGTGCGGTAACGATACCGGAGCTCCAGTCGTCCCACATGCAAAGAGACGGGGAACTGAAACCCGAACCGGTACACTGAACGAAGTCATAATCATTTATGGTCATGAATGAAACTATAATCATTTATTTACTTCTGAACTTTACACGAGAGGATGTCACCCAGAACCCAGAACGGGGAGACACAATGGGGGGGTTCTTCTCAAAGGAAGATTATCGACGACGAAGAAGTTAGACAAACAACAACGAATCAACGATTCAACACAGACTGAGAAACACTGGGGGTACTTAACATCGGATGGTCCGAGGAGACCGGTATCCTAAAGGGTCCGTTCTTATGACTTCACCCAACGGTAAAGGAAGACGTCCCCTAGAAAGGTTGGGACCCTAGCTTGGGTACAGAAGATGTTACCGTTCACTTAAGAAATGTGACTCGGTGGTTCCTTCGGGGAAACTAAACCTTGGATTTCGTTTGTGTACACTCGTGTGGACTCGGATCCGGTGTTCGACCTTTGTGTACGTCGATTGGATGACGGTCTTTGTGTACGTCGGTCGGAGGACGGTCTTTGTGTACGTCGGTCGGAGGACGGTCTTTGTGTACGCCGGTCGGAGGACGGTCTTTGTTTACGTCGGTCGGAGGACGGTCTTTGTGTACGCCGGTTGGAAATCGTGTCGACTTCGGGTCGACTCTAGTAGATTTGTTGTTAACTGTCCGTCCGGGTACTCGTATTTTTATTTACGAACTCGAAAAAACACAAAACGAAACACAAAAACCGATATCATATACACCCTAGAATCGAGGGGACGGTCCCTATATTGGACGTGAAGGACTTCACCTTCATCCGTTACCGTTAGGTGAGGTCATGAGAACGGACCTTTTAGGGTACCTGCCTCCTCGGACCACCCGACGTCAGGTACCCCAACGATTCTCAGTCTGTGCTGACTCGCTGAAGTGAAAGTGAAAAGTGAAAGTACGAAACCTCTTCCTTTACCGTTGGGAGAGGTCACAAAAACGGACCTCTTAGGGTCCCTACCCCCTCGGACCACCTGACGGCAGATACCCCAGCGTGTCTCAACCTGTGCTGTCTTCGCTGAATCGTCGTCATCGTCGTCGTTTGTTGGTCCCTTCAAGGTTATTTACGCACAAAAAGATTCTGTGACTCAAAACCTTATATATATTATGTCGTTTTCAATTATTTCTTCGAGCATCGATCTCCACTCAATGACGATGTTGTCTTTATATTTTTGCAAACCTGACCCTTCGTTTACCGGGTCTTTGACAAAATTCGACCTTCTACTACTGCACACATCACCATTGTATGAACTATTTTGAAAGTGATAAATAAGTTATAACTATTTTGAAAGTTATAAACTATTTTGATAGATGAACTTTCCGTCTATTACATTGATTACTTTCCTCCTGTTTTAAAATTCCACCTGACAAACCGACACTTGATCGACGATGATCGATACAAAATTTCGGGATCTCGGTTCTGTCGAGACTTTACTCGGCTCTTTTTTGGACCAGTCTAAAACTCGTCTCTAATCTTCCTTATATCTCCAGTGTCTTTAACGTCTCATCCCTTTTCTTTAAGTCAAGTCAAGCCAAGTCAAGTCAAGTCAGCGAGTCAGTACAGACTGAGAAACGCTGGGACACTTGACGTCGTGCGGTCCGGAGGGAGGGGTAGTGGTTGAGGACCTCAAATGAGTTTGAGTACAAGTAACTCAGTCACTACGGTAGGTCGGTAGAGTAGGAGACAGCAGGGGAAGAGCAGGACGGGTGTTAGGGAGGGTCGTAGTCTCATAAAAGGTTACTCAGTTGAGAAGCGTACTCCACCGGTTTCATGACCTCGAAGTCGAAGTTGTAGTAAGGAAGGTTTCTTGTGGGTCCTGACTAGAGGAAATCTTTCCTGACCAACCTAGAGGAAAGTCAGGTTCCCTGACAGTTCTCAGAAGAGGTTGTGGTATCAAGTTTTCGTAGTTAAGAAGTCGCGAGTCGAAAGAAGTGTCAGGTTGAGAGTGTAGGTATGTACTGGTGACCTTTTTGGTATCGGAACTGATCTGTCTGGAAACAACCGTTTCATTACAGATACGAAAACTTATACGGTAGATCCAACCAGTATTGAAAGGAAGGTTCCTCATTCGTAGAAAGTTAAAGTACTCTTTTCTTTAATAAAGAGTAGTTTAGTGTCCTCACCTATAATTTTATCCTGGAGTTCTTTTTTTGGGTTTAGTTTTCATGTCGAGAATAATTCTGGAACCTTTCCTGTTTTCATAATCTAGGAAGATCGACGTGTTTTCCTGGTGCATTTTATAAATTTTTGAACCAGGTCTTCGACCTTTGTGTGATTTAAAGGAGTTGACACAGATATCTCTCTCTCGGTAGAGGGGTTTTCTTACCTTCTACACAGAAACCTGTGTACTACGTCTAACATTAGTTTATGAATCTTTTGAGTGTTACAAAAATCCTCTCGGTACAACCGTTTTCCAAGGAACGTTTGGGTCTGATAAATTTTTTTTTTTTTTTTTTTTGGAACTCCCACAAGTGTTACATATTCCTAGGTATTTATTACTAATGATATATTCTTTGTTGTCTTAGGAAATACCTTTTTGGCTAACCAAGTTCTAATTCTTTCCTCATGTTGTCCCGACAGAAGAGAGTGGGACAAACAAATTAGATATACGACTCGTGAGCACTCTTTACGGTCCGACCTACTCAATGTTCGACCTTAGTTCTATCCACCCTCTTTGTTGTTGGAGTCTATACACCTACTATGATGAGATTACCGTCTTTCACTTCTCCTAGATTTCTCGAAGAACTACTCCCAGTTCCTCCTCTCACTTTATCGATCGAATTTTGATTTATAATTTTTTTTTTTTCTCCAATAAATACCTGACCTTCTTTGTGTTCGACCTTAGTTCTAACGGTCCTCTTTATAGTTATTGGAGTCTAAACGTCTACTGTGGTGGGAATACCGTCTTTCACTTCTTCTTGATTTTTCGGAGAGTTACTTTCACTTTCTCCTCTCACTTTTTCAACCGAATTTCGAGTTGTAAGTCTTTTACTTCTAGTACCGTAGGCCAGGGTAGTGAAGTACCCTTTATCTACCCCTTTCTCACCTTTGTCACCGACTGAAATAAAAAAACACGAGGTTTTAGTGACATCTACCACTGACGTCGGTACTTTAATTTTCTGCGAATGAGTAACCTTCTTTTGAATACTAGTTGGATCTATCGTATAAGTTTTCGTCTCTATAATGAAACGGCTGATTCCAGGCAGATCAGTTCCGATACCAAAAAGGTCATCAGTAGATACCTACACTCTCAACCTGACACTTCTTCCGACTCGCGACTTCTTAACTACGCAAACTTGACGCCACAACCTCTTCTGAGAACTCCCAGGGAACCTGACGTTCTTTTAGGTTGGTCAGGTAAGACTTTCTCTAGTCGGGACCCTAAAGAAACCTTCCTTACTACGATTTCGACTTTGAGGTCATGAAACCGGTGGAGCACGTTTCTCAACTGAGTAACCTTTTCTGAGACTACGACCTTCCCTAACTCCCGTCCTCTTTTCCCCCTACTGTCCTACTCTACCGACCTACCGTAGTGGTTGAGTTACCTGCACTCAGACTCACTTGAGTCCCTCAACCACTACCTGTCCCTCCGGACCGAACGACTCTAAGTACCCCAGCGTTTCTCAGCCTGTGCTGACTCACTGACTTGACTTGACTTGACTTGACTATAGTTCATATAAATATATTTATTGGAACTAAGGTAGAACACGAAGGAGGGAGGGTCACAAAGAGTACTACATGAGACGTATCTTCAATATATTCGTCTCACTGTTATATGTCGGAACTGCATGAGGAAAAGGATAGACCTTGGTCATACAACAGGGTATAGGTCAAGATTGACAACGAAGGACCGGACGTATGTCTAAAGAGTTCTCCGTCCAGTCCACCAGACCATAAGGGTAGAGAAAGTCTTAAAAGACGTCAACTAACACTAGGTGTGTCAGTTTTCGAAACCGTATCAGTTATTTCGTCTTTATCTATAAAAAGACCTTGAGAGAACGAAAAAGGTACTAGGTCGCCTACAACCGTTAAACTAGAGACCAAGGAGACGGAAAAGATTTTGGTCATATCTGTAGTCCCTTAAGTACCAAGTGCATAACGACTTCGGACCGAACCTCTTAAAACTCGTAATGAAATGATCGCACACTCTACTTACGTTAACACACCATCAAACTCGTAAGAAACCGTAACGGAAAAAAACCCTAACCTTACTTTTGACTGGAAAAGGTCAGGACACCGGTGACGACTCAAAAGGTTTAAACGACCGTATAACTTACGTCGTGAAAGTGTCTCAGTAGAAAGTCTTAAACTTTATCGAGGTGACCTTAAGGTAGTGGAGGTGATTGAAACAAACATCACTACGAAAGATTCCGGGTGAACTGAAGGGTAAGGTCCTACAGACCGAGATCCACTCACTAGTGTAGTAGCACTAATAGGCCCAACACTTATAGAAAAAACATGTCAAGAAGACACATAAGAACGGTGGAGAAGAATTATAGAAGACGAAGACAATCCAGGGATGGTAAAGACAGGAAATAACAGGGGTAGAAATGTACTTTAAAAGGGAACCATAGAGATTAAAAGAACTTCTTTAGAGATCAGAAAGGGTAAGACAACAAAAGGAGATAAAGAAACGCAACTAGTCACTCCTTCCGAAAGAATAGAGAAGAACGATAAGAAACCTTGAGACGTAAGTTCACCCATATAGAAAGGAAAAGAGGAAACGAAAAGTGCAGGGAAGAAAAGTGTCGATAAACATTCCGGAGGAGTCTGTCGGTAAAACGAAAAAGCGTACAGAAAAAGGACCCCTACCAGAACTAAGGACAGAGGACATGTTACAGTACTTGGAGGTAGGTATCAAGTAGTCGTGAGACAGATAGTCTAGATCAGGGAATTTAGATAAAATAAATAATTTTATAGTTTACCAGTCGACTGTTCGGACCAGGGTAGAGGATTTTGAGTCACTAAATGTACTTTTCACAAAAGTACAAATAACCAGGAATTCAGTTGATACTTTTCAATGCCGGTTGGATCTATCGTATAAGTTTTCGTCTCTGTAATGAAACGACTGATTCCAGACAGATCAGTTCCGATACCAAAAAGGTCATCAGTACATACCTACACTCTCAACCTGACACTTCTTCCGACTGGCGACTTCTTACCTACGAAAACTTGACACCACAACCTCTTCTGAGAACTCTCAGGGAACCTGACGTTCCTCTAGGCCGGTTAGGTAAGACTTTCTCTAGTTGGGACCCTAAAGAAACCTTCCTGACTACGATTTCGACTTTGAGGTCATAAAACCGGTGGAGTACACTTCTCAACTGAGTAACCTTTTCTGAGACTACGACCCTCCCTAACCCCCGTCCTCCTCTTCCCCTACTGACTCCTACTCTACCGACCTACCGTAGTGGTTGAGCTACCTGCACTCAGACTCACTTGAGTCCCTCAACCACTACCTGTCCCTCCGGACCGAACGACGTTAAGTACCCCAGCGTTTCTCAGCCTGTGCTGACTCGTTGACTTAACTTGACTTGACTTGACTTCAGTTGATACATAGTCTACTAGACCTGACCCGAAGGTACCGTCGAAACAGACGTAGTCCGTTACTTAACCAACCCGAACCAAGATCCGACACCCAACTCAATTAGAGTCGAGGCGTACATTCCAGGTCTCTGGTTCGAACTCCTTGTCGGTGGGTCCCCTTTGAGAAGTATCGGTTAGTGACCAAGTAGTCTCCGTTTGGGGTGACACGGTCGTGTCCAGTCAAGAGACGAGTGTATGTAGGTGATTGTAGGTAACACGTCGTTTTCGACCGTTAATGTAACAAACTTAAAGTTCTGATGTAAAAGAGTCTGTTACAACAACTCCTACCATGATATAGTTAGTCATAGGGAAAATATGTTCTGTGTACTCTTTGACTCGATCGTGAGTGACGAACCCTTCTAAAACAAAGGACGACTTCTTGATCAGACGTCAAAGGAAAGGTCATTTTTCTGAAAAGACAGACATCTTTCTTCTTTTTTATTTACGTGTATCTTTTAATGATACTTCTAGTACATGGTGATTCTGGGTGTCAGAGTCCTTTTAGGACTTGATGTTATTTAGTATTTATTAGAGTTTCCTGTTCTTTGAACTTTGGTACAGGATACTTCCTGATAACTTCTTTTTTCCTTGAAAACCCTCTAAAAACATCCTTGTCTTCAAAATTTTAGAATCTAAACCAAACTTGGTGAAGTCTCTGATTCTGATCCTCGTTATTTATTTATAATGTCTTCTCTTACCCTCTTCCAAAATCTGTATTGTATGTTTGACTCTCAATTCTTGTCACTAATTCTGAGGTGTGAGGGTTTCGTCCCCCGTGTCCAAGTTAGGGACCAATCCTTGCTTCCAGGGTGTACGACATGTCACGTCAGTTTTTTCTTCGTCGTCGTCGTACTTACTCGACATGACTCGAGTTGAGACTACCACTTTTCTGTTAATCGAGAATGTGACACAGTAGAGACTCCTACTTCATTTCATCCTCTAAGAACGGTATCGGATAGAGGTTGAATTTATATTTATCGAAGGGATAAATTTCTTGGGGACCGGTCAGACTTTACAATTCTCGAACCTTCAGTAGTGAGAATAAGAATGTCTTTCTTTTATAGAACTTGTTTGACTTTTAGTTGTTCATAATCTATATAGTCCCTTGACTCAAATGTCCTTTTTGACGTTGGGGGGTTTACGTTCTTGATGTTGGGACCTCTCTATCCTTTTATGTCTCTTAACATCAAATGATCCTCGTCTTTGTCGTCGAACTCGGAACATCTTTCCCGTTGACTGATTAATGACCTCTGAACCGGACCCAATCAAATCCTCTATTTACACGGACCCTCGGGGGGTGTAAAAAATCAAAATACAGATCTTCGGAGTGGTCCAAGAGTCCCACTTATACCCTCTTTTTAGGGAAGAATGTAGGTCTTCCTTTTCCCCCTTTCATTGGTAAAATTTTCTCACGAAAAAAAGAAATTGTTTTCGGACGAAAATTCCTTTTGATAAAATGGTCTCGAATTGGTTGAAACAAAATGGTCTCGGATTGACTGGACCCTCTTCCCTTTCTGCGTTCCGGTTGAAGAGAAGGACAGAGTCAATCCCTCCTTCCTCTTCTTCCGACTCTTCATGAACACTTCCAGTATCGAGTCCCTACGTCCGAATTTGTTACTTCTGAACTAATATCTAATACTTTACGAATAGGAGGGGGTTATCAAAAGTGGTATAGTTTCTCCGAGGACATACCATGTTATTGTATCTAAAGACAATAACAATACACATGGGGTTACAAGTAGTGTCGTGACAAATATTATCGGTCCTGTACCTTCGTTGGATCTACAGGTAGTCGTCTGCTTACCTATTCTTTCGACACCATGTATGAGTCGGTAATTTTTCTTATGTAAACTTAGTCAAGATTACTCCACCTACTTTGACTTCGGCTAATATGTCTCACTTCATTCGGTCTTTCTTTTTGTAGTTATGTCATATGATTGTGTATATATACCTTAAATCTTTCTACCATTGTTATTGGGACGTGTGCTCTGTCGTTTTCTCTGTGTCTACATATCTTGTTAGAAAACCTAAGACACCCTCTCCCTCTCCCACCCTACTAAACTCTCTTACGGTAACTTTGTACATATTATAGTATATTCTTTACTTAGCGGTCAGATCCAAGCTTCGTCCTACGAACCCCGACCACGTGACCCTACTGGGTCTCTCTACCCTACCCTTCCCTCCACCCTCCCCCCAAGTCCTAACCCTTGTGAAATCTTTTTTCTTTCTTAATTTTTATTTATTTATCTATTGTATCTAAATATCGATTTTCTTGAAGTCCCGAGTCTCGGCTTTCTTTCTCAGAGATCCCTTTAGGTTTCTGTTGTTTCCTCTGTTTTTGTTTCTGTGAGTCCTTTAAGATCCCAGATTGTAGAGTCGATATCTTTTGACGTTCATATCCGATTAGTATCGGGTTATTTGTAATTTGGAGTGTCATTTCCAGGTAAGTAGAGTCAAGAAAATGGGTTACTAAGTACAGACCCAAAATTGTTTTTGTGGTTCCATACGATTTTTCGTTTTTTTTGTGTCGAACTTCTCTGTCTTATTCGTAGTCTTGATCTGAGTCTATACAGTCTCTAAAATCTTGATAGTTTAACCCTTAAATTTTATTGACTAATTATACGATTCCCTAAATAACCCTTTTCATATGGTATACATTCTTTTCTGTCTACTACAGTCGTCTCTCTACCTTTGAGACTCTTTCATAGTTTTCCTTTAAGATTTTTATTTTTTGTCACGTTATATTCAGTTCTTACGAAAACTGCCCAAGTAGTTATCAAACACGTGTCAGTTCCTTTCTGAGTCACTTGTACTTCTATACAGTCATCTTTAAAGGGTTTGACTTTTCGTTTCTTTTTTTGTCCGTTTTTTATTGATATTTTCTAATGTTGTCCATATGGTATGTGTATTGTTTTTACGGTCTTCCTCTTATCTCTTTCCTTACTTCCTTTATAAAATCCATTATTATTACTTAAGGGGGTTTAGTTACTGACTGTCGTTTCGTATCTAGGTCCTTTGAGTCTCTTATGGTTCGTCCTTTTATAGTTTTTTATATGGATTTTTGTAGGATAAGTTTGATGTCTTTTTGTTTTTCTTTGAGAATTTTCGTTCTCCTCTCACCTCATGTTAGTAAGTTCACAACTTTTTTTTTTCGTAGGGACACCGTCTCTGTTTTTAGGTCCAAGGGGAATTGTTGCACACCTTGACAGTAACCTTTCACTGACGGATCTATATAAGATGTAAAGGGTCGGGGAGGAGTATATTCACATTAATTCGGATTGATTATCTTACATTCGTTTTCTCTACACACAGTGAAATCCCGAATTTTTTTTTTTTTTTCCCACATTTAAGAGGTAAAAGAGAAAAGAGGAGTGAGTCCACCTACTTCCTTTGGTGTTCTGGACCTCCATACCGTCTCGGTGTTCCACTTTCCTTGGACCGAGATATTTACTGTCGTACCTCCTCTCAGTGGACACCTGGTCCTTATGGGTGTTTCCTGACAATTTATTCACTTTCTATTTAAAGATAACAAACTCGGAAATATATCAACTATCAGACAAACATCAGACATGTCATAAAAGAGGAGTAGGTGTCAAAGTGAAAAGTATCGAATCGAATGGGTATCAGATGGTATCAGACTTTTAAGGTCTTTACTTGTTGAGTATTTACAATTTAACACGTAGTAAACTCACCGTACTACTTCAGAACGTAGGAGGGGAGGTAGAACGGACCCTGTACTTAGTAGGGAAACAAGTCGTGTAGGAAAGACAATCAGTGAATCATCGGTAAAAATAATATTTAACTAACATAGTCATATAGTCACGAACACAAGTTCACTATGACTAAAATGAACTATTGTCGAGGTTTCATGTTCTCCTCACTACGACCGTTAAACCAATACGGTTTCTTTTTGGTATTTCACGAAGGAAATTCACTTTTCTATTTTCAAGATTTGAGTTATTCATTTTTTTTTTTTTTTAGTATACGACTCCAAAGATTGTATACCATTCTTACTTAGAAGATAGGTACTTTACCCCTTTTTCCTTTTTATTCGAGTACGAGCAAAACGACAACGTGGAGTTTGACATTTTTAATTTCAGTGTCACAAACTATCATAAATCAATTCTACCTTTTCCATAATTTAAACACCCACCTTCTGTACTTCTCTTTTACCAAGTCATGATAGACACCGAAGTTCGTTGGTGGTTCACGGAACCTAGTACAGGGGACGATTGTTCCCCTCTGCTGAGGTGGTGTCAGTTATAGTGTTAAGAGAAAGGAAAAAGAGATCTTTTAGGAAATGGACAAGGAAGTGGGAGACTCAACGAGATTGTTGTTTGACGGAGAGGTCCTTGGATTTGGAAGATTTTTTACAAGGTTCTTCCAAAAGGGAATCGTGAAATAGTTCTAGAGGGTCCTTGTCAAACTCCGAAATGACCCTTATACTTACATCTCTAGGATAGAACCAGAAGGAGACTTCACGGTCTTAGGGTCCCTTCTTTTTCTACCTCGGTCGTCACTGTGAGGAGGGGGCTAAACCAAGAGAAGGAGACGAAGGTTAGAACCTAGGCTTCCTCCTCTGTCCCTGCTGTCTCCCACCGCAGTGGTTGAGCTACCTGTACTCAAACTTCTTCGAGACCCTCAACCACTACCTGTCCTTCTGGACACACGACGTCAGGTACCCCAGAGTTTCTCAACCTGTACTGACTCACTGACTTGACTTGACCTAATTCAGTACAATCGTCAACACCTGAAGATGTTTCCATCCGGGGTACTGTCATTAACTCTAGTACCCCGACCCTCAAGTTTCAGTTCTTAAGTCCACCCAGTGACAACCAACCGTAGAAGGGTCCTTTTTCGATCAGTTTTGACGTACTCTTGTCAGCCCGACAATCTCTGAGTTTAGGATCGTATTGTAAAGAGAAACCAATAGAGTATGAGACAGAATTATGAAAAAAACATTCTTCCGCTCTATGGTTGTCACAGGGATCATAAGAAGAGGAAGAACTAAGGGAGAAGTGGTAACGTAAACTTGGTCGATAAAAGAGTCTTATGAATTCTCACCTTACAGTCAGTCACACTCGATTTTACAGTGAGAATGGGAATTTTTACAATTTAAATATATGTTTTTTTATAAAACATTTTTGTTTTTTAGAATTGTAGACAGGGTTATACACTTAGTTTACAAGAGGTAACTGATCTGAAGAAACCAGAACCCAACAGACGGTGTTAGTAAGAAGTTTCTGTGCTGACAGTATGATATAAAGTATATGACTCACTATGTGACAGGGTGACATCCGAGAGGTACCGTCTCTCTTCAGTTTCAGTGTGCATTTATGTCCTTACCACTGTTTTTGAACCTCTTTAGAAAGGGACGGTCGCTGAGTACAGATTTCCTGTCAGACTTTTCACTGTTTTGAGAGAGGAAGTGGTTTAAACTCAGTTCGAGGAGACTTGGGAGAAAAGATGGAACCTGTGTATGTGTGTGAGTGAGACCAGGGTCCTAGCGGTTCAGGTCAACATCGTTCTTAAGAAGATTCAGTCCAATCTCTCTTAGGGGGTAGAACCTATAGTTAGTTGGGTCGAAAGGTAGTCGTTCTTAGGAAGATGGGAAGTACAGAGGAGAATCATAAGGTAGGTGACTGGGGGATGAGTCACGCTCGCTACTAGGGGGTTGAACAAAAAGGACATAACTCGGTCTCTCGAATAGAGGTAACGTTATCACAACGGTTGTTATAGTCATTAGGGCTTATTATAGGATGATAAAGTGAAATTCGTCACAGTCTTATTAAAGGAGAAACTCTATGGTTGTTTTTGAGTTTGGACTCTAGAAAAAAGACCTTACTCTACCCGAAGTCCCGAAGTGACGAGTAAAAACAACATAGTAGGTGTCAAGTCAAGGTAAGTGAAGTCAGCGAGTCAGTACAGGTTGAGAAACACTGGCGTACTTAGCGTCGTGTGGTCCGGAGGGACAAGTAGTGGTTGAGGACCTCAAGTGAGTTTGAGTACAGGTAGCTCAGCCACTACGGTAGGTTGGTAGAGTAGGAGCCAGCAGGGGAAGAGGAGGACGGGGTTAAGGGAGGGTCGTAGTCTCAGAAAAGGTTACTCAGTTGAGAAACGTACTCCACCGGTTTCATAACCTCAAAGTCGAAATCGTAGTCAGGAAGGTTACTCGTGGGTCCTGACTAGAGGAAATCTTACCTGACCAACCTAGAGGAACGTCAGGTTCCTTGTGCTCTCAAAAGAGGTTGTGGTGTCAAGTTTTCGTAGTTAAAAAGTCGTGAGTCGAAAGAAGTGTCAGATTGAGAGTGTAGGTATGTACTGGTGACCTTTTTGGTATCGGAACTGATCTACCTGGAAACGACCGTTTCATTACAGAGACGAAAACTTATACGACAGATCCAGCCAGCATTGAAAGGAAATTCCTCATTCGTAGAAAATTAAAGTACCGACATTAGTGGTAGACGTCACTAAAACCTCGGGGCTTTTATTTCAGTCGGTGACAAAGGTGACAAAGGGGTAGATAAACGGTACTGCACTACCCTGGTCTACGGTACTAGAATCAAACGACTTACAACTCGAAATTCGTTTGTAAAAGTGAGAGGAGAAAGTGAGAGTAGTTCTCCGAAAAATCAAGAAGAAGTGAAAGACGGTATTCCCACCACAGTAGACGTATAGACTCCAATAACTATAAAGAGGGCCGTTAGGACTAAGGTCGAACACGAAGAAGGTCGGGTCGTAAAGAGTACTACATGAGACGTATATTCACTTTATTCGTCCCACTGTTATATGTCGGAACTGCATGAGGAAAAGGATAAACCTTGGTTGGTCAGACAACTAGGTACAGGTCAAGATTGACAACGAAGTAGGTGTCTCGATGTACGTTTAAGAAACCTGTAAAACCTCTTCTACGAAGATTTTTCGATGAAGGAGTTACCGTAATGTATGAACCCTAAATTGATCGTTGTTGATGTTTTTAGTCTTCCAAGAAAGTTGTACATAATTATATAATGAATGATTCGAGATTTGTGGTGATCCGGTAAGTCAGTCAAGTCATACAACGAGTCAACACAGGCTATCCAACACTGGGGTACCTGACGTCGTGTGGTCCGAAGGAACAGGTAGTGGTTAAGGGCCTCGAAGAAGTCTGAGTACAAGTAGCTCAGCCACTACGGTAAATTGGTAGAGTTGGAGACAGCAGGGGAAGAGGAAGACCGGAGTTAGAAAGGGTCGTAGTCTCAGAAAAGGTTACTCAGTCGAGAAATGTAGTCCACCAGTTTCATAACCTCAAAGACTTCCCAATTATCCCATCGTCTCTACACGAACGTTTGTCCAGAGAGACGAGCCCGACTTGCAGGAACGTTTGCTCCGCAAGACGGTTTCTCAGACCTGTGTCAGAACTCAAATTACCAGGGAACGTTTACTCCCTCGTAAGGGAAGAACACTATTCTTCCTCTTCTCCCGAAACCTGTCTGAGACGTCGTCTGTCCCTAAAGTGAGGGGAAACGACATGCTATTGTACATACGTGGACATGACATGACTTTTCCGAATAAGTACGTCAGACCTTAAGACGGATCCCCCGAAAATATTATTATTTGACGTTAATCAACCTCACACATAACAGACAGAGAACACACAGAGCACAAAACAAAAACACAGTAAAGCGAGCGTTGTAGACCGCGGGTTACACCCCGAGCTCACTTTGGCTTTCCCACTCATTGGGGTCCCCCTAAAATTTAGGTATCGTCCCCTTGAAAGCCCTTTTAGTATCCCTTAAGGAGTGGGATCGTCCCCTTGAAAGTCTTTTAGTACCCCTTAAGGAGTAGTAGTAATGTCTGTGTTATGTGCCTCAATCAGTTTCCTAAAGAAGTGAGGTATCCGCAATTTCGGAGTTGAACAGCTAACTCACTCGAGAAAGCGAACCACCTCGTTATAACAGTAACCAAAGTTATAGTTTGATTCAATGTCAATTTGAACTTCTTTACCTTTTATTAAGTTTTCCTTAACTCTTTCGTTGTAGTCTTCCTATTACACTAGGGAAACTTCAATACCTGAAACACATCACGATATTGTGTCCGAAATTGGAACGAAAGATGACTATTACTTTGATTTAGATTACGAAGTTCCTCCCCCCTTTATTAAATACTCCTACATAGTCTGCGACCACCCCGAAGACGTAGCGGACTTCCGTTCCTATGTTTACTCGGAGGAGGACATTTACCACTTTGTAGACTATGACTATCAAGTCTTAGTCTAAGTCTCCGAAGAAGCCAAAGTAGTCTCCTCCCGGTTCTCTAATTTCTTTACTGGGTAGATAAGGTCCTTACCACCTTTAGGGCATTCCTCCTCTTTTTTAGATGTGGAGTGGAAGACGAGGAGGAACACGAAGAGAAAAGGGGTGACGCCAATTAGCCGGGCTACACCCGTCCTTTGTAACAGCCAAGAGGAAAGGAAACAGATACGAAGTACTACTACTGAGCGGACGAGGGGGACCACCCAAATAGCTGGGAGGTGTTAATAAAGGGTAGGTCTCTCTCGTCCTACCGTTACACTATTTACAAGTTATGTGAGGAAACCTTATATTTAAAAAATTTCTAGAATTTCGACGTCATCGCGTCATGCCAGGAGTTAGAGGGAAACAAAACCGATACGACCTTAGTAACCCTTTTCCGTTTAATTAGTAAGACAATCTAACCCTTAGATAACGGGTTCGACAGAACCTCCCAAGAGTTACCAATGTTGAAGCATCGACCACCCTTCTTCTTCGATCTTTCGTCCGAGTCTAATTACTCCCTGTCTTAGGGGGACCAGGAGAGCTCCTGTTCGATTACCCTCTCCCGGGAATAGCCCGAAATTCTCTTGTCCGAGTCATGAGACTAGTCCTGAATGTTGTTCAAGCGGTCCAGAAAAATGCTCGTACCGCGGTACACCACGGATGACCGGTGTGGGTCGGGAGGAAACAATTTTGTTACGTTCCGGGGTTATTCGGTATATGACTAAAAGATCGTTCTAACTCCCATCGACACCTTGCCCGACATCCCTCCCTACTCTAAAGTCTCTATAATAATGTTTGAAATCGTAAACTTTTACGTTTAGGACTTACGTTCGCATATGACCCTGGAAATTTCCCTGTCCCACGTAGATATCGACTTATATAGTCTCGGGTGAGTCCTCATCCTCCTCGACTCGTAGTCCGATTACAGAAACGATGTCGGAACCGGTTTCGATACTCTGGTGTTTTCCCTCCATTGACGAAGGTAACACCTTTTGGACCAGTACACTTTTCTCTCACAGCCTTTAATTTTCGACTAGTTCCACGTTAAGGATTTCTGTCTAGAGAACGACCCTTCTTATTCTGAGGAGGACCTGAAACGGTAGCTACGCCCTTCCCCAAAGTAGCCTGATTACTTACGTCTAGATTTTGTCTGTTTTACCCGTTGGGCTATGACCCTTTGATAGGACGCCCGGATTTAGGAACCCAGGGTCCTTGTTATGGTCCCTGAAGAGGAGGAACGGGAGGACGGTAGGGTGGACGGGGTTGGGACAAGGGAGGGTCGTTGGCAATGCTCAACTACGGGGTAATTTTCCTGGAGTCTACTACTAAAGTCTGAATGCCAGACGATGAAGTCCCTCATCGTCCCTCACCGACGACTAAACGGTGATCGACTATTGCAAGAAAACAGTGGTCCCCCTCCGTAAATATTTAATTTTTGTTTACTTAAACCTGGTGACGGATTCCCGTGAAAACCGAACTAGAATCCGACATCGCCGAAACTCTCCAAATTGGTATTAAGGACCCCATTATCTGAGACTGATACAACCCCTTTAAATTAATACCAGAGATGAAGATGGTGTGAAAGTAACAATCGACCCCTTGCATAACGAGTTTATGAAGATGGAATAGTGGGGAAAAACCGAGAAGGATTACTTGCTTGTTCTCCTAAACCTTCATGACCCGCTGTATATAAAACCCTTTACGAATAGTTTCTAAGAGAGGGACAAGAGAGGAACTAATATGTTCCTTTGTTGAAACTCCCTGATCATCTGTGTCCCCGTCTACAAAATCAGTAAAGAAGAGTTGTTACCGGGGTTCTAACCCTTTTTCTTTTTTTGGGAAATTACGACTGCCCTAACCCGAGGTAACGTCTACAGACATTCTCATGGGTAGGGAACGTTACAGTTAAGGTATTACCTTCTAGTCACAAACAATGGAAAATATAACATTTATATGGATAATTATATACCCCTTCTCTAGAAGAGAGAGGAAACCCCCAAAGACATTGGTAAGGTAGCCTTTTGATCATCGGTGACGAGTTTAAGGAGCTCGTGAGGGTAATTTTACCAATTGATTATGAGGTTTTACCCAACTCGTCACCGGTAATGGTGTTTACTTCGAGCTCCGTAATCTTGTTAATCATGTTCTTGTTGAGGTTGAACCAGTATATCTCGGGAGATGGAGGGGGACCTTAAGAGGACAAAAACAAAATTTTATGTTTAGACCTTTTACCTCTTGCAATTGACTAAATGCTCTTCAATTATTTACATAACTTGGATACCCTCGTAACGTTGACCCTGAGGGGGAGAGGTCGAGAATAAGGAGTCTTAACCAGGAATTACCACGATCTAGAATTTCTGACAGAAAAATGGTAGGGGGATGTTAACGTTCTATCTCTATTTAAACGAAAATGTCAAGGAGAAGAATTAGTACGAGTCGGACAATTCGCAATAGTTACCTGTCAGAATGGTGTTCCTTACTATTTATCAGGATGGAATACGGTTCTTAAGCATCGAGCGAGAAATGTTAGGGAGGTAGCTCATATGGGTTAATATAAGATATAATATACCTACTAGAGGATAATCGTCGAGGATCATAACGACTTGCACTACTTAAGAAAAATTTTCATGTCCTCCGAAATTCTGATATGTTAAACGTTTATCGGGTCCTTTTTTAAGTTTTCCTGAAAGGATAAAGTATAAATCCCTGTTATAACGTTGTTGTATCTTATTCCGGGGTTTTTAACGTTTAATCTTCTCTGGTAGAGTTTTGGAAGATACTAAAAGTTTTCAATAACCCTCTATAATTAACCGATGTGGACCATGAACCCTAAGGATGAATAGTTAATGTTGTAAACAAAAGATGAAATCTTCCTCTATGTCGAGACCTATCGGGGGTCTGGAATTGGGGTAACCGAAATGTCCTTGAAGTTAAACAACTCGTTGCTGATTTACTACCGAAAAACTGAATGAATGTACGCAGAGTTGGATAAAGCAAATATTATAAAGTATGGGGAATAAGTGGTAGACCATATTAACGAGTTCTTTTTCCTAATTATCTTACCCAAAAGAATGGATTGTCAAAAAGGTTTTTTAACTGATGTATATACCTATTTAATCGAGTGAAAAATAGAGTTATGGTATATTAAGTATGAAAACCATAAGGAATATTATCAGTTCCCGTTTGATAGTAACTTTCTCGATTAACATGGAACGTACTAATAGAACTTTTTTATTTTTTCCCCCCTCTTCTCTCTAAATACTTTGGATTTCTGTAAGACTTATTTTGGAATGAATGGGATTTAAAAAACTTACAAACCTCGTTCCCTTTAGATAGTCGTCGTCTCAACGTAAAACTTCCCTTTCTTCTCCTATTCTTCTAGAACTTATGCGGATAAACTATATTTCTATTTCTCTTTCCAACCTAGGGTCGTAGTAATTATATAAACCCTGCTCCCATACGAAAGTAAAGACAACTATTAATGTCCAAAACCTGGGGTCGTTCTAACTAGTTTTAGTTGTTACCGACTAGGGAAACAAGTTTTTAAGTTTCTCGAATGATACGTCTCTTCGAAATGAAAGGCATGTTCCCTTCGTTGTGGAGGATGTACCCCAGTTTACGTCTCCAACTGGGTCCTTCGTCTCTTCTGCAATTACTTCCGCCCCGTTGGAGACTTAGGATGGTTAGAAAACGAACGGTACTACCGCCACCACTGTACAGTCCATTAGCCACATAGCCGTTCATTAGTATGTATAACCCGTAGATATGGATTGGGGGTAATCATTCTCGTCAAAGGACCCCCCTTGGTCTTCACGTCCATACATGATTACTCTGACGGAAGAAAGGGGGCGGTCGAACGCCCCCCTTTTCTTGTTGATAGAGTAGTATTTGTTGTTGTATTATAATCATTAAACTGGTAACGTCACCTTCCATAAGGAAACACATATCCTCCTGTGGCGAAAACAGACAGGTGGTTCCTTGTAAGAGTAGTAAGTATATTATGTACCCCCCATTTCATATTATTAATGGTAAAACGACGACAACGACACGAACAAAGGTGGTCCCCTAAATTGTGGAGCTGTCTTGGTTATCTGTAAGTATTACCTTTTGTGTACAGCGATGCAGGACAATTGAAAAAACGAGGAAGAGATCTTAGAAACCTCACCCTTGCAACGGCTCCAATAGCTGGGAAGTTTCAGTACTTAATAAGACCCCGGTAGTGACATCTAACCTCAGGTCTACTACCCGTTTAGAATCTTTTTACCAGTTTCTTTAGAGAATCCACCGTAGCACGTTTATCGTGAAACTACCCGTTACCATTACTTCATCAATTTACCGTCTTTAAACGTGAACAGGGAGGAGTTAATGTTAACGTTCCTATAGGCGTGTAAGTTCCTCTATAAACCTTTGATACCCGTCAAAGACCATTAGAGTGATAGACCAGTCCTTTGATATGAAACCTGTCACCACTGAGAAGCCCAGGTAAAGTACAATTAAATGTACAATTATTTAGAATAAGACGTTACCGTACACATTTTATAGGAAAACGTAACAATATACCCTTAACCTGGACCCTACTATGACACCCCAGACACAGTACACTGACAACATTAGATTGAGTTACACATTTAGTCAGAACCACCCTTCTTAAACTTTCTGCTCGGACATTGAGGTTAAAGAGTAATCATTAACAATTCCGAGCCTGTCTTCATACCAATGGATATTTAGACTGAGTCGGCACCAGTCTAAGAAAACGACAAAGAGTAGATCATTGGCGACATACCTGAAACGATGTGACTAGAGCTGTATACGAACCACACCAGTAACGAAGCTAAGATCGTCAGCGCAGTCATTGACGTTGTCGCCGCCATCTTCCAGAACTAAGTTTGTCGACTTAAATAAGCCCTGACCGTATTTCTGAGAGTGAACAATACCGTTGTTGTCGCTCTAAACCTACGTTTTGAACGATGGCTGCACGAGTCAGAAGTTGTGTGGCAAAGGACCGAACCTCTAGTTAACCGACAAAATAGATGTGCTTCACACAACTTTACACTAACCTTAAGAAGAGTCAAAACATATTGTGGACATGGTAAATTGTACTCACTTCCTACCCTATTTCATTTTGCTAAGAACTGACCCGTAGTTCTAGAGTGATGCCTCTAATACCTGGACCTTGCTGTTTAAAACAGATGAAAATCGTCCTGAAATGGACTGTAATACCCCAGACTAAACGACTTTTCAGAAGTTCTCCTTTACTTACTGAATTTAGGTAATCCCGTACATAGGAGTGGTTAGCCCTGATGGAAACCCTTGTGACACAAATATAATGCAAATACAACACAATGAAAAGATCAGAAGGCAGCCACCACCTTTCCCTTTGTTGATTTCGTGCTTCGTCTCTTCTAGGTCTGGTACGATGTTAAATATTTTCGTTTATTTTTCCCCCCTCTACTTCCCAATTATCCCGTCGTCTCTACACGGACGTTTGCCCAGAGAGACGAGCCCGACTTGCAGGAACGTTTACTCCGCAAGACGGTCTCAGACCTGTGCGGAACTCAAATTACTAGGGAACGTTTGTTCCCTCGCAAGGGAAGAACACTATTCTTCCTCTTCTCCCGAAACCTGTCTGAGACGTCGTCTGTCCCTAAAGTGAGGGGAAACGACATGCTATTGTACATACGTGGACGCGACATGACTTTTCCGAATAAGTACGTCAGACCTTAAGACGGATCCCCCGAAGATATTATTATTTGGCGTTAATCAAAACGCGTCAAGACAAGAAGGCCGACCTCACACATAACAGACAGAGAACACACAGAGTACAAAACAGAAACACAGTAAAACGAGCGTTGTTCAAAGTCGAAGTTGTAGTCAGGAAGGTTACTTGTGGGTCCTGACTAGAGGAAATCCTACCTGACCAACCTAGACGAACGTTATGTTCCCTGAGAGTTCTCAGAAGAAGTTGTGGTGTCAAGTTTTCGTAGTTAAGAAGACGTAGGTCGAAAGAAATATCAGGTTGAGAGTGTAGGTATGTACTGGTGACCTTTTTGGTATCGAAACTGATCTGTCTGGAAACAACCGTTTCATTACAGAGAAGGAAAATTATACGACAAATTCAACCAGTATCGTAAAGAAGGTTCCTCGTTCGTAGAAATTTAAAGTACCGACGTCAGTACTAGACGTCACTAAAACCTCGGGCTCTTTTATTTCAGACAGTGACAATGGTAACAAAGGGGTAAATAAACGATACTTTACTACCCTCGTCTAGGGTACTAGAATCAAAAAACTTACAACTCAAAATTCGGTCTGAAAAGTGAGAGGAGAAAGTGAAAGTAGTTCTCCGACGAATCAAGAAACGAAAGACGGTATTCCCACTACAGTAGACGTATAGACTCCAATAACTATAAAGAGGGTCGTTAGGACTAACGTCGAACACAAAGTAGGTCAGACCGTAAAACGTACTACATGAGACGTATCTTCAATTTATTCGTCCTACTGTTATGTGTCGGAACTACATGGGGAAAGGGTTAAACCTTGGTCAGGTAACAAGGTACAGACCAAGATTGACGACGAAGAACTGGACGTATGTACAAAGAGTACTCCGTCCAGTCCACCAGACCATAAGGGTATAGAAGTTGTTAAAAAGTGTCAAACAACACTAGGTGTGTCAGTTTCCGAAACCGCATGAGTCATTTCGTCTTCATATACAAAAAGACCTTGAGAGAACGAAAAAGATACTAGGTTACCTACAACCGTTAAACGAGAGACCAAGGAGACGGAAAAGATTTTGATCGGACATGTAGAAGAGTCAAGTGTATGACAACTTCTGACCGAACCTCTTAAAACTCGTAATGAAACGATCGTAAACTCTACTGACGTAACACACCATGAAACTTATTAACAACCGTAACAGAAAGAAACCCTAACCTTAGTTTTGACTGAAGAAGGTCAGGACACTGGTGACGACTCAAAAGGTTTAAACGACCATGTAACTCACGTCATGAAAGTGTCGTAGTAGAAAATTCTATACTTTATCAAGTTGACCTTAAAGTAGTAGAGGTGATCGAAACAAACACCACTACGAAGGATACAGGGTGAACTGAAGTGTAAGGTCCTACAGACCGAGATCCACTCACTAGTGTATTAGTACCAATAGACCCAGTACTTCTAGAAAAACCATATCAATAAGACACATAAGAACGGTGAAGAAGAATCTTAGAAGACGAAGACAATCCAGGTATGGTAAAGACAGGAAATAACACGGGTAGAAACGTATTTTATAAGGGAACCAGAGAGAGTAAAAAAACTCCGCTAGAGATAAAAAAGGGTAAGATAACAAAAAGAGATAAAGAAACGTAACTAGTGACTTCCGAAAGAATAGAGAGGAACGATAAGAAACCTTGAAACGTAAGTTTACCCATATACAAACGAAAAAAGGAAACGGAAATCGAAGAGAAGAAAGGAGTCGATAAACATCCCGGAGGAGTCTGTTGGTAAAACAGAAAAACGTAAAGAAAAAGAACCCCTACCAGAACTAATGAAGGAGGACATATTACAGTGTTTGGAGGCAAGTATCAAGAAGTCCGTGAGACAGATAGTCTAGATTAAGGAACTTAGATAAAGAGTGAAGGTAATATATTAACATTCCCTAAACTAAATCCAGTATACACTTACCAGATTATCAAAAGGGATGAAAGAAGTTAAATTCAGACTTAAACCGTTATTCCTCAAGTACTAGACTCGGTGTCAGTCGAGGACCAGAACAAAAACGACTGACATATCTCGAAGAGGTAGAAACCGACGTTTCTTATATTAGTCAGACCAAAACCATAACTGGTAGACCACTACAGGTACACATCTTAGAAGAGAACCCAATAACCTTCTCCGATAAACGATACTGGTCACACAAGGGACGAAGTAAGACATAAGGTTCCGGTTTAAACGGACAATGAGGTCCATAGAGAACTGAAGGATGAAAAAGTAAGGTCGGGGGATACTACTTTTCCTGTAGAAAAACCGTACAATCAGGATCCTCCAGAACATCCAGAAGTATTTTGGTAAACCGAAGTCGAAGAAGTCACAATCACCAACCCCGTACCTGAACCTAATGACACTATGACTTACCAAACGAAACCTTTACTTGTCTCTAGTAAGACAGTAAAAACTTTGGTGTGGGTTTATGACGTAAAGTATGAGAAAACAACTGATACTCCCGAGAGATAAAGAGGATTCCCTAAGAACGGGTGTCATCATCTATATTACCAGTAGACTTAATTTAAGTGTATAAGGGAGGTAAAATCAAATGAGCAAGGATTTTACAAGTGAGAACGACAGAGGAGAAACTGGTGAAGGTTAAATGGAACTAAGTACATGGATTGTAAGGTGCAAGGATACGTTATAACAAGAAATGTCGTAGTCTGATAAAGGTAGTGGTGAGTGTAGGTGTTGACCCGCAACAAAAGTGAAACCGAGACAGAGAAGGAAGAAAGACCTCAATAAAAAGATGAGAAGAGGTCATGGTATAACCCGTGGATGGTTGGACACCTCAAGTAGAAAGTTACAGTATAGAAAACCGGAAAAGTATGATAAGTACCGTAAGAGTTCCGTTCTTATGACTTCACCAAACGGTAAGGGAAGAGGCCACCTGGTGTAAAACAGTCTTGAGAGGTAGTACTGGACAGACAGAACCCACCGGGATGTACCGTACCGAGTACCAAAACAACTCAATCTCTTCCGACACCAGGTACACTAGTCAAACTAAGTAAAAGACACTGATAGTAAAAGTAAGACAGACAGGAGACTCCCTATTCCTATTCTTCGAATACCTTCGAAGGACTACCCTCTCTGACTGACACCCCTTTAGACCCAGAACAAGACTACCTTTCCCCGTACGAGCCATTTAGGAATTAGGTTAAAAGACAACTACCTGACCCGACACAAAGGAGGAACAACAAACTGGATTCTGTTTTGGTATCACCTCCATTACTTCTAGTACCACTGGAGGAAGTTTTCCAGACCACGTACATGACAACATAAGTCACGGGGACTGGGACGTTGTCCGGTGATAGGTGGGTATGGAGGTGGTCTTAGAACCTGGAAGTACCCGTTCAGACCCAGTCAGAGAACGCCCCATCCCAGGAAAGAGGACCCAGGACCACACGTGTTCCAAAACAAACACGGGAGGTTCTCAGACAAAGGGGTAGGACACATTCAAGACATTAGTTTAGGGTGACCGGAGGTTTTAGTTTACCGAACCCTCAAGAGTCGGGGAACCAGTCTAGGGGTCCAACCCTTTAGACAACACCTAGGATCTTAAAAGAATTGTCACGTTATTAAATAAACCATGTTAACAAGACGTGAAAGACCCAGTAGACGAGTCGTTGAGATACCGTCCTAATGACCGCTGGAAGAGGTTCTCCCGAATACGGTGTACGACACACTGGGTCCATACGACGTGGGTCTCGGGGACGGGGACGCCGTCTGGTGACGACTGGGCATGAAGACGTCCTCTGTGAGTTTGTGAGTTTCCGTCCAGACCGAGTCAGAGACACCCGAGAGACCCAGGACCCGTGTGTTCTAAAACAAACTCAGGAGGTTCGTAGAGACCGCTGATACCCTAAACTAAGATTTACATTAAAACGGGGAGGATGGTAGAACGACCCCGAAGAAGAAACGGGCACCTGTACCTCACAGAAAAAAACCATCCTAGGTCGTAAGAGGACACCTACCAACAAGTCGTCACTCAATGTTAAAACCTCAAAAGTGTCCTCTTCTACTCACGTACAGGAAGATGAGACGGTAGAACACCCAGTGTCACAGGGTAGTTCCCGAGTCGTATGCGGGAACCTCCACCTTGTCGATAGAAATCAAGGTCGTGTGTCGACTGATCCATCCCCGTCTTCGGAAAATTCCGGTAAGTACATACTGAATTTATTTTAGGGAATACTAATATGTCATCTTAACTGTTTATCTCAGTTCCCTAATCTAGACTATCTGTCTCACGGACTTCTTTACACCTCCTTCCAATCATTGTGACATGTTCTTCACCACTGGTTTTTGTAGGGGGTTCTTTTTCTTTACGTTTTTCCGTTTAACCGACAGACTCCTCCGGAATGTTTATCGACTCTTTTCTCCTCTTTACTTTCCGTTTCCTCTTTCCCTTTCTATATGGGTAGACTTACGTCTCAGGCTTTCTTATCGTTCCTCTCTATTCTTTCGGAAGGAGTCACTATCTAAGTTTCTTTATCTTTCGTTATCTTACCCTTTTTGATCTCTAGAGAAGTTCTTTTAATCTCTATGGTTCCCTCGTAAAGTACGTTTCTACCCATGAGTACGTTTCTGTCCATGTACGTTTCTACCCCTGTCTTTCTCATACTTGGATTGTCTTCGTATTCTCTAATTCTTATCCACCGTTATTATGTGTCTTCTTGATGTGTTTTTTTCGAGAATTACTGAGTCTATTGGTGTTACCACACTAATGAGTGGAACTCGGTCTGTAGGACCTCACACTTCAGTTCACCCGGAATCCTTCGTAATGATACTTGTTTCGATCACCTCCACTACCTTGAGGTCGACTCGGTAAAGTTTAGGATTTTCTACTACGACACTTTCCTGACGTGAGTTATATGGTCGTTTAAGCCTTTTGAGTCGTCACAGGTGTCCTGACCTTTTCCAGTCAAAATTAAGGTTAGGGTTTCTTCCCGTTACAATTTCTTACAAATTTGATGGTTTGTTAATATAGGTAAAGTGTACGAGTTTTAGGAAGTTCGATCCCAAGTTGTCATGTAATTGGCTCTTGAATGCCTACATGTTCGACCTAAATCTTTTCCGTCTCTTGGTCTCTAGTTTAACGGTTGTAGGCAACCTAGTATCTTTTTCGTTACCTTAAGGTCTTCTTGTAGATAAATAAGAAGTAACTGATACGATTTCCGAAACTTACACACCTAATGTTGTTAGACACCTTTTAAGTATTTCTCTACCCTTACGGTCTGGTGGACTGGACGGAGGACTCTTTAGACATACGTCTAGTTCTTCATTGTCAATCTTGACCTGTGCCTTGTTGCTTGACCAAGGTTTAGTCCTTTCCTCATGTAGTTTTGACATATGACAGTCGGACGAATAAATTGAATATACGTCTCATGTAAAACGCTTTACGACCCGACCTACTACGAGTTCGACCTTAGTTCTAACGACCCTCTTTATAGTTATTGGAGTCGATACTTCTACTGTGGTGAGATTACCGTCCTTCGTTTCTTCTTGATTTCTCGGAGAACTAATTGCACTTTCTCCTCTCACTTTTCAGACCGAAATTTTGAGTTGTAAGTTTTTTGGTTCTAGTCCCATAGGGCAGGGTAGTGAAGTACCGTTTATCCGCCCCATTTTTACCTTTGTCACTGTCTAAAATAAAGAACCCGAGGTTTTAGCGACGTCTGCCACTGACGTCGGCACTTTAATTCTGCGAACGAGGAACCTTCTTTTCGAAACTGGTTGGTTCTGTGGTATAACTTTTCGTCTCTGTAGTGAAACGACTGTTTCTAAGCAGATCAGTTTCCATGCCAAAAAGGTCATCAGTACATACCTACACTCTCATCCTGGTATTTCTTCCATCTCGTGGTTTCTTAAATACGAAAGTTTGACACCACAACATCTTCTGAGAACTCCCAGGGAACCTGTCGTCCCACTAGTTTGGTCAGTCAGGATTTCCTTTAGTTGGGAAATATTAGTTAACTACGACTTCGAGGTTACGAAACCGGTGGACTACTCTTATCTGGTGAGGAACCTTTCCTGGGATTACGACCTTTTCTAACTTCCGTCGTCTCCTTCTGTCTCCTACTCTACGAACCTATCGTAGTCGCCTGCACTCAAACTCGTATGAGATCCTCTACCACTTCCTGTCCTTTCGGACCGTACGACGTCAGGTAATCGTCCAGTGATGACTCGCTGACTTGGCATTGTTGTTTCAAGACTGTACGGACGGTCTTACACGTATACGTCCGAAGGGGGGTTTAGGTTGTGGGGAGTGAGAAGGAGTACGGGAACGACCAGTAAGAAGTATTGTGTCAGGAACTTCGTGCCGGGCTCATGGGCCTTATGAATGAATAGATTGATTCACGTTTCGTCACCAAGTACGTTTATTCGCGTCCTTGCGCACGTGGGTCCGATGCAAGTGAAGTTTACATTTATGCCCGAGAAGGACGGAGTAGATACGGCTCCAGTGTCTGCCACGTAACCTTTGACGTGGTCCCCTCGTTTCTCCCGTCTCACGTTCTGACAAGTCCGTCCGCTCCATATCGGACGGTCACCCAGTCCTCGAGTCGGAGCTTCTCCCGTCCCGCGAGTGGTCGGCCTTCGGTGCGGTCCTCCTCCCAGCCCTCGACCGCGCCTGCGGCAGGGGGCCGCGGCGGCTCGGGCGACTGTAGTCGGCGCGAGGAGGGGAGCGGAGGGTTGTGAGAGTCGAGGGCCGGCCTGGGAGGGAGGAGGGTGGTGCACAGGAGAGGGGAGGGAGGGCTCCCCGGCGCGCGTGCCCGTCGGTCTCTCTGCCCTTCCTACCGCGACACTGTCGGCCCTGCGTCGGGAGCCGCAGACGTGGCGCCGGGGCCGGGCGCGGGACCGCGAGCCGGGCCGCCACTCACGCGCGCCCGCCTGCCCCGCCCCCGTCGCGCCGGGGAGGGAGCCCGGGGTCCGGCGACCCGGCGCCGCCCCCGCCCCCGCGGCTGCGACGTCGACGATGGTGGCGGCGGCGGCGGAAACAACGCCCGGGCGGCCCCCTCCGTCCGCCGCGGCCGGGGCCGGCGAGCCGTCCACGCGACCCCGGCCCTCGCC
Source organism: Capra ibex (assembly GCA_006410555.1). Lineage (NCBI taxonomy): Eukaryota > Metazoa > Chordata > Mammalia > Artiodactyla > Bovidae > Capra > Capra ibex. The sequence continues at coordinate 1,724,610 of SJYO01006649.1, forward strand.
CGGTCCACCCCTCCGCCCGGCCCGCCCCGCGCCCGTCCGTCCGCCGCCCTCGCGAGGGCCGCGCCCCGGCGCCTCTTTCCCTTTACCCTGTTCTACCGACCTCTTTGGGCTCGCGCGGGGCCCCCGCGCCGTCGCCGCCGCCCGCCCCGCGGCACGCCCACCCGCCGCCGCCGCCCCTGGAGAATTTGGCGTGGAAACGACACCCCGCCGCGGGGGTGGAGGGCCCTCGACCGGCCCCTCCGGCATCGATTCAAGACCGGCGTCGCGGTCCCTAGACTTCGGACAAGTGGGCGGGGTCTGCATAGAACGACGTAAACGGGCAGGAAAAACTTTTATGGCTTCTTCGCCTGAAACTTGAGGCCTTCCTAGAAAAGAAACCTTCGGACCCTCCTACGCCGGGTGGTCTACGTGTGAGTGAAGTGTGGATCCTTAACGGGCGCGGGGATCTCCCGTCCTCGCGCCGGAAACATGACCGCATCCTCGACCCGCTTTCTCTTAAATGTCTTCTCTCTTAAACGAGAGGTCTACGCTACTCAAAACGGACATCCCCACCCGGGGTCTGGGACCACTAAAGACGGAGGAGAACCCATAGGTTCGTAATGAGAAGTGATTCCCAGGACCCGAACCTTTCAGTGAATTTCCATCTTACTGAGATAGAAGACTGGACCGAGTACCTGTTTTGGAAACTGAGACCTTTTAGGTCCAGAAGACCCGGTTGGTTGGAGGACTGTGACTTGACCGGGACATCCTTGTTGGGTCAACTCGCTCACGTGATACTCAAGTTTAAGGAAGTGACTGTCCTTCGGTTGTGTGGACGACGACTAAGGTACAAACCCACCGTGACCGATACTCTTTCAAGACGGAAAACTACGTAATTATTTTGAAGGACCTTACAAATGGGTGGTTGGACAATACGGGAACCCAGAGATGTCTTGGTCAGACCAGAGAGAAGGTCAGAAAATTTATAAACTTGTGTCGGTCCATACGACTGACGGACGTTGGGAGAAGAAAAGTATTGATTTACAGTGGAAGGTCGAAGGACTGCGAAAGGAACTTCGGGAAGGAGGGGTCTGGACCGAGAAGGGAAAGAGAACAAGGGGACTTGACGGGACCCCGATTTTTCCAAACACATTGGACTCGACAGGGAAAGTGTCCGAAACTTCTCAAGTGTGATCGTGGACTAAAAAGACTTGACTTAGAACGAACGTCTCTACCGTAGGTGTCGGACGGGAGAGTTAAACTGGGACTTTCTTCTCCTTCTTCTTCTTCTCTAAGTCTCGGCCCTTGACCTCCTACCGGGGTGTCTATACGTTTTTCAGGCTTAGACGAGTCTCCCACCTACCCATTCATTCTTCAACACCCCAGGAGTTTGTCGACACTCCCCGTCCGGACCCTCGGTCCAAACATTTCAGAGAAGGAGCCCGTCGGTGTCCTTCATTTTTATCGGATCGAATCGGGTCAGGCCACACAAACGTAAGGACTCTTTTGTCAAGACACCGAAATTTTCCGTGTCGCTTCTTACCTCTTCGATCAATACTCTTGATAGAGAAATCGGTGTATTACATAGTGGTAGTTCTAACCTTCAGGTTCTCCGGTGCCGACACAGAGAGAGGACATGGGTACCTAAGGGATATAGGACGAATTACGGTCCGTGGAACATCTATAGTTGATTTACAGACGACTGGGTACACATTTTCTTTTTAATAAGACCGTGAACAAATCTATTATTCCTTATATAATTATAAGTCTTGATGACTCTACCCGAAGTTCTGACCGTATTGTCCTCTCTCTTCTCTTGTCCTCTCTCGAGTTGTCATTTCTGTTCACCCCTAAATATCGGTCCCTTCTTTCGTATCCCGAGTCACTTACCTTTTAACGATTCTCCTCGGTAGTAGTCCCCTACTAAGAAAGATTTGACTGAATCACCTTAAGAACGATTTTGACTCGACACGTCTGACACCTGGTATCGTCCACACACACAGGTCCCATCTCCGGCTCACCTCTTCTCCCGAGTCTCCGACTGGTTTAAACCCCACTCCTCTTTTAGAAACAGTGGATGATGACTAACTTCCCTTGGTGAATTTGGCAAATTCAGAACCCCATGACTCGACTATACTCCTTTCGAAATACCCTACTCCGGCCAACCAAGACACACTTGTGGAGATGTCATCAACTGTGTCCTCTCTTGACGTAAAGGTCGACCGGGACCCACCTCCCTAACCCTATCATCCGTCGTCACTTATCCCTCGTATACGTTTGTAACAACACACTATCTTAAGTTTAAATTTCATATTTACGTTGTCTATAAATATCAATGTCAACACATGTAGTAAATGTCATGAATGACCTGAAGTACTATTGAGTCGTACGTACCATTTGTAAAATTTATTCGTGGTTTACTGTAAGGAAAAGAGACGAATCAAAAGGTGACACATACTTACAGTAGCCATATGTATCATACGAAACAAAGGTCACTCTCTAGACATAGGTATCTTAGTACCAGAAACGTTTGATAGAGCAGGATGAGGGGAGGGTGACGTACTCCATGTCGTCCCAATAGACGAAACCGGGACCCTATGTGTACATACGACTGAAGACAAGAATTTTTGTGGAGAACTCGACCTTGGAATTTTCATCACGTAAAACAACATACATACAATATGAGTTAATCCTTCCTCTTTTTTTTTTATGCTGAGGTCTGACACCCAAACGGTCAGCTCGACAACTTCGACCTGACGAAGACAGAGAAGTCTGGGACGACGACAGGAGGAGTCAAGATTAGGGACGTCGGCCCCTCTAAAATCTCTCGTCCTCAGTAGGGTAGATCGGGACTCGTTCTTGAGTTACGAAACTCCGATATGACCGGTTGGCTCTTGTAAATCTGTATTACCTCTTCGTACGTTTTGTCCACGTCATCTTCGTTCGTAATCTCAGACAACCCTGTTGAGTCTTTTCTCGTTCCACTTCGGGTACGAACCGACCCTTTCCTTCATTGGTCGCCTCGACCTCCTCCTCCTGACCGTACACACCGTAGGTTCGTTGGGCGGTAGGTAGACGTCAATGAGTCGCGTCACGACCCACAATAATTCTGTTTCAAGAATCAGAGCACCTTAATAATTATGAACAAAATACTCCTTCTGTCCTTTCATTTAGACTAATTAACGTGTCATAAACCTTAAGACACCATCTACAGTCCAGATCTGTCAGATAGGATGTCCGACCTCTTGAGGACCTTTTTTGTCCGTTCCTGGACCAGAACTCATCATTTATCAAAACGGGGGAGGGTCCACGTAGACCCACCTCTGTAAAGACCAACAGTACTGAACACCACCTTGAACCCTTCACCCTCTCGGATGACCGTAGAGGACCCATCTCCGGGCCCTACGACGGTATGTAGACACTATGGGTCCTGTCGGGGACGTTGTCTCTTACTAGACCGCTCTTCACAGTCACCACGACTCACTTTTTTTAGGACAAGGTCCCATTGATCTTATTTTGATAGTTTAGACAGAGAATGCATACACAAAACCGACATTCGACACAATCCCATTAGTTATTTTCGAAAGTTAGAATTCTTGGTACGATATTCCCATTATGACGTACCCTCTTAACCTCATCTTTATGTTAAAGTCCATCTCTTTTCCCTTGTACATGAAACTTGGTTCAGAATCCGTCTCCACCTTGGTCGGTTCCCTTCCCTTCTAGAACGATAGATCCTTCGGTCCTCGTGTCCGTGACCTTTTTTTCAAAGACACATCTCAGTCGTCATCGAGAACGTCGAGCTCGGACGCCACGCACAGTCCCTCATCTCCTCTGCCAACTCTCTTCGTCCCGCCCGGGGTCCGAGTTCGGTCGGCGAGACCCCACATACAATGCGGGACCTCAGACTCGAGAGAGGAATCTTCGAGATTCCTTCTTCAGGAGCCAAGTAGAAAGAATTCCCTGGGACCCCAAACGATGACGGTGCTCCTTCCCCGGATTCACTGGACGACTCTTTCACACCCACACCCTCAGTCTGAACGATTGACACTGGCACCCGTTCTATGAATAGTCGGTAAGCGAGTGGGTATTTTGACCCCATCACTAGGGGTATAGGAACATAATAGATTTCCTAAGTTATGCTCACATTCTTCCTTACGGGATGTGTCACGGACCGTATGTCGTCCGTGAGATAGTCACGTGACCAGGGTCCGGAGACGGGATTCTCGGGGTGACCGAAACGACTCACCAATATGTCGAAGCAATCGTACGGACCCGTCGTACATTCATGAGATCCTATCAATCTATTCGTAACCTTACTGTCGAGAACCCCGGCTCGTTCCGTCGTGTGTGTTCGTCTTCCTTCATGTGGATAGACTACTCAGGGACTGGAAGATCCTTACCTCCTCCCGTCCCTAGCTCCCGGGGATGGACACTCTGGGTCGTTCCCACCCACAGACCCCCAACCTGCGACCGACGGACTAAAGACTCAAACCGGGTCCCGACCGGGACAAATGGAAGACGACACGAACCGGTCTATTTTCCGGAGTCATCTCTCGTCCCTCCGGGCGTGCCGTCCCGGATCGACTTCCGAACGAGTCAAGAGTGTCTTCCAACGACACTCGTCTTAATGGTTCGGTGATGTGGCACACGGAGACTTCGTAGCACACCCGAACAGACTCCTGGGAGGCACCGAGTCAGCATGTACCTACTTAGGTTGGGGCCGGAGGTCCACGGAAGAGTGGTGAGGTCCCGACGACATAAAAATGGTGTGACCCATGCACAATGGAAGATACTCACGACTATCCCTAGCGGGAAGACTTTACTGTCCGTGTCGGTCAGGACACAGGACAAAATAGTCGTTTCCCTTTCCCTGATATTTATCCATATCGGATCTAGACTTTAAAGGATCCCTCTCTTTTCCGGTTTCCCTCGCAACAAGTTTTCGGACCCTTCACCCTACCCCACCCTACCTTTTAAGGATCTACGGACCGAAAGGTCTAACTACTTTAGACTCGTCTCGGGTCTCTGGGTTAGGTAATATGGAGGACCACAAAATGTGATCCGTAAAAACAGGTAAGAATGAGGTTTCTCATCCGACTCGAAACACTGTCCGCTTAAAATTACTAATAAACTTTGATAAGGTCCATCTTGTTCTCTTTGCTTCTCTCACATATGAATTTAGAAACTGAGTTTTTGTGGTAAAGTTCCCTCATGAAAGGTGTCCTTCACAGGATCCGAATCCCCTTGTTTTGTTTTAATCGGGTCCAAGACGGCAGTCACTCGACTATGAGATCACTTTCTTCGTCTGTCCATGTGGTTCTCCTAGGACGTCACACTAATCACGGAACTCGGGTCCCGTACTGTTCCATGTGTCGGGCCCAACTCCGGTCGAACGGGTCCCTTGTCCCATAGACCCGACTTAGAACCTTCCATCCACCACAGTCGGTCCGGTTCTTACCCTTCCTGAACACTTCGTCGTGCATACCTCTGGAGGACCTGAAACCTCCTCACCCTTACCAAACAATTCCTTGACGACCTCGTTTCAAGGTGACTCGCACACCCCGTCTTCACTCTCGTACGTTCGACCCATGGACCCTCCGATAAGACGGGAGACATTCCCGACCTCGGAACTTCAGTCTGTAGGATCCAGGGTCGGAGTTGGGATAACAGATAACCGACACCCTAAAATCTGGTCTTTGTCCCGATGAGACTCGGTCAAAGGAGGACCAAATTTACCCCAAGACCCCCCTTTATTTACTTCGTCAATGTCCCGGAAAGCGTCCTTCAAGAGGGATACACCTTCCCCGACACTCCCACCCCTCCCTACCCCACCTGAAACACTTATTCCGCCTTTCCGGTCCTCCAGATTTACTGACTACCGGTCTGTGGACTTCTTCGACGTCCGGCACGTCTGTGACTTGAAAAGATTCGACTACCTTTTGTAGTAGTACTAGGGGGGTCCGGGATCTGACGTGGTGCCCTTTATCGAGACTTGTGTCGTCGGGTCACTACGAAATGGTGACTTATACTCGAAACCTTATCCTAAAAATTACTGACGTTCTATCATTTTCTTTTCTCAACTTGTTCTCCTCCAACCAGACCCACCGAACCGACGTTAGCTGGTGCACCCGTGGGGGAGGGTGACCGGGTGTCACAGTCCCTCCATGCCCTCGTCTCTCACCTCGAGACAGAAATCCCGAAAGACGACACCCAGATCCGTAGTTTCGTTTGGTCAAACGAGGTCATAGAGTAATGTATTTAACTTCGAGATTAATCGGGAAGAGAGGAGGAGGAGCAGGAGAATACCTCACCTTTTCCGGTCTACTCCAGGGACGAGAGTGGCCGAGGAGGGGCCCGTCGAAACCCAAGACTCAGTATGTGACCCTGATCGCGAGACGTCGACCTCTGATCACGGGTCCGTTGGGGGTCGTGGGGGTACCAGACACCCAGACACTGACTCCCTCTGTCCCGACACAACCGTCCCCTTGGCGGAGTCCTACAAGGAGGGACATCAGCTGACCGAGACCCACCCCCGAATCGACACTAGTCGAGAGGGACGAAACACACTCCTAGGTCAGAGAGCTGGACCACTAGGTACCACCCCTCAAAAGTAGAGTCCCAAGACGAGAGGAATAGACACTTACCCTCACACCGTTCGTGAGTCGTCCCGTGTCTCCTGGAACAACTGTAGGTCTAAAACGTGGAACCTCGGCACACTCCTGACTACACAGAGGCCCGGGTCCGGGCGGGAACACTCTATTACCACACACTAGACGTAGATGTGCACTTCTGCTCAGTAACTCTTTTCGAACAAGTGGCAACGTCCACGGTCGGGATAAGCTACTCCACCGGTATATAAAAAGGCTACTCCTCACCCTTCAAAACTGCCTCGTTGTTTTCCGAGAGATGGCGCTCCAGTACTCCTACTTAATACTTTGACAGGACAGAGACCCATTTTGAAACAAAAGGAAACTGAGAATCTTCGAGACTCGGGTCTCTTAACTAAGATACAGAGAGAAGAGTCCACATAGGTTGTATGGAGAGAAGACTTGGACCTGAGACAGGGGAGTTACGGACACGGGTAAATTAAAGGACAAAAACTGAATCCGTCCTATATTTATAACACAGGAGGATGAGTCGTCGAGTACGGTCGAGAGTCTTGGTAGGAGTAAGTTGGGTCCGTATGAATAGTTTTTTTTTTCTGTAGATTCTTTACAGTGACACCTAGACCCGGACATGAAATATGCAAGGATCCTCTCTTCCGTCCGGAGCGACAATAGGACAGTCGGAGTCTTCGAACCCCTGTATAGGGGTTTCTTAGGAACAACGAAGGGAGGGTCGTGACTATAATTGGTAAACCTCCCTAAAGGGGTGAACCGAACACGTCCATGACCTTACGAGTAATCTAGTTACCGACGTATGTGGGTGAAGGGACGATTAACGTCAAGGAAAAACAGTAACGATCAGGCCCGGGAGTAATAGTCTCTAGGTATTTAAGGGAACCTGTCTGGATAAAGGGTAGTATAAAAAAGAAATTCATAGGGACTTAGGAAGAGATGACGGAAAGTATTTAGAGGTATGACTCTTCTGCCATCCCCACTCTCACCTCCCCTCCAAACGAATTCATGATGTTTCATGAATAAAACCGTCAAGAGGTTCTGTCATTGTGTCGACAATTGGACAAAATAAAGGACACTTGTCTTAAGGGTAAGGGATTCGGACTGTACTAGTGAGCCAACCTTTCCCTCCTCCTCAGAGTCTTAAGACTGCTTACCGTCGAGGTTCCTCCTTGGAAACGTCCATGATAGTAATTGGGTTAGGTCTTCCGTAGGTCACCCTCTTAATACTTCTACCTAAAATTCAAATGTAATTCCATGTAAGACCCCCATAAATTCACATTCCGTTCCAAGACTCCGTCTTTCTGATACCCGAAACCTTTTCAAAGTTTTAGAGGAACAAAGGGTACGACACACTGGAAGCCGTTGAAGTAGGTGCAGAGACAGGTAAAGAAGTAGACAGTTGACGCCCAATATTTAGAGTTCCACGTTGGAGCATACGTCCACTTACTTTAACTTCAAACACACCGAAACCGGGTCACGTGTAGAACTCACGGAACCTTCGTATGGTGTGTGAAGACTTTCGATTCCTTTTGTCGCACCGTTTCGTACGTAGGTCCCACTAAATGAACTGAAGGACAGACGAAGTAGAACCTACCTTTTTCGTCACCGTCGACATCATGTGTAAACTCGTTTACGCAGATTTCTTCGTATGTCACAACATGACTCTTTGTCGATCTCTCGTCCTCAACCTATTTATGTCGAAGGGTTGTCGGTCTCACTAAAATAAACGGAAGAGAGATATTCATCATCAAATTTTACGACATAAAGTAACTAACATTTTCTACATAAAGACAGTAGTGAAATTGTAGAGACGTTAACTCTTACGAAGAATTTTGACCACCCAGAAGGGACCACCGAGTCTGTTAATTCTTAGACGCACATTATGGTTTCTGGGTCCAAGTTAGGAACCTAGCCCTTCTAGGGGACCTTTTCCCTTACCGTTGGGTGAGGTCATAAGAACGGACCTCTTAAGGTACCTGTCTCCTTGGACCCGATGTCAGGTACCGTAGCGTTTCTCAGTCTGTACTGACTCACTGATTGTGAATTTTGACTACCGTACAATCAAAGTGATCACCGTAAAAAAAAAAAGAATTACCGTACATTACCATGTAGAACGTTAACTACCCAAGAATCAAAACCACTCTATACCATTATAGGGACTCATTATCAGTTAAAGACACTGGTGAGAGATTTATCTTTGTATGTCACTTTGGGTCAAGACTGTACCCATACGTTTTTGGTATGAAGACGGAATATTCGAATTGAAACGATTCACACCACAACGATATCTAAAAGAACCAAATTCCCTATACTAAGTCAAGTACTACTATGTTAAGACATTGTGACACACATCTTACCCAACATAAACCGAAGAGTGGGTCCATTTCCAATAAAACCGGGTCCGCACCGGGAGTGTCAATCATGTAATGAGTTCGAACCACGGGGACAAGTCAACGTTCGGGAACGGTGAAAGACCGAAACGGCGGAACTACGCAATGACTTAAAAAGATGTGAGTAGGCGTTTCTGTCTCATTTCTTTGTCAATAACACTCTTCATCTACACCAGTAGATACCCTTGACCGTGTCCCCACTCCTGAAACCTTCATAGACAATAATTTCACTGACGAAAATCACTTAAATTCTAAGTCCATCAGAACCATAAAACTGGTTTTTGTTTAGTTCCTTACTGGGGTTTTAGTAAACTGACTACCCGTGATAGAAGTGGGGAGGGACATACAGAAGGTCTTTTCCTTCTTAGGCTGTACTTCGGGGGTCTAACCCGCCCGGGCTACTTGCGTCGGAGCGTCAAAGGGGTCGGAGTCGTGGACCTACCGAAACCGGAGGCAGACGGAGCCCTGTAGTGTCTCGACGGGCTCACCCCGCTCCCCATGGGGAAGATGTACCGGTACCCGAAGGGGCCCATACTGGAGAGCCGGCTGCTGGACCGGCCTTTCAAGGTCAAGTCGGCCCCGTACGCGGCGTCAATGCTGCGTCCCAAGTTCAATTACCACCACCTCATGCGGCTCTCGTGGTTGTTGACGGTCCGCCGGTTCGTCAAACCCCACGACCTCTTTTTGCAGGCGCTGACCGCGTTTCACTTCGGCGTCGACGTCTTGCGGGTGCGGTACGCCGCACGGAAGGCGCCGGGGTTCTTGCCCGCGAAGCGGGACCACCTGGTCGCGCACCGGCTCATACACGCTATGTACGTTCGGTTTCCCCTGGGATAGTGGTCCCTCCGGTACGTCGACTTTCGCGACCTCTAACGGGTCCTCTACTTGTAAGGTCTCTTTCCCAAGTTCCGATCGAACCCGACCACAGCTTCTTACTACGCCTCCATACTGAACAGAGACGCCGTATTCCACGGGCACGGGGTCGTCGACGGGCTTCTGGACTGGCTCTTCGAACAGTGGATGGTCGCCTCGCAGGACCGAGACGCGTCCCGTGTGCTGATGGTCCACCGAGTCTACCCTTTACGCCTGCTCTGCGGGTAAACGAATCTCCACGGGAGCTCCCACTGACACCTGTTGGTCCCCCTTTTCGGACAGAACCAGTTCTGCGGTCCCTCCCTCTTTGACTTTTAGTGTCGGTACGAACCACAGAACCGACTACCCTCCTTCGATGGAGGTATATAGTAAGACTCCCCGTGCATGTAGGGGGGACCCTTCAAGGGCTCACCGTACCTTTAGGCGACGGTGGCTATACCTACCTACTGCCTCCTAGACTACGTCCTGACCGACCTCCACCACACCTCCGCCTCCTGCCCGCGCCACGGGTTCGTCGCTCCCGACGACTAGGACTTACCGAAGGCCCCGGTGCGGTGACTGAGTCACTTCTCGAGGTACCTCTCGTACTTGTGACTGTACCAGTAGTAGGGCCCCCCGAACTGGAGCGTCGACGTCCACGACCTACACCACCAGATGTTTGGTGACTTACTGTCACAGGCCCGGGTCATAAGGTTGACCGAGGACCGCCCCTTGGACCGCGACTCGGGGTGGCCCTTGCGGTTCTTCGGCGGCGACCCGGAAAAAGACCTCACCCAATACCACCGCACCTTATCGTAGAGCTCGCTCAGGTAGCAGGTTCCCAAGTTCTTCACGGTGTAGAGGTCGTTGGACCTCCTACTCCTACTGCACGACACCCTTTAGCTCTCACTCGACGGTCCGCCTCCCCTCGGCGGGTTCCTCACACTGTGACTCTCGGACCGTCTCTCGGCGACTCCCTTTCGGCTCCACTCGTCGGCCCTCCCCGGCGACCCGCGGCAGGGGCGCCCTGTGCAACCCAGAGTGTTTGTCGGGAAACAAAGAACGGCAAGAAAGGCTCTTGAGAAGCTGGGGTGTCACGTCACGACGTCCATCGTTCGGCAGTCGTAAAAGAGGAAGTATCCTTTGAAACCAACGGACCGAATAAAGTACCCATAAAACATATGACGCACTTCACTTGCTCACTCGATAGACTCTCGGTATTACGACTTTAATAAATTAGGACTTCCTCGTATCAAACTGTACTGAGGCAATTTTTCAAAACAGACGTTTTGGTTTTAAAAGGAAGGGGTATATTTAGTACTTATATATCCCGGTTGCACACATGGACTAAGTGAACTTCGTTGACACGAGTAGAACCGATCGGACCTCTCGACCCTACATTCCTGCACACGTGGAAGTTTGACGCAGAGAACCCAGAGTTCAAAGGCAGACCCCATCAGACGTCATCGGGTCACCCCTTACTTTCTTTATCGAATACAAGCGAAAAGGGACCCTGTAGTTTACGGACAAAATTTCGTAGTAGAATAGGAGTACTGTTGTAAGTGTACCTTATTTGTTAATGTTATTAAAGTGTCTGTACACTTCCCACTATAAAAATTTGACTTTAAGACATGGTTTTTTGTTTGGTCTTACGAATAGATCCTGAGGTCATTCACTTCAGACTTCTGTTATTCCGGACCGTAAAAGTCTCAATTCATATCTTCCCGGTGGCGAAATTATCCTTCAACCCTCACCTCCTGATGGTTTGTGGTCATCTTACTAAGAAGGGGGGTGTGGGCTCTCGCCTTTCACTGGTGGATGTCACCCGTCGTATGTCTCTTGTCTGTGTATAAGAAAAAACAATAAAGGGATTAAACAAGTCAAGTGAACAAGGAGGTTTGTCACAAATTATACTTCTCTCGTGAGGAAAATGTTTCCTGGATTTACATAAAACTATAAAGAAAGGACATTTCATATTAATCCATAAAGGTAGGATGAACGACGAAAGAGATTTACTTTAGAGGACAGTCTGTGGGGGTGAAGTACGACGCATTCGACTTCTCACTGAATTCAGAGGAAGAGACAGGGGTTTAGTTCACTTTCAATGAGCACAGGTTGAGAAAGGTTGTTGGGGTACCTGATATGTCAGGTACCTTAAGAGGTTCGGTCTTATGGCCTCACCCATCGGAAAGGGAAGAGTCTCCTAGAAAGGTTGGGTCCCTAGCTTGGGTCCAGAGGACGTAACGTCCGTCTAAGAAATGGTCGACTCGGTGTTCCCTTCGGGTTTAGTTTAACATGATCTTCAAGAATGCCAGTTTTAGTGATTTTAACGAAAAAAAGAGAGTACAGGAGATTAGATACTTAAGTCGGACGATTGGTAATATAACGTAGGTGACTTATAGTTTATCCTCAATATCACTCAAAAATGGTATAAATGGAAGGAGGGGGTGGGGTAACAACAACAAGTCAGCGATTCAACACAAACTAAAAAACACTGGGGTACCTGACGTCGTGAGGTCCAAGGAGACAAGGAGGTGACAGAGGGTCTCAAACGAGATTAAGTACAGGCAACTCAGTGATTACGACAGATTGGTAGAGTAGGAGACGATGGGAGAAGAAAACGAAAGTCAGAAAGGGTCGTAGTCAGAAAAGGTTACTTAGACAAAACGGAGTCCACCGGTTTCATAACCTCGAAGTCGAAGTCGTAGTCAGGAAGGTTCACTTAGAAGTCACAACTAGAGGAAATCCTTACTGACCAAACTAGAGGAATGTCAGGGTCCCTGAGAGTTCTCAGAAGAAGTCGTGGTATCAAACTTTCGTAGTTAAGAAGCGGCGAGTCGGTGGAAGCTTTACACCACGACTTCTGAGAACTCTCAGGGAACCGGACATCGAAGGGCCCACCACGTCACCACTTCTTAGACCGACGGTCACGTCCTCTGTGTTCTCTACACCCAAGCTAGGGACCCAGTCCTTCTAGGGGACCTCCTCCTTTTACCGCTGGGTAAGGTCATGAGAACGGACCTTTTAGGGTACCTGTCTCCTCGGACCACCCGACGTCAGGTACCCCAGTGTTCTTCAGCCCTGTGTTGACTTGTGTTAGTAGTAGAGTGTAGGTACGTACTGATGACCTTTTTAGTATCAATACTGATATGCCAGGAAACAACCATTTCACTACAGAGACGAAAAGTTATACGATTCAAACAGTGTCGAAAGGAAGGTTCCTTGTTCGCAGAAAATTAAAGTACCGACGTCAGTGACAGACGCCACTAAAACCTCGGGTTCTTTTAACCAGTGACAAAAATGAAAAAGGGATAGACGGTACTTCACTACTCTGGTTTACAGCACTAGGATCAAGAAAAATTACAACTCAAAGTTCGGTCGAAAGAGTGAGAGGAGAAAGTGAGTTGTTCTCGGAAAAATCAAGGAGAAGTGAAAGACGATAATCTTACCATAATAGACGTATATACTCTAACAACTACAAAGAGGACCGTTAGAACTAAGGTTGAACACTAAGTAGGTCGGACCGTAAAGTGTACTATGTGAGACGTATATTCAATTTATTCAATTTATATGTCGGAACGATATGAGGAAAGGGTTAAACTTTGGTCAGTCCATAAGGTACTGGTCAAGATTGACAACGAAGAATTGAGCGTACGTCCAAAGAGTCCTCTGTCCATTCCATCAGACCATAAGGGCAGAGAGAAATTCTTAAAAGGTCAAACAACACTAGATGTGTCAGTTTTTGAAATCGCACCAGTTATCTCGTCTTCATCTACAAAAAGACTTTGAGGGAACGAAAGAGGTACTAGGTAGTCTACAATCGTTAAACTAGTAACCAAGGAGACGGAGAAACTTTGGGTCGAACATATAGACTTTCAAGAACCAAGTACATGACGAGTTCGGATCGAACTTCCTAAAATTCGTCTACTGTAAAGACACATAAAAATTAAACGATTCCATATACGATGGGTATCTGACCTAGTTTTTGACAGTTTTCCTTCTTTTGTTCCGACCCCGTGTCGACACCTGTACCCGGCACGTAAATGTAGGTTAGTCTTGGTACTCAAAGCCGAGTAGAACTGTCGGTGTCCAGAGACATATTAACGGGACCAAAATTCGGCTCCTTCAATATCTTCATCTGTCCTAATAGGCACTTGTTCTGTAGACTCTCCTCTGTATACCCGTATTTTACCGGAGAAGAGTAGACAAACCTTTACACTGATTACCTTATTAATACAAGTACTTCAATGTGTCACAGATTTTAGGTTTCCAATTGAGTGTGAATACAAGACAAAAGATCGTTTATCTTGACAAACCTTGTAAACCCCTCCTTTTCGAAGTCCTTCTAAGGAGCGTCGGACTTACGTGTCCCCTTCGTCCTTTTCCGGCACCCCGAACTTTATTGGGTCTAGACCTGTCGTCGGACTCGTAGGCCGGGACCCTATCTCGGGTCGGGGTAGGGTGTGGTACTCCTCAGGCTTTTCAACTCCTGGGAAGTAAAGTAGTCTCTGCACTAATCTTGTCTTTGACGAAGACGGAGTAAAGAACAAAATCTTTAATGTAAATATCTTGGACATTTATCCACACTTGTTTGCATAAAGGATCTCTTCTCTGGTAAACAAGTTGTGGTTGTTCTTTGAGTAGTATACCCGGGTTGAGGTGACCATAAGAAAGAAACCTCTTTTGGAGTTCAATTACAAAAAGGAAGACGGAGATTTTTACGAAGGTAGTCATCTTGGACAGGGGTGTGTCCAGTTCTGACGTCTCTTCCGAAACATCTTTACCAGTAAATACATGTGCACGATGAATGAGTAAAGAAAAACCTTTTTACTCTACGATTATTACTGTTTTAAGTCTGTATGACCGGATCACGGTCGTCTACCGAAAAGATGTCCGTTTGATCCAATCATACCTTTTATGTCTAATTTTATTTGACGATGAAATAAATAGAAGGGTTAGACCAACCGTCGATCTGAAAAGATCCCAGAGTAAATTACCGGGATAAAAAGTAATAATAATATAAATTACTATCCTATCGTAAATCATGTGTTCGAGAAAACAAAGAGTCCGACGGACGTCTTCAGTGGTATTTAATAGACGACAGATGTACCATGTTTCGGGTAACTGAGTGGACTATGACAAACCAATTAAGGAAATTATAAAAATAGTGTTCCCACCATTCTCCCGAACCCGGAAATCGGTGTCGACAAAGTCCTGAAGATTTGAAGATAGGGCGTCTTTATCCACCCTCTAGGAACTTTAAAATGTGATTAAACGTAAGGGTGTATTCAACCCACAATAATTTTGTAAGGTAGTTTCGATGGACACGATGTTTTTTTATACGGTCTTGGAGTATCTGTTTCGGTAACGATCTTTACAGTAAGGTTACAGTCTAGACCTATTGTCCAATGGTATTGGTGAAAAGGAAGGATATCTGGGTCGAGTAAACATATTAGAACCGTAGGACTTTGTGGATAAAGATGAGTCCATGAGTAAGGATAATAATCACTGGGTGCAAGGAGTAAAAAATTTTGGTCAAAAGGAGGTTCTCCCCTTGAAATTGAAGACCACAGATTAATGAAAAGTTTCAAACTTAACAAAGGAGTAAACGAAAATCGACGTGACATAAGAAAATAGTAGAGTTTACCGTAGATTTAGGTCGATAAAAAGTAAGGGAGGTTAAGGTGAATTAAATAGGAGGTGATAGGACGAAGGACCGGGAAAGGGGAAATACAGGACAAAATGAACAAAACCCTCGAATTTCCTAAAAGATTCTGGATCAAAAACCAAGGACGTGACCTCGGTATCAACAGAACGTCTCTTCTCATCTTTTACCCAAGTTGAGGACAAAGTAAGGTGGTTGTGGAGGAACTCAGAGTAGTAGTCGACTGTCTACTACGGAATGTCCAACGTGTCGTGACCTTGAAGATCTCATTACCGAGATGACAGCCCCAAAAGATCCGAGTGAGAAGGTGACTGAATGCTAGATACGGATTGTCTCGGGGTCATGTTGATAAAACGTCTTACCGATAATGGGATCCCTATGATATCGTGTATAACTCCGTATCAACACGAGGGGTCATCTATCCTTGACTGAGAATTGTTATTTGAAACTATTATTTCTGTTATCCGAGACCACCAAATAATAGACGATCGTAAAAATTTTTCAGTGTAAAGTTTGAGAGTAAATGTGAAGTAAGAGGTGAGTCAAACCATGGTTATATAAAAAAAAAAGTTATATAATATAAGAACTTATTTTTTCAGACAAGTACCCTACTGTTACATTAATGACAACCATAGAAATTTCTATTTATACACACCAAAGGTTGACCGAAAATTTCCACCCCCTTTCCCGGGATCGTTTTTATCGAAAAAGGGACAGTACAAATCACTGACAAAAGTCCTTACCATTCAATGGTTAGTTAGTTACTTCCTTTAAGTATTTCCCTATAATTTGCTTACCTTTGTACGATCGTCCAACTACTTATCTTTTGAACCAGGACAAAACTATTTATAAAAAAGTTTACTTTCATACTACTTAGATATACGGAAAATTATAACACGAAAATGATTAATGGTAGGGTCAACTAACTTAATTTATAATCCAATGTGAGGTTATTATTAGATCTATAAAAAGGAAATAATTCGATACTCTTGACTTACGACTTGGTTAGACAACCGGTATCGTAGATTCAGACTGAGGGTTTGGTAATAAGCTTGACCTCCTTAAAGAGTAAATTCAGTTTCTGTGTTACTTTGTATCCGTAAAAATATACCAGTTTCACTCGTTAGTAAATCTTTAGTGAAGTACTTTAGACTAGTCGTTGTGCGACTAGTGAAGTCCGTTACCCTCTTCACAATCTCCTTGACGCACGGACTGACTAGGGTCCTTCCTACTACTTCCACTATGCTCATACACGATTTGGTCGTGAACCACGGACCATCTGTTCGCCCGGAATGGTTTAGACCAAAACTTGTTACTATTGTGGATATCGACTCTCTTAATGACTTTGGAGATTTCCTTTTTATTCGAAATAAGATTCGGACTTTAATAGAGTGAAGATTAACGGAAGAAGGAGATAAAAAGATTCACTACGGATTATTCGTCGTGAGTCCTAAAGACTCCTTTGACTAGTATTTTCTACGTGACGTGAGTCCTAGGGTTGTACCTCGATCTCGACCTCCGTCACAAAGCACCTTGGCCCCATAAACTTAAAGTCTCAGATAGAACTTTGTAGGATTCATCGTTAGTGAGACGGACGGACGGTACGGGAACTGGAGGAGAGAGGTGACATGTTTACTATGAACTCCTTTCGACCGCACCCTTCGCCCGGAATTCTCACTCCGGGGCCCGAACCCTCAGGAGACCACGGGATACCAAGGTGCTCTTGTCTACTCATCCCTGAGTCCGGTCCAGGGTATCGATCACTCCTTAAGAGACACCTCCAGGTGACGATGGTCTAAAGTTACCCTTGGACGGGAACATTACTCGTCGTCCCGTACAAGTTCTACAGATCTACAGAAAGGTAGATGCTTTGTGTACTTTACATTATGTATGAATCGTAACTCCGAGTTCTATATTATGCCTAGGTGATGTGTGTCAATCTATAGTCAAGTTTAAGAATCTTTAGGATTTTTAAGAACTCAATAGATTTTGAGATTTACTGAAAAGTCTCAACACGGTTCTTGACTTTGATTCGACAAAACAGAATTAGATATGTAGTGTTTTCCTTCGCTACTGTGTGGAATTAACCTTGGACAAAAAATAGAAAGAGTAGACTATGTAAGGAAACTTTTCGAAGACGATTCCAGAGTATTTCGTTCCAAGAAGTATAAAGACTTCCGTCATAAGGAATACAAATTATTTTCAAAAGAGGGTTTTCTAAATAAACAACGTAAATTTCATGTTTTTGTTTATGTGTCTAGGTCTATAACTTGGTGTGTATGAATAGATATGTATATAATAAATATACCCCAGCGTTTCTCAGTCTGTGCTGACTCGCTGACTTGACTGACTTGACTTCGGGTAGACACGTAAGATCACGTAGACGGATATTGTAGAGAACTTATTTTTCAGTGCATAGAAAATTCTTTGTTTGAACCATCATTGTGACGGTAAACCTTCCTATCAAGTGTCCTTGTCCTCTTAATTGGTTCATTTTTAGGTCATACAAATGAACCTGAATCTTGTCAAATGTCCTTATTACTTGTCTACTTGGATGGTAGTTTCAGAAACCCGGATTGTTGAGATTTTCTTTCCTTAATACTCTTCTATAAAATATGCCAATTAATGTAGGATTCTCTTATAAGACTAAACCAAAAATTTCTTTTCTGATAGAGTAGTTTGTCGTATCGTAAAGATTCAGAATAAAAGATACTTTGACATTATCCATTGATAAGACAAGTTTGAGCAGTGTGTGTTTTTTTTCATATAATTTGACTAATGATTGTTTCTATTGGTTAAAAATTGTAAAACAGTTTTAGTCAATTTTTTTTTTTGTCAAGTCCTCTTTTCGTCTTTAAAATCTGAACGGTCTATGTCTTATACACTACAGAGACTTGTTTGTCTGTAGGAGGACTAACACCTCTGTTTCAATATTGTCGAAGAAACAGGATCTTACAGTGGGTGAGGTGTACTTCTGGTGTCCTATGATCCCGAGTCTACGGGTTTGTAGCGATGAGGTCCGTGGCTTGAAAGAGTCACGGATTAGGGTATTGACCTTGTGTGTGTGTATGTGTTCTCTACCCAGTAATAGTTTTAGTCTAAATATAATTACCGCAGTGTCATCGTTGTGTTTTCCATGACAGAGTAAAGGTATCCTTTCTAATATAAATGTGATATGTGAATTCAGAACTTTGCTCTTAGTGGTTTTGTAAGTTAGGTTATTAGTCGCTCCAACGACTCCCAGGGTGTGGCAGTCCAGGACTAAGTCGTCTTGTTTTCAGGGAGGAACCGACGGTTCGCGACCGCTACCTGAAACAGAACGACGTCGAGAAGTACTAAACCTACGGTCTCAAAGTATTACTGGGAAAGTTACAACTCTCGTATATGCCATACCCATCCTTACTGAAGGGACACATGGACCCTATTTTTGTAGTCGTGCAGAGGTTAATATGAAGTCATATGAATAAAAAGGTTGTGTCTTTTACTTTCATTCCAAATATAGTTGTTTTGTGACTGTGTTTTCTGTGTTTGGACAATTCAAAACTCGGTCTTGAATTATTTTGGGTTTTGTCTATTGTTTTTTTTGTTCCTTTATTATTCCGAGACTTCCTTTTTATTCCCTTGTTTCTCCAAAAAAACAAACAAAGGAAAGTGACCTTTCCACTCCTTACCCCCTCCATTCAATCCTTCCTAAGGACTCTCGTCCTAACCTTTTATTCCGATCATAATTACCGAAGTTATTGTTTGTTTTTGACTTTTTGTTTTCAGTCCTTTACCTTTTCGATCACTTATAGAAACATCTGAACTTCTTTGAAACTTGGATAGGTATTTAGATCTATTTAGAATTCCACGGTTCTCAATGGACGTTTCGAAGTTTTTCCAGCATGTACAAGTGACCTCCGTTTCTACGCCCGTCACACAGGGGGCTCGTGCGGTCGTCCTCACGTCGGACGACGAGTCGTAGCAGCCCCCCGCCCACCCTGCGACCCAAGACTGGTCGTGTTCCTCGCCTCTCCCGACCTCCCGACTTTTGTTTTGTAAGGTCTTTGCAAGGTCATTCTTTCTCCCTTGTTGGTCTTGGTGACTTGTGGGTCTTGTCCCTGCCAGACGATCTTTTGAAGAATATTTTGCATAGAGTTTTCCTTAGTCTTTAGGTTAATAAAAAGTCGGTCACATATGTACTTATTGGATGTTAAAAGTAAAAATTTCCGTCGGGTAGGGAATCCGACCTTTATTTTACGTCACGTTGACGTAAATGGGAGGAGGGAGGTGTTCACAGTTTTATAAACAATTCAGTACTATGTCTCAGTTTTAACAAAGGACGCGAATTTCTCGAAGATCCACCTTTTTTTATTATCTCGGATTAATTTCCTTTTACTTTAACGTTTGACTGAACCTCTCCTTTGCTTTCTGTTGTCCTAGTTTGTTATTCTTCGTTCCTTTCTATTTCGTGTTTTCTTCGTTGTCCGTTTTGACCTCCCATCTCTTTTATATGGGTTTAAAACGGTTCGAGCGGTTTATCTTGGGTCTATATTGACCCTTCTGTTCGTACTAAAAAATAGTATTATGTCATCTTCTATTCGATACGGTAAGACCTCTTATGTCTCCTCCACTTTGTCACTCCTCCCTTGAGCCTCCTTTCGTGTTCACCTCACACTCGCACCCAAAGCCGTGGTCTGTTTCCGTCGGGACTACCTCTTTGTCCACCGGTTCTTACTCCGTCCTCGGAAGGTCCCTGTCCGACCGTCCCTCTCTCCCGCCGACCTCCGGACCGTCCGAGTCTGTGACGAGGTCGTGAGTGGGTTGTGTTCCCCGACAAAAAGAGATTTCTGCTTACTGAGTGTTTCCTCTTGTTTATTATCTGTTGTCTGTACGAACTTGCTCCAACTCTTTCATTTAGAAGTGGATACCGTCAGACTTTATCACTTGGGTTAAATTCGGTCACGAGAGGTTTTACTCGGAACACTCAACACAGCTCCAGACGTCTCGGTACTTTGTTCGTGGTCATGGTCCGGGAGGGATGCCACAGTCGTGGCAGACGAGGCTGAGGGACGAGTCGAGAGGGTGGTGTGTGGGGTGGTGCTAACACGGTGGCCGGAAGGGACGGCCAATGAAGAAAGGGTAGTGGTGAGGTCGGTCGGAAGGGTTAGTATGAAAAAAGAGGGAGAGAAGAGGGACTTCTCTCTGTTGTTTCCCTTCTATTAGGTCCAGTAGAGTCTCCCTACAAAGTCCTGTCGTATCCCCAGGACCCTCGGGTGTCACGTCTCTCCAAGGTCTCTAGCCTCGACTTTCTGGTCTAGACGTGTTCTCCCACGGTTCTCGTTGGCTACTGTGAGTCGGGTCCGGTGGTAGCACTCGAGGTCGATGTTTACGGTCCATTCCTAGACCTCTGTGTGGGTGGTGACGAGGAGGGTGGTAGTTCTTTGGGTTGGGACTGGGTTGTTAGTGTCCGGTGTAGAGGCTCACTGTCGACCGGGTGAGGGTGGTGGTCCTCCACGACGGGGTCCTCGGAAGTTTTACGTGACGGGAGTCTCTCACCCCGGTGAGCGTAATTTGGTGTGCGGCGTCGGTTTGAGATGTTGAAATGAAAACTAGATGTCTCATGGTTTTCTTAAGTGATCAATATATTCTTTCGTTGAACTCTTTTATTTTGACATGACGAGAGTCTCTATGGGATCTGAGTATCTTTGAGTTATTCGTTAATAAATTGTCACCAGATAATATATTCTCATCGTATTGGTTGATCTTTCCTATCTACGTTTTTAACGTTCATTGAAGTATATGGAAAGATAATTCGACAACATTCGATGATGTGATAAGAAGTCCATACCGACACCCCAGTGTAATGATGGTTTCCGTATAAATTTTACTGGTAGTGCATTAGCCATTCGAAAGGAAGAACTGTGTTGACTACAGTCATATAGAAATTCCACTAAGACATTTTGTTCTTTTTTTTTACTTTTTATCGTACTTGAACAGAATTTTCGTTTGGTATTTTGAAGGTAATTGGTTTGTTAACAAATGACCGTGAATTACTTACCTCTGCACTCTTGCCGTTCCTTCACGACTTCGGTTCGCTTACGAGTGATCTTCCGTTAAGACTTTAGTCTCAATGTAAAATCGAGAAAAGAACGTCATGATTGAGACTTATTGTGTGTGTCCGGACAGTGTAAGTTAGCTATCCTCACAAAAACTGTGGTCGTTTGGCTGGAGGTGGCGCATCTGGTGTCGACTCTGTCGGAGGAGCCACTGCAACAGGTCGGGCACAAGCATCCGTCAGTGATAGTAAGAGGGAAGTTCGACTGGGGCTCATCCTTCGTAGTAACACACCCTTGTTTCAAAGTTCAGTAGTAGTAGGACCCCTAGGAAACGGTGTTTGACGACCCGAGGACTCTCCCCTAAGACTCCGACCTTAGATACGATATACATTCTTTTGAAAAGTTTTAATAAGTAATGTACCGTTCATTATTCTGTGTTTGTTCTCATTGGTTACTTAACCTGGACGCTAGGATGTTTAATTACGGTAGTTTTGATTTGGTGTTCTCAAATTTTTTTTTCCTTGAGTACGTGTTTATTAGTGTCTAAGTGTTGGTAATGTATAGATATTACTTCTATACTCAATTCCCCTTATCATCATCATACGTGTCATCAAATAAGATAAATTAATTAAGGAATCTATAGTGTCTTATATACCGAGACACGATTTTTATTGTTTACCCCTCTTCCTCTTCTATATTTTGATAAAAGTTTGTTCAGTTTTGTAAAATTCATGTGAACATTCATTCGTCTAAGACTTGCGTCTTTATATGTCACTTACAAAGTCTTTTGACATTTAAAGACAATGGTTGTATTGTCTAGATTATTGTTTATAAGGTTCTATTACATGCGATCATATTGAGAAGTCAATGTAATATAAGGTGATTGTTAAGAGTTGTGTCTTAGAAAAATTCTGTCGGTAATCAAAAAAATTTTTTATCGGAAAGGGTTAGAAAAGGTGAACATTTTGGGGTCGGAACGAGACCCTCTACGACTCTCGTGTAAATGTAAGAGGTAGTAGTCATCCTCTATGCGGAGACATCGAAAACCAATTCAGGTCGAGTGTTCTAAAACATCGTTTATACCGAACAGGACAAACTTCAGACATAATATTTTCGTTCAACGAAAAGGTAAAAGGTTCATGTTTTGATAAAGTATAGTTTGTACGAAAAAATTTCGTTCATACGGAGAGACCTCTACGACTATGGGAGGTCTAACTTGCAATAACTATATTTTGTACCTCGTTTTTCATCTTCATTTATTTACAAACAACTACAATTAGTTATTTCATAGGTTAGTTTAGATATTTTCCCTATCCCTTTGAAACAAGGGACCTATATTTGGACTTTTGCGTTCAATAAGACTTTACAAATGTTTGACGTATCAGGTTACGGAAGTTCTAAAGAGACTCCTAGGGGTCTTCCGAGTTCCAAATGGTCCCGTAGTGGTCCTAGAACGACCTCCGGAGATCCGGAGGACCTGGGAACCTTGTCTTCAGAAGTTAGACCCATTGTAATAAGTGAGGGTTTCTATAAAATCTCTTTTTTTTTGTGTTCATATCAAGAACTTAGTGACTTTTTAATAATATATGATTACTGTTGTATAATTATTAATGCGTCATTGTTTGGTCTTCATATTTTTAAGTCTGTGAAACCATTTCTCCCAAAGTTTCTAACTCAGGGTTAAAGTTTAAGTTATTGTAGAAAAGGAGGGGTTTATTGCACAAAAAGAGAAGTGGAAAAAAGTTGAAAGGATGGTCTTAACATTATAAGTAATTTTTTGATTTCGGTCAAGGTAGTGTTGTCAAGAATTTAGTCAGTAATGGTTCTAAATGACTTCTTGTTGGATGTAGTTTAAAGACTGCTTGTCTTCTTTCGAAAAAGAAAGGGAAACCAAAAGGTCCAAACCGACGTCTTGGGGGACAGGTCCCATTTCTAGGTCGTGGGAGACACTCTGTTTTTTTATTGTTAGTATTCTCTTTTCTTGCTGTTGACTATTGACGACTCAAAACAAAAGGGAAACCCAATTTCTTCATACTCTACGAGTTTACTACTTTTATTTGTTATTTACGAATTTAAGTCCACAGAAAGACGAAGAGATTTTTTTGAAGTTTAAGAGAGTTTAGTGAAAAAAAAGAATCGACATTGGTTTTAACAAGAAAATCCTTCTGTTTAAACAGAAAGTGCAAAAATTAACAGATATCCCACGAACAAACGAATTGTCATCGTCCTTGTAATACTTTCGTCCTGTCTCAAAAGATCAAGTTCTGTCGTTTGACTAGTGTACATAAACAGAGGAGAGAGAAGGTTCTGGGATGATGATTTTTGTCGTCATCCTTTTTCATTTACCGTGCAGGTGTTGTCTCTGATTTTCCTTTTACTCACCGTCTGGTTCTACTCTAGGGTGGTTTAAGGTTCCTATCCGATTTTTCCTCGGTTGAATGTTTCACCTGTGTACCTTCGATGCCGGATTCGGTCCGTTCGAACCACTTCTCCACCTTGATTCAATTGGACTGGTCAGCTGTAGGTATATCTTAGACTTAAACATCAACTCAGGTGACCTTTCGTCCTTCCTCTTATGTCGATGTTTGTTCTAATTACCTCATAGATACAACTTTTCAGTAGGTATGTTTACGGAAGGGAGTGTAGGTCCTGACTTGAGTCATGTTGTGTTTTGTCTACCCAGGGGACTAGTTTTCAATTCTTAAAGCTCTGTTGGGGGCATGTCGTGGTTCAGTTCACGTCCGGGAAGGCTCAAGTGACCTGTCAACAAGGGCCGGGGTGCGTTCGTCAGGGCGAGTGGGGACACGTGTCCCCCCGTATGCGGTGTCCTCCTGCCTCTTGAGAAGAGATCAATTTCGTTTTGTTTTGAAGAACCGAAATGACTCCACCGACCGTACCCACGACCGTGGGAGTTCGTGTCGGGGTGACATTGTGACCGAAAGACAGTGAGATTTCCCGTAGAGGTCCGTCAAAATACGAGGTAAGAATTTGTGTTTAGTAGTCTGTAAACTATCTTTAGACATTGTACCATTCTTTCTGGTTCGATTTGTTTGTTTTTTTAGTTTCAATATATGTGAACTTTTTTTATAGGGTTTCTTAAAATTCTTTTTTCTGTTACGTGTATTTCACAGATCCTGTGTCGACAATCATCAGTTGTTTATTATGATAATTTTGGTAGAAAGAACGGACCGAAGCTCTTTATCATTCGTTAAACTGGTGTTAATAGTTGTGTGTGTTTTTAATATAAAGATATAATATGAAAATCATCTTTAGTAGAGAAACAACGATTGTTTATAAAATTCTTTTCTATAAAACCCACGAATTACCTCTTTATTAGAGAATTTAAGGTTACATAGAAGTAAATAAAAATTTGTTGGTTGTTATTTGTAAGTTCTCATAGTTTCCGAAATTAATTTTAGTCGGTAGATGTAATTATAGTGAAGTGTAAGAAAACCGTAAAAAATAAAGATTCTCTTTAAAATGTGCAAGAAAGTGGACGAAAAAATATTGGTACATCCCATCTATAATGTCAGAGTACCTACGAGTGTTGTAAGTTATTAATTTGTATAGTAGATTCGATCACCGTTTTGAATTTGAACTTGGGTTCAGAGGACTGCGGATAGTTGGTTTCAAAAATTCAGGTTAACAGGGTCACTTAGACAACCCACACACCGTTTTTTTCATTCTAGGTCGGAGTGTTTTACAACCGAAAAGACTAGTTTAATTTAAAATTTGTTATGTCACCTGATAGAAATACTATTGTCCGTTTTCAGGTGAGGATAAATTTAGTTTGCTTTGTAGTCCGTATCGCATCTTGCGCGTCGTTCCCCACGCCACTCCCGACCTCTCGTCGGAGGGACGAGACTGTGGTCAGGGGCACTTGTTTACGAGAAATGGTGAGAGGGGTCGTTCCGCGTCGGAAATCCTACAGAATAGACTTAAGAGGTAGAGTGTTGTCTCGAATCGTCTCCCTCTGCTATGTTTTATGATCGGTACAGATCTATTTTCTCCGAAGGGACCACCGAGTCTACCATTTCGCGGACAGACGTTGCATCCTCTGGACCCAAGCTAGGGACCCAACCCCCTTGGGGACCTCTTCCTTTACCGTCGGTGAGATCATCAGAACGGACCTTTTAGGTTACCTGCCTCCTCGGACCATCCGATGATGTCAGGTACCCCAACGTTCCTCAGCCTGTGCTGGCTCACTGAGGTGAAAGAGATCTATTTGTACCCGAAAATTATTTACTGGTAGTCTTAATGGTGTCCGGGAAATTTTCGTTGTTGTTTTTGGTTATCATGGACATTTATGTTCTCGGGTCCTATTCGAAATGGTACTCCGTTTAAAAATTACATAAATAAACCAAAACTGATTGACTAATTTTATTCTAACTTTCTCCACTGAACATGGTGAATTTGGAGGTTTTTTGATCCCCGTTTTTTAGTAACAGACGTGGGTAAAAGAATCCGACTTCACTGTCTAAACCGAAGGTACGTGGAGGGATGGTACCACGATAAGTGATGGAAACAAGAAGTGGTTATCAAACGGTTTGTGTCCGACTGCGTGAATTGGAAGGTCCACGATTATAGAGTGACTTAATTCTAGTCCTTTTGGGTTCAAGAGTTGTGTACGACACCAAAGAGGAGTGGACCACATGGGAGGTATGTAGAGACCACTTGGAGAAGATTGGTGGTTTACGGGAGAGAAGTGAGAGGAGTCGAAGAAGGAGGACTGATTGATGAGCGGAGGAGTGGAGACCAAATGAATTCATTGACTTTGGGTCATTTCGGGTTTTCAGTTACATTCCTGTCACTTTAATGGACGAAATTTTTCCAGGATATTTTCTTAGTCGTGAAATATTATTTTAGACAGAAGATTCTTGTAAAGTAAACGTTTGTGCAGACAATCTCCGTCGCTCTCGGACCATTATGTGGGCTCAAACACCGAGACGACTGACTGTAGGGATCTCCAATGGACGTGAGGGAATGGACCACATCTGTGGTTTTAGACTGTGGCGCACTCTTACCGGTCCTCCTTTAGCAACACTCTCACCTGACCTTCTCCCTTCTACCGGTGTTCAGTTCGTGTGCTGTAAGTGTTGTATGCTTTGGTGACAAAATCAGATCAAAGATTTCTGAAACCTATAGGGGATGAGACGGTAAGAAATGTAAATGAAAATTTATAGGTGTAATAAATTTACTGGAATGTATGATGATTTTGTTTTTTTAAAAAATTGAATTAGATAACGTCTAGACCCTTTTGAAGTCTTGTCATTTTATTCAGGGGTCTAATAAAATGGTAATAGGACACACTCTTCAGATACTCGAAGTTCCAGTTTGAGAAGAAACGACTAGAAGACGAACTTGGTGTTGAAATTCAATCGGGTCATAGACGTCTCCGTCTTCGTTATAATTCTTGGAGTCCAAAACGAAGAAGGGGGTTCAAGTGAAATAGAGGGAGTTGAGGGTCTTTTCTTCCTTTAAAACGTAAGGGATTACAATACCTGACTCAACACAAAGGGGGGTTTAAGTATACAACTTAGGGATTGGGGATCATGCTGTCTTGCACTGTCCCGGAAGTTTCTCCATTAATTCATTGTACGAATAAATTAAATTTACGTCTCATGTATACTCTTTACGACCTGACCTACTTCGTGTTCGACCTGAGTTCTAACGGTCCTCTTTATAGTTGGTGGAGTCTATACGTCTACTGTGGTGGGAATACCGTCTTTCACTTCTCCTTGATTTCTCGGAGAATTACTTTGACTTTCTCCCCTCACTTTTTCGACCGAATTTCGAGTTGTAAGTCGTTTGATTCTAGTACCGTAGACCAGGGTAGTGAAGTACCCTTTATCTATCCTTTTGTTACCTTTGTCACTGTCTGAAATAAAACCCCTCGAAGTTTCAGTGACGTCTATCACTGACGTCGGTACTTTAATTTCCTGCGAACGAGGAACCATTTTTTCGATACTGGTTGGATTTGTCGTATAAGTTTTCGTCTCTGTAATGAAACGGTTGTTTCCAGGTAGATCAGTTCCAATACCAAAAAGGTCACCAGTATATACCTACACTCTACCTGATATTTCTTTCGACTCGTGGCTTCTTAACTACGAAAACTCGACACCAACTTCTCTCAGGGGACCTGACGTTCCTCTAGGTTGGTCAGGTAGGATTTCCTTTAGTCAGGGCTTACAAGTAATCTTCCTGACTACGACTGCGACTTTGAGGTTATTAAATCGGTGGACTACGTTTCTTGATTGAATAACCTTTTCTGGGACTACGACTCTTTCTAACTTCAGTCCTCCTCTTCCCCTTCTGTCTCCTACTTTACCAACCTACCGTAGTGGCTGAGTTACCTGTATTTAAACTCATTCGAAGCCCTCAACCACTACCCTGTCCTTTCGGACCGCACGACATCAGGTACCCCAGCGTTTCTCAGCCTGTACTGGCTCGCTGACTTGACTTGACCTCCTTAGTCCCATCCGGGATTGGGTTACTCTGACCACAGGAATATTCTTCCCTAATCCTATGTCTGTTCTCTGTCGTCCGTTATCGGTTTCCCCTCCGGAGTCTTTTATTGTTGGGACGAGTGTGGGACTACAGTCTGAAGATCTGAGACCTTACCACTCTTTTATTTAGTCAACAAATTCGAAGATTCTTCGGTCTTATGGCAGTTTTCTCCTTTCAGGAGGGATTTTACCTGACTCGTCATCAGTGTCTTAGACTGGATATTCAGTTGGTCGATTTTTGGTATCGACATGGAAAGGAAGGAGTGACAACGGAAAGATTTCCTGGATGAGAGGTCTTTTTATGTGAATTTTAATAAAATTTTATAATGATTTCAACAGTTTATAACAAATAAACTTTCGACGACTCTCATCTAGAATTGTTGAATGACGAGTTTCTGCATTATTCAGAAAACAATTGGACTTATAATAACTGGTCTCACAAAGTTGTAAGTGAATGTATTGTTTATCTACCAGTATCCACAATCAAAGATGTTTTTGGGGGATTAGTTATTACATAATTTTCAAGAGTAGTGTTCTTTTTTTATTAAAAAATTGATACATACTACTCTCTGTACTTGATCTGGATAACACTATGGTGTGACGTTTTATATATGTTTGTGACTTAGTAATTACACCATGAGGACTTTGATTACTTTTCGACATACAGTAAATATGGAGTTAAAATTCTTTCTAAATATAAAATTTCAAAGACACAAAATATCTTACTCCTCACGCCAAAAAATTTCACTTTTGGTTGGTGATTAGTATTTTTAATGATCAATTGACCATCCTTTTTTTCCTAGGTTAGAAAATATGGAATTGTTGTAATAATTTTTATCCTCATTTCATGAACTAAAAAGTGTAGGTGTGGGAACAAAACTACGAATTCTTTCGATAAGGAGTAAGTACTTTGTCCTGATTATTAATGAATCGTGAACAAAAATGTCATGGAAAGTTAAGTGCTAATCGATGAAAGATTACGAGTAAACTCAAAGATTGTTGTCTCAGGATGAAAGATTACGAGTAAACTCAAAGATTGTTGTCTCAGGATTTGTTCTGCCAAATTACGAGAGTGACAGTAGTAATATAGGTACCGTCAAAGAGGACGACAGGATATGTGGTTAGTCAAATTCAGACCGATTGATATATATACATTAAAAAACTCAAGGACATGAGGGGTGGGGTTGGGGTGACCTCTTTTAAGCATTGAAATTACCTCGGGATTTCAAAGGGTTCTGGGTAAAGTAAGTCGTCGTTTTGTTCAAATCAAGATCTTGGACCATGTTGTAAAGTGGACTCAGTTTAAGTAATCAGTTATTATGGAAGAGTTATCGTTTGTGAATGTACTAAGGAGACGGAAAAATTTCTGTTCTTGTTAAATTTTCACTTTATTTCACGGTATCTTTTCGTTTTCAGAAAGGATAGGGTAAGATATGTTGTTTTCTCCTCTCATTGTACTCTTTTTGAAGTAATAAATTTTTGAGACACAAGGATAAAATGTTCTTTCCTATGAAAGTTTATGAAGTATAAACTTCACTTGATTCCGTTCTGAGACGGTTGGACTACGATAGAAAAGTTTGAAAGGTCGGGTTTATCGGTCGCGACCGATAGATAGTACAACTTCTGAGTGAAGGTTAGGACCAGGGACATAATTGAGCAACATATCGGTACCTGTTGACTAACAAAAGGAATTTTTATTCCTTTTGTTTAATTCGGTCGGAGATCCTATTACCCACTACTCATATTTACCTAGCCTGATCCTTCGTGACGTCTTTGGACCCCTTTTAATTTATTGTATACCGATTTAGTAGGTTTTGTGTTTCGTGAGTAAACTTGGGTTGTGAGATGAGTCATGATATGTTTCACTCATTCGATCGTTTCGAGCACAGAAAGATCTTCGGCTGTACCCGTCTGTTGGACTGTATTGCCTGCAATCCTGTTGTCGTATTTTGTCCTTTGTTGAGTACGGACTCTAGGAATATGTGGACTATATAAAATAGATGTTTGTTCTTGGCGTAAATTTACCAGTCCGACATGTTTGGTTCTGTTTGATGAGTTCATCCTATACACTCTTTTATAACATCCTGTCTAACGAGTTGGTTCTTCGTGAAAAATTCCTCGTCTTCCCTTTTTTCTGTTACCTTTTGTAATTATATCTTTTTGTGACATGGTGATGGAGAAGGATCGTGTTTCCATGTAAAACTAACGTAAGAATTACCTCTAAGTCGATGTCTACGTGGTTTAAATCGAAGCCGTAGACATAAACTGGTTGTAGACTATCGGTTGTAACTAGAAATGTCTGGTTGATCCTTTGTGATTAAAGTTGTAAAGACCACTGGACACACTCTTCACACCGAAGTATCTCCCGTAGTAGCGTAGATTAGTCAGTTAATATGTGTGCTCGGTTCAAATGACGACGTACTTTTGTAAGTGAAAGTTTATAAACATTCGTAGTATTTATATTCTCACTGTTCAGATAACACGAATTTTTCACATTTAAAGTCGCCATAATGTTTTTATTCGATGTCATTAATTACTGTCATTTCCGATAAAATGAGTAATTTTATTAATTCCTAAAAATTAATTCGTTCGTTCCTTTCTCTTTCTTTCAGTTGTACGTATAATTTGATATTGAAGTCCATTTTTATAAAATAGAAACCCTCAGTTAATTACAAATATTTTTTAATTTATTAATACGGGTTTTATTGTATAATTTTAAATTAAGGTCACAAAGATCAAACTAAATAATAACAAGGATTATGATTAGAAATTTTTGATATAAAACAAAAATCAATAAGGTAAATCAGGTAGCCACAAGGTTCTTCAGAATGTGCCCTTAAGACACATAGAACCATTCTGTTTTTCATCTGACGGTGTAGTTTTAAAGTGTTCTTCCTTTTTGGTTTTGAGTACATACTGTAGGTTCAATTCATTGAAGTTAAGTCACTATTATTTTTTTTTAATTTTCTATTCTTCCTCTTTCTCACCTCCTTTTCTTTCATAGGGGGTTTGTGGAACGTGGAGATCTTTGTAAAGTTTCACTTACGGATGACTCATGACGTTTTACATGTCTTATAGTGTTTTTAGTAGGCCGTCGTTGTTGTGTCCGTAATATCAGAATTTGCAAATTTTAACCGAAGGTTATAAAATCTTTTTATTTTTACATTAGTATGACAAGACTTTTAAAGGTTTAAACAGGACCATGAAGCCTCCCAAGGAGGATACTGAAACCGAAACAGACTTAATGACTAAAATGTGAGTCGGTAAAGCCGCTAAGACTGGGTTGATACATGAGCCAGTGGCCGATATTGGACCCACTTTCAGAGACCCTCGCAGACCCTAGGAAACGTTGGGGGGCCATTCCAAAGTCTCGCTCTTTAATCTGTGCTCCCGGGGTTATGACGGTACTGAAAACTTCTCAATTCTAGAGACAGGAGAGTAGATAGTTTGCCCTCACTATTGACATGGATGGAGTCTAGAGACAACGCTCCTAATCTACTCTATCATGTAGATCTCGCGAATTTTCCACAAGTTATTTACAAGCGATGACGATAGTAGTGACATTGACGTCGTCACAAGTCACTGATGAAGTGCCTCCCAGACAGACGGAAGGCTTTGCCGAAAGAGACAGGATGGGTGTCAAGGGCGCGTTGTGGACTCGAGTTGTTCGGAGGCGGAGGTGCCTCGGGAGGCCCTCGGCCCGCGGATCTCTGCGCGGCCGAGCCTGATCCGGCGACGAGTCGGTGTGCGCAGGGCGTGAGGGCGCGGGGGCGGCGTCGGCGGGTTGTCCGGGAACCCGCACTTCCGCACCTCCTGCGGAACGAGCGGCGTGGGTCCTGTCTCGGAGCCCCCTTCCGCGGGCGGGCCCAGGGCTCGTTTGGCGCCTCCCGCCGGGGAGGTCGGCCCACGCAGCCCCGACGGGCGGCCGGGGTCCGCCTTTTTGGGTGTCCGGGGTGTCGGGTGCTGCGCTCCCCGCGTGTCCGGGTCGCCGGCGCACCTCCGTGACGTGCTACCCACCCGTCGGTCTCCGGCCCCCTCGCGGGCGCGTCTCTGCGCCTCCGACGGAGACCCCTCAAGAATGACGAAGTGCAACAGGGGGTCCCGGAGCGAGTTCAAGAAGAAGCGGCGGAGGTCGAGCGAGTGTTTCCAGCGGTAACGAGGGGTGCATGGTCGGGCTGGAGTGTGGAGAGCCGGCGTCGCTGGTCGTTGGCTTTTTTGTTGAGGTGCTTCCGGACCCGACGCCGCTGCGGCGGGCGACGGCAGACGGGGCGGGGGTCCTCGAGCCTTCTGGACACAAGCCAAAAGTCGAGGCGGGCGGAACGACTTCCCGTTCGCGACTCGGCTTGAGCCGCAAAGGCGCCAGGAGGTCGGGGGCGGGGAGCGCAGCGCACGGGGCGGAGGAGCGCGAGGCGGCACGGCGGCGGCGGCCCGACGTCGCGGCGGACGTCCCGACCGCGGAGGACCCGGGAGTCAGAATCGCGACGAGCTCAGAGATTAAGCGAGAAAAATGGCCGTACTCATAGAGGAGGGAGGTTCACTTTTCCATCTACTACAACTAAAATAAGAGAAAGCAACGGAATAAAAAAACGGCTGGTGAGTAAATTAACTGAACAATTAAAAGACCGAGGAGGTTTATTGCACATTCAAGCACTCCTGTCCTAAACATAAAATAAGTGACGACAAAAGGGATTAAGGATCTCGTCATGGACTGCGTATCACCCGACAGTTATTTATAAACTATTCACTTACTTTATTACTCCTGTTCATCCCTTTTATGTGTCTTCCTATTTTCTTTTTTTACAATGGTGGGGGTCTGTTTGAGAAAGGGGGAAGGGTATTAAATATTAGTATGGGATAGAAGTTAACACGCAGAACCACCCCAAGAGCAATATAAATGAATTATATTATTATATATACAAAAGGAGAATATAGTGTAGCAGCAATAATAGCATTAAAATAACTGTCGTATAATTTATGGGATGTCCTCTTTCCGTGTGTTATTGAACAAAGGGTTAAGAATCTGATAAAGGTAAAGAAGAAAATTTTTGTTACAACATTATTTGAAATACGNAGCAATATAAATGAATTATATTATTATATATACAAAAGGAGAATATAGTGTAGCAGAAATAATAGCATTAAAATAACTGTCGTATAATTTATGGGATGTCCTCTTTCCGTGTGTTATTGAACAAAGGGTTAAGAATCTGATAAAGGTAAAGAAGAAAATTTTTGTTACAACATTATTTGAAATACGTATTTCGAAAGGGAGTAAATCCTAATAATGAAATTTTGTCTCAGGGTATGTATCTTAATGACCCAATTTACTATCCTCATGAATTTTCTCAGAACGACGTATAACAGTTTAACGGAGGGGATTCAAACTTTATTAGGATTCACCGAAAATTTAGAACACATTAAAGAGGTACCTCCAAGGAAATTCGAAGAAGAAAGGAAGTCATTCATCTGTTACTCAAAGACAATGCGTAGACCGAGAGAAAACCCACGACCCTTATGTTTCTACTTGACCTGTCAATTTCAGAAGGATGGACACAGTATTTTGAGATCTCTTTAAAACTGAAAATTTTTTGATCAATAGGTACATACGGAAAGTTCCGAGGGGTGACTGATGACTGGTTTAAGGTCAGGGGGATTGGACCGTAATTTTAAAAGAATACTGGACCTAAGTCGGATGGACAGGTGGAGTGTGTGGGCGTCCGGACTCAAGTAGTGGGCATCATAGATGAAGTGTAAGATCAATAAACTGAAAGATATTGTTTGGGATACAGAGTCAGGAAAATATAGAGGGGAGACGATCAAAACTCTGGATACTACCTGACGGATGTAAAAAATGTCAGTCCAAGTTTATAATTTCCCGTGGAAGTCGTCTTGATCCTTCCCCGTGTCTACAAACCCATATAGACAGTTTTTGTCAGGGACCGACACACCGATAGGGTAGATGGACAGGTGATTGTTTTATCGAGTAGAGAACCTTAGTTATGAACTTTTGTACGTATGGAGATGTGTAGATCGAGTTAATTTATCAGGTATGAGAGAGTAGTAAAACATGTGGATAATCGTAAGTAAAGTCATATCAATAAGTCCATTTACAGGTAAGTTTGACATCACAATCTGTTATATTGTTTGGTTTCTGTAGATTGGTTTTGTGTATGAATTATCTTTACTTATGATTTTGGTAAACATTAAATTATCAAATGGAATTTGATTAAAAGTCAGAAAATTAATTTTCTTTTTGTGTACATAGTTGTGTATATATACCTTAGATCCTTTTACCATGTCTACTTGGATAGATGTCCCGTCCTATTTCAGTATCTACATCTCTCACCCGTGCACCTATGCCAGCCCTACCCCTCTCACCCGACTCAACCCTGTCATGGTTATTGTACATGTGACGGGACACATTTCGTCGAGGACCCTCCGACGACATATCGTGTTCCTCGAGTCGAGTCACGAGACACTACTGGATCTCCCCACCCTGACCCACCCCTAACCCTCCCTTCGGGTTCTCCCTCCCAGATACACACGTGTCTTTCGACTAAGTACAACATGTCGTCTTTGATTTGTCAGTA
Organism: Capra ibex; assembly: GCA_006410555.1. Taxonomy (NCBI): domain Eukaryota; kingdom Metazoa; phylum Chordata; class Mammalia; order Artiodactyla; family Bovidae; genus Capra; species Capra ibex. Next base: position 1,759,253 of record SJYO01006649.1, read on the forward strand.
TGAGGTTATTTTTAAAAAAAATCAATATCGTTATCACCATTTTTTACGTATGGGATATGTCTGTTGATAATTTACCGTCCCGAAGGAACTATCGAGTCAACCATTTCTTAGGTGGACGTTACGTCCTCTGGACCCAAATTAGGGACCCAACCCTTCTAGGAGACCTCTTCCCTTTCCGATGGGAGAGGTCATAAGACCGGACCTCTTAAGGTACCTGTGTCAGATTCTCAGTGATGACTCGTTGAAAGTGAAAGTGAAAAGAAAGTAATTTACCGTCTTTCGCTTCTTGATTTCCTGGTGAACTACTTTCGCTTTCTCCTCTCTTTTTCAACCAAATTTTGAGTTGTAAGTCTTTTGATTCTAGTACCGTAGACCAGGGTAGTGAAGTACCGTTTATCTACCCCTTTGTTACTGTCTGAAATAAAACCCCCCGAGGTTTTAGTGACGTCTATCACTGACGTCGGTACTTTAATTTTCTGTGAACGAGGAACCATCTTTTTAATACTGGTTGGATCTGTCGTATAATTTTTTGTCTCTGTAATGAAACGGTTGTTTCCAGGTAGATCAGTTTCGATACCAAAAAGGTCACCAGTACATACCTAAACTTTCAACCTGATATTTCTTTCGACTCACGGTTTCTTAACTACGAAAACTTGACACCAAAAACTTCTCTGAGAACTCTCAGGGAACCTGACGTTCCTCTAGGTTGGTCAGGTAGCAATTCCTTTAGTCAGGACTTATAAGTAATCTTCCTGACTACGACTTCGACTTTGAGGTTATGAAACTACGTTTCTTTACTGAGTAACCTTTTCTCGGACTACGACCCTTTTTAACTTCCGTCCTCCTCTTCCCCTGTCGTCCCCTACTCTACCAATCTACTGTAGTGGCTGAGTTATCTATACTCAAACTCGTTTGAGACCCTTAACCACTACCTGTCCCTCCGGACCGTACGACGTCAGGTACCCCAGTGTTTCTCAGTCTGTGTTGACTCGCTGACTTGACTGACTTGACTTGACTAATTTATCGAAGTCTCTTACACTTTTAGAAAATATTTTACATTTATTAAGGTGTTTATCTAAATCAAAATTTTTATAAAAAATTTCATAATAAGATATCGTTAAAAGAGAGAGGGTTAACGACCGATCACATTCTCATTGATCATTTGAGTTGAGTTATCCGATAACCCTTGTCTGTTATATTTTATTCTTACAGGACACAAATAGGTATAAAAAGGTATAATCATCCTACTTGACAACTTCCAACCATCATAATAACTATATAACGGACAAAAATTACGTTGTAGAAAGTTTTAGATTAATGTGTTTAATATTTATACTAACACATGCTGATATTACGTTTCCTTTTAGGAAGTTTTTCCGGTAAAAGTACCGATAAAGTGAATGTTTAGGTAGTTTCAAACCGGAGACGAAAGCATTAATAAGGGTTAAGACATAAAACATTTCAGGACCAAACAAAAAAAAACCGTCGTCCTACCCTGCAACTACCTCAACACTCTACAGAGTCGAGATCTCTACTACTATAACTACCACTAATACCAAAGAGGGTCCATCCTATAAATCCAAAAAAAGGGGACCACCGAGTCTCCAATTTCGTAGACGAAGGTTACGCCCTCTGGACCCAAACTAGGGACCCAAGCCTTCTAGGGGACCTCTTCCTTTACCATTGGGTGAGGTCATAAGAACGGACCTTTTAGGGTACCTGTCTCTTCGGACCATCCGATGTCAGGTGCCCCAGCGTTTCTCAGCCTGTACTGACTCGCTGAAGTGAAAGACAGTGAAGAATCTGTATATATATTTTGGTGACTAAGGAGAAAGAAGAAATTTTGAGTTGTACGTTTTTTACTTATAGTACCGTAGACCAGGATAGTGAAGTACCGTTTGTCTACCCCTTTTACACCTTTGTCACAGGCTAAAGTAAAAGAACCCGAAATTTTAGTTACTCCTACCACTGACACCGGTGTTTTCATTTTCTGCGAACGAGGAATCTTCTTTTCGATACTGTTTGAATCACATAATTTTTCGTCTCTGTAGTGAAACGGTCGTTCCAGACAGATCAGTTTCGATATCAAAAAGGTCATCAGTGCATACCAACACTCTCAACCTGGTATTTCTTCCGACTCGTGGTTTCTTAACTATGAAAGTTTGACACTACGACCTCTTCTGAGAGTTCTCAGGGAACCTGACGTTCCTCTAGTTTGGTCAGTTAGGATTTCCTTTAGTTGGGACTTATAAGTAATCTTCCTGACTACGACTCTGACGTCGACTACGACTACGACCGGTGGACTACACTTCTCGGTTGAGTGACCTTTTCTGGGACTACGACCTTTTCTGACTTTCGTCCTCCTCTTCCCCTGCTGTCTCCTACTCTACCGACCTGCCGTAGTGACTGAGCTACCTGCAGTCAAACTCGTTTGATCCTTTATCACTTCGTGTCCCTTCGGACCGCACGAAGTCGAGGACCTCAACGTTTGTCAGCCTGTCCTGAATCGCTGACTTGTTGTTGGTGGAGAAATAAGACCGATCGCGGATTACGTCGTCTTTATAAACTATCTGATAAGTAAACTATCAGATGAGTAACCGTAACTAAGAAATCGAAAGAAGAGTTTCGTGATAGACGTTTGCACACTCAAGAAAGGTAAAGTCTACAGTCGTCGAGACGAAATGACCCTCCTGAAAATGTCAAATCGAAATTCTATAATAACTATTATAAAATCAACGGGACAACTTTAACGGGAGTACAAGTGTCATTGAACATTATGAATAATTATGATGTCATACTAAGTACGAGTCATCGAGTCAGAACAGGTTGAGAAACGTTGAGGTCCCTGATAACGGACGGTCCGAAGATACAGGTATCGTAAGAGGTCCGTTCTTGTGACCTCACCCAGGAAAGGTAAAGGAAGAGGTCCCCTAGAAGTGTTGGGTCCCTAGCTTGGGTGCAGTGGACACCGAGGACGTAACCGTCCACCTAAGAAAAGGTGACTTGATGGACCCTTCGGGGATAATGTATCATATGAGCCCATGTATACCATGTGTGTATATCATGGATATATATGTCAATATGATATCTTGTAACTCCGAGTGTGAGTTGTATACACAGACCATCTTTTTATTTTAAAAATCTTTTAAGATATATTATAAGAAGGAGTAGTTATAACTATATGTCTAAAATTGTATCAATTTCCAATGTCTGATCTTATATAGTCCAGGATCATTTTAAATACAACCTTCTGTGAACTCTCCGTACAGTGTGACTGAGATGGATATAAATAAAATACAGATCGACTTAGTATATCGTTTCAAGAATTGGAAATAAAACACGGTACCTGGAGACCACTCACAGACCACTCGGGAAGAGTCTTATTATAAAGATTTACGTATTCGATGTATCCAAATGTTAATTTTCAAAATAACTTTGTTTCATGATAGGTACCCGGGGTCGAATTTTAGGAGACTTCAAAGTATCCATGAATCAAAGGAGTCCGACGATATTGGTTTATAGTGTCTGGCCCACCAAATTCATTACATTAAACAAAAGGAGTGTCCGGAGAGCCTCTCCGACCTTCGGGTACTAATGCCACGGTCGTTCAGACCGAAGTCCACCCCCGAGAGCGGACCGAATTGCTGCCGGTGGCGGAGAGATTACAGGAGTGCCCCGGACAGGAGTCCTACACAAACCTTTTTCCTCTTAACTCTTTGTTTCCCCGTCTCCTCTCTCTCACACACACACGCACGCGTGTGTGTGAGATCACAGAGACGAAGATTCCTTTGATTAGATAACCTATTCCCGAAGTGGAAATACTCAAGTAAATTGGAGTCAATGAAGGAATCTCCGGAGTATTGATTTGTATCGGTGTTACCCCACCCCCCTCCGTATATAAGTCAGGTATTGTCATGATGTCCTTAAATTGACATCAAAGAGAAAGGAAAAGAGTCCTCGAGGACCTCTAATTTCAAGGTCCTGAGACTCTTTATCTTCCGTAGGTCTCTAATATAACCATTTTCTGTGGAGTCTTTAGGCAATCTCATGATTTTTCCCTCGTGACAAAAATGTTACAGAAAACCATGAGAGGCCCAACATTAATTGAACTAATTTCGTAAAAGGGGCCTCAATCACCCAGAATGTTATCTCCTTGTTTGTAGATTCCTGATCTTTCTTCTCCGTACTAGATATTTCATCGATCTTCTATCAATATTCGGTTAGTTGACATGTCATGAACATGTAATATTTTAGATTTATTGATATTTACAATCGAATCAGATTGAAAATTTTAGAGAAAAAATTAATAGACTCGTTAAAAAGAAAGGGGTCAATTTCCTCAAACTCGTTTTCATATTCATGACAACGTTGATTTTCTTCTAAATCTTAATCCTGTCAGTTGACTCTTATCACTATCCCAAATGGAAAGTCGATTCTCCCTGGTGATGTACCGTCTCGACCTGGTGATTAATCGAAGACTCTTGTGTTTCCCCGTCGGTTCGAACTCGTGTCAAGGTATCCAGAGGAACCCTATAAGGACACGGTTCCCTTACAGTCCTACAACAGAAAAGAGTGAGACCCTCGGACTGTCACTTCTGGGGGACTAGGATACTATCATTCTTACGACGTCAGACATTACTTTATCTCGAAGATAATTCCTACTTCAATCAGAACCCGTATTGTAGTCTCAATAAACACCCGAGTGTGAAATATAAAAAAAGTCTTGCATTTAATGATTTGCCACATCCAACTTTTTCTTATGGAAGTTTGGAAACATTCGTCGATCGGTTTGACTTTAAACCTTTTGAACCGACTTCGGAAACCGGGTAGAAGAACATCTATTCTTGAAGAGGTTCTACGATTTTTTATAAAAACACATCACTATCTCCAACTCGAGTTTCTTCCGTTACCGTGGGGTGAGGTCATGAGAACGGACCTTTTAGGGTACCCACCTCCTCGGACCACCCGACGTCAGGTACCCCAACGATTCTCAGCCTGTGCTGACTCGTTGAAGGGAAAGTGAGAAGTGAAAGTACGTAACCTCTTCCTTTACCGTTGGGTGAGGTCACAAGAACGGACCTCTTAGGGTCCCTACCCCCTCGGACCACCCGACGGCAGATACCCCAGCGTGTCTCACCTTGTGCTGACTTCACTGAATCGTCGTCGTCGTCGCTAACTCGAGAACCTCTGAAGAAACCGTGACCCTTGTCCACCTCTAAGGTCTGACTTTGTGACAGGGACCTCAACGATTATAGTATCCCTCTGATACGATCCACCCCTGATCCGAGGTGAGTAGTGGGAGACCTTCCTCCCTTTCGGTGTCACGACGTGGTCTTTCTACTTGACGAGAGACGACAACGGGACTTTTCGGTCGGAGGTCCCTACCTTGGACTATTCAGTCAGAATCTTCAAAACGGGTCCCGAGTCACAAACTTTAGGTACTCCACTAGACGACTGACTTCAATATCGACGTCTACAAGGTTTGTGGGATAGACGAACGACCTTCAGGACTCGGGTGAGAAATGAGGACAGTCTACGTCGTTCCGACGACCCTCGGTCCCGAAGGAGGTCTCGTTCCTCGAGACAGAACGTATAGAAAACAATCGAAATACGGATTAAAGAAATTTTCAACAACTACGAGAACATTTCTATGGAAAACACAGACAATGAAAAAAGGAAATAATAAAAGCTTTAGGAGACAGGTACCCTAAAAGGTCCGTTCTTATGACCTCACCCAACGGTAAAGGAAGAGGTTCATTGTGACGATTTGAGAACAATTTAGATCATCAAATAGACGTCCAAGATTATTCAAAAGAATCTACCGGACACATCTGTTAGCGTAACAGACGTCTATTCCCTTTGAAAAAAAAAAGAAGATTAGAAATCTGGAGAGTAAAGTAAAAGAACCAAAACAATATAACCGATCTGATAGTGATCGTTTATCTTGAAAGATGTATCGACCCAACAGGTTATACCATCGGTGTATACCGACAAATAGTGAACTTTATACCGATTACTCTGAGTCAATTTAAATTTAAACTTTTTGGTGGACATCGAGCACTGCCGGTATACCTTGTCGAGTTCCGGTCTAGGAGATTGTCTCACTACTATCGAAGGGACCATCGAGTCACCACTTCTTAACGGGACGATTACGTCTTCTGTGTCCAAGTTAGGGACCCAACCCTTCTAGCGGACCTCTTTTTTACCGTTGGGTGACGTCATAAAAACGCCCCTCTTAGGGTACCTGTTTCTTCAGACCACCCGACGTCAGATACCCCAACGTTGTCCCAACGTGCACTGTATGTTGATTTGTTGTCGGTGTTGTCTACCACGGCGAGCACCGGCAGAACCGGAACGTGGACCGAAAGTCCCGTGAGGAGCGTAAAGTGGTCATTCATACTATAAACGACATGTAAATCTTTTTATGGGAGATGAGGATCAAACGACTTTGAAAAGGGCACTAATAGTGACTTACATATTTACGTAAAGACGTAGATAAGTCCCTTAACAAAACACAAAGAGAAAATTAAAAACTACACCACTTAATGTGAGTCTAAAAATAGACTATGATTTCGTGAGAACATAAAGACCCTATTCAGGAGGAACTAACACTACGTAAAAATTTTATATGACGATATAAACTCTTATAAAACAAATCCTAAAAACGTAGATACCAGTATTCATTATAGTTAGATTTTGAAAACTCATCACAGAAACCTATATTTATAACGTAGTACTGTACTTAACCTTCAGAAGGATGACAAAGATCAGGACTTTATTACAAATTTGTCCCCTCACTCCGAAACAAGAGACTTTCAAACTCTTTTAAGGAACACTTTGAGAGACTTGTACGAGACCACCTCTTCTCCCGTCCAAAAAATTTAAAGTTTAAATTGAGTTACCAAAACCCCCAGTCCTAACCGAGGAAATCTGTCTACCCCTGGGAGAACGGATTGTAGTGGCAGGAAGAAACGTATAGACGTCTACGTCCTGTGTAACAACGAGAAAGGGACTGTCAAATTTCTTACAGGGGGTGTAGACCGGGAGGACGTCGATCTTCTCCGAGGACGTGACAGTGGGTCGAGGGTTCCCGTCGACCTCTCTTCGGCTCCAGGACGCCAGGTACGGCGAGCTAAAATCTAGGGTGGAGGCCCTCCTTCGTCCATACCCCCTGACATTGTACCGAAACTCATCTCCTTAGAAAGACGTCCGGTCCGTCACGGCGGTGTCGTGGTGTCGTTGACAGAGACTCTTCGGTTCTAAAGTCTCGACCAGGCCTGTACCTTGACAGAGGCATCGTCCCGTCGGGCGGAAGGTCTCCTCTTAGTCGGGACCCGTGTGACGTGACGGACCGGACCGACTACACACGAGACGACGGTGGTCTCCCACTACACGAGAGTAGGAAGGGGCCCCTACGGCGTCGACTGTCACTCGTGTCACCCGGAGTCCGTAGGGTAGCACCTGAGTGTTGAGTCCTACGACGTTGACCGGCGGTTGTCCCGAGACCACCAGTGGATTGGATACACGTAAGGGAGATGTCTAATCCTCCGAGACCCTTCAGGACCGGAAACCTGCGCGTGGGGAACTGGTAGGTTTCCACCCTCAAGAGTACGGGAGGTTCCTACGACCCCGAGTCACTGGAGACCACTCAAGTCCGAATTGACCACCTGTCACTAACACCGTAACCCGGTGGTATTCCAAGGAGTGTCGTCATCCGAGTTTTAATAACGATCTAAGACCCCTTACAACAGTGGATGTCCTTATTTGACAACTTAACGATGTAAACCCTTGTTAGCCTCTCGACTCCTGGTTTCTCCAGAATGTCGTCACCAAATTTTTTTTTTCCGTCTCGTTGTGTCCCCAGGTCGTCTCCAATGGGTTGGGACTCTCACACTCGGGTCTTCTTGTCTCACTCGTTGTTCAGACAACACTTTAACGAAAGAGTAGTCGAGGATGAGTCATTACTATTATTATCGACAGGAACTGACTGACAGATGATCTTCGGTCGACTTCAATATGTAACGGAGGAAATCAGGTGGACATTGGGTCACTCCAAACTTGACGACGGCGGGGGTACGGTCCTCACTCCTTTGTCCGAATCCTTTCAATCCAACGGGAGCCAATGTGTCTCACCGTCTCAATTCTGACTTTAGGTTCAGAATGACTGTGGTTTAGGTACTTGAAGAGGGGAAACGGTGTTATTGGTATTATTTCAACTGAAGTGACTCTTAAATTATAGACGGTTTATCACACGTCTTATAAAAACACTACGAAATAAAGTAGGAATGTTAGTCAAGTCAAGTTAACGAGTCAGCACAGGTTGAGACGCTGGGGTATTTAGCGTCGTGCGGTCCGGAGTGACAGGTAGTGGTTGAGGACCTCAAGTGAGTTTGAGTGCAGGTAGCTCAGGTACTACGGTAGGTCGGTAGAGTAGGAGACAGCAGGGGAAGAGGAGGACGGAGGTTAGGGAGGGACGTAGTCTCAGAAAAGGTTACTCAGTTGAGAAGTGTACTCCACCGGTTTCATGACCTCAAAGTCGAAATCGTAGTAAGGAAGGTTTCTTGTGGCTCCTGACTAGAGGAAATCTTACCTGACCAACCTAGAGGAACGTCAGGTACCCTGAGAGTTCTCAGAAGTTGTGGTGTCAAGTTTTCGTAGTTAAGAAGCCGCGAGTCGAAAGAAGTGTTAGGTTGAGAGTGTAGGTATGTACTGGTGACCTTTTTGGTAATCTACCTGGAAACAACCGTTTCATTGCAGAGACGAAAACTTATACGACAGATCCTACCAGTATTGAAAAGAAGGTTCCTCATTCGCAGAAAATTATAGCACCGACGTCAGTGGTAGACGTCACTAAAACCTCGGGGGTTTTTATTTCAGACTGTGACAAAGATGACAAAGGGTTAGATAAACGGTGCTTCACTATCCTGATCCTACAGTACTAGAATCAAAAGACTTATAACTCGAAATTCGTTTGAAAAAGTGAGAGGAGAAAGTGAGAGTAGTTCTCCGAAAAATCAAGAAGTGAAAGACGGTATTCCCACCACAGTAGACGTATAGACTCCACTAACTATAAAGAGGACCGTTAGAACTAAGGTCGAACACGAAGAAGGTAGGGTCGCAAAGAGTACTACATGAGATGTATCTTCAATTTATTCGTCCCACTGTTATATGTCGGAACTGTATGAGGAAAAGGATAAACCTTGGTTAGACAACAAAGTACAGGTCAACGAAGGACTGGACGTATATCCAAAGAGTTCTCCGTCCAGTCCACCAGACCATAAGGGTAGAGAAAGTCTTAAAAGGTGTCAACTAACACTAGGTGTGTCAGTTTCCGAAACCGTATCAGTTATTTCGTCTTTATCTACAAAAAGACCTTGAGAGAACGAAAAAGGTACTAGGTCGCCTACAATCGTTAAACTAGAGACCAAGGAGACAGAAAAGATTTTGGTCGAACTTGTAGTCCTTCAAGTGTCAAGTGTATAACGACTTCGGACCGAACCTCTTAAAACTCGTAATGAAATTATCGCACACTCTACTCACGTTAACACACCATCAAACTCGTAAGAAACCGTAACGGAAAGGAACCCTAACCTTACTTTTGACTGGAAAAGGTCAGGACACCTGTGACGACTCAAAAGGTTTACACGACCGTATAACTCACGTCGTGAAAGTGTCGTAGTAGAAAGTCCTAAACTTTATCGAGGTGATCTTAAGGTAGTGGAGGTGATCGAAAGAAGTATCACTAGTAAAGATTCCGGGTGAACTGAAGGGTAAGGTCCTACAGACCGAGATCCACTCACTAGTGTGGTAACACTAATAGACTCAGTACTTCTAGAAAAAACATGTCAAGAAGACACATAAGAATAGTGGAGAAGAATTATAGAAGACGAAGAGAATATAGGTATGGTAAAGACAGGATATACCTGGGTAGAAACGTACTTTATAAGGGAACCATAGAGAATAAAAGAACGTCTCTAGAGATCAGAAACGGTAAGACAACAAAGGGAGATAAAGAAACCTAACTGGTGACTTCTTCCGAAAGAATAGAGAGGAACGATAAGAAACCTTGAGACGTAAGTCTACGAATATAGAAAGGAAAAGAGACGAAAAGCGAAGAGAAGAAAAGTGTCAATAAACATTCCGGAGGGGTCTGTCGGTAAAACGAAAAAACGTAAAGAAAAGGTACCCCTACCAGAACTAGGGATAGAGGACATGTTACAGTGTTTGGAGTCAGGTATCAACTAGTCCGTGAGATAGATAGTCTAGATCAGGGAATTTAGATAAAGATTGAAGGTGACATATTAGTATTCCCTAAACTAAATCCAGTATGGACTTACCAGATCACCAAAAAGGATGAAAGAAGTTAAATTCAGACTTAAACCGTTATACCTCAAGTACTAGACTCGGTGTCAGTCGAGGACCAGAACAAAAACGACTGACATATCTCGAAGAGGTAGAAAACGACGTCTCTTATATTAGTTAGACTAAAGTCACAACTGGTAGACCACTACAGGTACACATCTCAGAAGAGAACACAACAACCTTCTCCCACAAACGACACTGGTCACACAAGAAAACGTTTTGAGAATAATCGGAAACGGGACGAAGTAAGACATAAGGTTCCGGTTTAAACGTACAATGAGGACCACAAAGAACTGAAGGATGAAAACGTAAGGTCAGGGGATATTACTTTTCCTGTAGAGAATACCCACAATCAAGATCTTCCAGAACATCTAGAAGTATCTTGGTAAGTTGAAGTCGAAGAAGTCGTAATGACCAACCCCGTATCTGAACTTAATGACACTATAATTTACCAAACGGAACTTAGTCTCTAGGTAAGAGTTTGTCTCTAGTAAGACAGTAAAAACTCTAACGTAGGTTCAGGACGTAAAGTCTGAGAGAACAACTGGTACTACCGATGAGGTCAAGAAGATTCGCTAAGGACGGGTGTCATCATCTATATTACCAGTAGACTCAATTTGAGTGGGTAAGGTCAGGTAAAATCGAGTGACTAAGGATCTTATAGCTGTAAGTGAGAACGGTAGAGGATAAACTGGTGAAGGTTAAACGGAAGGTTAAATGGATTGTAAGGTCCAAGGATACGTTATAACGAGAAATATCGTAACCTGGAACGAAGACAGTGGTCAGTGTAGGTGTTGACCCATAACAAAAACGAAACCGAGGTAGGGAAGTAAGAAAGACCTCAATAAAGAGGTGACTAGAGGTCATCGTATAACCCGTGGATGACTGGACCCCTCAAGGAGAAAGTCATAGGATAGTAAAACGGAAAAGTATGACAAGTACCCCAAGAGTTCCGTTCTTATGACTTCACCAAACGGTAAGGGAGGAGGTCACCTGGTGTAAGACAGTCTGGAGAGGTGGTACGGGCGGGCAGAACCCATCGGGGTGTCCCGTACCGAATCAAAGTAACTCAATCTGTTTCGACACCAGGATCACACTAATCTGACTGATCAAAAAACACTAATACCAAAGTCACACAGACGGAAGACTACGGGAGATATGGATGGCAGANTATGACTTCACCAAACGGTAAGGGAGGAGGTCACCTGGTGTAAGACAGTCTGGAGAGGTGGTACGGGCGGGCAGAACCCACCGGGGTGTCCCGTACCGAATCAAAGTAACTCAATCTGTTTCGACACCAGGATCACACTAATCTGACTGATCAAAAAACACTAATACCAAAGTCACACAGACGGGAGACTACGGGAGAACGTTATGGATGGCAGAATGAACCCAAAGAGAATGGAACCCGCACCCCATAGAGAAGTGTCGACAAGGTCGTTTCGCGTCGGTGACGAGGAATGGAACCTGCTCCCCATAGAGGAGTGGTGGCGGGGAGGACTGGAACTTCCACCTCATCGAAGAGAGCCGGGAGTACACGGACGCGTCGGTGACGAGGAACCATTTTATTCGTAAATGGTTCGTGAATTATATGGTGTGTTTAATAAGACTACAGATCTGATAAGGTCACCAAAGGTTACCATAGGATCCCCTACGGATCCTTAGTTAGTCTGGTTCTGTTTCCTTAGTCAAGGTCGATCAACGATACCCTAAAGGTCCCCTCGGATACTTTCTGTACTCGATGGAAAGTATCCGAGAAAGTATCACTTTCACTTTCACTTCAGCGAGTCAACACAGGCTGAGAAAGGTACCCCAGCGTTTCTCACTCAGTGACTCACTGAAGTGAAAGTGATACTTTTCTCGGATATTTTCTATTCCTCGACTGAGAGGTAAAGACCTTTGATAGTATCGGTTTCTAATAACTTGAAACTAACGAGATAATCTCTTCTTAAAGACAAATTAACGGGGTAATATTGAAATTATTCTCGTCAAAGAGTTGAAACCACAATCTTAGTGAACCCTTTTGAATTTTGTTGAGACACGGGTCCGTATGAGGTTTAATTAATCTAATCGTACAGACGCCTTACCTTGTGTCTACGGTCATAAAAAGTTTCGAGTGTAACCTTAGTCAGGTTACACGTCGGTAAGGAGTATTAAAAAGGGGTTTACAATTATTCACCAAGTGTCACGTCCTGTGGCGGTCGGTCCCATCTTCGGACACTCAACCCGTGGGGTTTGTAAGGACCATTTGGACTTTTGACTGGACTGACTCAATTTCCATCGTTCAAGGTTCTACAAACGATTCGAGTGTAATCTTTATTTAAAATGTTTTAGTGAAATATTTCTCCTTATCTCTGTACAAACTATCGAATGCCACTTGTCACAATCTAAACACTAGTGACTTCTTCTAAATCGAAACCCTGGTCCCTGGTCCGAACTAGTGTGTTCTCGAAAACACATCGTCTCAAAGGAATTTCTTACTTTTCCGTGTCTCTTTCGAAGACTGTGTCTATAGTCTTCCACCGCCACTCCCGGGGTAGCGATCAGATTCGTTCCCTCAGTATATGAAAAAATTAACCAATAATGTTATTTAGTTTTCTTACAGAGTTTCAACATTTCTAGAATGGTCTGGGTGAGGGTATTAAATGTAAAATTCTACTGTCCTAATCTTGATTGTTATCTTTCTAGAATGGTCTGGGTGAGGGTATTATATGTAAGATTTTATTGTCCTAATCAGTCTTTCAAAAGTTCTTCCTCTTTGACAGGAATCCGTCCTATGTAACAACAATATATTAGACAGGCAGATCAGTTCCGATACCAAAAAGGACACCAGTACATACCTACACTCTCAACCTGACACTTCTTCCGACTCGCGGCTTCTCAACTACGAAAACTTGACACCACAACCTCTTCTGAGAACTCTCAGGGAACCTGACGTTCCTCTAGGTTGGTATGGTAAGACTTCCTCTAGTTGGGACCCTAAAGAAACCTTCCTTACTACGATTTCGACTTTGAGGTCATGAGACCGGTGGAGTACGCTTCTCAACTGAGTAACCTTTTATGAGACTACGACCCTCCCTAACCCTCGTCCTCCTCTTCCCCTACTGACTCCTACTCTACCGACCTACCGTAGTGCCTGAGCTACCTGTACTCAGACTCACTTGAGACCCTCTACCACTACCTGTCCCTCCGGACCGCACGACACTAAGTACCCCAGTGTTTCTCAGCCTGTACTGACTCGCTGACTCGACTTGACTTGACTTGTCCCAAACTTGACTCAAAAAACAACACATTAGGTCCGAATTTCTTTTCTTTTCGAAGTACACTGATTCTGATTCCTTACATCTCTTTTTTTCTCCACAAACAGGAAAGGAGGAGGAACTCTTAAGGTCTGGGGATAGAGGAGGAACTCCCGGGGTCTGGGGAAAGAGGAGGAGTCCCTGGGGTCTGAAGAATAGTTGGAAGAATCCTCAACTGAGAGAGTACAATTCCCGTAAGGTCTTACCTCCGTTGATCGGGGACAGTGTACCTTCTCCGACTCGGACCTGGAACCGGGGTTTTCGTCAGAGTAGACCATAGGTCTAAATTTAAAGGGAAACCAATAGGATCCCCGAAGGGACCACCGAGACTTCTATTTCTTAGACGGACGTTACCTCCTCTGGACCCAAACTAGGGACCCAGACCTTCTACGGGACCCCTTTCCTTACCGATGGGTAAGCTCATAAGAACGGACCTCTTAAGGTACCTGTCTCCTCGGATCATCCGATGTCAGAGGTACCCAAGTGTTTCTCAGTCTGTACTAACTCGTTTATTGTGAAAGTGAAAACTAATAGGATCTCAAAAAAGTGTGGGTGGTTTCGGATAGGACGGGGTGGACCACCCTACGGAACCGGTAGTGTCCGTGAGGAGGTTTCTCCAGGGGTGAGGTCCACTGGTCGGGGTGGGTGGTTAGATGGGTGTTGTTAGTGCCGTTCGGTGTTGTTCTCCCGTATACTTCGGGTGTGTCCCCATAAGAACCTCGTGAACTGAGACTGCTGGTCCCCCAACACGGTGACTCGGGGGTGTCCTGTCAAAGATTGTATCCTGGTGAGAAAGTTCTAGTCCTCTATATCGACTATATGGATTATTTCTCTTTGTGTCTCTCAATCCGTTTTACTCTGCTGGTTCCTTATGAAAGGTTTGTTTTCTTGGCCTGTTTCGGAGTCTTTTTTTATTTGATTTACTTTGTCTCTATTCGTTGAATAGTCTATTTCTCAAGTTTCATTACCAGTATTTCTACGAGTGACTTGAACGCTTTTCTTACCTACTTGAACCACTCTTGCAGTTGTTTCTCTGTCTTTTTATATTGTTTCTTGGTCAATCTTGGCTTCTTATGTTATTGATTTTACTTTTCATACGATCTCTTAGTTGCCGTATAACCTTCTGTGTCTTCTTACTTCTCACTAGACCTTGTGATCTGTCACCCTGAGTGGGTTACTCTTGACGTTTTCCTCTTTTCCTAAAAAAAAAAAAAATTACTCCCATTGAATTCTCTAGATATCCTGTTGTAGATCACATGACCGTAAGCATAACACCCCCAGGGTCTTCCTCTCTCTCCCTGTCCCTGTCCGGACTTTTTGATTAGACCACTTCCTTTGTCTATAGGTTCAGGGGTTTCGTCTCAAGATTTATTCGACTTGGGTTTCTCAAGGTGTGTTTCTGTGTAATATTAATTTTACAGTCTTCAATTTCTATTTCTTAGAATTTTCGTCGTACTTCCTCAAGGGACCAACGGATCACCAGTCCTAAGACCCGAAAGTGACGGTTCCGGGTCCAAGTCAGAGACCAACCTCTTGACTCTAGGACATTCGGTGGCCCTTGCCGGTTTTACTTATTTATTTTCGTCGTGTTCTTCTTGTTGATCAATGTATATTCTCTTAGGAGTATTCTGTCAGTCGACGGAAAAGAGTTGTCTTTAAAGTGTCTGAACCTCTGATCGTGTTACTTACGTTTTACGATTTTCCCTTTTTATTTTGAATCTTCTTTGGATCGGGTGTTCCAACAGTAAGTCGTAACTTACTCTCTGTCAAAGGGTCTGTTAGTCTTCGATTTCCTCAAGTAGTGATGATTTGGTCGAGATGTTCTTTAGTAATTTCCCTGAAGAAATTTGCCTTTCTTTTCCGGTTTTGATCTTTTCTTTTAATACTTATATATATATATATATATTGTCCATTTTCGTCTGTATATCATCTAGTTGGTGGATGTTTCGATCTCACAAGTACACACACACGAGAAACGTTGAGGTGGTCTGAGGAGGCAGGTACCCTAAAAAGGTCCGTTCTTAGGACCCTACCCAACGGTAAAGGAAGAGGCCCCCTAGAAGGGTTGGGTACCTAGTTTGGACGGAAAGGAAGTGGAAGACGTCTAAGAGGACACCTAAGAAATGGTGACTCGCTGGACCCTTCGGGTTTTCGATCGTACTAATAATTTTCTGTTTTCATCATTTTAGTGAATATAGATTCACTTTGTGTGTTTTTTACATGTTACACTACAGTTTCATATTTTACACTACCACCTCATTTTTATACCATGAAAATCTTACACGAACTTGAATTCGTTAACGATCGAATTTTATTTGATGATATTGTTGTACCCAACAAATATTCACCTAGAGTACCATTGGTGTCTGGTTTTAGGACATTATCTGTGCGGTTTTTATTTCTCTTTCCTTATGTTTGTATTGTGATTTCTTTTAGTAGTTCAGTCTTCCTTTCTCTCCTACTCTTCTTCTTTGTCTCTTCTGTTGTCCTCGTTAGTCTTTTGTTAATTGTTTTACTGTCATTCATGTATCGATATTTATAAAACTTATATTTACCTGACTCTCGAAGTTAGTTTTCTGTATCCTATCGACTTACTTATTTTATATTCTCTATATATATATGTATGTATATATGTATATATATGATAGAGTTCTCTAAGAGAAGTCTAGATTCTATATATGCCAAACTTTCACTTCCCTTCCTTTTTCTCTCCGGTATGTCCTTTCGACCACATCGTTATGGATATAGTCTATATACGTAGGATACAAGTAACGTCGTGATAAATATAATCGGTTCTATACCTTCATTGAATTCACAACAACTATCTACTTATTTCTTCTACACCATGTGTGTGTGTGTGTGTGTGTGTGTGTGTGTGTGTGTGTTCACCTATACTGAGCTCTTTATTTTTTCTTACTTTAGAACGGTAAACGTCATTGTCTACCTGGATCTCCCATAATACGATTTATTTTATTCAGTCTGTTTCTGTTTATGACATACCAAAGTAAATATACACATTAGATTTTTTATTTTGTCGTCTTTGTCTGAGTACCTACATCTCTAACTTGACCACAAACGATCTCCGATCTCTCTACTCCCTAGCTCTCTTTATCCTCCTCTAATTCTCCATGTTTGAAGGTCAATATTTTATTTACAGTACATTACATTGTATGTCGTATCCCTTATGGTAGTTATTAAAACATTTTTGGAAACATACCACTGGCTACCAATGATTTGATTAGTACCACAAGTTAAACATTATATATATTTACAGTTTAGTGGTACAACATGTGAACTTTGTATATTATAACATACAGTTGATATGAAGTTAAAGTTCTTTAATGTTCTTTTTTTTTCAAGTGTGGATTTCACGTGTGGGCCAAACTCGACACGACACCCCTGGTCCCTTCACAGATTCTTACCTGACCGTTCTCTCGTTTTTGGAGAAATTCCGACTCGCCCGAGTCGCCCGAGTCGCTAACGTACTCGTCACTGGTGTCCGTCTCGTTCCTTGTCGTAGGTCGGTCCATCACCGTTTTTATGTCACCACAGTGTCTGACGGGACCTTGGATATGTTTCGGGAGACTGGGGTTCTAACGGGGTTCAGGGTCACGGGTAATCTCACTCTGACCTGCAAGACACTCTTCCCTACCCGTCGCATCCGTTTTCCGTAATAATAAACCCGTACTAGTGTTTGAACTGGAGAGGACGTGACTACCGTTGAGATAGTGTATATCCGACATTAGTTTATCCAGTCAGTCAAGTCAACTCAAGTCAGTTAGGCAGCACAGGCTGAGAAACGCTGGGGTACTTACCGTCGTGCGGTCCGGAGGGACAGGTGGCTGAGCGCCGTAAGTTGGTTCGAGTACAGGTAGCTCAGCCACTACGGTAGGTCGGGAGAGTAGGAGACAGTAGGTGAAGAGGACGGGGGTTAGGGAGCTCGTAGTCTCAGAAAAGGTTACTCAGTCGAGAAGTGTACTCGATCGGTTTCCTAACCTTAAAGTCGGAATCGTAGTCAGGAAGGTTTTTTGTGGGTCCTGACTCGAGGAAATGTTACCTGACCAACCTAGAGGAACGTCAGGTTCCCTGAGAGTTCTCAGAAGAGGTTGTGGTGTCAAGTTTTCGTAGTTAAGAAACCACGAGTCGGAAGAAGTGTCAGATTGAGAGTGTAGGTATGTACTGGTGACCTTTTTGGTATCGGAACTGATCTACCTGGAAACAACCGTTTCATTACAAAGACGAAAACTTATACGATAGATCCAACCAGTATTGAAAGGAAGGTTTCTCATTCACAGAGAATTAAAGTACCGACGTCAGTGGTAGACGTCACTGAAACCTCGGGGGCTTTTATTTCAGACTGCGAGAAAGGGGTAAATAAAGGGTACTTCACTACTCTGGTCTACGGTACTAGAATCAAAAGACTTATAACTCGAAATTCGGTTGAAAAAGTGAGAGGAGAAAGTGAAAGTAGTTCTCCCAAAAATCAAGGAGAAGTGAAAGACGGTATTACCACCATAGTAGACGTATAGACTCCACTAACTATAAAGAGGGCCGTTAGGACTAAGGTCGAACACGAAGAAGGTAGGGTCGCAAAGAGTACTACATGAGACGTATCTTCAATTTATTCGTCCCAGTGTCATATGTCGGAACTACATGAGGAAAAGGATAAACCTTGGTTAGACAACAAGGTACAGGTCAAGATTGACAACGAAGGACTGGACGTATATCCAAAGAGTTCTCCGTCCAGTCCACCAGACCATAAGGGTAGAGAAAGTCTTAAAAGGTGTCAACTAACACTAGGTGTGTCAGTTTCCGAAACCGTATCAGTTATTTCGTCTTTATCTACAAAAAGACCTTGAGGGAACGAAAAAGTTACTAGGTCTCCTACAACCGTTAAACTAGAGACCAAGGAGACGGAAAAGATTTTCGTCGAACTTGTAGACCTTCAAGTGCCAACTACATAACGACTTCGGACCGAACCTCTTAAAACTCGTAATGAAATGGTCGAACACTCTACTCACGTTAACACACCATCAAACTCGTATGAAACCGTAACGGAAAGAAACCCTAACCTTACTTTTGACTGAAAAAGGTCAGGACACCGGTGACGACTCAAAAGGTTTAAACGACCGTATAACTCACATCGTGAAAGTGTCGTAGTAGAAAGTCCTAAACTTTGTCGAGTTGACTTTAAGGTAGTGAAGGTGATCGAAACAAGCATCACTATGAAAGATTCCGGGTGAACGAAAGTGTAAGGTCCTACAGACTGAGATCCACTCACTAGTGTGGTAGTACTAATAGACCCAGTACTTCTAGAAAAAACATGTCAAGAAGACACATAAGAACGGTAGAGAAGAATTATAGAAGACGAAGACAATCCAGGTATGGTAAAGACAGGAAATAGCTTGGGTAGAAACGTACTTTACAAGGGAACCATAGAGATTAAAAGAAGTTCTGTAGAGATCAGAAAGGGTAAGACAACAAAAGGAGATAAAGAAACCTAACTGGCGACTTCTTCCGAAAGAATAGAGAGGAACGATAAGAAACCTTGAGACGTAAGCCTACGAATATAGAAAGGAAAAGAGAAACGAAAAGCGAAGAGAAGGAAGGTTTCGATAAACATTGCGGAGGGGTCTGTCGGCAAAACGAAAAAACGTAGAGAAAAGGAACTCCTACCAGAACTAGGGACAGAGGACATGTTACAGTGTTTGGAGGTAGGTATCAAGTAGTCCGTGAGATAGTCTAGATCAGGAAATTTAGAATAAAGAGTGAAGGTGACATATTAGTATTCCCTAAACTAAATCCAGCCAGGACTTACCAGATCGCCAAAAGGGACGAAAGAAGTCAAATTCAGACTTAAACCGTTATTCCTCAAGTACTAGACTCGGTGTCAGTCGAGGGCCAGAACAGAAACGACTGAAATATCTCGAAGAGATAGAAACCGACCTTTTTATATTAGTTAGACTAAAGTTTTTATATTAGTTAGACTAACCACAACTGGTAGACCAATACAGGTACACATCTCAGAAGCGAACACAACAACCTTCTCCCACAAACGATACTGGTCACGCAAGAGAACCGTTTTGAGATAATCGGACGAAGTAAGGCATAAGGTTCCGGTTTAAACGGACATATCTAGTTTGGTACCAACTTATAGTATAATTTTAATTCGCAGTAAGGGTTGGTATACATTCAAGGAGAAACCGAAATTTATAACCTGTCTTCAGAAATACAACGACGTCTCCTCTTTTACAGACTCGTCAGACATGTTGTTGGTTCGTCGGACCTCTAGACTTCAGGTCCTACGGTCCAGTGAAATATACATTGTGTACAGTATCACCTATCCTTTATGTTCCAAAACTTATGTTCTGAGAGGGGACCGACCACGTAAGTACTCATCGTTACTAGTTTTTTTGAACACGAACAGAATTAGATACAACAGAAACTTGAGAAAACGCTGATCGGAGGGACTTTGTTCGTGACCCTTTTTCGTTCCGTCATTGGAGTTGATTCGTACTTTGTCACAATAAAACTTTGTAGACATTGTATGAACAAACGGAAAAAGTTTTAGGAGTGGTTGTCTCAGTGTCATCGGGAGATCAGTATTAAAGTTCGTGACACAGAGGTATCACTACTAAGTCCGAGGGCAACGGTACCACTAAGAAGATACTCGATTTTATGAAAGTAGTTAGAAAGGGGAGGAAGGGCAATGGTAACAGTTTGGAAGTTAGATCCGGGAATAATACAGAAGTCCTGATCGTGACCCGGACCGTTTATTATCCATCAGTTACATAATTTACTTACACAGACTGGTTTTGATAATTTTATCGGGAGAAAGACAGAGTCCGGAATAAGAGACCTAATAATACGAATAGAAGAACGAAAAAAGGAAATGACCTTAAATTTAATGACTTGGTTCGTGTACGAGTAAAATCTTTTGAGTTTGTCACATCTATAAATGCCTCAATTTCATTTATAAGAAGCGAAGTGATTTTAAGATCGACGTAGTTTAAAATACAAAATTTGTATTTTTAATTTCAAAATCTTCTTAAATATTAAACACTATTCGTTCCGGTAAAATTCATTCTTGTTTTAGGTTTCGACAATTCTTTGTTTTAATTTCATAAATTAACGTATTAGTAAAATTTTTCGACATACCTCCTTTTACGGTATTTGGTTCTGATTACCGTTTGACTTTTTTACATAAATGTTTCGTTTACCATTTTTCAATTTGAAGGAGTTAATAGTTTCTCAAATATACACAGTCAAACTTTTTTTTTACTGATTAGGTCCTCTTTTTACCAGTTTTCTTTGATTACAAATATCTTTTTCCGTGTACTGGCAGGTGATTTGTTCACTGTTCTATAATTTGAAGTGAGTATTAATTTATATACGTTTATTATCTTTGACGTTACTGTTTTATTAAAAAAAAAAAAATGATTAGACTAACCTTTTATCTTTACAAACTACTGAGGATCATGACGTTCGGACTCCCCTTTTACTCATCAGAGTATTTATTAATCACCTTTACATGTAACCACGTAAGAAAGACTTCCTATTAGACTGTTATGGACAGTCTTAATTTTTATAGGTAGGGGAAAGTGATCATTAGGAAGACGGTCTTTGAATGGGTCATGTATATCAACGTTAATAAATCGTTTTCATACAAGTTTTTACAAATAACGATGTAACGAAACGTTGTGGTTTTCCGATCTTTGTAGATTGTAAGTTTTCTTCCCCTTTTCAATCGATTTAATTGTTACCATCTTATTCTTACGGAAGTACCTCTCTCGTTCCATCAAGACACAGTAGTTTTCGTTTTCTTGTTTGTCGTGTTATACATTGTGAAAATATTCTTGGTTATTTATCTATGTATATAATATACTTATATATGTAATTTTATAAAAAAGACCTTACTCAATGTTTTTGGAATAGTCACCCTACTCTCGACCACAATTTCTTTCTTTCCTCGAGAGTGAAAATATAAGGTACAAAGTGAGTAATGTAAAAAGTAGAATATACACGAAATATATACTGTAAATTTTTCGATAGTCGTCGTCAAAGGAAAAGAGACGAAGAGGGTTAACGTCACGGGTCTCTCTACAAAATGAAAAGCCCAAAAATAAAATATGTCAGGACGTTAAAGGAAAAGGCAAAAATATATGGTAAGTGTAGAAAGGTACATTTCTGTATGACTTATTCTAAAGTGGCATTTTTGTATGATATGGTACCCCTGAAGTGACCACCGGGTCACCAATTCTAAGACACGAAGGTGACGACCCCCGTATCCAAACTAGGGAACAACCCTTGATTCTAAGGCATACGGTTTGACACACCGGTTTTTGTTAGTCTTTTTTTCTGATCTGATATTGAATAACTGGGAAAGAAGACAGATCCAAAGAAGGAAAAAAAAAAAAAATTGGAAATGTTAGTTAAGATATTCTGATAGTAAAACGTATTTAAATAAACATATGAAGACATGAAGATATCCTAGTCAAGGGGTTTCACATTTCCATCTACTGTACTTGTGTTCTCTAATCCGGTTTGGTGCGTAGTGTATAAAATTGAAGGGTGACCTGTTTTCGTTCAGTGAACCGGTTGGATCAGTTGTCCCACCCTCTCAATGTGAGGCGAGTAGTAAGACGGCACCGTCCCTATCTTCCTTCTGAAAGCCTATTATGTGTGTTAGAATGAATCAGACTGTTTATTTATCTTTGCTTCAGATATAAAAACCAAAATAGAGAAAGAAATTACTATAACTAAAGAAATCGTCTACAATAAGTCACGGGGTGGAGATTAGGTGAATTATAAGTCGAGATGTTCTGTCTCGACGAATGACGTTCATAGGTGTTGAGACAGACTCCTGAACAGAAGTCGGGTCGTTCCTCCTGTTCGTCCTATACGACCCTTCAATTGCGGGACCTTCGTCGACTTGGTTTCTATCCTTCCTTTAAATTACCATCTATCTTAAGAGTCTAGAGTTGGCCCTACTACTCCGTAAGGATATTTTAGAAGGTCTTCGAGGGTAGTCCTGACTCACGGTTACCGTCCTTTACCATTGACGGGACTGTTACTCGAGAATGACCGAAGGAAGGAGAGGGACTCCTAGTGGAGAGGCTGTTTCATGAATAGGAATTTCAGGACAAACCCTTTGGATTTAGTTCTGACAAGATGGTCTTTACAAGGGTTTAATTAAAGAACACCAAACTTTCAACTCACATTTTATGAATCTTAGACAAATATCCCTAAGATTGAATCATCTAGTTTCCCATCCGTGGTTTCGTTATGAAAAATTTTGTATTGGGTCTACTGAAGTTATAACGACAACGATAAGTCAGCGATCTAACACAGACTGAGAAACACTGGGGTACCTGACGTTGTGCGGTCCGAAGGGACAGGAAGTGATTGAGGGTCTCAAACGAGTTTGAGTACAGGTAAGTCAGTCACTACGGTAGGTTGGTAGAGTAGGAGACAGTAGGGGAAGAGTAGAACGGGAGTCAGAAAGGGTCGTAGTCCCAGAAAAGGTCACTCAATCAAGAAGTGTAAGTCCACCGTTTCACAACCTCGAAGTCGAAGTCGTAGTCAGGAACGTCACTCACAAGTCCAAATTAGAGGAAATCCTAACTGTCCAAGCAAGAGGGACGACAGGTTCCCTGAGAGTTCTCAGAAGAAGGGGCAGTATCAAGTTTTAGCAGTCAAGAAGTCAAGAGTCAGAAGAAATATCAGGTCGAGAGTGTAGGTACGTACTGGTGACCTTTTTGGTATCGAAACTGAATAAACCTGGAAATAACCGTTTCATTACAGAGACGAAAAATAAATAAATAAAAAATTATATTTAAATAAATTAACCTCCAATTAATGAAAAGTTATAACATAACCAAAACGGTATGTAGTTGTACTTAGACGGTGTCCATATGTGCACAAGGGGTGAGACTTGGGGGGAGGGAGGAGGGAGGGGTATAGTAGGGAGACCCAGCAGAGTCACGTGGTCGGGGTTCGTAGGTCATAGTACGTAGCTTGGACCTAACCGCTAAGTAAAGTATATACTATAATATGTACAAAGTTACGGTAAGAGGGTTTAGTAGGGTGGGAGAGGGAGAGGGTGTCAGGTTTTCTGACAAGATATGTAGACACAGAGAAAACGACAGAGCGTACGTGTCAATAGCAATGGTAGAAAGATTTAAGACGAAAAATTATGTGACAGATCCAAACAGTATCGAAAAGAAGATTCCTCGTTCGCAGAAATTAAAACACGGACGTCATTGATAGACGTCACTAAAACCTCGGGTTCTTTTATTATAGACGGTGACAAAGGTGAAAAAAGGGTAGATAATCGGTACTTCAACTACCCTGGTCTACGGTACTAGAAACAAAAAATTTACAACTCAAAATTCGGTCAAAAAAGTGAGAGGAGAAAGTGAAAGTAGTTCTCCGACAAATCATGGTAAACCTCACCATAGTAGACGTATAGAATCCAACAACTATAAAGAGAACCTTTAGAACTAAGGTCGAACACGAAGAAGGTTGGGTCGTAAAGAATACTACATGAGACGTATCTTCAATTTATTCGTCCCACTGTTATATGTCGGAACTGCATGATGAACGGGTTAAAACTTGGTCAGTCCATAAGGTACAGGTAAAGATTGACAACGAAGAACTGGTCGTGTGACCAAAAGAGTCCTCCGTCTATTCCGTAAGACCATAAGGGTAGAGAAATTAAAAGGTGTCAAACAACACTAGGTGCGTCAGTTTCCAAAACCCATTAGTTACTTCGTCTACAAAAGACCTTAAGAGAACGAAAAAGATACTAGTTTGTCTACAACTGTTAAACCAGTGACCAAAGGGACACAAAAGATTAGGTCGAACATGTAGACCTTCAAGAAGCAAGTACATAATAACTTCGGATCGAACTTCCTAAAATTAGTATTAGAACGATCGTACACTTCACTCACGTTGACATACCATCGAACTCGTAAGAAACCGTAACGGAAAGAAACGCTAACTTTACTTTTGATTGAAAAAGGTCAGGACTTCGGTGACGCCTCAAAAGGTTTAAACGACCGTATAACTCACATCGTGAAAGTGTCGTAGTAGAAAATTCTAAACTTTATTGACTCGACCTTAAGGTAGTGTAGGTGATCGAAACAAGTATCAATACGAAAGATTCCGGGTGAACTGAAGTGTAAGGTCCTACAGACCGAGATCCACTCACTGGTGTGGTAATACCAATAGACCCAGTAATTCCGGAAAAAATATGTCTAGAAGACACATCAGAACGGAGGATAATAAAAAAAAAATTAAAAAATTTTATAAAAATTTAAAAATAAAAATGAAATAAAACGAAATGTTATTACATAACCAAAACGGTATGTAACTGTACTTAGGTGGTGTCCACATGTACTCAAGGGTTAGGACTTGGGGGGAGGATCGAGGGTGGGGTATAGTAGAGAGACCTAGAAGGGACACGTGGTCGGGATTCGTAGGACATAGGACGTAACTTGTGTCTGACCGTTAAGCAAAGAATGTACTATCATATGTACAAAGTTACGGTAAGAGGGTTTAGTAGGGTGGGAGAGGGAGAGGGTGTCTCAGGTTTTGAGGCAAGATATGTAGACACAGAGAAAACGACAGAACGTATGTCCCAATAGTAATGGTAGAAAGATTTAAGGTATATATACACAATCATATGACATAACCACAAAAAGAAAGACCGAATGAAGTGAGACATATTATCCGAGGTCAAAGTAGGTGGAGCAATCTTGACTAAGTTTACATAAGAAAAATTACCGACTCATTATGAGGTAACACATATACATAGTGTCGAAAGAATAGGTAAGTAGACGACTACCTGTAGATCCAACAAAGGTACAGGACCGACAATATTTGTCACGACGTTACTTGTAACCCCATGTGCACAGAGAAAGTTAAGACCAAAGGAGTCACACATACGGGTCGTCACCCTAACGACCCAGTATTCCGTCAAGATAAACGTTAAAAATTTCTTTAGAGGTGTGACAAGAGGTATCACCGACATGCAAACGTAAGGGTGGTTGTCACATTCTACCAAGGGAAAAGAGGTGTGGGAGAGGTCGTAAATAACGAACATCTGAAAACCTAGCGTCGGTAAGACTGACCGTACTTTACCATGGAGTAACACCAAAACTAAACGTAAAGAGACTATTACTCACTACAACTCGTAGAAAAGTACACAAACAATCGGTAGACATACAGAAGAAACCTCTTTACAGACAAATCAAGAAAACGATGGATAAGAATTAGAGACGACGAAGACAATCCAGGAACGGTAAAGATAGGAAATAACACGAATAGAAACGTAGTTTATAAGGAAAACATAGAGGTTAAAAGGATTTCTCCAGAGCAGAAAGGGTAAGATAACAAAAGGAGATAAAGAAACGTAACAAGTAAATCCTTCCGAAAGAATAGAGAGGAACGATAAAAACCTTAAGAAGTAAGTCAACCCATATAGAAAAGGAAAGAGGAAACGGAAAGTAAAGAGAAAAAAAAGAGTCGATAAACATTCCGAAGGAGTCTATTGGTAAAACGGAAGAACGTAAAAAAAAAGGAAACTCTACAAAAACCAGTAATGCAGAACATGTCACAATGTTCGCAGACAGGTATCAAGAAGTCCGTCAGACAGATAGTCTAAATTAGGGAACTTAGATAAAGAGTAAAGATGACATATTAGTATTCTTTAAACTAAATCTAGTATGGACTTACCGGATCACCATTGAGGTTATATGACCTGGATTTACAGGAAAATCTCTACTGTAATTAAAATCCACTCAGGAATTGAATTTGACTAATATTGAAGAACAAAAGTATGACGTGATGTTATTACTTGAACCCTTTTTTTCCGAACCTTTTTTACTCGGTTTATGCTCTACCAAGAAGAAATCTCTTTTTGTATTTTAAGTGGGAAAAGGAAGAACGAACTGAACGTAGGAATACTAAAGATAGGTTCAAGTGAAAATGAAGAACGGTCAATAAATGGTCCTTATGTTTAAAATAGGGGTGTCAGAAAAAACCTGATCTTCCTATAGGTTATTGAGCTGGGGAATTTCATCCCAGAGACTCAGATCGTTTAGTACCTGTCAGCAATGGTGAGGACCCCACTTTACCTGTGTCTCTCCTTTGTCACACTGGTTCCCGTCAGTCTTGTGGAGAGGAGGTGTACAGAGACGAAAACGGACCCTGTGTTGTAGTCCCGTTTCCATCCCCCAATTTGACACTGTGGGGGTTCCTATAAAGGTTCAGATTAGGAACTACCCGAAAGGGAGCACCGAGTCACCATTTCTTAGACGGACGGTTACGTCCTCTGTCTCCGAACTAGGGACCCAACCCTTCTAGGGGACCTCCTCCTTTACCGTTGAGTGAGGTCATAAGAACGGACCCTTTAGGGTACCTGTCTCCTCGGACCACCCGATGTCAGGTACCCCAATGTTTTTTCAGTTTATACTGAATCACTGATTTGTCGTTGTTAAGAACCGTGGATTTTTACACTGACAAACCTTTATCCCAGAACCGTTTACAAAAATTTATAGAGTTCTTTTCTAGTAAAACCTAAATACGTTTATGGTTACTGGTTACAGGAATAATTTCTAATCTCTCCCTCTGAACTTTGTATCTTTGTGGGTTTCCTTTCTCCGAACCCTTTTACCCCCACCTCTAACCTCACTACCTAGTTGTTCGGTTCTTTACTCGTGGTTCCTAACTGTCCTTGGCGGTCTGCACCCCTCTTTACGTACTTTCCGCAAGAGGGGTTCTCGGAGTCTTTCTTAGTAGGGACGACTATGGAACTAAAGTCTGTAGACCGGAGGTCTTGACACTCTTTCTTTATGTAAAGGTTATATCAAACACCAGTAAACAAAATTCTAGGAATCTTTTGATTATGTCGTCTCTTCTTTATCCTTTCTTTATGGACCAGAAACTCATAGGGGTCACCGAGTCACCATTACTTAGGCGGACGTTCCATCCTCTACACCCAAGATAAAGACCCAACCCGTCTAGGGGACCTCTTCCCGTACCGTTGTGTGAGGTCATAAGAACGGACCTCTTAAGGTACCTGTCTCCTCGGACCCTGAAATGTCAAGTATCCCAGTGTTTGTCAGCCTGTGCTGACTTTACTGAATCGAGTGAACCTACTCGGTACCGGAAAGGGAAGAGGACGGGAGGACTAGAGTCGGTTACGAAAACGAAAGAGCCGTTTTCAGTTTTCCGTTCGCTTGGCGTCTTCTACGTCAGACGTCTTTTCCCATATTTCGCAGGAAATTACATCCCACTCCACACCCACTCCCGTTCGACTCTTATACTCGTGATATGTTCTTCATTTTTAGTAATGTTTGTCAAAAATTGTGCCACTGTTTACCTTTGTCGTCCTTCTCGACCATTTAACGAAGTCCCTTCTGTATCCGGTACTTCCGATTTTCGTAAAGTAGACGGCAACGACGACAACGACGACGATTCAGTGAAGTCAACACAGGCTGAGACACACTGGTGTATCTACCGTTGGGTGGTCCGAGCGGGTAGGGACCCTAAGAGATCCGTTCTTATGACCTCACCCAACGGTAAAGGAAGAGGTTACGTACTTTCTCTTTTCACTTTCACTTCAGCGAGTCAACACAGACTGAGAATCGTTGGGGTACCTGACGTCGGATGGTCCGAGGAGTTAGGTACCTAAAAGGTCCGTTCTCATGACCTCATCCCACGGTAACGGAAGAGGTAGTAGACGGCAACCCGACATGATTTAGTGTTTCAATTTTCTCTCGAAGCCCGAGCAGGTTGGGTTCACAAACGAGTGAGACAAATGTTTATTGGTCCAAGTGTCTACACAGGTGGAAGTGTGACAGTCACTCCCTTTCTCAACCCGGACTTTGATCCAGTCGGTCTAGGATCAGTCAAGAAGTGAATGATCGCATTATATAAAGAGTAGGTCTCTCCTTCCGGTTGGACCACGAAATTGAAAGGGAAAAAACTCTATAAAAGTCTTTATCGTCGAGAGAAAAAGTCCACCGCAGAGTTCGTCTTGAGCTTTGTTACGGTCGTCTTCGTCAACGGGGTAGAAGAGTCCCGTCTCACAATGTCTCCTGTGAAAGGGTCTCCCGACACGACACTCCGTAGGTCTCGACACCGAAGTCCATGTACGCGAAGTCCCGCCGAGACATCGACGGGTGCGAGACTCAGTCACTTATTCGCGTGTATGTGATTTGTAGATCACCTACGGTCCGTTACCCCTACGTTACGATTTAGTGTGTGTCAAGGACAGGAATTCCCCGAACGTCAGATCTCCCCGCTGCTCCTTCACCGACGTACCCCACCCCCACCAGTCACTTCGACTCATGGATGGAATGGGTTCCACTCTACGTCTCTCCGACGAGTCGGAACCCTCACATCTTTGACGAAAAAGGAGTTCGTGGTCTCTTCGAGTACATGTCTTAAAAGGAGTAAAACGTCACAAACAAATTGTGTGATAAAAAAGAAAGGAAAAGAAGATAACAATAATAAAACCGGGACGGTGCCCTGTACACTTTAGGAGCGAGGCCCTGCTACCCAACTTGAGTGCGGGGGATGTAACCTTCGTGTCTCAGGGTTGGTGACCTGGTGATCTCTTCAGGGTCTGAAATTAAAAATCTCGTCAAAATCCAAGTGTCTTTTTCACTCGTCTTATATGTTTCCCAAGGGTATATGGGGAACGGGAGTATGTACGGATTGGAGGAGGTGATAGTTGTAGGACGGAATCTCACCGTGTAAACAATGTTCTTGGATTTAACTGAGCAGGGACATTGGGTTATAGGTATCAAATGTAAGCGTAAATGAGAACCACATATAAGACACCCAAAACTGTTTACGTATTCCTGTACGTAGGTAGCAGTATCATGGTACGTCTCATTAAAGTGACGGATTTTATAGGATACACACGACGGGCAAGTCACGAGGGATGGGGGTGGGGGTCGGGTGACTAGAGAAATGACAGACATATCAAGACGGAAAAGGTCTTATAATACACAAACCCTAGTATCTCATACATCGGAAAAGTCTAACGGAAGGAAGTAATTATTATACGAAAATTATAGGGAGGCACAGAAGAACACCTAAGCATCGAGTAAAGAACAATCACGACTTATTATAAGGGAACATACCTACACAGTGTCAAATAGGTGAGTGGATGACTTCTCGTAGGACCAACAGAAGTTCAAAACCGTTAAGAGACATTTTAACGTTGTCTCTAGACACACGTCTAAAATCGTTCCTTACACTAATGACCTCATATACCAGTCTGACAAATCAAAACATTCTTTGGAAGTTTGAAGTTTTCGTCAATATGGTACCATATATATATAAAATTTACTGAATTAGAACTTAGGTCGTCATGGATATACTCCACACAAAAGTCTCTGAAGTCTTTTGAAGGGACTAGTCGGTAATCAACCGTCTACGGAGAGTAAGACAGGAGTATAAAGTAGATTTATCAAACTCAAAAACTTGAGACAGTTTTATGTTTGAGAACATATTAACCATTGTTAAAAGTAACAACAGTTAATGCATATGGAACTTGTCCTTGTTTACAAGATTCTGACGAAACTAATTCGTTGTACGTCACCTTCAATTCCCCCTCTTGACGTCATATATATCGATTGACCAGACATAACAAGGACAGGGTCCTCATAAACGACATACGTCCCAATCTCTAGACAAAACAAATGAGATTATTCACCTCTTCCTCGGTCGTCAGTCGTCCGTGACTTGATCTTGACCCGTGTGTCTCCATTTCTCCTCGTTCGACACAAGAACTTCTCGATTGGTGGGTCCGTACATGTGTGTGTTAAAGTCATATTGTACCATTCATGATATTAGTGTTTTAACTAGAAGTCTATCAGACGGATCGACAGTTAACTACACAGTTTAGTACACAACGTCAGAAACCATGTCTTTTATACCAAACGAGTTTATCTCCATAATTTCGTGGTAGCCTCGAGTCGTTACTCGTACTGACTGAGTCGGACCTCCGAGACTCTTAAGAAGTGTCTCCTCTGTTTCAACCCCAAATTATAAGTTTTTGTATACACTGTCAAGGACCGTGTCCTCTCTCTGTCCAAAATTCCGTCTGTCAATTCACACACACACATTTCCACACTTCATCCTTTCTCAAACCAGACAGACTCCCTTCACGAAGTCACACCAGTCTCTTCTTTCGTAGACTCAACCGCCGTCCTCTCCACCTTTCCTCCTCCGTCCTACTGTACGTCCGTCCTCCGTCGCACACTTCCTGAAATATAGTATCCGTCCTTCGCTTGGAACATCATCAGGTCATCCTATCGGTAATTGGTATACCGGGAACTCATGTACTTTACACAGGTTACGTTGACTTCCCGTCTTAAAAAACAAAATAAAGTAACTACATTTAATTTTTACCTTTATCATATTTTATCTTTCTATGTATCTATTGTACAGCTTTACTAATATAAAACCTACCCAATCAATTTATGTCATGCGATAATTTTAATTGAAGTGAACAAGGAAAAGTCAAAAATTTTTACACCGATGATCTTGGAAATTTTAATACACAAGTCGAGTGTAATATAAAAACAACCTGACACGACGATATCCGTCAACCTTCGGTGACTCTCTAAAACACGTTCTGTACTTACACTAGTCTAACCCCAAAATAAAAAATTAAAAAAAAATTAAAAAATTTAATACTTTCATACCACTGTGTAAATGTCCTCTGAACCTTTTATGTCTTGTTTTAGTGTATATCAAGGGGATATTGTCAATAATAAAGTTCATCTATTTAATTCGAAAAATCAATCTCAAAGTTATAGTTTGAGAGTTTTTAATTCTCTTACTTATCTGTCTTTTCATCTTCCTATATCATCTGGACTTTTCGTGATACTTTGTCAAGTTGTACTAATTCTAAATATGTTAAAAGTGTGTTGTTTTCCCATGTTTAAATAAGTTCAAGGGTATCTGATATTTGGTCCTCTGTGTCTTTGTGTAGGTCTCTACATTTTTTTCATTTGTGTCAGACAAGAGAAAAGTGACACATTAATACAATCTTTAGTCATAGTTTTCTATGAACTTTTATTGGGTGTATAAAAGTTCACGTTACACTCTAGAAACTAAATCGGTGTCTTTAGAAACTAAATCGGTCTCTCTAGAAACTAACTCGATAACTTTCGGAGTTCTTCCAATTTTCTGATTTTTTGGTCTCTCGTTAACGTCTCTTTCTTTATAAATTTACTCTGTAATTATAGTTTTACTCTTTAATTACATTTCTATGAAGTTTTTGGGGAACATAAACCTTTAATTCACAGGTGAAAACTTATTACCCACAAAGATTCCTCTATATTGTTCCTTTTAATATTTTATAAACATTGTCTTCTCTTTACTTTTGTCTTACCTGTGATCATATTTTAAAAGACTTTAAACTTGTTTTAGACATGAAATCAATTATTATGAGACTTTCATTTTCACTTTCAGCGAGTCAGTACAGACTGAGAAACGTCGGGGTACCTGGTATCTCAGGTACCTTAAGAGGACCGGTCTTATGACCTCACCCATCCGGAAAAAGGGAAGAAGTCCCCTGGAAGGGTTGGGTCCCTAGTTTGGGTCCAGAGGGTGTAACGACCACCTTTATATGACATAGTGTACAATTAAAGGACAAAGAAAATTGTATTATAAAGAAATATAAAAGTTTTAACCTAATCTTCAAAGACTCCACTTCACTTCACTTTCAGTGAGTCAGTACAGACTAAGAAAACACTGGGGTACCTGATATGTCAGGTACCTCAAGAGGTCCGGTCTTATGACTTCACCATCGGAAAGGGAAGAGGTCCCCTAGAAGGGTTTGTTCCCTAGTTTGGGTCCAGAGGTGTAACTTCGACCTAAGAAATCGTCGACTCGGTGTTCCCTTCGGGTTCTTATGACCCCACCCATCGGATAGGGAAGAGGTCGTCTAGAACGACTGGGTCCTTAGCTTGTTCCCAGAGTACGTAACGTCCGTCTAAGAAACGGTTGACTCGATACTCCCTTCGGGATCTTCAAAGAGTAAGTTTATAAAAAAAATTAGTGATTTTATTATTTAAAAGATCTGAAAATAGTCATTATGATCTACGGTTTTATTTACCTTGATATAGTTTCAAAACTTACTGATATTTAATGTTTAGATCATAAGATAAATATAATTCAGTTTGTTCCTCTGAGTTTTACAGTATTTAAAAAATCGATCCGTTTTTAAGTCTTCAAAAGATTTTATGTAAATGAATGATATGTATATATATATATATATACATGTGTATTCATGCATATGTTTTCGAAAAGATGATGTGAACTATTTCGGAACTCTTTCTTGTTGTTTTTTTCTCTACCCCTTTAACCTTTTGTATTTGATTTACTTTACCCTCGTAACTTATATTTTATCTTTTTTTACTTTGTTTGATCTATTTTCATTTCCAGTAGTATATCAGGTCAACAAAAATTTGTACTGACGAGTAACCTTAATGGAGACCTCGAAACGTCTTTTTTTTTTTATGGAACCGTAAACATAAAAAGTTTTTAAAGGTTCTATTAAGATGACACGTAGACCTAAAAATTTTCACTATTGGCCAAAAAGGTAATTTACCAACAAAATCACTATATCTTCAGTTAATAAAAGAGAATTGGTTAGTACTATGTTACCATAATTTCACTTATAATCAATGTATTAGTGTTTTAATTTGAGTCGTAAGTCTTTTGATTCTAGTACTGTAGGTCAGGGTAGTGAAGTACCGTTTATCTTCCCCTTTGTTACGTTTGTCACTGACTGAAATAAAACCCCCCGAGGTCTTAGTGGCGTCTACCACTGACGTCGGTACTTTAATTTTCTGCGAACGAGGAACCTTCTTTTCCAGACTGGTTGGATCTGTCTTATAATTTTTTGTCTCTACAATGAAACGGTTGTTTCCAGACAGATCAGTTTCGATACCAAAAAGGTCATCAGTACATACCTACACTCTCAACCTGATATTTCCTTCGACTCGTAACTTCTTAACTACGAAAACTTGACACCACAACCTCTTCTGAGAACTCTCAGGGAACCTGACGTTCCTCTAGGTTAGTCAGATAAGATTTCCCTTAGTCAGAACTTATAAGTAAACCTTCCTGACTATGACTTCGACTTTGAGGTTATGAAACCGGTGGACTACGTTTCTTGACTGAGTAACCTTTTCTGGCACTACGACCCTTTCTAATTTCCGTCCTCCTCTTCCCCTGTTGTCTCCTACTCTACCAACCTACCGTAGTGACTGACTTACCCGTACTTAAACTCATTCGAGACCCTCAACCACTACCTGTCCTTTCGGACTGCACGACGTCAGGTACCCCAACGTTTCTCAACCGGTACTGATTCGTTGACTTGACTTGACTTGACTTAGTGTTTTAATTTTCAAAAGTGTCAATTATCGATCTGTTTTCTATTTTCTATTAACGTCATATGACAATCCGATTAGTACAAAGGTAATACCGAACGTTAATATTAGGCGGACATGTCATCTCTGGACTTAAGTTAGGGACCCAACCCTTCTAGGGGACCTCTTCCCTTTCCAATGGGTGAGGTCATAAGTCCGGTTTCTCTTAAGGTACCTGACATATCAGGTACCCCAGAGTTTCTCAGTCTATACTGACTCGCTGAAAGTGAAATATTTTATTAATGTGTGTTAAAGCCCCCAATTGATCTCACTACACCATTGATCTTCACATATGGACGTGTACAAAAATAGGTGGATCGGTCAGATACGGAAAACCAATTACGTAAATTAGGAAAATGTAATTCCATTAATAATTATACATACCAGCTAAAAGAATTAATAAAACCCAAACAAAAAACATCCAGAGAAAGAAGAGAACACAAAGGACGGATCTTTTCAAGGAAATTGTAAACAACATTTCTACCAAACTATCACGACTTAAGAACATTTAAAACGAACGACCTTTCGAAAACTACAGAGGTAGCTTAGACTTGGACTCAGAACGACCCATTTCATTTGAACCGACGTCAAAGAAGGAAAAGTAGTGAAATTTATATAGTACGGTAGGGGAAGATCAAACATCTCAAAGATAACTCTTTAGTCGACTATTAGACTACCCTCAAGGGAACATACAATAAATAGTAAAAAGGGAACAACGAAAATTATAAAATAGAACAGAAATTGAAGACAGTCAGACTAATAATACACAGAGTCACACAAGGAGGAACCCCAATAGGACGGACCCTGAGAGACACGAAGGATCTGAACCAACTGATAAAGAAAAGGGTACAGTCCTTTCAAAAGTCGATAATAGAGAAGCATATAAAAGAACCCAGGAAAGAGAAAGAGAAGAGTCTGGGGATATCTCACTTACGACTATACAAATTACAACAGGGTCTCCTGAGAATCCGACAGAAGTACAAAAAGCAAGAAAAAAGATGTAAGACAAAAAAACCGTCACTAAAAGGTGGTCAGACAGAAGGTCCAGTGAATAGGACCTTCAATAAGAAGATAACTAAGGAAGACACATAACAAGTAGAGACAAACAAACAAGGAATCAAGGAGATTCAGAAACAATTTGTAAAGAACGTAGTAAAGGTAAGAAAAGGGTTCTAGGACCTAGTAGACGTGATAGTAATAAAACTTAATAAAAAGACCTTCTAACGGATAGAGGTGAATAAAAAGACCCCAAAATAGAACAATAAAGTAGATCCTCTATTAGGAGACCCAGGACCACGTGTGTTCTAAAACGAACACGGGAGGTTCTCACCTCAGAGACAAAGTCGGTCAGGACCCCTTTAGGACATTAGTTTAGGGTGACTGGAAGTTTCAGTCTAAGGGACCTCTAAATGTCAGGGGAATGACCTAGGAGTCCGACCCTTCGACCTCTATCTCGAGTCTTGGAAGTGTTGTCACCCTCTTGAAGAATCCATAATAACAAGAGGTCAAACACCCAACGGGTGGGCCGTCCATACCCTAAATTAAAATAGTATTAAAGTGGGGAAGATGGTAGATCAACACCGAAGAGAAAACAGAAACCTTCACCCCATAGGAAAAACCACCCAAGGTCGTAGGGAGACACCTACTAACAAGTTGTCGATCAACGTTAAAGACATGAGAGTGTCCTTCTCTACTCGTGTGTAGGAAAATACGGTGGTAGAACTAAATTAGAGGATCCGAACAACGACAAGTCAGTGAGTCAGTACAGGTCAAGAAACACTGGGGTACCTGACTTCTTGCGGTCCGAAGGGACAGGAAGTGATAGAGGACCTGAAACGAGTTTGAGTACAGGTAACTCGACTACTACGGTAGGTTGGTAGAGTAGGAGACAACGGGGAAAGAGGAGGACGGGAGTTAGAAAGGGTTGTAGTCCCAGGAAAGGTTACTCAACCGACAAACGTAGTACGTCAGTTTCATAACCTCGAAGTCGAAGTCGTAGTCAGGAAAGTTACTTATAAGTCCCAACTAAAGGAAATCCTTACTGACAAAACTAGAAGGTTCCCTGAGAGTTCTCAGAAGAGGCCGTGGTTTTAATCTTCGTATTTAAGAACCCGTGAGTCGGAGGAAATAACAGGTTGAGAGTGTAGGTATGTACTGATGACCATGCCTGAAAACAACCGGTATGGTCATCAGTTTTCAGAGACGAAAAATTGAATGATAGATCCAACCCTTTTAGGAGACGTCTTCCTTTACTGTTGGGTGAGGTCATGAGAACGGACCTTTCAGGGTACCTCCTTGGACCACCCGATGTCAGGTACCACAGTGTTTCTCAGTCTATGTTGACTCTCTGATTGTGGCTTGTGACTTGAGATCCAAATAGTATCGAAAAGAAAGTTCCTCGTTCCCGGAAAATTAAAACACCGACGTCAGTGGTAGGTGTCACTAAAACCTCGGGTTCTTTTATTTCAAACAGTGACATAGATAAACGGTACTTCACTACCCTGGTCTACGGTACTAGAAGTAAAAGACTTGCAACTCAAAATTCGATCGAAAAAGTGAGAGAAGAAAGTGGAAGTAGGTCTCCGAGAAATCAAGGAGAAGTGAAAGACGGTAATCCCGCCACAGTAGACGTGTAGACTCGCCCAAAAATATTAATGTTAAGACTATCATTTCGTTTCCTACCGAACCACTCTCTCATTCCACTGGTCAATCTCTGATACCGATATCAGGTGTATTCTCGGATGTTTCTGGATTTTCTCATCCCTACCTTACTCCCTCGAGATAACTTTTCTATACATCCTACCTCTAACCGTGCCGAATCATTACCCGACCGTCGCCTCCAGAGAACATGTTACTTCTTAAACCGAAAACAGGGATCAAAGAATGTCCATTAGAACTTCGGACCTTAAAGGGTTCACTGTCGTCACAGAAATAATAAGTACCACCCCGGGAACCTGGTGTTAACTCACTACGATTATTCCACCGAGTACCCCTCGGGGATCTTTCAAAGTTCTATCCCTGACCGGTACGGTCTTCCCGATTAGTACGTCACACCTCCACCTCCGAAACTCAGTTCACTATGTACGATCTAGAGACTCGAAACCCCTCCCCTTCTCTCTAATCTCCATAAAGTTCGTGTACCGGTTCCTCAGGTCGTTTGTACGGAGAGACTGCTTTGGGATTATGGTCATTTTTGAGACCTGTGACTCTGAAATCACTCAAAATACCGATCACTACGTAGGACTTCCATGTCTTTGAAGTGTAAATCCCGGAAGTGGACGCCAAGAAGAAACACGACCAGGACTAAAAATAGAAGAATAGTACTTGACATTAGTCTTCGTATCGTGAAAGGACTTCCAGTAAGATCGTTTACTAGTTTAGACTTTTCCAGTACCCTCTGGGAGGTTAAATATCGGTCAACCAGTCTTCACGTTCACTGGAGTCAGTCAAGTCAAGTCAGTGAGTCAGTAGAGACTGACAAAACTGAGGTACCTGAGGTCGTGCGATCCGAAGGGACGAGTAGTGGTTGAGGGCCTCGAATGAGCTTGAGTACAGGTAACTCGGCCACTACAGTAGGATGGTAAAGTAGGAGACAGTCGGGGAAGAGGAGGACGGAAGTTAGAAGGGCCGTAGTCCCAGAAAAAATTACTCAGTCAAGAAGTGTAGTCCACCGGTTTCATAACCTCGAAGTCGTAGTCAGAAAGGTTACTTATAAGTCCTGACTAAAGGAAATCCTAAACTAGAGAAAAGTCAGGTTCCCTGAGAGTTCTCAGAAGAGGTTGTGGTGTCGAGTTTTTGTAGTTAAGAACCCACGAGTCGAAAGAAATCGTACACTGTATCATTGGGGACTTGTACATCGACTGTAGATTTCATTCCTGTCAGAACACCTTCTTACACGTGGATCGGACAATTTACATTGAACACATCGATCACAGTCCTAATACACCGTCCCACTTTCGTTTGTTCAGTTCCTACTGAAATCAAAAATCTAATTTCCATATTGTTTGGGTTATTCTCTACGTCCAGACTCAGTCTCGTCTCCTTCCACTTAAACCACAATGCGAACAGTTGAAACTTCTCAGATAACAGGAGTCCCAACTTTACAGATCTTTCGTCACGTCAACCCCAAGTCTTCTCTCATACCCGACCCCCGTTTCTAAACTACCACGAGTTGATTGTCCGACTTTATCCTTAGAAAGACGAAATAACAGGAGAGTCCGAGGAACAAGGAAGGTAAGTGAAGAGAGGGTGAGAGGTCAGAAGGACACAGAAACAGAAAAGAGGGGAAGGGGTGGGGGGGGTGGTTCAGTGAGGAAAAGAGAAGTAGGCGAAGGGTGAGACCGGACGTCGCCGGGACCCTTGACGGAAGGACGGGTTTAAGTTCGGTTACTAGACGTCTCCGAACCGTTGGTCTTCCGAGGTTCGTGTGGGAGGGGGTGGCGCACAACGTTAATTAGGAGTCACGAGTGACTAAAAATAGACAATAGACGGATGTACTGAAACGGGAAAGATGGAAAAGAAGACGGACCCCTCCCGTGTTCACACTAAGAAACGTCCGTCTCAAACAGAATAGTGAAAACGTATTATATTGTACTCCTTTCCAGTACAAAAATTTACGGTTTCTGTAAGTAAAAAGAAGGGTTGTTTATAAACTCGCGGATCATACACGAATCCTATACTTCTACCTTTCTGTACTAACAAATGTCAGACTTCCTTAGACTTGTGAATGAACGTTTGGTTTAAAAAGACTAGTACACTGATACACATTTAACATCAACTCCTCCATTGGATTATATTTCGGTAGAATCTCAACTGTTCCCACTATCAGTTCTACTCAGCATTCAGAGAGATGCCGGAGGAGCTCATAAACAGGTGCCCCCGAAGGGACCACCAGGTACCGATTCTGGGGTGTGAGGGCTACGTCCCGGGTCCACACTCGGGACCAGTCCCTTGCTCTGGTGTACAGTTTCGATTCCTACGAGTGTGACGTTGATCTTCTGGAACGTATGGTGTTGCTTCTAACTTCTGGGACACACGGTGTGTAGTCTAGACCATATCTGTTTATTCCTGTTCATGACTTTTTTAACAGGCATTCTTCTTTGACCCAAAGTCTTTTATTTTATAAAGAGGTAAAAAACCTGAAATTTAAAACCCTAAAATTTGAAAATCTAAAAATTTTGTAAAAAATATAAGAAAGTAAATAATATAAAGTACGTATACATATAATAAAATATACTGATATACAAGTGTAAAATACTGTACACAAAATGTATAATACATAGTTATTTGAAAAGGGTCCACCGCGTCACCGTGTCTTAGACGGACGGTCACGGCCTCTACGTTCTCTGTACCCAAGTTAGGGACCCAGTCCTTATAAGAGACCTAATCCTTTACCGTTGGGTCAGGACATAAGAACGGACTTTTTAGGGTGCTTGTCTCCTCGGACTGTCCGATGTCAGGTACCCCAGGGTTTCTCAGTCTGTACCGACTCACTGAGACGTACGTGTTTGAAAAGGATGTGTCGAGAGAAAGGGGAACGAGACTGTGAAGACATTTATACCTGTACACCAGATCCCTTTCTCCTTCTTAATAAACCCTGTTCGAGATACTTTCATCTTATGTTTGTTTAGATATCCTCGAGGTTTATACCAGTGAACAGTGTGAACAGTTTCGTGTTACGTTCCTGACAGAGATAAAGAACGATGAGACCTGGTAAGTTTTAGACTGTCGTAATCACACGGGACCATCGGATAATCTTACGTCTTAGGGTCCAGGGTCGTTCTGGATGACTTAATCTTAGACGTATAAATGATTCTTTGGGTGCAGTAAATTTGAGTGTTATATCCGAGAACTCTCAGGGAACCGTGACCTTCCTCTACTTGGG
Organism: Capra ibex; assembly: GCA_006410555.1. Classification (NCBI taxonomy): domain Eukaryota; kingdom Metazoa; phylum Chordata; class Mammalia; order Artiodactyla; family Bovidae; genus Capra; species Capra ibex. The sequence continues at coordinate 1,799,260 of SJYO01006649.1, forward strand.
TCAGTTAGGATTTCCTTTAGTTGGGACTTTAAGTGACTTTCTTGACGACGACTTCGACTTTGAGGTTATGAAACCGGTGAATTACGCTTCTCGGTTGAGCGACCTTTTCTGACTACGACCCTTTCTGACTTCCGTTTTCTTCTTCCCCCGGCGTCTCCTACTCTACGTATCTATCGGTTTAGTAGTGATTGAGTTACCTGTATTTAAACTCGTTTGAGGTTCTCTATCACTTCCTGTCCCTTCGGACCATACGACGTCGGGTACCCCAACGTTTCTCACCCTGTGCTCAATCGGTAACTTGTTATCGTTGTTTCAAACTCTTCGTGATGAGTCTACATGGTGTACCTTAAAACACTTTACGACAACAATGTGTTCCCCTTAATCTAAAGTTAGGGAGACATTTGTGACTGATGTACCATTTCTGAACTACACTACCAACCATTCAAATTACTCGACCACTTTTCTTGATTGGTGGAAACCGAACTCGTGTAAAAGGGTGAAGTTCATACCTCTTCTGAGAACTTTCTCCCTGGAGACGAGTCGTATCAACACGTCTCTACCCGACACATAACCACCACCTGGACTTGTTTTACAACTACGAAGGTAAGAACCTTACCTTTAGTCCCTCTTCACACCAGGGTACTCTTTGTTCCGGACAAGCAGTTACTGACGCACCGTCCTGTGAAAGTCTCGGGTCTCAAAGGGAGGGAAGTACCAAATTTTCCGTTGAAAGGGACCTAAGTCTTAAGTCTGCAAGGGACAAATCCAAAGTCGAAAACTTCAAAACAGACCCTAACTCTAGACACAGAAATCTGAACTCCCGATTACCAACCCAACAGTAGACCTTGAACTAATATAACATTAATGAGTATCAGTGGACCCCTTGATCCACGAGTACCTTTCATGTGACCCATTCTTCATACCGACCACCAAGGAACGGTCCGGGGAGGGGACACAATTAAAAGATACCGACGTGATTATGTGATAGTGTTTAAACTTCCGATTTTTTTTTGTCTTCAAATGAGGGAGGACCAAGACTTCCGGTCTTTGACCTTCAGTCAGACAGATGTCCCAACACGAGAGGGACTACCGAGATTCCTCCTTGGAAAGGGACTGGGAAACCAAAGACTACTGAGATCCACAAGGAGCCGAAAGCCTGCGTGTCGAGGTTAGAGAAGGAGGAAGTCCACCTGAAGTAAAGATAGAAAGCCGTAGGAGAGAAGACAGAGAATGTAAACAGTAACCCAAGTCTCGGAGGAGTCTATTAAGTCCTATTAAAGTAGGACTCTGGGAATTGAAGTAATGTAGATGTCTCTAAGAAAAAGGTTTATGTCGTTGTAAGTGTCCTGGACCAAATCTTACGTCCATATAAAAACTCCCTTAGGTGTTTAGTCAACTGAGATTGTTCGACACACCGAGACCTGACAATAACGATAAATTAGTGATTCAGTACAGATTGAGAAAACGTTAGGGTACCTGACATCGGGTGGTCCGAGGAGACAGGTACCTTAAGACGTTCGTTCTTATGACCTCACCCATTGGTAAAGGAAGAGGCCTCCTACAAGGACTGGGTCTCTGACTTGAGTGCAGAGAACGTAACCGTCCATCTAAGAAATGACGACTCGACGAGACCTGTCGATAGATGTTTTTTCTGTTCGGAGTCCAAAGAGTGGATACTTTACTCTAGACATAATTGTTATCACAATTATAAAAGACCAAGAAAATGAACTCATAAGATAGGGACCCGTCTTATCCTGTCAATTTCCCTTATAGTTCACACACAAAATTTATCGTAGTAGGAACACCAAGACCCGAAGGGACTATCGAGTCAACCATTTCTTAGACGAACGTTACTTCCTCTGGGGCCAAGCTAAGGACCCAACCCTTCTAGGGGGATCTCATCCCTATCCGATGGGTGAGGTCATAAGAATCCGAAGGGAACATCGAGTCGACCATTTCTGAGACGCACGTTACACCCTCTGGACCCAAGCTAGGGACCCACCCCTTCTAGGGGACCTCTTCCCTTTCCGATGAGTGAGGTCATAAGACCGGACCTCTTAAGGTACCTGATATATCAGGTATCCCAACGTTTCTCCACCTGTACTGACTCGTTCAAAGTGAAGTGAAGTGAATGCTAAGTCACAAAAATATAATTGAGAAATTTGTTTATAAACGGGTCCTGTGTTAAGGGTCTTTCCACAGCCTGAGATCACCATTCACTTGTTTTACATTCTAAGGACAGGAGCACCTCGAATACAAGGTACAGTCAAATGTAAGGGAGGATAACCTCTTCTCTGTCGTAATTCTCCATTGGTTACATATGAGCGCAACTAATCCCCTGTGATGCGAGGCACTTTCCTTAGTCCAGCCGTCCGACTGACCCTACTGACCCGAAAGTTCGACTCTATAATTTCTACTTCTTTTCAGTTCTTACTCTACCAAGTTCTTTGGCCTTCCTCCGGGTGTACTGATCTAAAAAACTTCGGAGGCACACTTTTCACTAGATGCCTCTCGTTTCGATTGTCGTGTCTACGGCTTCGAGCTTCCCAAAACTACCTGCTCTACAGTCATCTCACGGCACTCACGGGGACATAAGGACGTCAGTACCTGACGTATCCGTATGCAGACCATAGACCGAGTCCCTTCCACAACCAGAGGTATTGAACGGATTTAGGTTTCTCAATCTTTTATCGTTCCTACCCTAAGCTTAGGCTCTTCAGACTGAGACCTGGACCTGAAGTGGGGGTACGCTCCCGTCTTCTCACTCTCCAGACACTACTAGAGGATCCTGAGTCGAATTGATTGACCCTATCTACTCCGGTAGTTGTGTCCATCTTTTTCGTCCACTTTTCCGTCCTGAAAACAAAATCCCAACTACACCAATCACGATTCAATAAAAATGAGGATACAATTTTGAGGGTCAAAGAGAGATTCCCTTACATTTTTTTAACGAAGAAAAGATTAAAGGATGGAAGAAATAATATGAAACATCATTATCCATTGAGACTAAAAAGTTTCCGTTATGTGGTTTCTTTAGAATGTTTCTTTGACATATTTACTATCCACCTCCCTTAAGGGACCTTCAGGTGACCAATCCTGAGTCACGAAAGTGACACCACCGGGTCTGAGTTGGGACCTACCCCTTGATTCCAGGACGTTCGACGCGCCATACTGGTTCGTTTTCTTTTTTTTATCTACCTTGTGTAGATTTTATCTAGTTTTTAGTCTTTACTTCGAAGTATTGCAACAGACTAGATAGACCGGTAGCAGATAGGAATCGTCAACCTTAACTACCGAACACCACCCCCCTCCCCACATGTTAGATCCTGATCACCCTCAAGTCTGAGGTGCACAGGCTACGTTCGATTAACCGTTCACGGGTCCACAAAGCACAGGAGACTCAAACAATCCAAGGACCGTCAGCGTGGATACTGAACCGTATTTGGGACGATGGAAAGAGGACTGGGTGTAGTCAGAACATCAGTAACCCACGAGGTCCTCATAGTGTTTTCAATTGGTTCTTGAAGAAGTTTGTCGAAGAAGAAATAGGCATCGACTACCACTCGTCGAAAACTTGTTGCGACGAATAAGTTTGTCTCTTCTGTTACCGTTGGGTGGGGTCACAAGAACGGACCTCTTAGGGTCCCTGTCTCCTCGGACCACCCGACGGCAGATACCCCAGCGTGTCTCAACCTGTGCTGACTGCGCTGAATCGTCATCGTCGAATAAGTTTCGAAGAATAAGTTTCTTAGTTTTCGTTTTCTCGACGGGTGGGTCTTAGTCAGAGGGACCTGTCGTCCACGGTGAGTACTATGGTGTAAAAAGAACGGTCAAGAGAAGGGAATACAGGGAGTAGGACTTGATTCCGACGAAAACGGGGGTCCGGGTCCGTCAAACAAAAAACATAAGTTCCGGACCAAAGACTTTTATAGTCTCCGAACTGAGTGTTTTCTCTCTGTCCAAATCTTAGCAAATACTAGTAAGAGGTCAGGTTTTTTGACCCAAAGATTCTGTGTCTTTGACTCCTGGTCGTTTTCAAAAGAAAACATAGAAGAAGAGACTGAGAGAGGGTCCCAACAAACCTGAGTAGTCAGAGTCTCTCGTATAAACACAGTAGGTTTATTTCAGTGACTGCATCTTTTATTGGGACATTAGTGGTTTCCCCTTCCCTCCACTTCCCGATTTAATCCTCAGACCCTAATTGTCCATATGTGATAAGATATATTTTGTCTACTTATCGTTCCCAGATGACATATCGTGACCCTTGACATAAGTTACAGAAAATTATTGGATATTGGGAAAGAGGGGAGAGGTTTTAGAGGACCGAGTAGAACTGGTAAAAAAAAATGACAGAAAAGAGGGTGTGAAACGAATAAGGTGTACTCGGGTGGTCCGGTCCGGTCACAAGAGACCCAAGACGGAAGCGAGTCTCAGAGAGTCAGTACAGACTGAGAAACGTTAGGGTACCTGACATCGGAAGGTCCGAGGAGAAAGGCACCTTAAGAGGTCCGTTCTTATGACCTCACTCAACGGTAAAGAAAGAAGTCTTCTAGAAGGACTGGGTCCTTAGCTTGGACTCAGAGGACGTAACGTCCGTCTAAGAAATGGTAGACTCGGTGGTCCCTTACGGAGTGAGTAATGGAACAAAATATCGTGTTCAACGTCTGCGACTCGACCGACAAGTCTTAAACCACATCTAACTTTCTCTTTCTCCAATTCCCCACGAGTATGGTGACTATATAAGATGTATTGTGTGACTAAACAACGGAAGTTTGATTTTCTTTGACTCCGAGTCTATGTCACCTCTCCTTCCCTCGTCTGGGTCTCGATCAGTCACTGACTGGTCTAAAGAGATCGTCGAGCCCGAAGTAGAAGGGGCGTTGGACCTATCCTACAGAAGGTCCGGAAGACTCAACAGGTTGGGACGACAAAGACAGAACCTATGTGTCGAATATTAGAAAGCACCAAGAGTACTCGAACCCCTATCATTACTGACCAGATCCACGACTATCTCTGTGTGTGTTGTAGAACACCGGATCTCTGACCGACGAAAAAAGTACAGAGTCAGTGTTATCGTACTTTTTAAGAGGTACCTATATTTAGGAGTTTACCTCACTTTTCGACTCCAACCGTCGGTTATATATCGTAGTCCACAAAGATGGAGGTTTTACAAACCGGACAGTGGATACCGAATATCCACTTGTGTTAGGGGTAGAGGACGGGAGGTTTGTAGAGATCCGAATGTACAGTGACTCTTTCTCTGATCAAAGAACCGTTCAGGGAAAGTCTTCAAAAGTTTGGAGACAAAATCGTATACCGATACTCCTTACGGAGTTCCACTGACTCTGGTAGACAGGACCGACTCGACACTGGACCTATGCCTTTCCAAACCCGTATAAGTTGGTCGTACTCTCATTGACGAAAGGTCGGGAAGACGTAAGTCTCGAAGGTCTTATAGTATTGTACTCGAGTGAGACCAAATCAAGTTGATTGTAACCATTTAAATAACACATGGTGTATGGTCCTACTAAACTTCCTCTGTTCTTTTCGGATGAAAGTTTTTTGAACGTAAAGTTCACCCACCTGTCCTTGTTTTTCCTTAGTAAAACTTAAGTGCAACTAACGTCACCGTCCTACTTGTGACGGTCTCTTCGAACCTAGACCCCGAGAATCGAGTCGCTCTACTCTCGTTCCTAAGGATCTCCTACACTATTGGTTTTACTTAGAATTTTACACACATTCCTCCACGGGGTCCTTCTCCTTCTTCCGTAAGATATTATCTCTACGTTCCGTAGATATGTTTCTACGTCTCGTACGTCACATAAACTCAGGATGTCTACTAAGACGTACACTCTCGTGTCGTTTCTTTTTCTTTTTTCTCTTCAGATGCATCTTTGGCCGTCACTTCGACGTTACCGTCCTTCTCCGACCTAGTGTCTCGGAACACATGAAAGATTCTGCGAACTGAAATACGGTTCTTCTGACGCCTTTCGGTCTTTTCAAAATTCGTCCCTCACTGTTTCAGTCTGAACCTAGAACGGTCCATAGAACCAAAATTGACTTGATAAATAAAATCAAAAACCTAATCCTTTATGAACGTATAGACCTGAAAACATTGACTCCCAGTAATAGTTCCACATTATACCGAACACATTCTCACAAACCCGAGAGGGAGAACCTACTTGATACAACCGATTAAAGAAAAAAACCGGACCTAGGCCCCCGAGACCACGGGCGGTCAACGACCGTGTGTCGGGTCACGGGTCGTGGGATCGGAGGGTCGTGACGGACGACAGTCCGACGGAAGGTGATGTTCGGTCTGACCTGATCGACGAAAAATAGGGAATTTAAGGATGTCACTCTCAGAAACCCATCTGAAAAAAGAAAGAATATGAGACTCCTCGTGAATATTTTGTTTGGGTCCAGAGGAATTCAGTTCTTAAATTTTGAAAAAAAAAAAAAACCAAAGTTTAAAGGAACTCTCTTTTTGTACACAACTACAAAGAACCTTACTCTCTATGTAAACGACACTACTTCTCGACAAACGGTCGAGAACTCCTACAAAGGAAGACTTCGTGACTTTGATCTGTGTTCTCGGGAGTTTGTGGACCTCTTCTCCAAAGGACAACTTTTACGGGTACCGGACGAGACTCACTCCTCTCAAACCTAGTGACACTTTTAGATGGAAACAAGTTACCTGAATAAATTTAGACTTCTTAGAGATACCCACGAGAGGTTCAGGGGGAGTACCCCTCTAGAACCTGTACCGTAAGTGAAAAGAACTCCGTTGTAGAGAGTTATTTACCTAGAAAGGGAGTTCTTGAACGACGAAATTTAGACAATTGTGAACCAAGTCATAAGACAAAGTTAAAGACATAGTTTACGACCTTACCTTTTCTTCACGTTTAGATACCAGTCCACCCACACTCTATAACCACCGAACCTTCGTTATTTAAAAAACCTTTCTATATAAATTTCAATGTATTACATTTTCAACAAACATATCTATTGTATGAGTTATGTAAAAGATATCGACATGTTTATAGTTGTTTATAGAATCGTCGGAATCTCCAAACCTCTCCGTGTTGGGACAAATGGACATGGGTCTTACTCATCTTCAGTTTACTCCCGAGTCTCCCTGTTTACACTCTCTTGTGTCGGCACGAGACTCCACCTCCACGGACCACGACTGAGACGGGTGTACACGGTGGGGCGGTGCCCCCTCCCTTCGAGTCTCCACGACGCGTAGAACTCTTGTCCTTTACGTTCTCCTTCACCCTGGTCTTTTCTCACACACCAGGTACTTGGAAATACGTATTTAGCACCGCGTCACTCGAAGTCCCTAAGAGTCATTAGGTCAATCAAGAGGAAAAGACGACGATGTGTTTTCTTTCACGTGTCTCTCTGATCTTAAGGGGTCGAGGCGCCTTGAACCTCTCCTTTCTTCCGTAAAACGGGTTGTAGTTCATAAAGAGAACTTTGATCGATCTTAAAGACTGTTGTTTCATCTTCCACTTAATAATCCCCTGTTGTGACCTTCGTCCTCTCTTATTTCTTCCTTATAATCTGATCGAGTCCTGTCTCTCCTTTGCAGAAGTGATTCCGTCACTGGGTCTCTGTCTAAAGACTTAAATCTTACTTATCTCCCATTGGTTCCTCTATGTGGTCATACACCTTCCGAGACCACCCTAAAAGTGACTTAACGTTTGTCGGAGGGATCACGGGACGTATCCCGCAATGTGGACTCCCCAAAAGTTCCGAGGTACTGATGTCTTCTTTGAAGGTCCTACGTCATGACCTACAGACAGCAAGACCACAGACCAGACGGGGTGTAGGGAAAAGGGTGAAGACAATTATTGTGTCAGAAGAAAGGAAACCTCTTTATCAGAATAGGGTACTAGGTCAGGTAGTGGTTTAGAGTTGAAAGATCAGTTTTTACCTGAACGGTAGAGAGACCGACGTTCCTACTGTACCCGTGTACTGAGTTCTACCAAATCAGTTCGGAAAGGGGTCCTAGTAAGGACACTCCTTCCGGGAAGTAGAGAGACCCCGGTGCACTCGACTTTTTAACATTGAGAACTTAACGAAAACCTATATAAGGACGGAACATCTCTTCAGACAGGAGTTACCCTTTTTATATCTGTATTTTTCAGTTTACTATACTCACTATCTACCTCTCTCTTAGACTTATGTAGTGTTACGTCTAAATGGGTGTCAAGGATGTCGAGAAGAAGGTAGGGTACTAGATAGGGTCCCAGAAAGACTATTTGTCGGAGGGAGAGAAGGAAAAAAATGGAATTCGATCAGACTCTACCGCAAGACAATAAAAGGTGGTCTTCTAAAAAATGATTATGAAGACGTTTGCCTTTCACTGAAGTTGATCTTGAAGTCACCGACAGAGGGACCGTACTACCTTCTCCTTTTAGGTCAACGGACCTGGTATCTCCAATACCCTCTTTTCTCCACCGTCATTACAGGTAATATTTACCTAAGTAAGTCAACTTGTTTCCCGAAAATATTCTTGTCACGATTTATCTTCAACCGTAGAGAGAGAGAGAAAGACCAAAACGAGATGATCTCTGACTTGTAGAGTACTTTTTGGTTTTGTTCGGTTCTTTTGTAACCACGATCCGACGAAGTGTTCTATACATTTGTTTTATGTTCTTTTGTACAGAACTCTCGTTCCTAACAAAAAATATTTGTCACAAAAGTACATTCTCGGATACCTTAAAAAAGGTGAACGAAAAATCTCTGTCGTTTATCACTCTCGCTCTCGTTCACTTGTTCGTTTCTTCTCTCTCTCTCTTTATAACTATGTTTAAAAAAAGTCGGTTTTCGGTCCCTTATCTGATAAATCTAGCAAACGACCGTGTCAAGTTACTATATTAAAAACGAACGATTACCATTTGACTGAAGTGATATTGAGACATCGGTGTCTTCAGACGGGACTTTTATATTGTACCGTTCTAGATTTGAACGTTTTGTATATGTTCCTGAATAGTGAAGATGTATTTCTTGAGGATTACGTGAATCAAACTAAACCATTTTCACTTAAGTATGTGTCACAAAATTCTTATGTAGAGAATCTGTTGTACTCCATGTCAAGTCGACGAGTCAGTACAGGCTGACAAACGCTGGGGTACCTGACGTCGTGTGGTCCGAAGGGACAGGCAGTGGTTGAGGGTCTTGAATGAGTTTAAGTACAGGTAACGCATGAGACAGCAGAGGAAGAGGGCGGAAGATAGAAAGGATCACAGTCCCAGAAAAGGTTACTCAACCAAGAAGCGTAGTCCACCGGTTTCATAACCTCAAAGTCGAAGTCGTAGTCAGGAAGGTTACTTATGAGTCCTGACTAAAGGAAATCCTAACTGACCAACTGAGAGGAACGTCAGGTTGCCTGAGAGTTCTCAGAAGAGGTTGTGGCGTCAAATCTCTCCACCCTCCCCCCAAGTACATGTGGGCACCGTCTAAGTACAGTTACATACCGTTTTGGTTATGTCATAACATTTCATTTTAATTTTTTTAAAATTTTCGTTATTTATTTATTTATTTATTTAATGGCGGGGCGGGGGGTTTATTTTCGTAGTTAAGATGGAACTCAGGAATTCACTCGTGGACTCTGCGAGGAAATCTACACACGGTGATCTCCCGCACAGTCCGATTGAGCGAGGGGAAGAGACTCATTGAGCGATCGATCGACGGAGATGCAGAGGACGGTATAAACCACTCAGTAAAGTCCGGTGGACTATTTGTGAGTCCTTTACGAATTCTGGTTAAGTCGTCTTTTATATTGAGTGGATTTACCATACGACTCATAATAATCCTACAGAGACGGTTCTAAAGAAAAAGTCTCGGACTTTAGTCGTATGAAGAAACAAAGAACTTAACTTACATAAAATTTTATACTGAAACCCCCTAAAGGACCACCGAGTGACCATTTCTTAGGTGGACGGTTCCGTCCTCTGCCCCCAAATTAGGGACTAGGCCCTTCTAGGGTGTACGGTGTCTCGTTGGTCCGGGTACACGGTGTTGATAACTCGGACACGGGATCTCGGACCCTCGGTGCCGACGACTCTGGTACACGGTACTGATGGCTGCGGACACGCGGGGTCTCGGGCACAAGTTGTTCTCTTCGGTACCGCTACTCTTCGGGTGCGTCGCGTTCACATCTTATCGAGGACGAGTGGTGTCGATCTCTTTTCAGGTGTTTCGTTACTTCTAGGTCGTGTTGGTTTTCATTAATTATTTCTAAAAAATTTTATACTGAGAATGTACTGTGTTTACCTTTAGTCTTCCCAATTTTGTAATTTATCAACTAAAAAAGGGGGGTGTCGACGGATTAAGATTAGGATACCCAGTTCGGGAAGGAACGAAGTACTTACTTTAGATCTAGGTATGAAGGAACCCAGTGAGAACTTATTATGTACCGTAAGATGAGTGGAAGTTGAGTGGGTTTATCAAAATCAAGACATTAAGTTTACTACTAAGAAAGTATTACTAGTTTGACCTGTTAAACATTTCAATTCTGAAGAACGAGAGGGGATAACATCCTAGTAAAATGAGTCGAACGTAATCTCTCTTTACGTATGTGATAGATCTAAAAGGGTGAATCGTTAAGGTAAGGAAGAAGGGAGTTAGTGAATAAGAAAAACCTAGGAGGTCCCGACGACACACATACATATATCTACACCTCAATGATACCTCTCTTGTCCTGTCCATTCCTCTTCCTCGTTCTTTACAAAAAGAACTGACCGTAGTTATATTACACTGTAAAATGGCTTGTACTTAAGTGTTAGTTCTTGATGTTTTGTGTATTCCTCTATTCTTTGGTGTTCACTCTTACTCGTCTGGGTATTTCTGACGTCTATAACCTTAATGACCCCTAATTCATATTTTAATCGTGTAAATTATATAAGTTTCTTTATTCTCCTTTAACATATCGTCAGTCTCGTTTTGTGACAATGGTTACTGGTATCACTAAACTTTTTCTTGATTTAACTTAAAATTTTTTACTTATGGGATGTCTTGAAATAATTAATTTTGATTTTAAGTTTCCTTCCTCTAATCTCCTTTGATTTCTCTTTTTATCACTTTACCTTCTATTTGAACTTCCTTAATGGGTCTTCTCTCGTGTCTTACTACTTCTACTTTTTATGTTTTCTAGCTAAATTTTCATACATCTTGTTTTACTTTTCCAGACTATATGTAAGTTAGTCTTAAGAGTTTTCTCTCAAATTTCCCCTCTTCTTTATCAACTGTATAATTACGGACTCTCAAAAAGTATTAATTACTTTTTAGGTGTCTAAGTCTTTCGTGTCGCGTAAGATTACACTTATTCATTTTTCTTTAGGTGATGGTCAGTGTACAACTAATCCGGTGTTTTGTGATCTTTGTTCTTTTAGAATTTTTATCGGTCTCTCTGTTCTGACTAATAAATACTTTCTTCCTATTAATCTAACCATTGACGGAAGAGTTTAGTTGTCGTTTTCGGTCTTCCGTCACCTTATTATAGAAGTCACGTGACTCTCTTTTATTGATAACTAAATTTGAAGATATGAACCACTTTAATAGAAAGTTCTTGTTCTTACTTCATTTCTAAAACAAAATTTGCTTATGTTTGACTGTCTTATAGGATAGTCATCTGGTAATGATTTCTTTTGAAAGAAGTCTTTCTTCCCCCTTCTGAGAATGTGATAGCAACCCTCGTATTTAACAGTGTCGGTGATGCCTCTAGTCATACCTCCGAGGAATTTTTTTATTTTCACCTTGAGGGCATACTGGGTCTTTACGGTGGGAATCCATATATGGGTCTCTTTTGGCATTAAGTTGTTCTACGTACGTGGGGTTATAAGTAACGTCGTGGTAAAGGTTGTCGGTTCTGTACCTTCGTTAGTTTACAGATAGTTGTCTCCTTACCTATTTCTACATCGTGGATATATGTTACCTTATGATGAGTCAGTCTCTTTTCTTCCTTTATTACGATAAGCGTCGTTGTACCTACCTGGATCTTTAACAGTATGACTTACTTAATTCTGTCTCTCTCTGTTTATAATATACTATAACGAATATACACCCTAGAATTTTTCCTCATACAACGATGACGACGACGATTCAGTGAATTCAGTACAGGTTGAGACACGCTGGGGTATCTGCCGTCGGATGGTCCGAGGGGGCAGGGACTCTAAGAGGTCCGTTCTTGTGACCTCACCCAACGGTAAAGGAAGAGGTTACGTACTTTCACTTTTCACTTTCACTTCAGCGAGTCAGCACAGGTTGAGAAGCGCCGTGGTACCTGACGTCGGATGGTCCGAGGAGGCAGGTACCCTAAAAGGTCCGTTCTCATGACCTCACCCCATTGTAACGGAAGAGGTTTTTTCGTCATATTTACTTGAATAAATGTTTTGTCTTCATCTCAGTGTCTATATATTTTGTATAAATACCAATGGTCCCCTATATCCCCGTCTCCCTATTTACCCTCTACCTCTGACTGTATATGTATGATGATATATATTTTATCCATTGATTATTCCTGGATGACATATCGTGTCCCTTGAGACGAGTTATGAAATATTACCGGATATACCCTTTCTTAGAACTTTTTTTCTCATCCATATACATATACATATTGACTACGTTAAACGACGTTGTTTGTTATAACATTTAGTTGATATGAGGTCATTTTTAATTTTTGTTTATTTATGTTTTGACTTTCTTCCCTCTTCTAAAGTTTTTGTCTAGACTTTACATCTTTCTTTTCTACATCCATTAAGATTTGTTTGTTATTCAGTTTATGGTATCAAATTTCGACTTTCCATTCTATCTTTAAATTTTTACCTATTTTATCCTCTTACAAGTTTCCTCCATTAGTCTCAATTTGACAAAATCACAGATAGAAATTCAATTTAGATGTATATTTGCAAAAATCAATTGATAATTTTCTTCTTTTAACTCAGGTCTACGAAATTCGTTCCTGTCTTAAAAGTAAGTTGGGTCTGACATTTCAGATCTTGAGGAAACTCTCCCGGACCGGTTCTTCTCTCCTATTCTCAAGAGACCCCCTTTTTATTTTTTTAATTTTTAATTTTTAATTTTTTCTCAAGAGACCCCCATTAATAGTTAATAAAACAATTGTTTCCCGAAGGGACCACCGAGTCGACCAAATTTTTTTTTTTTTTAGACGGATGTTACGTCCTCTGGGACCAAGTTAGTGACCAAACCCTTCTAGGGGACGTCTTTCCCTTACCGTTGGGTAAGGTCATAAGAACGGACCTCTTAAGGTACCCGTCTCCTCGGACCGCCCGATATCAGGGACGCCAGTGTTTCTCAACCTGGACTGACTCGCTGCTTTGTGAGTTGAAAGTGAGACGATTGTTTCCAAAATTCAACGGAAGAGATTTAATACTACGACACCTTAAAAGGTTTAGAGGAGTCTTAAATTAGAAGGGTTCTGTCAAAGGAAGAAGGGAAGGGGTTTACGGTAAAGATCGTCGTTTACAAACCTGGGAAAAACTTTTACTTGATTCTTGGGAGAGTAACAGGGTAGTAGACAGGATGAGGAGTACAGACACGTCTCACCATTCTCACCGGTGTCTTTCGAATAATTTTAGATAGTTTTGTACGTGACGCGAACCAGTCATGAACGGAGATCAGGGAGTCATAAGTAGGAGGTAGTGTCGTCAATTCTTTTAGACTCCAGTACCTAACATGCTAAAAAAAAAGATAAGTCTAGTAAAGTACTGTCTAGTACTAATTTGTATCAATACCATTTAGTACTCAAGAACTATTGGTTACAGCCACTGTTACGAAATAAATTTGTAATGTTGGTTTAAGTGAAATTTACAGACTATGACTTTCTTTCAGTGCCCGTTGTCCCTACGTTTGTAAAGTCAAAACTACGGTGTCTGTTCCGTGGTTTGTTGACCCGTCCGCTGATGGTACTTCGTCGAAAGGCTGGAAAGGACCGGACGCCAAGGAAGACAAGGGAAAAGGAAATAAGGGTGTTTCTTTTAAGAGTGACCTATCACGAATTATGTAAACAATTATATCTCACTGAAAAAACCTTCGGTTCCATTCTCTGTTCGATAGACATAGAGAAAATCGGAAGGGGTTTCTTTACCCGGTCTGATGTACCTGGACATAGGTCGGAGTGGCTCTTTATTTTGAAAATTGATTTGACGGTTTACCGAGGGCGATATGGGCCGGTGAGAGTCAAGATAGATTTTAGTGGTTACGTCACTTCTACGGTCTAACAAGTAAGGTCCGTCCAGTGGGGTTCGGAGCCTTAAGACTCAGATGTCCTTAAACAATTAAACCGAGTCTTTAAGGAAGAGTCCTTCCTAAGATTTTAGATTTCGTGTAAAAATAGTTTTGGAAAAGAGTTGAGGTCGTACCGATTACTTTCGGAGGAACTTATCTTGCCTGAAGGAGAGTGTCGTCGTAAACTCCTGGCTACGAACCGTTCTACTTCTTGGGTGTTACGAACAGAGGTGTCCAAGTAAGGTCACTACAGTACTCACTCGTAGTGGCGGTCCTGAGAAGAGGGTCTACGACCCGACTAAGGTCAGGGTGTTCATGACATCCTTAACCTTTCTTGGGAACTCTCTCTCAGTCTTCCGGACCGAGATACTAAATTTTTCAGTATCCGTGTAGTGAATCGGAAACAGTCAAAGTCAAAATGGAAAACAAACTACCCTAGTCGTGTAGGTGGGACGGAAATAGTATCTCCAGTGACACTCTCTTAGTTTACTTTATTACGTACACTTTCAAAAACATTTGTCATTATGTGGTATTTTTATTATGTCTGAAATAAGAATAGTGGGAGAATTTCGTCGAGTGTGATAGGAACGAGGTAGGAGTGTAATTTTCAGGGAATGAACCTCGAAGTAACTTATCAAAGGACCCTCTTTTCCTCCTTCGTAGACCCGTCCTTTTTAGATCCGTGAAAAAAATTCATGGACCGGGGGTAAAACCACTTAAACTTAGAGATGTAAGATATTTAGTTAAAGTTTTGGGACATTCTAACACCGTCGTAAATTTAGACTACAACCTTCCTATACATTGTATCTAAAAATAATAAAAACGAGTAAGTTAAACCCAGAATTCCTCCTTCATCCACAACTGGTCAGTCCGACGTTAAACTTACAAAGTTTTTTACTAAATAAAAACGGTAAGGGGGTTTCCAGAACAAATAAAGATAAGTACTAGATTCAAAACGAGTCTTACTGTAGTCCCCTTACTCTTTTAATGGACGTTAAGAACAGTCTAGACTTTAGCAGTGTTGTCCTAGAGACAAGGTCTTGACCTTCGGAACCCTCGTCGGAGGATCCCACCCGAGGATCGGTAGGAAAGGGAGACGGAACGTGTCAAGAGGATGGGAACCTGGGACCATTCGGTCAGTGGTGGTAGGATCACTCTGACGACCCCCGAAGCGGTGAAAGTCCGGGTTCCCTCATACTCGCTGGAGTGGTCCTGTAGACTTCTTTTTATAAGCTTCGGGTTCCTTGGGAGTCCCAAACCCCGTGGACTACCCCATACTCGATCACGTTCTAAAAGGTTTATGTACACTAGTGTCCTGAGAGGACTTTGTGTACAATTTTCATGTTTAGGATCGAGGTCTGGGTAGGATAGTTAGAAGACCCGTCCCGGGTTGTCATGTAGAGAATTGTCGTTGGTCCATTAAATATGCCGATCTGTTAAACCCTTTTACGATTAGGTTTTCTTTTCTGAGTTAATCCAAAAACTGAAGTGATTACCGTCGTCACCAAATAAAGAGGTAGATATTTCTTTTCTCCCCCACCCAATGTTGCGTCAGTCACTGGAGTCGGAGAGAGTTTCCGACGGATTCCGGACTGACCTAATGGACATACTTCGGAAAGTCTGACAAATCTTCACGACTGTCGGCACCGATCCAGACCCACAAGGAATCCGATCTCACTGTCGGCAAAGGGTACGGGTCAAGCGTGTTAGACGGACCACACCTTCCCCTCGACCCTCTTGGTAGTAGAGACGTTCTACCAGGGACACACTCACTTCCACCCGTCGTTGCGAGGTACCGGTGTCTCGACTTCGGGACCTCCTCGTCTATCTCTCGTGGGGTACTCCTGGTCCAGGTACCGTGTACGGGGGTCGAAGGAGTACTCAGACGTACCGGATCTCTTCAAGTAGATGGGCGGTGGACGGAGGAACGCGGGAGTAGGCCGTGCAGGGACTGAGTCGACACTGCGTGTCCGTTTGTGCGAGGACGTGGGAGGAGGAGTCGGGAGACGGAGAGTGGGGAGGGGTAAGATTGAGTGGAGAAAGTCGAGTCTAAAAGATTATGACCGAAAAGTCTAGTGACTCATACAGAAATTTGTCCTACCTACCTGTTTATGTGTGTTGTGAATCTATAGTTTTATATGGGTAAATTTATTTTTTTGAAATTAAGAGACCCAAACAACATTAAATAGGTATCGTCATAAAGTATAATATACATATTTTAGAGGGTTAAGAAAGAACCCGTAAAGAACAAAGGAGATAAGTCAACGTCCCAGGGGTACCTGTCTCACCCGAAAGGCCCACCGAGTCACCATTTCTTAGGTTGACGGTTTCGTCCTCTGCGTCCTCTACTCCGAGTCAGGGACCCAGTCCTTCTAGGGGACCTCCTCCTTTACCACTGGGTGAAGTCATAAGAAAGGACCCTTTAGGGTTCCCGTCTCCTCGGACCGCCCGATGTCAGGTATTCCGACGTTTCTCGACCTGGACTGACTGACCGACTCGCACGTGCGCACGTACCTGTCTTTGGAGCAGAATGTGTTCGGATTAGAAAATGGGGGTCATTTTATTTCCTTCCTTCGATTGTACACATTCGTGAAAGATGTGTCCTGATCAGTCCCCTTTTCTTTGTCTTCCTACACGACTCTTTTCGGTCCCACGACTCCTACCGGTCGAAACGGAAATGAACAGGCCAGTCTGAATAGAGGACAGGTGTACGGGTCTTTACTGCCAAAAGAGAGAACTGGTCTTTGGACCTCCAGACTCACTAAATACGTCGGGAAGGCTCCTGTTGGACCAGGGTACATGGGTCCAATAAAGTCATCAGACAATAGTAGAAGCATGTAAAATAACAGACAGCCATCAAAACAACGGAAGTCCAAAGACTAAAATTATTAAGAAAGGGTACCGAGGGAAGTGGTTTTAGCATGTACGGGGGCCGATTACTTTCGTCATAAAAACCAGAGACGTCGACCACGATACCCCGAGAAACCACCACTTATCGGACTGTGTCACGAGTCATATTTCTTTATTATTGATAAAGTCGATGGGTTCTAAGAGGTTTTGACGGACTCGTTAAATTTTAGGTTTCGACCACTGATTCTTAACCACAAAATTAGTAGAAAAGGTCACCTTTACCCCGGGTTTGTCTGTCTACTCTGGATCCGAAAGTCTGCTGTTCCTGTGATCGTTCAGATTTTTGAGTCGTGGTCCCAATACCGAGCACAGAAGGTCGGGAACCTTCACGGTCGTCACCTGACTTAACAGGAGGACCAAGTTGAGTATGTCCGGTTCCGGTAATACTTCACGAAACCGTCCGGTCAAGATTGGGGTCGTTACTATAGTTGAGTAGGAAGACTGGGAGTGGGTCGGTGACTAAAGTAACGTGTGTATCTTGACCAAACCTTTACGGTACTTAATTTACCTGTAGTCACGTTACCATGAGACTCTTTTCCCGGATCGGAGTCAGTCCACCAAGGCCTCTTCTGGTTTCTCTACGGCTCCTTCTTTGAAAGAAGTCGTCAACAGGTACCTAGGTGTCTATCTCCTACCTCGGACGACTTCATCTCCCTATGTCTCTGGTTCGTTGTGACAGATGGTCACTGACCTGGATTGGTTCATAGGGTGGTATTCTCACACCCCACTTTTCGAAACTGTTCAGACAGTTTCTTTCATCTCTGGTCGTGAGCGGATTCCAATCTGTCTCAGTCCCAAACCCCCCAATTTATAAGTCTGTTAAATTTTTTTTTCAGTCGAAAAAGGAACTTCTTTTTACTTGTAAATTTCTCACCTGGTCGAAGAGTACGGAACCCATCTTTAGTCGTTAAACCCGACCCGAGTCGATCCGTTAAAAAGAAAACCAAAACCGACCCTAGTGAGTACAAACGTTAGTCGACTCTCAATTATCCGACGGTCAATCTCACTACCGCCATTGACCCGGGAAAGTAGTACGTTGTCCGGTCGGTCCGATTAAATGGACCACCACTACGTTCCAAGGGTTTTCGTCGTTCTCTCCTGTTTAAAGGAGTACGTGTTCTTAGACAGTTCAAAGACGAAGATAGTATAGACAATAATCCGGTGACCGATTTAGTTTAGTGTACCGGTTAGGGTTTAAGTTCCCCAACTCTTTATCTACCGTGGAGACTACTCTCCCCTTCTCAAACATCGGAAAAAAAAAAAAAAATGGTTAGATATGTTTAATACTTTAGATCTCTCAGGATCTAAACTCTAAATTGGTTTTAGATAGGAAATCCGTCCCCACCCTCATCTTTTCCCGAAGGGTCCACCACCATCACCATTTCTTGTGTGGACGGTTACGTCCTCTACATTCTCTTCGTCCAAACCCAACCCTTCTAGGGGACCTCCTCCCGTACCGTTGCGGGAGGTCAGAAGAACGGATCTCTTAGGGTACCTGTCTCCTCGGACCACCCGATGTCAGATACCCCAGCGTTTCTCAGTCTGTGCTGACTTCACTGAATCGTACGTGTGTGCCTCATCCTTCACGAGGAAAGACTCTTTCGTTATAGGGAGTAGAGGGTTCTCGTAGATCTCACCGTCGGACCACTCCGGGTCCCTACGGACGAGGTGCGAGTCCGCAGGACCTTACTACTTTGACCCTACCCGTCCTTGTTGAGTACCATTTACTTCATATTTTGTGTGTCTTCTCGTCCGTCTTGGACACCTCCTTCACCGGGTATAAGTTGTGTATCACTCTGGTATGTAAGAAAAGAAGAGTCTAAGAAAGAGTAAAAAGGAAACACAATAAGAGAAGAGGAGAAAAAAGGGGAGAAGAGAAAGTATACTCATAAAATTTGCGTTTTCCGTGGACTACTGTTGGATTAGTCGGGGGACACGTCTCCCTGCGCCCCGAGACACACACCGTGGCTGGACACCTGTCAGGGCCTTTCCCCTCCTGCTCTTCTCGGGAACGACAGGTTCTGAGTGCAACGATACTGTTTTCTCTTTTTCGTCAAGCACAAGAGTCTTACCTTTTTCTTTATGGTGAAACTGTCGAGAACAAAACAAGGTCGGTTCTTGACAGTAATCCTTGTCGTTTAACTTCAGTAAAGACACTAACAGGGCGTCCAGTACCAGTGACTCAAGTGGTGTCCGGACTAAAGTCACATTGTTGTCAGTAACTGTTCACTGACCCTTCACTACCCCGATTTTCCACATGAAACGGACTTCGATAGAAGGCGACACCCACTTCCGGAAGATTATCATCATTAGCCAAGACAAAGATTCGTGTCGTGTCCTCCATACCTTTTCGTCTGACATCGTCTCCGTAATAGACCTCTACTCGTCAGGTCTCGATTGAGAGAAAGTCTTTACCTTTTCCTTAGGACCAAACTAATTCCTTCCTCTGTCCCGTCCTACTTGAGACACCCACTCTTTGAGGTACACACCCTTACACAAGTGGACATCAAAAGAACTATTCAAAGAGTTTGATCAATCTACCCGTGACTCCAAACGTTAGTCGGAGGGAATTTCCGACGGGGGTAGGGAACGGTTTCGTTTCTAGTCGTTTAGAAGGTTCCACCACCGGGTTCTTCCAGGGCCCGGACGACCGAGAACCTAGACACAGAACAAGGGCACAAAACAACGGTTAAGGATCAGTAAGTCTCTCAACAGAACTTTTGTTTGTAGTCTGGTGTTCCCTGTAGGACCACCCTTTCAGTGAGACCCCTTTCTTGTCTTTTTCGGACTAATTTCTTTGTGTTGGTCACCCAGGGACCCTTCTTAGGTGTGGACAAGTCTCGGAGTGTGAGACTGAAAATCCTGTAAAGTAATTCGAACACTGATTACGGGGATTCGGAGTTAACCACGACTTCGGTTGCGTGTAGAATATCTTGCATCAAGGTACTGGTGTCTTTTTGGAGAGTACGGAAATCCCTATTGATTTTACAAATGTCAAGGTGTTGTCGACCACACCTACCACGTGGTATTTAGACTGTAGTGGACTGTCAAGGAAGAGTATTATGAACCCAGTAACGTCCAAAACAAAACCTCCCCAATTATTAGTACGGTCTTGGAAAAATACAAGTACAAGAGAGGGGTATAATATGTGATTTCGTTTATACGACGAACCTTGGTACTCTTTTTGTTTTGTGCTCTCTCCGTCCCATCGACTCCTCCCCCGTCATCGTGGGTCCGAACCTCTTCCGAAGACCTCGTGTATCCGTGGGACCTTTGGGTGTCACTGGACACTAAACAGGGGGTTGTTAGAGACTCCAAGTCTCGAGTGTAATCCCCCGACGTCCTAAGTGACCCGACGAGAGCCGTAAATCTCCCTTTTGTTATTTCAGATTTATTCCGGTGAATGCGTTCTCTGTTTACTCAACCCGTCCCTACCTTTCTAAAGGAAGTGTATATGTCCGTATCATGTCAAATGTGAATTATTTTGTAGTTTCCTTTTTTTCTTCACTCAACAGGAAGTATTTATGGTTGCCGATGACTGGAAGAGACCTTACACCTGAGAAGGTCGTAAACTACGTTCAATGTTTGGGAGTGGGATTTCCCTCGTCCCCTAAGGTTTCTCCTTTTCCTCATGCAGTTCCGACATGTAACAGTGGGACGAATAAATAATGAAGATACGTCTCATGTAGTACTCTTTGCGACCCGACCTTCTTCGTGTTCGACCTTAGTTCTAACAGTCCTCTTTATAGTTATTGGAGGCTATGCGTCTACTGTGGTGGGAATACCGTCTTTCACTTCTCCTTGATTTTTCGGAGGACTACTTTCACCTCTCACTTTTTCAACCGAACTTCCAGTTGTAAGTCTTTTGCTTCTAGTACCGTAGACCAGGGTAGTGAAGTACCCTTTATCTACCCCTTTGTCACCTTTGTCACAGTCTGAAATAAAACCCCCCGAGGTTCTAGTGACGCCCACCACTGACGTCGGTAATTTAATTTTCTGCGAATGATGAACCTTCTTTTCAATACTGGTTGGATCTATCGTATAACTTTTCGTCTCTGTAATGAAACGGTTGTTTCCAGGTAGATCAGTTCCGATACAAAAAAGGTCACCAGTACATACCTACACTCTCAACCTGACACTTCTTTCGACTCACGGCTTCTTAACCACGAAGACTTGACACCACAACCTCTTCTGTGAACCCTCAGGGAACCTGACGTTCCTCTAGGTTGGTCAGGTAAGACTTCCTCTAGTCGAGACCCTAAAGAACCCTTCCTTACTACGATTTCGACTTTGAGGTCATGAAACCGGTGGGGTACGCTTCTCAACTGAGTAACCTTTTCTGAGACTACGACTCTCCCTAACCCCCGTTCTCATCTTCCCCTACTGTCTCCTACTCTACCGACCTACCGTAGTGATTGAGCTACCTGCACTCAGACTCACTTGAGGTCCTCAACCACTACCTGTCCCTCCGGACCGCACGACGCTAAGTACCCAGCGTTTCTCAACCTGTGCTGACTCGCTGACTTGACTTGACTTGTTTGGGAGTGGGATTTCCCTCGTCCACCATCCTTCCTTACGTGTGTCTTCGTACGTGTCTCGTATCTAGCAGTCTTACGTCTGGAGTCTTTGGGTGGATTTCCGAACACCACCCTTACTTGGGGATCTTAGGGACTCCGATTTACGAAGAATTTCGACCGGCAATTACGATTAGACGATGTGGACGTATAGACGATGAAGACGAAAAAAAAGTTGCGAAGCCCGAGGTTCGGGTCAATGAAGTGGACCAGGACGGAACCATCTTCCTCCACCCCCTGTTTGGTCGGATTGTAGGCCTAAGGGGTTCGTCCTCCCGGACGAGAGAGGTGGGCCCGGGGTGGCCCGAAGACGCGTAGATCCGGTCCCGGGAGGACGAGACAAGGGGAAGGAGGGGTCGGGGCGCCGGGGGCCCCTCCGGCGGACCCGGAGTGGCAGAAGAACCGCCCACAGAGGAAGAAGGAGGAGAAGAGGCTCAACGACACCATCCCGTCCAGCGCCGGCGCCATCCTGCCCGGGGCCGACTCGAGCTCGAGCGACATCCCTCCGTTGCACAGCAGCCCGCACAGGAGGAGGAGGAGCAGCGGGCCTCCGCGCGGGCGGAGCATCCACCGGCCGCCGCTGGTCCGCATCATCCTCCGCGACGCTCCCGGCTCGACACTCGAGTCGAAGCTGCCGCAGAGCTCCGACGGCGGCGCCGACCGCGGGAGGCCGGCGTGGACGGCGAGGTCGGGCCTGGGCGCCTTGCTCACCAGCATGAACCCGCGCCACGGGCCGCACGCCGAGTGGTCCGCGCCGTTCACGCGCAGCAGGCCGCCGGCGGCCGCGCCCCCCGACATCCTGGTCGGCGCCAGGCGCAGCCAGTCCCCGAGGGCCGACGCCGACGCGCCGGGTATCATGAGGAGGTCGCTCGGCAGGACCATCTCCGGGGGCACGCGGGCGCGGAGGCTCGCGAGCTTCGCCGAGGGCGGAGCCTCGAGGACAAACAACGGCAGACGGGACGCCCTGGCGCCCGGCATCCTCAGCCGTTTCCGGCACTCGAGTAGGTACCTCTGCCGGCCGTGGGGTCGCCGCTTCAAGAAGGCCCTGTCGTAGAGGCTAAATCTCGCGACGACCGACGCCCGTCTCCTCCGCGACCAGTCAGGAACTTTCCGGGTCCATGGGTTCTGGACCGTCTGCGCGCTCCGTCCCCCGGACTCGACCCTAGATTCCTGGGGTAGCACGGACCCCGGAGCGAGTCCTCTGACGCGCCGGGCTGTCCCGAGACGAGGACCGACCTACGTAGTGGGGTCCGTGGAGAGTGCGGAGTCTTAGTGTCGGTTCAGTTCCGCACGCAGGTAGACCACTCAATCGCAATTCGTAATTTCCCAACACACTTATTTTGCTGAAACACTAGATGTACCACGACTTTGTGTGCACCCCGGAAGAAAACCGGTAAAACTATACTGGAGACCAACTGTCGGAGGACTGTGTGAAGAGTGTGGGAGTTTCGACCGTATCCGCTACACCGGACGACAGGTTTGTCGACACCGGGTGCCTCGGGACATTATAAACCACTATTTGTCTCTCCGGAAAAGGAAGGAGTCTCGTCTCCCGTTCATTGGAGCACCCTGTCGTCCGGTCTCCCTGGGGCGTCGACCAAGAGACTCTCTTTTCGTTATAGATGACAGGAAGTTATATTTCCTATCCACTCACCCCTTCCACGATAGTCACCCGTAACCGGTATGGTTTGGTTTGTGTGTGGAACAGGCAAGTGTAAGTGACCGGTGTACTGGGACAGATACAAGGAATCAAAGTCAAAGGGGTTGATTTTGACCCTCCTGTAATTATCATGGACGGAAAATCTTAATACTCTTAGTTTAGGTTGTCATATTGTATTGACCGTAAACTGGAAAGTGTCTTGTCTACGAGTTTTTACTCTCTCTACTACCCACCCCAGAAAATCTCCAATGTTCTATTTTATATACTCTTCCCGTCTCTTTACAGTTGTCCCAAGTAATTCCCCAGATCTCTTGGGAGAAGTTTCTCGGAACTGACTGATGGAGACATGTGTCACGGGGTTCGCAAGGGAACGAATTATGTACACCCTTTCCCCACAAGTTATCGGTGTCTCTCTACTCCGTTCTATTGGATCTTCCCGTCTGTTTCGGTAAGAGCCTAGTGACGTCGGAGTCTGGGTAGGACGGAGGGTCGAAAACGGAGGAGTACGGACCGTGGTCTCGACGGAACGGTGTCAATAGGAGTGGACACGGACTTCGAGAGGGCTAGGAGAAACAATATGAGGTACCGGCTACCGGGGGCCGACCGGGGTGACGACGGAGGGTACTGTGGACTGGTCATCAGTCCTAACGAGAGGTTCAGGGGTCTGTGCCCCTTGACGAACAAGGCGTAGACTACCATTCTAACCGCCTTTAACGACAGGAGGAGTACGTCTCTCGACTCAAGGCTCTACCATAACAATAGACGTTCCTGTTTTTGATCCGTACTGTCTCGAAAGATGGGCATCCTGTCTTGTCCTTGAACCAATTCCCGATTCTGACCTTAGAAACCCTTTAAGGGTGGGCTCTCAGAGTTAGGACGGGTCCTACCCGACATCTGGACTTGATTACCATAAATACAAGAATCGAGTCGTCCTTGACCGAAGTGAACCTTCGGATCAACGGATGTCTCCCCTCCGAAGGGTGTACGACAAGAATCCTATCCTTTTGTTAACAATAACAAGGTGGATTCCGTCCGAAAGGTCTTGAATCCGAGAGACGTCGACCAGAGGAGGATCATACGGTAGTAGGAGCGAGTTTACAAAACGAAGAAGAACAAATATAGTCACTACTCGGTACTACTAGGGTCCGTACACCGTTTCCCCCGTTTCTCTTTTCGGTGTCTAGTGTCATAGAAGGGACGACAATAGACTCAGGGTTCTACCTTGGAAGTCTCGGTCAGGGTACGGCACGAAGTGTGTTTGGGGTAGGGTCGACGACGACACGGGGAGGGGTGTCTCGTTCCTCAGGTATCCTGCTTCTCTCACACGTGTGGGACGAAGACCTACAAGTAGGTCCTTGGACCTTATAAAAGGGACTTGTCATGGTTCAGGTAAAGACACCGAACTCATCTGGAGAAGTGAGGGGTCTGACAAGGTCCACATACACCGATACCTACCGGTCCTATCGACAAACCTTCACGTCCTTATTTTCCCCTTCCACTCCGACGTGAATACCAGATACCTGGAGGTGAATACGAGACCAGGGTCGGGTTTTTACATTTTTCCCTCCCTTACCAGTGCCGAAAGAGTAAAAAATCCCACCGGATTCATCGAAAAGGGTTTTCGCGAACACTTATTCCTGGTCTTAGTGTTAGACCTTTCTTTCTTTTTTTTTTTCTTTGATAAATAAATATTTTGAAACTTTACCTAACTTAAAGTGTAATGAATTTTTTATTTAGATCGTTTAGATAAACATTACATTGACTTAGGTAACTTTTAGGTAACAAAAGATTTTCAGGAAACTTGAAGTTTGATAATAGTTTTAGTTGTTAATATTCTACATCCCGGACCGACGGCTTACTCTCCATTTGCTTCTAGTCTACACCCTTCGTGTTCACACACAGAGTCCAAGGGCAGATGGAATAGAGGAGGGATAGGGGTTGACAGGAGTCTCTTCGTCTCCTTAAGACGACCAAGGGTGGGGACTTCCCTTCCCTCCCGGAGGGACGTGTCGTATTTGTGTTGGAGGAACAGGACAAAGTGGTCCTGTGTCCCGACTGGTCCTTACGGTAAGTCAAACCAGTACACTAGTCGACCAAAAATTAATATTAGATTCAGAAAAGAAGGAGCATTCCTCTTACCAGATCACGGACGGATAAAATTTCCCTTTATTGAGTCTAGGATAACTAATTATTTTAGATCTAAGAAGGAAAAGAGTGTTACGGTCACTTAAGGTCAGAAGACCCTTGATATGTCTTCTCTTGTAATTTTACGTGGTTCACACAAATAACTTTTTAATGTAATAACCGAGTCTTGAACGGAATTTGAAGTCCGTTATTACCTGTAAAAAGTAGAGAAGTCTATCCCTCTCTACAAAGAGGTAAGTATACTACCTATCAGGTCCGACATACGACAAGACTTTGAAGACGGTGTCACTTGTACTTGTAGTTGTAGGGGGTGAAGTCTCTGTGGATTGTTACCTTGAGATCCCGTCCTCTCCGTTTGAAGAGGACATTTCCCGGTCTATCATTTGTGACATCCGAAACGGTCAGAATGACAATGTTGATAAGTTGAGACGATAACGTTATACTTTCCTTAGTACCTATTCTGTTCATCTAACCGTACCGACACAAGGTTCTTTTAAATGAAGTTTTTATCCTCCACCTTGTATGTACGGGACCCTCGACACCAAACGACTAACGTCTGATTTTATAGGGGTCTCGTTGGGGGATGAATGTCCCTCGTCCACTTACTCCTAGTGTGTCAGACCCTTTAAGTATCCGGACTGAGACTTTGAGGGTAAAGAGTGTCTTAGACAATGAGGAAACGGTATGGACTTTGATTCACACCGAGGAAAATCCTACTCTAGAAGTTCTGATAGGGTACCGGTACTAGGTAGGGTCCCAAATGAAACGAGAAGTCCCTATCTAGGAGAGTCTCATTTCTCTTGAATCTAAAGACGAAGTAGAGACACGTCAATAACGTTACCCTTGGACGTCCAAGGTCCTCGAGACCCAAGGTTAAGACCGTGACCGTCACTCACGACCGTGACCACTGAAAGGGGAACGGAGGGAAAGGAGGAGGTATTTTACTCCCTCCATCTGAGTTGTTAGAGTCAGAGAAGGTCGAGGTTGTAGGATTTCAGGATTCTCAATCTTCCGACACTAGAAACTTAGATTTGAGGAGGACGTCGGTACCGTGGTAGGTGTCAACCGAGGTTTCAAAGATCAATCCGTCTTTTCGTGTCCTGTCGTTAGGCGTCTGGACCCAACATCAGGACTTTGACAGTGAAGTTGGAAGACCCGAAGACAAAGAAGTAGACAACTGGGTCCGGTGGGGAACCTGAGAACTCTAAGGAACAAGTAATGGAAGACCGGTCGGTCCGGAAACCTCTGGTGACATTAGGTCCGTCTGCCCTCTGGTAGATTTGGTCCTGGATGGGAAATAAAAATTGGAGACAAAGAAGAGACTCGACACTTAAGTGTCTAAAGGGGGTGTCCGAGAAAAAGGAACTTGAGACTGATAGAGACACAGACAGGGGAATGTCCCTAGGTACTGTTGTGGCAATGTTGATCGAACAGTTCACGTCACTGTAGACGTAAGGACTGTAAGGTTAGACCTCTACCAGAAAAATATCGGTCACACCACCCTCCTCCGTCGTTACCTACGTTGAGTCTGTCCTACTTTAATCTTAACGTTTGACCCTCCTTATACAACAGGAATTAGACTTATTTCAAGGAGATCAGACCCTGACAAAAGGGTTGTTACGGTAACTCAGACCTCAACCAAGGTTCCGTTCCTCCCAAGTTTCCCTCTTTACATCACTGGCGTGAGGGTGCGGACGGTCGTGGAGACTAATTAATCGGGCAGGTACAGTCTGGACGGGACACAACGAAAAGTACTATCTATCATTAAACCTCAGGTTTAGTTCTTAGTCGATACAGTCGCCGTTTCAGAGGTTCCAGACACCCACTCAATTCCCAACCCCGGGACGACGGATGTCTGAGTTATTAATTTTGTAAGAAAACTGAAAAACGAACGGGGAGTCAGAGACGGGGACCCATAGACTTTCCTTACATCCGTAGAAAAAATACTCCAAGTAAACCGTCTGAACAAGAAAATGAAAGTAACTATACCGTTCAACCGTCGACCTGACAGTAGGCTCCGATCCCGGAAAGTACAACCTTTTTTGACTATGACTTCGAAGGTGTAACATTCGGTAATAAAACTTATATAAAATTTCCCTCATCATCCCTTTCCGACAAAATTATTTTACCACGGTTGGGGTGACGTGTCGGGTCGTTATGACTGACGGGGTACTCTCTCCTTTGTCTTCGGTTCTACCATGTACTAACGAGATAAGAAAAAAAAGAATTTAGGATAATATCAAATAGTGTCCTATAACCTATATTAAGGGACAATAGCGGGATAAGTAGTATGGTCTTGGGGAAAAAAGAAAGGAGGCACATGAGTTTCGATGAAAGAACTCCCACCACAGTGGTCGTGGGGCTGATCAAGACTGGGACTTTCGATTCCCGAGGGGTACATACCAGTGGGGGTTTAGGGAAAATCGTACTACGTGTCTAGTGTATTTTGATTGTCTACGAGTGTAGACGAAGAGTAGGAAGACCGACCTAGTTTGACTCGGTCGAGGAAGAGCTGTATCATATTCTGGAAGTACCTCAGAGAGAGAAATAGTCGAACCTAGGCCATTGGAAACGCTTGACAACTCTTTGTTTGTTCTATCATTCGACTTTTTTTTAGTCCTTTTCCACTGAAGGTACATTGAATGGTCATCTTTTGTACCCAGGGTCTGTCTTGTTGAGAAAAACTTTAGTGGGTCTTTATCATTGGATATAAAGATATATACCTCGGTATGGGAAATAGTCTACCAAGGTAATCTTACCTCCTGACCGTATAGTTGTTTTTTTAACACAAGGTCATTGGAGAGGAAGGTTGAAGACTGGAGAATATCGACGTGAATTTCTAGTAGAAGAGTTTCAAACCCCCTTATATGAGTGTGATGTTTTCTGGTGAAAGATCTGATCCCTATGTCTAGTGAGATGGCAGACTCCTAGTATGGAAGAGAACCATCTTCGTGTACATCGAAATGTTGTCTATGGGTTTGCAGTCTCTGGAACTGTGTCCACCGGATTCTCGGACATCAACGGACCCTCTAACATGTTTTTAAGGTATTGATCCGCTACGGATTCTCGATTATAATCTAACGTCCGAAATGTGTGTCATCTTGTTTTATTTTACGTTTTATTTACATAATGATTAATACCAAGGTAATAATGAAGAAGTCGTAGAAGGGGAATCCTTTCCCTTATGGTATAAAATCTGTACTAATTCAGTTGGACGACGTCACACCAATGTCCGTCCACGATAAAAGTCCCGAATTATTTTTGTTTTGTTTTGATTTCGTACTCTCTATTATGGTAGGAGATGTAAGAGTAGTGAGTGTAACAGTCTCTGTTTCCGACGACTTCGGGTCATAGTGAATTCGTAGTTAGATTAGGTTATGGTCGGGGTTCCCACTAGTTTGTGTCAGTCTAGATTATAAGTGTCTATTCTGTTTCTCTTTTGTTCTTTCTCTTTCCTGACCCTACGCCTGTCTTGTCGTCCCCACTGTCTGTTGTGAACACCCGTGACCCTACACGATCCGTGACGCAATGTACGAAAGACACCTGAGACTCAGGAGCGTTGACACATTCCTCAGTCAACAATCGTCGGCGTGAAGTGTCTGCTCCTTTGAAACCAAGTCTCTGCAAAATATTCAACGAGTCGTTATTCACCGTCACGACCCTGACCTTACATCAGACTTCCTTCGGGTTGTTATGACCCGGAGAACAGACAGACCTCAGACCCCGGTCTTCGTCGTCTCTCTCTGCTTTCCTTCTGTTTCTCCTTCCTGGGTCTCCATCTGGAACCCACAGGTTCCGTGATAGGATGGTACGTCGGTCAGTCCTGACATGTTACCCCTACCTTCGTCTACTGGGTGGGGGTTGTAAGAGATAAGGGTCTCGTCCCTTTTATGGTATTCCTCCGGTGTGTTGACGTACACAGAGACCTCTTTCAAGTCGTAAGACGAGAGACTAATACAAGGGGACGACACCTGTATCGGGGGATGTGTTCGTACATACACCTTCTAATTTTATAGTAGAAAGTGGTTGAGATTAGTGTCGGGACCACTACTTTTGACCCTTCTGCGGGTGTGTCGGTAAACGTCCACGTGACCAAAGATATATTCGTGTCCTACCCGTCACGTGTAAGTCGAAGTTAACACCTTAATGAAAATTTTTCATTGCTTAGAGTCGTGTACGAAAAATCACTGTGGAAGAGGGTCTCCAATCCAGGAATTAGGAATACGTCTTCGTTAATAATCGTCTTTACCAAAATAAATAGTCGGAGGCGTGGGAAGGTAGAGACGTCTCCGCAAATGTCTCATGGTGTCTGTCAAGTTAATTTTACGTTAATAGGGTGCCTTGACGATACAGACAAGACTCCGTAAACACAGACTACCTATTTTGTGTCCCGACCCTTCACCCCTTGACCCGTGGGACATCCCGTGTTCCCGGAGTTTATTCACCACTGGATAGGTCCTAAGTCAAAAGTACAGATGTTTTATGTTGATTATTAAAAGTGGAAACTTTATTAGAATATTCCGTCTCTTCTGTTTATGTATTTGGTTTTTTCCCCTTTTTCTGTTGTTTCTGGTTGAGTCACCTCGTGAAACTCA
The DNA here is from genome assembly GCA_006410555.1 of Capra ibex. Lineage (NCBI taxonomy): Eukaryota > Metazoa > Chordata > Mammalia > Artiodactyla > Bovidae > Capra > Capra ibex. The sequence goes on from SJYO01006649.1 coordinate 1,829,400, forward strand.
AGAAACATTAATCCCCGCCACGTTTGTTGTAGAGTAAGTTTTCTGAAAGAAAAAGAGATCGATTTTTTCAAAAGAGAAAAGAGAGAGATAGGTTGGGGGTTGAATGTTTAGTAAATGAAACTTGAAAGTAGTATACAGGGAATTATATAAGGATAAACAAAGTTTACTGTACATATTTACAGATTAGAAGGTTTTCTAAGAACTCCCTTTTCTTACGAATAGTAAGATCGAGTCACATTGCGGGTCCTACCACGAGATGTGTCTCCTATAAGGATTTGTTTGTATCACACAAACAAACTCGACTTTACCACGGTCGGACCCCTACCCACACTCCAAGTACGAAAGAATTCTCTCTAATAAATGTCATCTTAAAGAGACAGATCTAACATTTGAAGGACTCTAGTTCCTGGTCAAGAGAGACACTTAGATACTAAGGACTCGTGGAGGGTATCTCGGATCGTGTAACGTCTGTGAGGTTTGTACACTCAAACATACTTACTTACTTACTTTTAGTCCTTATCTTTGACATAACGTCCCTTAATGTTTCATTCCGTCTTCTCTGTACACCACCCAAACAACCTCTTAAAACTTGTCCTTCCCCTTCGGAACTTACCATCGAACTCCCTCGTCGTTCCAAATCCGTTCAAAACAATGAAAATAACCACTAAGATAAAAATCAGACGAAGGGACCACCGAGTCTCCATTTCTTAGGTGGACGGTCACATCCTCTACGTTTAAACTAGGGACCAGGCCCTTCTAGGGGACCTCTTCCTTTACTGTTGGGTGAGGTCATAAGAACGAACCTCTTGGGGTACCTGTTTACTCGGACCGCCCGATGTCAGGTATCCTAACGTTTTCTCAGTCTGTGTTGAATCCCTGATATTTGTTGTTATAAAAGTCAATTCTTTTCCTCGTACAAATGTCCGGAATTTCTTCCCCAGATGAGATGGACGTCGACACAGAAATAGATCCACAAGAATTATACACTTCGCGACAATACCGTCTGTAAGTCATTATGAATCTATTTCCCCCTTCTCATAACGATATACCTTGTTACATGGTCGACAGGGGACCACCATTCTCTTCCGGCGGTGGGGTTCATTGTCAACCTTTAGAGGGATTTGACGTTGAACCTAACCTCGAATCTAACGAAGGACACAGCAATATTGTTAAATGCGATTAATACTGTGTCTAACTGGTACATACGTATCCAATAGCACGGAGACTTTTCAATATCATTGATAAATGTCAGAGTCTACTTCTACAGTCGAAGCGGTAAGTCATGACCGTAATATTGCTCTGTAATGATATGATGTATAGCCCAACCGGTTTTTCAAACAAACCCAAAAGGATATTGTAGAATACCTTTCGGACTTGTGTGGAAAACCGGTCGGGGTTATGAAAGTCGAAAATAAGAGTCAGTGACGATTCAGTAAAGTCAGCACAGGCTGAGACACGCTGGTGTATCTGCCGTCGGGTGGTCCGAGGCGGTAGGGACCCTAAGAGGTCCGTTCTTGTGAACTCATCCAACGGTAAAGGAAGAGGTTATGTACTTTCACTTTTCACTTTCACTTCAATGACTCAGTACAGGTTGCGAGCCGCTGGGGTACCTGATGTCGGATGGTCCGAGGAGGCAGGTACCCTAAAAGGTCCGTTTTCATGACCTCACCCCACGGTAACGGAAGAGGCTAAGAGTCAGTGTGGTCGAGTATTAAAGTCTTTAGATTTAGACAGGGGAAACAACTTTTCCTGTCTCACCTCGTGACTGTCAGAAGTCTCCGTAGTAGGTAAACCAAAGTCGTCAATTTTTCGATCCGCGAAGAGGAAACTTTTCTAAAAAAAAAAAATTAGTTTTCGACATTTAAGCTAATCCGTTGTGTGATATTGATTGAGAGAGTAACACCATCCTTGACTGAGACACACTGTATATATGAGTCCTCGTATCTCTTGTAGTCTTTTGGAAAGAACTAGGCGGTTCGTCTACTCTGAAACGGAAAAGACTCGACTGTAGTCTCTAGTCAGAATAGTGTACGAGGAAAGATAAAAAAATGAGTAAAATAAAGGTAAGTGTTCGGGGGGTTTTGGTAAGACGACCTGACATTTGAGGAACTCTTTTTTCTTAACATCCGTAAGTAATTTAAAAAGAACTAAACTTTTGTCTTACCACAACCCGACTAAAAATAGACATTAAAGCCAGTCGCTTGAGAGACTCCACACCACTATAAAATTTTTCTTTATAGGATATTATAAATTATTGTTTATAGGATGTTATAGAAATAAGCAGTTTCTGGTCGTAAAAAACCTTTTACTGAAAAAAGGACCACTACAAAGTCAAGTCCCAGTTACCTTCTAAATAAAGAGAAAACTTAAAGTCAGACCAGGTTCAGGAAACCAACCACACCAAAAGTATGAAGTAGAGGAGATTAAATGATCGGAGTGGTTGAAACTAAAAATCATCTCTCCGTTATACCCCTATAAGTAAAACTACGGTTTAAAATTTTTAAGAATAACAATTTTCTAATCTCGACTACTAAGACTAGGTTAATTCTGAGTTGATAAAAAGTCGATTAAAGGGGAAATTATGGTTTAGGCTAAACATCTTGAACGTTTTCACAGATTCCGTCTATAGGTACCCATATATCGGAACAAGAAGGACAGGATAGAATTATTCGATTCGTTCCGACAAATACCTATTACCTTGTCGACGGTCTAAGGTGGGGGTCCCACCGTCGTCGAGTCAACACCCTCCTCACTACGAATTTTAAACGTATAAGAGACATATGTATGTCATCCGTATATAGGAATAATCAAAATTTTTACTGTAAAGTTTTGGGATGAACGGATAGGTCAAGAAAACAATTCATCCTACTCATCTCTGGTCCACCTATACTTTTATTTTACCTAAGTTCGTTCCCTTCTCTATTGACGTAATTAATTCCACCCTCTACTACCGTCGTTACTGGTCCTATCAACTCATCTCTATCTGGTTAAGTTTCAATAAAACTCTAGGATAGACTTCCTGAACCACTGGTTAACCTACTCTCTTCACTCCTTCTCCTTCCCTATTTCTAGTTCAGGGATGCAGACCAAACCCGATGATCCACCCATTGTCACGATAGACGACTTTATTCTTTACGACCTAAACCAGACGCCAACTCTTTGTCGTCTACTTAAGGTAAAGGATCTGTCTCCAACTTGACCTTTACGAACTTTCTGTAAGTCCATCCTTACAGGTCTTCCGTCAACCTATACACCCTGACTCCTTGTCCTCTCTCCCACCTGTATTTCTGACCGTCAGTAGTCGCATGTCTACTACTGACTCCGGTACCTGTTCCATTCTAAAGGGTTCCTCTCCTGGAACCTGTTTTATCTTCGTGGTTGTAGATGCCCTACACGTCTCCTTCTTGTCGGTCGTATGTCACTGTACCGATCCTTTTCGGTGTTTTATGTCACAACTCCTCCCGTTTCTTATACTTACACAGTAGCCCCTCCGCTTACGACAACTCTTCAGTTCCCCCCGTTCGAAACTCTTCGTAGGTAATCTAAATCGCGATTCCGTCAGAACCGTTCTCGACCAGAAACCTCACCACTTTCACTGTCTCTCTGTCTTCAATCGACTCCTCTCCTTTACCTCTGTAACTCATAAGTTTTGAGATAGTTCCTCAAATAGACACTACTCCCCTGTCACGTGTCCCTACGTCGTAATCTTCTGATTCCCAAAAACGTTTGACAACATAAAATTACGCTCTCTAGACTCGTACATAACTTACGACTATCCTTCTTCAGTGACTTCTTCCTTTCCGGCCTTTGTACTCCACCTTTACCCCACCCTGACCTCTAAGTTATTTTTCTCTTGGAACTGTTTCGTGACCTAGGTCTCGTCCCGTCCTCCTCTGTCAGAAAAAGAAAAAAAAAAAAAAAACATTTCTCCATTATTTATCGACGATACCTCTTACCCTCTTCCTCAGTCCTAAGGAAAAGAGAGAGGGGGTAAACCATTGATTGACCGATATGATATATATCGAGTAGTTTCTACGGAAAAGTTGATGTGTCTTGTAAGTTTCTCATAACACATGTTTACGTTAGACTTTTTAATGACAACGATCTACTAATGGGATTTTAACTTCATCGTATTTTTATATTTTATCCGATTTAAATGTAGAAATATTTAGTCGTAAAGAATTGTGAAGATTGTAAGAAACTTTTTGTTAGATGTACCTTGTCACCGAATTCGGTGGAAAGAATTTCCTCTTTGTCGATTTACGGTAATCATTGAGACCGGTGCCCTGGTACTCATGTCTTTACACGGACCATCCCTAGCACTTCTTAAGTGAGGACTGAGTCATTCGGTCTATTGTATTCGGTCTGACCGGCGCCGGTTTCGACCAACACGTGGGAGGGGAAAAAGGACCGATTGTCTTAAGACTGACAAGTAAAGGCTCCACTTATCCACAAAACCGGATTCTCTACTCAGAACCACCCAGGTTCAGTTTAGACCAAATCCTTACCTCTGTCCTTATTAAGAACGGATATTTTACTGTACATCTTCAGACGACCTTCCCTTCCTCTAAATACCTTTACGAAAGGAGGGAGAACCCTTTTCCTCGTGTTCCTTCTTCGTAGAAAAGGTAGAGACTTACGTATGTCATAGACTCTGATACCCTAGACCTCCCCTCGAGCAGGTCCTCTTGTCTCCTACGTGAGCCCTACGACTTGTCTTCTACCTTTCTTCGTCCAGGAAGTCACTACGGTGAACTTGAGAAGGTAATTGGTTGGGGTCTTGGTGGAATGGAACCTTAAAGAGTGATACACTTTAGTATAAACAAAGGATAAAAAATTCGGTGAAGATTGATGTCAACCAATCGTACCGCCCTACCTCAGTTTTACTAACTTGACGTTGTTCGTCCTTGACCTTTTTTCGACTTTTGTCCTGTCTTCATAAACGGTAGGATATTTATTATCAATAAAATAATTCTCTTAGATGAGTTATTTTTGATTCCCCCTTCCCAGGACCACCCTTCCTTTCTCTTTCTTCTGACCCTCTTTTTCCGTCGTTGCTCAGGATAATTGCGGAGAAAACAGGAGAGGCCGGAAACCCTTTTACCTGACACAACAGAAATAAAGAGATTACGGGACACACAGTAACTGATAATTGAAAATGAAGAGTCAGGCACTGAGTAAGGGTTAGAGTCTGCAGTCCTAAGATGATTATCAAAGACTCTCTCTTTTTTGTGTTCATGGTTAATGAGTGACTCCTATAGGTGGGGAAGGTACCACCTCGGGACTGTCCAGTGCTTTACTTCATCTGTGAGCGGGGGCGAAGGGTGACTTCAGACAGGTCTCGGGGGGTCCCCTCTTTGCAGACAAAGTGGTTGGGATCACCGAGTAAATGTTGATCTCTAAATTTTCAGTGGAGGATTTATATAAGACATTGTCAAGATTGGAATGATGAGACGTATCAGGAGAAGTCTACGGAGATTCTTTCGATGTAAGATTGCGGGGTTATGAGAAGATGGGGATGGATATTATTGTTTAAATAGCACGGGAGTCACCACGATCAGTAGTAGGTTTATTTGAGAGGAATGGTCAATAAAGAAGAGACAGATCCTATATGTGGTGATCTGTTGAAACCCGAGTAGGACTTCTAAAGATTGTAGATTGACGAACGAGAAAGTTTCGTAGAGAGTCTAAACGGTGAGTCGAGGGAAACAGACGTAGTATTGCAGGGTGGACTTTGGATAGCTAGTGTGGAGCCGAGTTCCAGAGACCAAGAGGAGACAGGATGAGTGGCGGTCGAAACAGTCGTACAGTGGAGCGGTGAGTCCTCGGACCGATGTCCCCAAGAGTAAAGGATGCCGTGGTTGGGTCCGAGAAGACCTCCCCAAGGTTCCGGGACGGATTAGACCGAGGTGGTATAAGAAGGTACCAGAAGGTCAGTCTGGTTGTTCGACCTGTGACAGTGTGTGTGTGTGACAAGAAAATCGAGACCCAAGGGTGATACGACCGGACACTCACAGAGACGAAAGGATTAGGCAGAGTGAGGAGATTCGGGTCGAGATTAGAGTGGAGGAGGGACTTCTGAAACATTCGCAAGGTCGAGAAAGAAGAAACTTGAGGGTCATGTATGTGATATCGTAGATTAACAGATCATTTCCAGACAAGAGAAAGGGACCGACCCGGAACGACGACCGATCTGTGTGGTACAATACAGGATGTGAAGACCCATAAGGAGTCTCATGGGCCATTTCAGGACTCGTGATCCATACCTTCTCTATTGGTAAATAATTGACTTACTAGTTGTAAGTCCCCCATGGAACGAAGAAAAAGAATATTAAAACCAATAACACCCCCGGTCCTTCTTTCATTCCCCGTCGACACAGGACGTGGGGAACCGTTCGAACTGTACGTAAAGTCCTCTATAGACTATGTCGACAGTCCTAGGGTAAACGTCTTACCTCTATTAGTAACAGGTGTCTTCGTAGTAACCCGACTACCAAAATTAGTCGTTCCTTAGTCTCACCTTCGGGTTATCCTCACACCCCGTCCCGTCAGACCTTGAGGTAAATGGTGACACCGAAGGAGGTCACCTCAGTGAACCACGGTCCCCTCCACCTACGCCGAACAGGTAGTCGTACGGTCTACTCCCCCGAGGAGGGTTCCCCTGTCTTCCCTACCTCATTCCCGGTCCCTGTGGCCTCTGTCTCCCTCCCATGGGCCGAAAACGACGAAAGGGACGAAGTATGTGACACCTCCCTCTACTTCTCGTTCTCTCCAATGTAGCAAGGTGGGAGGTGTTGGGAGTGTGGTTTTGAGGGACTTCTACGCGACTTCCTTCGAGGACCTACATACGCGTCCGCGCCCGAACGCACACATACACGCACACAAGATGACCCGGACTGAACTAAGTAACCTTTGTGAGAGGGGGTGAGAGAACCTGAGGAGGTCGTCACTGTATTCCCTAATGTCACAAATCATCATGGACCGTTGACTCATTAAGTCACCACGACCCTCGACAGTGTCGTCGGAGGGGACACTGTCATCGTCGGGTGAGCATTGGTGGGACTCCGTCAGACATCCGGCGGAGTCGGGAGACATCCTCCGGATCGTGACCCTGACGGGTCCCAAAGAAGGTTCTCCTAGGATTGGAGAAGATCTCTCCGTTTCGGTCGTTACCCGACTGTGTACCGGGACGAGAAACTCAAGTTTTCATCTCGTTTATCGGACTGTGGAGTGTCTTTGACGACACAAGGATTCCTATGATTTCTGTGTATGACACAGAGAGAGGAAGTTCTACAAATACCGTCCCCACGGTTTGAATTACGGATATACCCGAACCGATCCCTCCATTTTAACACTTAGGGGTTTACTCCTGATCAAGGAAACACTTGGCAAAACAGTATCCTCATTTATTTTGAGTAGACACCGATCTCCCCTGGGTTTCCGACATGAAACTTATACGACGACCATTTTTCTTCTCACGAGACGAACACTCTCCGTACCGGTCTCTTTCAAAAGAGATCAAACCTACGGGTTCCTCTCCCGTTTTAGGAATGGGGTGTTGGAGTGGTAGGACTTGGGCGGGAAGGAAAGGAGTTATCACAATTTCTCTTAAGGTTTACGTCCCCGCCATTCACACCTAGTTTTCGTACCTCTCCGCGGACACACACTCTTCCGTCTGTCCTTACCAGTAGAGTCCTTCAGTCCCCGAGGGTCGTCTCCTGTCAGACCCTACTAGGTAAGACCCCACCTTCCTTTCCACCGCCCGTTCCGCGAGTCCCGTGTGGCGACAGACTACCCTTCCACTGCAAAGAAAACCAGTTAGGCACAGAGGGGTACGCAGTGTAATGAGTGTCCGGACTCCCGTCGTCGTCCTCAGACCCGTTGTGCCCGTCGCCTACATCGTTGTCGTCGATACTCCCGTCGTGACCGTGGTCGTCTAGGGGTGGTTCTGCTTCTTCTCCTTCTGAGGGTCCTAGTGGTCTGGTTGTTTGTGGGTGAGACCTTCCTACGTGTCTCTTTGGGTGTGAGCGCCGCCGGGGGACGACCCCAGCGGGGCACGGTCTTTCTCACGCTCGCCGGACCCCTTCTTCCGTGGAACATTGTCCCACGTCTCGGGGGTCTGAGTCCTCCCCGAGACTCCGACTCTCCACGTCCGGCAGGGTCCCGACCCCGCACCTCCCGTCCCTGCCAATGGGCCCAGTATGACTCGTGTGTATTACAGATTATGCTTTGCGACCCTCGTCGACGTCCCGGGGAAAGGTCCCTTTCCCGAATGGAATAACTAACACCATAGTCTTCTCCATCCCCTGTTCTCGTCTCTTTAACAACCGATCCCTGTCCCTGAAACGAACGACTCGATATTTCACCACGAAAGGTACTTATGTATATAAAACATCAGTTCAATTAGAATAGCGAATTATCACATTCAGGACTCTTTTCAAGAGGTACAGACACACCAGATTTAGTCTTGTGGGCATCCGCCAGGTCCAGGGAATGCGTCGGTAGACGAAAGGAACGACTGGTGGAGAACTATGGAAAGGACACGCGTCGTAGTCTCGACTCTAATTTTGGTAAAGGATCTTTTTTTGATCTCTATATCCGAGACTAACTCTTTACGACAGGGACAGGGGATTCTTACCAAACTAGTGTCCGTCCGACTGGTACGATGTATCGATCGTGTCGGTGCCTGATGTCACTAAGTCCGGCACTACTGACCGTTCCGATTACACGTATAGACTGGTGCAAACAATTGCAGTCGATAAAAGTGTCGAGACGGTCTCTCACTTGTACTTACATTAAGTAAACGGATAGGTTGTCTATTTCTCTTTCCTTTGTTTAAGGTAAACCGAATCTATTTTTTACTAACACCGGGAGCTCACTGAACTACAGTACGAAAACCCTGAACCGATATTCTGGATTACAGGACGACCCCCGGACCCTGCCTGACCTTACTCGGTACTAAAGGAAAGTTTCGTTTTCTAATTTCGTTAAGTAAAACTAACTTTTGGTAGATGGTTTTTAGGGAAACGTTGGTTGAAGTTCATATGTAATAAAACAAACTTAAAATCAATAATTTATAAAGAAGTTGTTTTATTCTGTAAGTAAACCTAGAACTCTTATGCTGTAAAACCAATCTATTTCCCAAAACACTATTACTATTTCAATAAACTGGAAACGAATCTTGTATTAAAAGAGTCTCTTTTGTGTGTTGAATCTAAAGGATTCACAGGGAGAAGTGAGTGGGTTGTCTTTGTGTGAGTTTAATTGATCCAGTGGACAGAAGTCCCGCCCTCACTCTTCCGGTCTTACAAGACCTTCTCGAAGAACGACTCCTGTCATCTGTCAACTTCCGAAACCATAACGGAAACGTGACTGTATCATTGTGCTACACTGGACTCTATCTATACCCGGGACTCCTGATCTTCTCGACCCACGATACCAACGATGTTGAGCCCAGTCCGTCCGTTCCTAATTTCTGACCGTCCAACGGAACCTCTTTGTTTTTTACAATCGGTACTTTCCTAAGAACCTCAGTCTCCGCCCCCACCTTTAAGCCTCCCGGTCCTGGTCCATACTCTTTATGTTATTGAGAAGGAACTCTGAACCCCTACGTTGTAGATCAAACTTCGTTACGTCACATTGTGACACCCCAAAAAACCACTACTTTTTTACTCATGTTTAACTGACTTGAGACCTATTCCGCCTAGTGTTTCTTTACAGATAAACACTAGAACCCTAGCTGTAGTCATTCTTCTTACAGACATAAACCCAATTGGTCGATTACCCCTTCCTAGACCTCTAAAGTGTCTTCTCACTTCGAGTTGACACTCCTGAGACCTATAAAGAATCTTGAACTTAGTTCAGATTTTGTTAGTGGTCCTAATCAAACATAGAAAGACAACGAGAGTTAATAATCGAGAATTGGGAAACCGTCTTCGGGAGGTTTCGTTTTGACTTAGAGTGGCAAAAGATGAAAGACAAACCTATACAGGAGAGGGCATCAAGTGAGAGCAAAGAGAGACCCGAGGAAGGTACTACCTGATATCACGTCGTACTTTGATGACGACCGAACGGGTCGACTATACAAGTTACCTTCGATGTATTTTTCTATCACCACACGTAAACCACGTCCACAGGAACTGTCCCAGGTACCTGGGGTCCCTAAATCCTCCGGTTTTTCAGGATTTAACGAATCAATAACGAAACATTAACGAAACAATAACATATGTTTCGTTATACGACGACGACGACGACGACGATGATTGAACGAAGTCAGCACAGACTGAGACACGCTGGGGTATCTGCCGTCGGATGGTCCGAGGGGACAGGGACCCTAAGAGGTCCGTTCTTGTGACCTCACCCAACGGTAAAGGAAGAGGTCACGTACTTTCACTTTTCACTTTCACTTCAGCGAGTCAACACAGGTTGAGAAGTGCTGGGGTACCTGACATCGGGTGGTCCGAGGAGGTAGATACCCTAAAAGGTTCGTTCTCATGACCTGACCCCACGGTAACGAAGAGGCTTTCGTTATATCTAACATATGTTTCGTTATATCTGGACATTTACACATGAAAACTCCCATCCTGCCCATGTATCGCAAGTATTCCAAACTTTTTTACAAAACTATTTCAATATTTTCCGTTAAGGTTCATTGTACCAACATGTTATTACTTACCCATTTGTAATTTGAACCCGAAGGGACTATCGAGTCGACCATGTTTTAGACGGACGTTACGTCTAGGGCCAAACTAAGGACCCAGCCCTCTTCTCTATCCGATGGGTGAGGTCATAAGAACCCGAAGGAAACACCGAGTCGACCATTCTTAGGCGGACGTCACGCCCTCTGGACCCAAGTTAGGGACCCAACCCTTCTAGGGGACCTCTTCCCTTTCCGATGGGTGAGGTCATAAGACCGGACCTCTTAAGGTACCTGATTATCAGGTACCCCAGTGTTTCTCAACCTGTACTGACTCGTTGAAGGTGAAAGTGAAAGTCTGTACTTTGAATCCCTTGTTCTTACGTCTATTTATCGTTGAGGTAATTTCTGTGTCGTTGACCCACGTTGGTTCTATGACTCTGACAGTGTCCCGGATACGTTGACTGTGTCTTCCTGACCCAGGGCAGAGTCGGACAAAAATTGATGGTAATAAGAAAATCCCGGATCATTGTCTTCTTTATGTTAAACTTCCGAGAAGGTTACCCGAATCAAGTAGGACCTTTTATGGTGTCTGTATATATCTGTTTACACGTTTATTCAATTTCCTCGTTAATCATTGATTACGTCTTCGTTCTGTCTACCTCCCTATCGTTTAATTCGTTTATGTCTCAATTTACTGACTTATGGACCGTATTAGAGGTGTCGTTTTGACCCGTTCTCTAGTCGTTCGTCGGGACAAGACGGATCTTCTCCACCTTCCTTTTCTTCTTTTCGTCAATGAGGTTTCCGTTTATGTCGGACTTCGGACCGAAGTCAACCATGGTAGGGATGTACCCCGGTGACTAGGGACGAGAAACTCACTACTTTTCGTGTAGTCGTTCCGACCCGAGTCAGTTCTGTTACCGGAAGAGGTAGTTAGGCGCCGTCGGTAAATCCTCTTGAGACGTGGATTTGGTCCGTCTTCGTCTATGTCTTGAAAGAAAGGTTAATAATGTCTTCCTCCTCTAGAAACGAAGTTTATGTCTTTGTAGGACGAACCGTGTATGGTAGAGGTAAGTAAATATGTACGTGTATAAAATAACCTTTCAGTTTTTGTAGACATAGATTTACCAGTTGGATATAGAAGTGTGTAGATATATGTCGGGGTACAGGTATATTTTTGTTTTCATGTCCGAACCAAAATTGAATCTTAATAGAGGGAGGTTCTAAGATAAATATCTGATTTCTATACAGTTACTAATTTTAAAAGTTTCCCTTCCTTTTCTATGTCGATCTAGTCAATGTGTAAGAAGTTGTAAGGAAGACCGAAGTCTTTGTGAGACATGTTACATATACCATGCCGAGAAGGTATACCGTGGGTGTCGACCACACCATACCCTGGTTCACGGAAGACGTACTATATCGTGTCTTTGAATTGCCGACCACAGTCTTGTCCACGGCGAGTCCTGAGACCCTTCGTTTCTCGACACGTTCTTTGTCGTGGGACCTTCTACACCCCTTCCTCTAATCAGAATTTTTTTTTTTTGACCGGACTAAATATGTCTTTCTTCCCGACTTAGAAGGTGGTACAAGAGTATAGGTCCATTTACGTTTCCGGTCCTGTCTTGAAGACGGGGATGGTCCAAGATAGTGTACGTCGGAACAATTCTTTGTTCAAGATGATCCATTGTTGATCGTTTGAATTGAGTAAAGTCTGAACACCGCCGTTTCCAGTGATACTAAGGATTCGGACGTTGACTTAGACTGAAGTAAATACCCGTACTGTATACGGATATCTTATCGAGACAGGTCATCTTTAATTACACTCATTGACCGTTAAAATCGTAAAGGTCATTATTATCGTAATTTTATCGTGAAAAAAAAAAATTTCAACTTTAATCAAGAGGGAGACCTTCTCGGATCGTAACCTAGGACGACCCCCCAGGGTCGGAGTACAGGAAGACGTCCTCCTCTACCACCTACGAACCGTGTTTACGTAACCAATACGTCATTGGGATCGTTCAATTCGACCTCTCCACCAATTACTTCGAGATTCTTTACTTTGTTTACGATACTAATTTTCGAGAGATCAACTAAACCATTGACGATGACCGAAGTGAGCACTGAGTTTACCATTTCTTAGGCGGACGGTTACGTCCTCTGGGTTGAAGCTAATGACCCAACCCTTCTACGGGACCTCCTCCTTTACTGTTAGCTGAGGTCGTAAGAACGGACCTTTTAGGGTGCCTGTCTCCTCGGATCGTCCGATGTCAGGTACATTAACGTTTCTCAGTCTGTACTGACTCGTTGATTGTGTTTGTATGTGACTAGTATTTCAACTTTTTTACAAATGGAGAAGGTATTTCCTTTTCATAGACACCACAACGTCTCTGAGGACTCTCAGGCAACCTGACGTTCCTCTCGGTTGGTCAGTTAGGATTTCCTTTAGTCAGGACTTATAAGTAACCTTCCTGACTACGACTTCTACTTTGAGGTTATGAAACCGGTGGACTACACTTCTTGACTGAGTGACCTTTTCTGGGACTACTACCCTTTCTAAGTTCCGTCCTCTTCCCCTGTTGTCTTCTACTCTACCAACCTACCGTAGTGGTTGAGCTACCTGTACTCAAACTCGTTCGAGGCTCTCAACCACTACCTGTCTCTTCGGACCGCACGATGTCAGGTACCCCGTCGTTTCTCGACCTGTACTGACTCGTTAACTTGACTTGACTATATAGAGTGTCAAAGTAACCACTCATTAGACACCGTCAACCCCTTTTTTCCACAGAATTGACTGTTAGGATGTACCTAGTAACTGGGATAACTACCTTGTTGATTGAAACATGTACCCACGTATGATTCAGTAAAGTCAAGTCAAGTCAAGTCAGCGAGTCAGCACAGACTAAGAAACACTGGGGTACTTAGCGTCGTGCGGTCCGGAGGGACAGGTAGTGGTTGCGGGCCTCAAGTGAGTCTAAGTGCAGGTAACTCAGGCACTACGGTAGGTCGGTAGAGTAGGAGCCAGCAGGGGAAGAGGAGGACGGGGGTTAGGGAGGGTCGTAGTTTCAGGAAAGGTTACTCAGTTGAGAAGCGTACTCCACCGGTTTCATGACCTCAAAGTCGAAGTCGTAGTAAGGAAGGTTTCTTTAGGGTCCCAACTAGAGGAAGTCTTACCTGACCAACCTAGAGGAACGTCAGGTTCCCTGAGTTCTCAGAAGAGGTTGTGGTGTCAAGTTTTCGTAGTTAAGAAGTCGCGAGTCGGAAGAAGTATCAGGTTGAGAGTGTAGGTATGTACTAATGACCCTTTTGGTATCGGAACTGATCTACCTGGAATCAGCCGTTTCATTACAGAGACGAAAACTTATACGATAGATCCAACCAGTATTGAAAANACGACTCAAGAGGTTTAACCGACCGTATAACTCACGTCGTGAAAGTTTTGTAGTAGAAAGTCCTAAACTTTATCGAGTCGACCTTAAGGTAGTGGAGGTGATCGAAACAAGCATCACTACGAAAGATTCCGGGTGAACTGCAGTGTAAGGTCCTACAGACCGAGATCCACTCACTAGTGTGGTAGCACTAATAGGCCCAGTACTTCTAGGAAAAACATGTTAAGAAGACACATAAGAACAGTGGAGAAGAATTATAGAAGACGAAGACAATCCAGGTATGGTAAAGACAGGAAATAGCTCGGGTAGAAACGTACTTTATAAGGGAACCATAGAGAGTAAAAGAACGTCTCTAGAGATCAGAAAGGGTAAGACAAGAAAAGGAGATAAAGAAACGTAACTAACGACTTCTTCCGAAAGAATAGTGAAGAACGATAAGAAACCTTGAGACGTAAGTCTACGAATATAGAAAGGAAAAGAGGAAACAAAACGCGGAGAGAAGAAAAGTGTCGATAAACATTCCGAAGGGGTCTGTCGGTAAAACGAAAAAACGTAAAGAAAAGGTACCCCTACCAGAACTAGGGACAGAGGACATGTTACAGTACTTGGAGTAAGGTATCAAGTAGTCCATGAGATAGATAATCTAGATCCGGGAATTTAGATAAAGAGTGAAGGTGACATATTAGTATTCCCTAAACTAAATCCAGTATGGACTTACCAGATCGCCAAAAGGGACGAAAGAAGTTAAATTCAGACTTAAACTATTATGCCTCGGTGTCAGTCGAGGACCAGAACAAAAACAACTGACATATCTCGAAGAGGTAGAAACCGACGTTTCTTATATTAGTTAGACTAAAGCCACAACTGTTAGACCACTACAGGTACACATCTCAGAAGAGAACACAACAACCTTCTCCCACAAACGATACTGGTCACGTAAAAGAACCGTTTTGAGATAATCAGAAACGGGACGAAGTAAGGCATAAGGTTCCGGTTTAAACGAACAATGAGGTCCAAAAGGAACTGAAGGATGAAAACGTAAGGTCAGGGGATATTACTTTTCCTGTGGAAAAAACTCACAATCAAGATTTTCCACAAGTATCTTGGCAAGTTGAAGTCGAAGAAGTCGCAGTGACCAACCCCGTATCTGAACCTAATGACACTATAACTTACCAAACGGAACCTCTGCTTGTCTGTAGTAAGACAGCAAAAACTCTAACGTAGGTTCATGACGTAAAGCCTGAGAAGACAAGTGGTACTACCGATGAGGTAAAGAAGACTCTCTAAGGACGGGCGTCATCATCTATATTACCAGTAGACTTAATTTAAGTGGAAGGTCAGGTAAAATCAAGTGACTAAGTCTCTTACAACTGCAAGTGAGAACGGTAGAGGACAAACTGGTGAAGATTAAACGGAACTAAGTACCTGGACTGTAAGGTCCAAGGATACGTTATAACGAGAAATGTCGTAGCCTGGAACGAAGATAGTGGTCAGTGTAGGTGTCGACCCATAACAAAAACGAAACCGAGGTAGGGAAGTAAGAAAGACCTCAATAAAGAGGTGACTGGAGGTCATCGTATGACCCGTGGATAACTGGACCCCTCATGGAGAAAGTCATAGGATAGTAAAATAGGATCAGTAAAGTCAATACAGGTTGAGAAACTCTGAGATACGTGACATCGGACGGTCCGAGGAGACAGGTACCCTAAGAGGTCCGTTCTTAGAATCTCACCCAAAGGTAAGGGAAAAGGTCCCCTAGAAGGACTAGGTCCCTAGTTTGGACGTAGAGAACAGAGGACGTAACCGTCCGACCGACAAATAGTGATCACGGTGGACCCTTCGGGGTTGAAACATGTATCCATACAAAATTTTAAAAATTATAACATTAATGACAAACATATAATTGACTTACCTGACAAGCTATACAAAAAGTGTTCGTGTATATGAAATCTCTGAAAACATTAAGCATTTCCTTTTACACGATACGTATTAAAAGTAGTCGAGACCTTCTCTACTTAATAATTACAACATCTGAATAGAGTATACCACTTCACGAGTCAAGTGGTAAGAAAAAGAGTGACAACTTTGGTGTATTTTTACATACGTTCGTTGCGACGACGAAACTCTAGTTCATTCCTTGATTATTTGAGTCATACCTCTCAACAGAGAGGATCTAACTTACCCAAGTTAGATCCTGTCTTTCTTCAATTCTCTCACACCTAAAATCTTACACACTGGAATACTGGAATCTGTTCAATAAATTAGAAAGATTCGGAGTCAAAACAAAAAATTTAAAATATTTTACCCGTATAAGTACCATGGACGGAGTATCTTAACAACTATCCTGAGTTATTCAACATGTTAATAATATATATAATATATATACACACACACACACACATATATATATATATATATTATATCACGGACCGTGTTTCATTTTCCATTTTCACAATCAACGAGTCAACACAGATTGAGACGCAGAGGTACCTGATATTGTCCTGTCCGAGGTGACAGGTACCTTAAGAGGTCCGTTATTATGACCTCACCTATCGGTAATGGAAGAGGACCCATAGAAGGATTGGGTTCCTAATTTGGACCAAGAGGACGTGACGTCAGTCTAAGAAATGGTAGACTCGGTGGTCCCGGACCGTGTTTTATTTATATATTAAGTCCTATATAACTTCCTTCGGACTAGCTTAAAGGTCCCTCTTAAGTTTACTAATCGGATCAAACCACCCTACTGTGTAACAATAATATAGAAATGATTGTCTTAAAAATTTCGGTATTTCGATTCTATATCTTAGATATGTACTACCTTACAATTACTCCTTTCTACGAACATTGTAGTATATTGTATCTCTAATATTATGTCACATATCATACTAGGGTAAAAACAATTTCAATTTTGACATGAGTACCTTAAGTTGTAAATTTTCCATATTTTACCGTCCGTCACGGTTCACCCGGAGAGCGAAGACTGGGGTCGAAGAGTCCTGGGTAGAGATCTCCACTGGTAACAATACTCAAAGACACTTAGGAACGTCTCTGCAGAGTACGGACATCTTCGTAGGACATACATACGTAGACGTGTAGGATAGGTGGGATGGGGGGTGGTAAATCCCTTTCCCAACGTATGACATGTGTATCCCCTCCTCCCTACTTTGTTAAGTATACTTTTTGAAACATTTGTCAATATAATACCTTTTTACACAAACAACTTTCATTCAAGATAGAACCATTTAAACACAAAACAAACTTTCTAAAGAAAACCATCGACAAAGTTAACCGAAACAGCATTTATTTTTCCATACAACAAATTTAAAATTTTTTTACTTTAATCGAAGTATTATCAAAGTGAATATAGTTACATCGGTTTTATCATTGTGAAGTTTCCGAGTCACCGGTGTGTAGTGATAATGTTTCGTGTTGAGGTCCACAGACCAGAGAGACCGAGTGAATCTTCTGTCGAAAAGGAGAATTCGACACAATTTCTTTTTCAATGGGTACATACACCGAATATAAAACTCAGATTTCATGTGTCAACCAGTGACTAGGAGAGGAGATAGTTTAGTGAGGTGTCTTTTCGTCGAGACTGTTTTCAGCTTCTTTTCTCTTCGAGAAGGTCCTGATCTCCTTCTGCGACGTCGTCTCCGTTCCGTGTTCCCTCAGCCCACTCTCCTGAGACGAGTGAAATAAAAAGAACCGAGAGAAGTTGATATGGTCCGGTCACATCGCTTTACACAGGGTCAGTACAGAGGACGTACAGGGTGTAAACTTTTCAATTAGTCCTGGACTCATGTAAGGGTCCTTTTACTTCGTACCTGACCCGGTGATCCAATCGAGACAAAATCCAAAACCGTTCTTCCCAAAAAGGAAGAAAGATAGAAGGAAGAACACGTCGACTGTACCATTCTCGTCAGACGACGAACGTTTCTGTTCACCCCCGGTTTATCCAGTGACCTTTTACCGTAGAACTTCCTCTCAAGAGACTGATCGGAGACCGGAGTCGGAAGTACTTTCCGACTTTCCATTGCCATTTCGAATGTACACCAGGTCAGGTCAAGGGATACTCTCTGTGTCTATACCCTGATTTCAGGTTCGTTCACTGCTTCTCGTAGGTAACCAGAGTATACCTCACAAGACACCTGTTTATAAAGAACCTTTAGTTGTTCCATTATCTGTCCACTAGTTCCTAAACCCCTAAATCCTAGAATCTGTAGAGAATTTCCTTATTAATCATAATTAATGGTCCGTTGTCGGATACTAGTTTTTCAGTTATATGAAACGAAAAATAGTTCTGTCAATAGTCTATGAATTCCCCAAAAAATTTATACCTGTTAATCGTGAAGATTTATATAGAGAATACAGATCATTTTACTCTGTAAATAACACAAATGAGAGATCAAGAGTTCGGATGGTTACAAAATTTGTGGGAAAATACACGATATCGGGTTTAGTAATTAATGTAAATATTATCTTTACAATGACTACTATGTTCGATAACTAAACACATGTTAAAGAGTGTCTTTTAATCGATGAACTATTAGTAATTGATATATTTTAGTAATTGATAATATATTGACAATATGTCTCGTACAAGACAACCTCTTTCATCATCTGACCCTTAGTCCCATTATTTCCGTCGAAACGGTTCTCAAATGAACGTCTGGCAATTGTCCGTTTAAGGAAGGAGAAAGATCCTAAGTCAAAAGAGTAATCAGTTCACTTTATCAACTTCCTTCTCTAGGTATTTATCCCTCTGGAATGTAGAACCAAACAGATCCTGTCAGGACCAAATACGGACCACACTAATAATTCTTGGGGGGAAAAATTAAAGTTTCAGAAGATTAAACCTGTTAATAAATATACCGGGGGGATAGGTATTATAAAAAACGAGAGTTTAGACTATAAATCACTAATCTCAACGTTTGAGTTGAGACATATAAATATACCTGGTCATCCATTACGTTTGTTCACGTCGACGGGAAGACATTATGTTGGTTGTCGTCAATTCCCATACCGTTTGTCGTATAACACAGACATCCCCGACGAGGATGGGTGGAGATCCGTTAACAATGGAGTGTCTTTACACAGAAGTTCCAACGTTTAGAGGGACAAAAAGTTCTAATCGGTCTGGAGTCTAAAAATGCATTTTTTAGGGTTAAAAGTCTACAACGGTTGACTAAGTATTTAACAATTTTTCGTAACCCGTTCGGTATGTTTTACAAACCCCCGATATTTTGGATCTCTAGTTCAAACGTTAGTGACTCCCTATATATACTTTCACTTTCGGCGAGGTTACACAGGATGAGAAACGCTGGAGTGACTGATGTGTCAGGCACCTTAAGAGGTCCAGTCTTATGACCTCACCCATCGGAAAGGGAAGAGGTCCCCTAGAAGGGTTGGGTCCCTAGTTTGGGTCCAGAGGGTGTAACGTCCACCTAAGAGATGGTCGACTCGGTGTTCCCTTCGGGTTCTTATGACCTCACCCATCGGATAGGGAGGAGGTCGCGTAAAAGGACTGGGTCCTTACCTTGGTCCCAGAGGACGTAATGTCCGTCTAAGAAATGGTTGACTCGATAGTTGTGTCTATATTAATACTACCCATTTTGTCTTTTCGACCCAAAGGGGTTTCTGACAAATTTTGTTGTAGAACTACCACAAGACTGTGATGAAGATGTGTGTCTTACAATCACTTATATTCGAGATCCGTGCTACAAGTTTAATTTTAGACTTTCGTTGTCATACTGTGTGGCTTAACGATCGGGAATAAAGACCCCTTGACCTTACCCGTAGTACTTCTTGTTACTTCCCCGAAAGTATAAAAATCTAAAAAAATACCCATTAATTTTTTGAATCTTATTCTTTATACCTGTCCTCCAAGTGTTTTGAACAGTGAGGTTGTCTCTCTGTACGTAGTCCGAAGAGTAAGGGGGACTTCGTTGTCGGTTTTCGACTTCAAAGTCTTCGGCCATTTCGGAAGGGTATTACGTGGGTACGTCACAATCGGGGTCCCACCACACTCACTGTCTTAAACCGTCATTTCACCCATTTTAATTTACAGAAGTTTTAAGTCTTGTATCGTCCTCAAACCCCTATCGACTATTATGGTGATACAATACAGTTGTCGTCTCTCTTCTCCCTTTCTCTCTTTTCGAGAGACCGAAAATGGTACTGGATATAAAAGGACCTCGAAATATGACTTTAGGATATAAAGACTTTCAGTAAAACGAAAGTCGAAGAACGAATTGTTAAAGATTCTTTACGACAACAGTCAATCTTTACGAGATTGAAAAGAAGGGTAAGAGAAGATAAGATAGTGTAGGTTACTTCCAAACTAGAAACTCTCAGACCTGTTGACGTCATTTATGTAAGGTCTAAAGGTGGTGTGAAATGATTGTGGACACTTAGTGACAGTAAGAAGATCTTAAGTCAATTTCACACCGGTAATCTTCAATGAAATTACAGATTCTTTTCCTATCTCTTGTCTGGAGTGTTCATCTTCCGGTGGAAATGAGAAAAGTTTGGGTCGAGTTCAATACTCATCTTTTATCAAAAGTACATTCGTAAGTTTGTCAAAAGGGGTTTGGAACGTCTTAGGTAATAAAATTTCTTTGAAGGTGTACTTATCTGGTTTACTTAGTTCGTATGATTATGATTAGTTCGTATGCGTACACGGTCATAGTATGGTATGGTATGGTATGGTAGTCTTCGAAGGGTCGGGTTTTGTAAGTGTATAAAACACAACTTACTACTCCCGTCTTTTGTTAGTAACACTTATTTTATTGAATGTCTAAAATTGGTATATTAAGGGGTAAAGTCGACAAAAGACGGTGACTGTTGAACTTCAATAGGGGTTGATTTGAGAACCATGTATAAGGACTCTTGTTCGAGTAAAAACCTTACAGAGGTTAAGTAAGTAAGTTAGTTATTCCTCTACACATAACACGGTCCACCTCTGTGTCTCTTCTGTACTAGGGATACGAACTTTCAGTGTCCGAACGGGTGCGTCGAACAGGTTGTCGCACTCCAATTCTTGAGTCGAAATGAATAGACGAAGACACAGTATACTGAATGGTTCCAGTCTCCTGATAGAAGGACGGTTTGAGGTACAAAGGTAGTCGAAAACCCCCCGTAAAAACTGTAGTCCAAGGGGGATCAGTACTCCGGAAGGGAGTTCTGTGTCAGGGACGGACCAAAGGGTGAGAAAAGGATCGGTACCGTAATAAGAACGTATAAATGTTGTCTGGTACAGGATCATTGTAGAGGGGTTTCGACCGGTTCAGGAGTCACGTCCTACGTGAATGGAGACATGATTCTATTGATCGATTACTTGAAGACGGAGAGAGTTTAGGTATCGTGTGTGTCAGACGTTTTGAGGCTTTGTACAAGACTGTCTCAGGAGATTCTTATGACGAGACTCTCCCACGTAGGAGGAGGTACGAGGACTACTGGTGACGTGTGTGGAGGTACTCTTGTGTAGAACGGACCTCACTAAGGAAACGTACAAGGATGTGCTCGTCCTACCTTTGGGGAGACCCCGTCCCGGACACAGACACGACGTAGGGATTCTCCGACGTGTTCCTCTGAGGAGTGGGTAGTCCTGGAACTGCGAGAGGGTCGTCGTTTAGGGGTCAAAAGATACGATCTGAAGTCTAAATGACGAGTGGTATCACGGAAAATAGGTAGGGTCTACTTTTACCCGAGAGTTACTTCTAGACTTCCTTGACGGGTAAGTAAGTCGTGATACGACACATGACCTCTTATAAATCGTCGGGACCTGAGTCCCGAGTTACAGTCCTTCTAGAAGTCCAGTGACTGTATAGGGGTTTACGGTAGAACGGTAGAACCCCTTGACTTCGTGGTGGGATGCGGTCCGGATGTTCAACTTTCGGTGGTCCGATCCCATAAAAGTTCCGTCAGTAATGTCTCTCTAAGTTATACGAGGGGTTTAACCAAAAACAGAGAGAAGAATTTTGAATTTAGGTTCAAGACAAGGTTCGGAAACTTCATGTTACCTTCCATGTCTTCAAGATCTACATCCTGTTTGAACAGAAGTCTAAAAATCTAGATGATGAATTAATAAACTAATTCACTAATGTTCTGTGTAATTATTCATTATTATTCTGTGTAATACAATACGTGACCTTGAATACTTTTCCCTTTTCTCATGAAGGAAAGTAGGTGCACTACGGTTTTGACGACTTAGAGGTAGGTAAAGAGACTTTACATGATTGAACCCTCAGGAGGAACCCAAACGGTTATATAATATTTTACTTGGAAGACAAGTCCTATTAGATCTTACAAAAAGAAGGGGTCTAGGAACTCCAAGGGAGGAAAGGGGAAGACGAATTACGTGTAGACCCGAAGTAGTGTGAAGGTTCGAAAGGATTCTAAGGGACCTAGGTAAAAGTCACTACATGATATAGGTGGGGATAACAGAGTCGAGGATTGGGAGGTCTTACAAAGAGAGGATTCAGAGACTCTTCTCGTCTACAAAGAGAGACCGGGAAATTTCACATTTCAACAAAGATATTGATAAACCTTAGGGGAGTTTAGCCTTTAAGGGGTTCCCGTGTGTGTAGAGACAAAAATAAGATATAAGGGTACCGTTGGTACGTAAGTTATATATATCAATTACTAATAGGTAGTGTTTACGTCTGTATCGAAGAGAAAATATACATAAAAATTTGATACATTCGTAAAGTACACAAATAAAAAAAAGAAGAACAGGGAAAGTAAAATCAAGTGAAGTTTAATATCCCTCATTAAGACTGTGACTTAAGAGAGGTGTTTTACTGATCATAGTCTGGTAGACGTTAATTGACAATTATTTACGAAGTCCGAAAAAACCGTCGTCAACATTCGAATCGGATTCCGTGACTGAAGATAAGTGTGTCTTAAGATCTTAGTTATGTTAACTAATATAACTAACTTAGTTATGTTAGTTATGTTAAGATCTTAACATAACGATCTTTCCTAAAGTCTCCAGTAGATTAGGTATTAGGTAAAATATAAAAGTTCTTGGACTCCAAGTCTCTCGAATTCTTAGAATGGGTTTTAGTGTGTCGACTGATTATTAGTTTGGTCCTCATCTTGGACCCAGATGAGTGGGCATAAGAACATAGAAAGCGTTATAGAGTGAGGCGGAGTTCGAAACGAATAAGATTTAAATCTTTACAATCTTTACACTTCGTAACCTCTCCCACACCTCTTTTCCCTTGGGAGAATGTGACAACCACCCTTACGTTTGATCATGTCGGTGATACCTCTTGTCACACCTCTAAGGAATTTTTTTGATGTTTATCTTGACGGAAGTCAAGTCAAGTCAGCGAGTCAGCACAGGCTAAGAAACTCTGGGGTACTTAGCGTCGTGCGGTCCGGAGGGACAGGTAGTGGTTGAGGACCTCAAGTGAGTCTGAACACAGGTAGTTCAGTCACTACGGTAGGTCGGTAGAGTAGGAGTCAGCAGGGGAAGAGGAGGACGGGGGTTAGGGAGGGTTGTAGTCTCAGAAAAGGTTACTCAGTTGAGAATCGTACTCCATCGGTTTCATGACCTCAAAGTCGAAATCGTAGTAAGGAAGGTTTCTTTAGGGTCCCAACTAGAGGAAGTCTTACCTGACCAACCTAGAGGAACGTCAGGTTCCCTGAGAGTTCTCAGAAGAGGTTGTGGTGTCAAGTTTTCGTAGTCAAGAAGCCACGAGTCGGAAGAAGTGTCAGGTTGAGAGTGTAGGTATGTACTGGTGTCCTTTTTAGTATCGGAACTGATCTGCCTGGAATCAGCCGTTTCATTACAGAGACGAAAACTTATATCATAGATCCAACCAGTATTGAAAAGAAGGTTCCTCCTTCGTAGAAAATTAAAGTACCGACGTCAGTGGTAGACGTCACTAAAACCTCGGGGGGGTTTTATTTCAGACTGTGACAAAGGGGTAGATAAAGGGTACTTAACTACCCTGGTCTACGGTACTAGAAGCAAAAGACTTACAACTCGAAATTCGGTTGAAAAATTGAGAGGAGAAAGTGAAAGTAGCTCTCCGTAAAATCGAGGAGAAGTGAAAGACGGTATTCCCACAACAGTAGACGTACAGGCTCCAATAACTATAAAGAGGACCGTTAGAACTAAGGTCGAACACGAAGAAAGTCGGGTCGCAAAGAGTACTACATGAGACGTATATTCAATTTATTCGTCCCACTGTTATATGTCGGAATTGCATGAGAAAAAGGATAAACCTTGGTCAGACAACAAGGTACAGGTCAAGATTGACAACGAAGGACTGGACGTATGTCTAAAGAGTTCTTCGTCCAATCCACCAGACCATAAGGGTAGAGAAAGTCTTAAAAGGTGTCGTTAGGGTGACGACCCGTATGTGTGGCTTCTTTGGTCTTCACTTTCTCTACACATGGGGTTACAAGTAGCGTCGTGACAAATATTATCGGTCCTGTACCTTCGTTGGATCTACAGGTAGTCGTCTGCTCACCTATTCTTTCGACACTATGTATATGTGTTACCTCATAATGAGTCGGTAATTTTTCTTATGTAAACTTAGTCAAGATTACTCCACCTACTTTAACCTTGGCTAATATGTCTCACTTCATTCGGTCTTTCTTTTTGTGGTTATGTCATATGATTGTGTATATATACCTTAAATCTTTCTACCATTACTACTGGGATATACGCTCTGTCGTTTTCTCTGTGTCTACATTTCTTGTCTGAAAACCTGAGACACCCTCTCCCTCTCCCACCCTACTAAACCCTCTTACCGTAACTTTGTACATATGATAGTACATTCTTTGTTTAGCGATCAGATTCAAGTTATGTCTTATGTCCTACGAACCCCGACCACGTGACCCAACTGGGTCTCTCTACTATACCCCTCCCACCACCCTCCCCCCAAGTCCCAACCCTTGAGTACATGTGGACACCACCTAAGTACAGTTACTTACCGTTTTGGTTATGTCACAACATTTCATTTTTTTATTTTATAAAATTTTTTTTACACTTCGTAAAGATCAGAAACGTTACTCGTTACGTCTTTAGACACAAACACCATAATAACGAGATAAATGTATTGAGTTCATATTAAAAACCTAACCTCTACCAATTGTTAAGTTGTGGAAAATTTCAACACTGGTCTTTTACTAATGACTTATGTATTGTGTCATACTCGATTAATTTTCCATAAGTGACGTGATGATATTTGATGGTTTCATTATTATTTTTACTAACACTTCGTGAGACGGAAACGCTTCATGATATCACTAGGTTGAGGGATCAGAATCTCACTTGTCTACGTTTCCATAATAATCATTATATTGTACGAGTTGAACCGTACTCTACTTTTCGACTTCTGTCCATCTAAACTGAGGTTTTACTGTATCTCCTCCCACCCTAAATTACCTTCTTCCTTTAACTCAAAGAACCACGGGTCACACTAAAGGACTCGAGTCACACGAGGTAGGTAGTCTGGTCGTGTCTATGGTGTCTACGTTTCCATAGTTTTACCGATCAAAGGAATTGGTTTTTTCGGGTCCTCCAGGCTCCGACTGGCGTCCCCGTGTGTCGAACTATCGGGAATCTACCAGTCTCGACCCGGGAAAGGAGGTACCGGTCGGGGGAGAGTCCCGCTCCCCGAACTCGTACCCCGTAAAGGGTCTCGTTTGAGTCTCCGTGATAGGGGGACACTTGGTTTTGGTCGTCTGAGCTTATCGGCGTCGACCGAGCTCTTTTTACGGCAGTGACAGAGGACTGGCCGAAAGTTCCCGACGGTAAGAAAGAAAGGTCTCGACTCGGCTAAAAGGCCGCTGCGGGTGAGAGGGCGCCCGGGGGTCGCGGAGGGCAGACGGCCGGGGCCGGGGCGGGAGTGCGCGTGGTCGAATCGCGCAAACGGCGGCGGGCCCACGTGGCTGATGTTACGCGGTTCGCTCGACTGGGTCGACGGCCCGAGGGCGGGCCCATTGGTGCCGTTGGCGCCCGAAGTCCTTACGCGTGATTAACTTCCGGGTCAAAGGAGGGTGTCACTACTCGCTGTTCACTTCGTTTTTATCACTCCGCCCCTATTTCCGAAGCTGCCTCCTTCCCCCCTCCCCTCCGTCAGTGTCGAGCCCCGGCCCACCGACACCCACTCCCTCCCGTTACTCACGGAAGTTCTGAAGCAAACAAGAGAATTGTTGGGTCCCGTCACTTCTCGGATTTGCAGGAAGTGGGAAGTCTTTAGAAGCGTGTGTAAAGAGTCACTTGTTCATCATGGCGTTTGGTGGTGGAGAAACGACGACGACGATTCAGCGAAGTCACCACAGGCTGGGACACGCTGGGGTATCTGCCGTCGGGTGGCCGAGGGGACAGGGACCCTAAGAGGTCCGTTCTTGTGACCTCACCCAACGGTAAAGGAAGAGGTTACGTACCTTCACTTTTCGCTTTCACTTCAGCGAGTCAGCACGGGCTGAGAATCGCTGGGGTACCTGACGTCGGGTGGTCCGAGGAGACAGGTACCCTAAAAGGTCCGTTCTCATGACCTCACCCCACGGTGACGGAAGAGGCGGTGGAGAAACGAACGAAGATCATTTACTTACCTCTACATGTGTCGGGACATTTTCACTTTCACAATCAACGAGTCACCAGAGTCTGAGAACCACTGGCGTACCTGACATCGGGTGGTCCGAGGAGGTAGGTACCTTAAGATGTCCGTTCTTATGACCTCACTCAACAGTAAGGGAAGAGGTCCCCTAGAAGGGTTGGGTCCCAGAGGACGTAACCGCCCTCGATGGTCCCTTCGACCACGTGTAGGTATCCGAGGGATTAATCTTACGGACGATTGTAGAACCCCAGTCGTCCACTTCCACTCGACTTTGATTAAACGAGGGTCGAGGAGACCGAGAAGACAAGAGAATTTTTTTTTTTTTTTTTTTTTGTTGAAGGTCCACTAGTAGAGATTTCTACCCCACTAGTAGTGTGGACTTACGGACAACAGAACTATATTTAATAAATTTCAGAGGGGAAAAGTGAGAGTTCTCATAGGATTAAGCCTGTTCTTTAATATTCCAACAGGATAGATTTCAGAAAGGTTCAGGTAGGTCTAGGATTAGGTTCAGAATCCACAAGGGGTTTGGGAAGGTCGGAAGTAGCTCACCGGACATACTGGATTAGGAACATACATCCAGTCCATCGTTTGTGACACATTAATTTACTCTTTGTCCCCGAAAGTTGTCGATGGTTTTGTATCGTTACTTTTCTAACGTACGACCCTGTCTTATGGGACTTTGGGTGATCGTCCTTCTAAGGGTGCCCCGACTGATCCCAGTGGTGACGTGTCGTGACGTGTCTACAGTAGCCCTTTTTGTGCTTGGATAATCATTGTCCTAGCGGTTAAGTCTACCGAGTAATGTCGGAGACGGATACCTTGTCCGATTTCCTTTTAGCCGAGAGATCCTACTCAGAGTCTTGTGTCTTGAGGGACGTCCCCCAAGGGAGTCTACTCCCCGTCGTGTGACGTCTAATCTACACCCCCTACCCTTCTTCATCCTCTTCCTTTGACTGTAAAACAACAACGACAAATCAGGGAGTGAACACAGACTGAGAAGTCACTGGGGATCGGACACATCGAACGGTCCGAGAAGACAGGTACCCGAAAGGGTCCGTTCTTATGACCTCACTTAGCGGTAAAGGAAGAGGTCCCCTAGAAGGGTTGGGTTCCTAGTTTGAAGGGTTGGGTTCAGAGGACGTAACGTCCGTCTAAGAAATGACAACTCGGTGGTCCCTTCGGGGCTCGACTGTAAATGACTCAAACACAAGACACGATAAATTAGGAGTGTTATCCTAAAGGTACAATTGAAAATAAAAAGGAGGGAGTAAAAATGTCTATTCCTTTGGTACGGAATAGTTGTCACTCAATAATTTCCAATATACCGGCGTACCTCAGGTGTATTTACACGGGGGGGTTTCGGGTACGAGAAGTGTCACCTGGAATAGGTCATAGGTCTAACTGGAAACTGGTTCTAGTCCCAAAAAGTTGGAATCGTGACAAGTGTACACCCCTGTCTCTTAGGAAACGACTGCCACCCTCCCGACAAGGCACGTAACACCCTATAAGTCGTCAGAGGAACCGAAGGGGGACGATCGACGGCACCGTAGGGTGTTCGACACTGTTGGTTTCACAAGGGTTTATAGCGGTTTTTAGACCCCCCGTTTTCGCCGGGGAGAACAGTTAGTCATCGGATCTGTAAATTATAGTTATGTGAAAAATTGAGAAGAACAAGAGAGTAACGGAGTCTTTACATTATGAAAAATGGTTTTCTACCATTAAATATATCCCTGTCTTGTCACGGAAAATAAATAAAACATAGGAGGGACACAATCCCTGTATCATACGTTTGTTCTGACCAGTTTTCAATTTAGTATTACGTTTATGTTCAGTGTGTACTTCGTTTTGACTGAGGTAAGGTACTACGGGTAGTTTCTTGTCCCAACACTAATACGTCATCCCTCCGTACTTCCGGTAGTCTCCGAAGAACGCTTCTCACTTTCCGTACTAGGGGTCAGCAACCTCGTTGGTGTTTGGGGTGAGGTGAGGAGTCTACCATCTTCCGAGTGACTGTCGGTAATTTGTCTTAGTTGAAGAATAACTACGGACCGACTAAAAAGACGGAGAAGGAAGAAGAGGTGAGGAAGTTGTGTAATGAGACCAAAAAGAGTTTTGGTTCTAGTTATCTCCGTACGTACATCCATTCGAGTCCCGTCTCATCCGGTCTTAATTCTCTTTCCCGACCCTCTTTTCGGTCACCCAGACCCCGGATTTTTCGAGAGAGGGCTATAATCAAGACACAGAGACGAAAGTACCGTCGGTCGCGTCAATAGAGCTGAGAAGACCTTTAGACTTCTACCTATCCTATTCCAGGTGGAAGGTTCTCCTCAGTTGAGATGAAATTCAGAAAGTAAACTTTGTTCTATCACCTTTATATTAGCTCAGATGTTTACTTTTACATCCTTGTCGGATTTACCTTCTACAAGGTTTCCTCATTGGAGGTCTAAATACCGATCTCACACCGACATTAATTAAAGAAGAGAGGAAAACCGGTCCTCATTTGAAAAGAAGAGGAGGTTAAGAAAAGAGGAGAAGGAGACAAACATTTAGAATCTCTCTTTGTCGTCGTCGGTGAGAGTCTCTAGTTTCAAAATCGTCCGTTGTTTCTGGAGACTCCTCTGACAACGGTACCCTTGAGAGACTCGA
This sequence comes from Capra ibex, assembly GCA_006410555.1. Taxonomy (NCBI): domain Eukaryota; kingdom Metazoa; phylum Chordata; class Mammalia; order Artiodactyla; family Bovidae; genus Capra; species Capra ibex. Next base: position 1,858,655 of record SJYO01006649.1, read on the forward strand.
CTTCGGGAAGATTAGCCGTTTAGAGGAACCAATCGTCGTGTCCGACCGTAGTTCGTTCTCTTCCCCCTCCCCTTCAGGACCGTTGTCCATTAGAAAGATTTGTCGGTCTTGATTACCACCACCACCACAACCCCCCCCCCCACAATCATGTTGCCCTAAGTTTAACTCCGTCGTGACTGTCTCCCCACACACGGACTCATAAAGACGTGTCGGTATCCGTGTCTAAGGATAGTTTTTAGGGATTTCACCTAGTGATCAAGACTCTACAGGGAGGGATCTTAAGGGACTAAAGAGTAATACAAGAATTACCGAAAAATTACGATTATCCGGTTTTTCAACTAAAATCTGGTCTTATTGTTAAAGTCCGTGTCATAACACTTATTAAACTAAAAATTTTTTAAATTACGTACGGACAAAGAGGTGGAGAACAGTTCCATTATATACGACATGAAGTCCTATTTAGTGTCCTCCTCTACCTTCCTTTTTATCTTCGTACTGTTCTTTTGTATCCATTAAGACGACGTAATGGAAGTGTCCCTTCTTAGTTAAGGTTGAATCATGGATGAGTGTTCCTGGACGACCCTCGTTCGGATAAAGACCGGAGGACCTTATCGTAACGTAAACCGGATTTTTCTTCGTCTTTAACTACTTAAGGTGTTGTACAATTGTCACACACAAAAACGGACGGACCGTAAGAAAAGAAGAAGTAAACCTTTGTTTACACGTTAAAGAGAAATACTTCGATGAGGAAAAGGGAAGTTAAGTATACCAAGTAAACCCCAACCACCATGGGATACAAAGAGAGTCTTACGTGTCGGGTGGGGGTTGTTATCCTGAAAACGGTGTGATACTTCTCTCCGTCAAATAGGAGGACTCTAGTTTCCACAATTTCTAGACGATCCCCACTGTAGACCTCTGTCGGACGACCTCTTACTTAGATTGTGTCTCCTCTACCTCTATAAATTTTGTATTAGACTTGTGACCTTGAGTCGGTACGAACTTCAATCCTTATGGGAACCTGAATGACCAATGTCATTTCTCAGACGGACATCACGACCTCTGGGTCCAAACTAGGGACCCAGTCCTTCTAGGGTACCTCTTCCTTTGTCGTTGGGTGAGGTCATAAGAACGCACCTCTTAGGGTACCTACCTTCTCGGACCGTCCGATGTCAGGTACCACAGCGTTTCTCAACCTGTACTGACTCTCTGAAGTGAAAGTGAAATGACCAATGGATTCGGTTTTTCAAGGGGATTCGGTCAAACTCTTAGACAAGGAACGTTAATTCTCAAGACTTCTTGTGTTATCAATCGAGACTCACCACTTAAAAAATTTTCTATAAAAGAAGAGAACACAAAAGACAAAACAAATCAAAAATATTATTTCTCCATAGTGAAAAGGATTTTGTCTTCGTCATAATTTGTTTTGTCCTGTCGTCATAAACCCGTAGTGGATATATCTCTCAATTAGGACGTCAAACACCTATAAAATCTATTTCAGTTTTAACATCTTTCCTACGATTTCGGTAGAACAAATAGGACTATTGGACCTGTTCTCTTGGACAAGGTACAACTTTGTACGAGTACTTTGTCCGAGCACGTCAAGAGGAAAAGAGTCAGGTCTCCGTGTTCACAAGTGACGCGGTATAAAAATGACCCCGGGAAAGGGAGGAAAAAAGAAAACCGGGAATTTTTTGTTCGATAGTGTACTCTGTAGTCTTTCTTCCCCAGTCCGGGAGTGTAACACGTATCTTTCTTCATTCTTGTTCCGCTCGACGAAAATCTAAAATTTTATCGTTGAAGGGATGAACTCGGAAGGACTTACCACTTCAGGAAAAGGACGGTCGACCTCGACTGGCTCCCTTGAAATAAGGATAGGTTTGTCACCGTACCAAGGTCCAATATTTGTCTAACAAGGACTAGGATCTGGTTACAGATTAGAGTCCCACCGTCTAAAAGACCTGTGAAGGTGGAAACCATTGACAGACGACCGTACCGAGATGCTAGGGTTGGTAGATAGATTTATAAAGATTCCATGGACAGTGATAGTAGAGTTTCGTGGGATTTGTGGTGCACGTAAAGAAGTCTTACTGAGATGGAAGACTTAGTAGCTTTTCTCTAATTTTTCACAAGTCATGTCACAAACTCAAATTACCACTTAGTCACCAATAGGAGCGTAAAGAGATTTAGTGTAGAAACCTATAAAGAGTTGGAGACTTTCTTCGTAGCCGTCGTTAAGTATCTGTCAAGTCTGCATACCCCTTTTCTTCCATCCAGTATGAGTCACCCCTCCATTCGTCATATCTGTTCCCGTTGATGTAGAAACTTCACTCCAATTACTAATATCCGTCAAAGTGACTCTTTACTTTACTTCATGATTTCGTCTATACCCGGTTCATTTTTGGTAATGGATTTCGTCGTCAATGTAAGAACTTTTGTACTAACTACGGTCCCTCGTAAGATATCGAAGCATTATATCTGTCGAACACACCATAACACCGAAGTTGGTATAAAGGACCACCAAGACAGTGATCCTTTTTAAATTTATGGATCTATTTCTTAGTACTGGCTACTCTAATTTACTACAATATAGAGTGAACTCTGATATTTGTAAATAACATAATTGTGAAGTATTCAGTTGTTTATGTATGAGTCGTAACTGATTATAAATTCTCCATGTTTCATTCATAATCAATATCTAAGACGGGTAAATAGTAAATTTTTTTGTAAGTGAATTTGAAATAAGATCTTTGAGACGTTCGGTTACGTTTATCTACTTACTCTTGACCAGGACCGGTGACTTCTCGAGTACAAGGTCACGATGACTCTTCCCAGGTCACAACATTCCCTTTAATTCTGTTTATATGTGCGTCCTGGTTACAGTGGTGAGTGTACTTCAGTTTGATTCCAAGACAGGAACCGGGAAAAGTGAAATATATTAGAAAAACCCACTGAGTAGATAAGAAAGTATTACTGTCAACACTGATAGTAAGTACTGAGAGTTTAGACAATAGAGATTAGGGACAAAAAGGTGACTTAAGGTCTGGTATAAAGATTAACAGTAGTTCTGTAGAGTGTAAGGTACATAATTCTTAGTTTGAGTAAAAGGCCGGAGAGGTTGGACCAAAGGTTAGACATCGGAGAGAGAACCAACTGTCTTGTCAGCCGATGGGTCAATTGATATTTGGTCTCACAGGAAAACTGAGTAGGGACAGAGAGTCATAGGTAGTGAAGGGAGAGTCTTTACAAAGGTACGACAGACAAGAGTCAAGTAACGAGACCAAGTCTTAGCGTACGGGAAAGTGGGTACGACGACGTCATCGGGCATTGACTCGGGAGACAAGATCATGAGGAGAGATTGCATGACAGATGGGACGATGATAATAAGACTAGGACTTTAGATTAAAGTAAGGAGACACTACCGAAGAAGTGACCGAGGAGGTTCAGAAGTCTACCTTGTGTTTCAAGAGTCAGACTGTATATTCTGTGAAGTATTAGAACGAGGTAATTGAAAAGGTTGAAATGGAAACACTCATATTACTTTTTTTGTTTAAGTAGAATTGAAACGGAGACTAAATAGGGAAATTGATAGAGGAAATGATTAACCAGTAGACTTTAAGATGTCAAAAGATAAGGAGTGCGACACTAGTAGGAGATTCTTCTCGAGCAAAGGCTCGGAGGTAGTTCAAATAAGAATAAGAACACCTTAATCAAGAAAATTGTGACTGGATGGTGTTTTCTGGTGTGACGTAAGGGTGACGGAAGGAAAACTCACTTACGATAGGACATACAAGAACATTGGTTGAACATTGGGAAAATGGAGACAGTACTCCTGACTTAATGGTCCTTCAGTAAAAGAGGGAAATAGTCTCATCAGTGTAGTGAGTATAAGTAGATGAAAAATTTGGTTATTAAAATTTAAACTTTATTTCGAGTTTTTATTCACTCAACTTGTGGAAAAGGATACTTATGGACTATGTTATTGAGTTTTCTTTAGAAGGAAGAATTCCTGTATCTTTAATCATGAGGATTCCTGTGACGTAGAAGTCTCCGGAGAGACTAACAATTGTCGAGAAAGAAATAGGACTCTGTCTGAGGGAGGGAAACATTGAAGGTGAGGACCGAGATCAAAATGGATCGATGTTGCCAATTCAAAGGTGAGAGAGGATGTGTTAAAGTGAAGGTTATATATCTCTCCGAAGGGTATGAGGGAAAGGGTTCAGGAGAAAGTATTCTGTTCAGGAGGGTCAAGGAGGTCGATAAGGAGTATTATTCAAGTCACTGGTGTTCACCGAGTACTGTCAACATCCGTCGTTTGACACCTGGTAATAGAAGGATGGCTCCAGAAGTAGAGGATCTCCGACTGAAGTCCTTGTCCAACGAGAGAACCAGAGTGTATTTTTCTTATATGGAGTACTTGTCCGGACGTCCTATATCGGTGATTTATTAGTCTTAAAAAATTTGACACTGTTATAAAACTTTTTATGGTATTACCCCACAGTTCTGGTTCTTCTAAGTCTTATAACGTAAACCTTTCATTTATGGTGTAAGTCTTTTAAGAGGATCTAAAGTTTGATTGTGGAAATTAATTGATTGTGTTGGTCACAACGGGATTTTCAAATGTACCTTTTAAATGGTACGAAAGTTGCAAAGGTTAATTACACCCTATGTCCGACGGGGTCACCGAGTCACCCTTTCTTAGACGGATGTTACGGCCTCTGCGTCATCCTCAGTGCCCAAACTAGGGGCCCAGCCCTTCTAGTTGGCCCTCTTCCTTTACCGTTGTCTGAGGTCATAAGAAGAGACCCTTTAAAGTCCCTGTCTCCTCGGACCATCCGATGTCAGGGACCTCAACGTTTTCTCAGCCTGTGTTGAATCGTCCATTTGTTGTTGTCATCGTCTGAATACACAAAGAGAAGGGATTCTTGAGGTGGTAGGTGAAGACAGACTAGACGTCGTAGGTATAAACCGGAAAGACTAGGGAAAAATCCTATTGTGATTAAAAAAAATACAAAAGAGGGTAGTAACGACTGGGAAAAGTAGACTCGGAAGGAAAGTCGGGGGACAACCAGGACTCCTATCGTAGAAACGGGTTCAATGAGACATACAAAGTTGGGTCTCCTTATAGGAAGTATATGAAGTCGTGCAGGAGATTACTGTTCCGAAAGTGAGACAAATAAAGGGGTGTAAACGTCTTGCCCCTGGTTTAATGAAGTTCGCCAAAAATGGACCGGAGGAAAAGGACGTGTTCGTTAATGAAACGACGTTTACCAACGTGACCAGTTTATTGAACGCAAGTGTTAATCGATTAACGTCCGAGTTACTCGGTGAACAAGGAAGTCTGAACTGGTAATCTCAACACAATAATCCGTCTTTAAATGGAAAAATAAAGGATGTCTAAATGTGTAAATGTCTAAATGTCTAAAGGCTCAGTGTCCTCTAGGACTTAGACTGACGGGACATCAGAAAATGTTACAGTTATATTTGGAAAATGTAAAAATAAAGGAAAACTTATATACAGTATAAAGGGTAAGAAAATGTGCAGTGTCGTCAATAAGTAGCGTCGTACGGTCCGAGGAGACAGGAAGTGACAGAGGGTCCTAAACGAGTTTAAATACACGAAACTCAGTCACTACAATGGATTAGTAGAGTAGGAGACGACGGGGGAAGAGGAGAACGGAAGTTAGAAAGGGTCGTATTCCCAGAGAAGGGTACTGAACCGAGAAGCGTAGTCCATCGGTTTCATAATCTCAAAGTCGAAGTCGTAGTCAGGAAGGTTACTTATAAGTCCCAGCTAAAGGAAATCCTAACTGACTAAACTAGAGGAAAGTCAGGTTCCCTGAGAGTTCTTAAAAGAGGTCGTGGTGTTAAACTTTCGTAGTTAAGCAACTAATAATAATTTCCCAATTATTAATTATTTATAAATGGAATCAGGTAAAACATTTGACATTTTAATTCCGTTGTCATTTGGAATAAACGGTCAGGACTATCTCATTTTGATTTTTAGGATTCATCTTTTAAGGTAAAAGAGGGACCCGTGACTTAAAGGATGTCCCCCATTTTTAGTTGGAAATTAAAATAAACGGAGATTTTCTTTCGTGGAGTAAACACGGGGGTTTAACAATAGTGGACCAAAGAATCTTCGATGTTTTTTTCATTAAAGAAAACTTTTACCGAAGTTTCTACATGTAAAATAGGATGTCAATTACAACAAAGAAAAGAATTAAAGACATATAAAATAAGGTTAAAAGAACAAGTTGATTGTAAATATCTCGTACTTTATACACGAGTCAAGAAGTCAAAGTATGTTCCTCCAGTAGACGGTGACTGTAAGAAGATTAGGTGTTTTCTCTTTTCATCGGTTTTCATTACTCAAAGGTAAATACTCCTTTAATTATAATTATTCCTAATCTAATATAAACGAAACTCTGATTAAGTCCGTGAAAATCGAAAGTTCTTTAAACGGGAGGTTAATTTGTGATCATCCAGATAGGGTCTCGAGAAAAGTGACCCATGGAAAATAATAATTTTCACGTGTCGGTAGAAAGGAATCCTAACGGAATTCCCCTCTATTAACTTACCCTTTTCTAAGGGTTTCCGGAGTCCTCTAGGATTGTGTGGTCAGAGACGGGACGATAAAAGGAGTGATCATCGTATACATTTCTTAGTCGTCTTTCTTAAGTCCCAATTTCCATGTTCACCTTTCCTCCTCTTTTTTTGATGCTTTCGTCTTCTTTGTAAATCCGTTACGCTTTTTCCCCTAGTATCGTCGGTCCTTTGTTTTATATTGTTTATGTCGATGACGAGTACTTCTTGTATGAGACTTTAGTCAAACACGTGGTTTCTATTTCGGACACACACGTTGGACGACTATGTGCGTCCCTCTTCACTCTTCTTCCTCGTCACGTTCGTCAGATTCTACTTTTATAGCGACTCCCGACAGTGGATGGATCGTGGTCATGAAGGTGTCTTAGGAGTAAGAACGGGAGGTCCAGTAGTCCCCACCACTACTATGTCATTATGTCAGGCGACAGAGGGGTGTACTCAAAAGGTTAAACTTCTAGACGTAGACAATAGTGTTTCTCTTCCTGGACCAAGTTTAAGACAGGAAACTTCTTTTGTGACTTGTTGTCTCCCACCCACCTTCACTCCACGAAGACCCACAGACGTCACAAGATAAAAAAATGGACTTACCACCAACTGCACTACAAACGAAATGACTTTTGTTTGTTTGTTGTTTTGTTACCATTTTCGATCGTAGGGATTCCACTCTCTTAAGTGTGGGTCTTAAGTGTGGATCAACGTCCGACCAAAGTCCTTATCTTATGAACGAAAGTTGGTCCGAATGTCTCCGGAGACTTTCGGTTCATTTAAGGTCTTAATTGGACCTGAGGACCTTTAACAAGTGTCCTTCACTTTTCACAATCAGTGAGTCGGTATAGACTGAGAAACGTTGGGGTATCTGACAATCGGACGGTCCGAGAAGACAGGTACCCTATAAGGTCCGTTCTTATGACCTCTCCTAACGGTAAAGGAAGAGGTCCCCTAGAGGGGTTGGGTCTTTACCTTTGGCCCAAAGGACGTGACGTCCGTCAGAGAAATGGTAGGCTCGGTGGTCCCTTCGGGTTCTGCCCAAGTGTCCTCAAGAAGTTTTAAGGTTATTAGTTCATCCAGTATGGTCTGAAACCTGGAAAAGAACAGGTTTCGAAATCCCTGGTCCTCTTTTTCATCTTGTCTACGTTTTGACGGACCCTGAACCCGGTACGTCACTGGACCGAGACGTGAATGTGTGTACGTAGGGAAAAGAGTCGTCTCTTGAAGAATCCCTTCAAATGAAAGACTCAATTCCCGTAATTTCCGACCACAGTTCCACTTTTCATAAACTGACTCTTTCGAAAGTGATCTTGGGTAAAGTTAAGTCCCGACTATTATTTAAATAATAGTCTGATTTCCAGTTCGAGTACTTTCGAAGAACTACGATAGTAGAGGGTATTTTAGTTTTAGAACTCTCTGACTTTCCCACGTGTCGACTGTAGGAGAACGTGGACACTTCTTACTTTGGTCGGAGGGAGGGTAAGGAATTTTTGTCTCCGTAATAATGGCACCTGTTAGCACTAGAGAGACGGGGACATCTTTAGAGGGTCCCAGTGTCAGCTCGGGACAAATCTTCGATGGTGAGCTTGTCAGGAGGACGACAGATTCGTTAGGTTCATTCCCAGGGTAAGGTCCAAAGAAAATGATTCTCTGACCCAGGCACCCCTACTGTACGGGTCCCTAAGGGGGTACGCTAGGACCGTTATCCTGAACTTGAAGGTGACCTGCTGACGGCCGACTACCCTCCTGCATCTCTTCACCGTCACCTCGTGCCACCCGACCTTCTCGTACCGGTGGAAGAAGAACAGCCCGTGACATTGGACCTCCGGAAGTCGGTGCCGACGTTTTGTCTTACTTCTACAGGTTTGTCGTAGACGTGGGACCTGGAGTGGAGTGTGATGTGTCCGTGCGGAAAGACGGAATGGAAGGATTGGACAGGAACAAAAAAGGTAGTGTTACTTATTGTAGTCATAGATGGACCAACGGGACAGGTCTTTGGACGAGAGGTAGGATTATGGGTCAACCAGTGTTTCAGTACAGTTGCACTGGAGAATCGTAGAAATTATAAAGGTAGGGGGAGAAATTGGGGTGATGGTAACGAAGGCACATAAAGAGGAGTAAAAAACGGATATTAAAACGTTATTAGAGAACAGACCAGAGAGGTGGATATCAACGGGTGTACATAGATAGGAGGAACGATATTAAAGGCCAATAGAAAAATTTAGACTGACAATACCGAGAGGAAGAATTTTAAGAAGTGAGTAGGAGGTACCGGAAATCTTGTTTTGGGTTTCAAGAGTCGTTCCGTAAATTCCATGAAGTAGCAGATTAAGGAGGAGTCGGAGTGAAGGACGTCGTGGAGACAAACTCGTAGTTGGAGTCTCCTGTAGTTTGATTGTCAAAGGGATTCACCCTACACGATATAGTGTGGAGATCTAGAACCGTGTATCACAAAGAACAAATACCTTTCGAAAAAGGAGTGAATAGAAGGACCCTTTGAGAAAAAGTAGAAAATTTTGGGTCAAGTTTCCGAAGAACAGTTCGGAAGAGACTGATCAGTTAGATAAATAGTGAAGGAGGAAACGCGGTATCACAGGGGTCGTAAAAGGTGGTCTGCAAATGATATTACTAAAACGTTCAAGAATAAAAGTGTGGTAGTCTGAACAACCCAGTTCATTCATTGCACAGAATAAATCGACAGGACCGAGGACTTCGGATATCTATGATTTGATAAATTATTTACTCCTGTTACTTAGGTCCTTCATACTTAAATCCTCTTTCACTGAAGGGAAGATCGACCACTGGTTCGTTTCCTCTGTCTCTAATTCCCCCTTTCTTCCGAAACTCTCTTTGCCTCTTAAAGTCTAGTTTTCGTCGTCTGGTTCAAGTTTTCGAAACTTCCACTAGGTTTTTCTCCACCCCCCTCTGATCTTTCGTCTACTCTTCAAATTCACAATTTTTCTAGTTAAACTTCGAACCACAGGTTCTTTCTCTCCCTTCAAAGATACTTACTTTCGGGTCCCCTCACAAACTCTCCGTTTCCCGAAGATACTTGAGTTACCATTCCAGATCTTTGAGGTCTGTTTCTCTTGTGTTGAAGAAGTCCAATGACCCTCTCAATTCTCAGAGATCGAACTAGATTAAGACGAAACTTTGTCTTCGTCTTAGTACTACTCTTCGTTTTTTTCCTTATACTTATTTTTCTATCCTATTTCTCCAGGTCTCAACTTTGGTCCTCCGACGGTTCGGTGGAAGTCCATCGAACTCCGTCTCAAATTGGGATCTTAAGGTCCACCTGAAGTCTCCGTCTTCCTGAGCAAAGGATCCCCCCGGATGGCAGGAAGTAATGACGGGTACCAGAGATATTGTAGGGTGTTTCGTTTGAGTGAGAGTGTTGAACTTATACGCAAGTAAGTACTGAGAAGTATCTCAGTGCTTATTATCGAAGTTACCGTGGGGTGAGGTCATGAGAACGGACCTTTTAGGGTACCTGTCTCCTCGGACCACCCGATGTCAGGTACCCCAGCGATTCTCAGCCTGTACTGACTCGTTGAAGTGAAAGTACGTAACCTCTTCCTTTACCGTTGGGTGAGGTCACAAGAACGGACCTCTTAGGGTCCCTGCCCCCTCGGACCACCCGACGGTAGATACCTCAGCGTTTCTCAGCCTGTGCTGACTTCACTGAATCGTCGTCGTCGTCGTCGCACCAGTTGTTCCCTTTTTATGGTGTAAACATGAGTGAAGACTAAAGGTCTGATCACGGAGAGAAGGTACTTTCGTGACACTTTTGATTCAAAATTAAGGACAGGCCTTCTTTTCCAAAAGTAAGACACCTTGACCCTTCACTTATGTCGTCTCATAAATTCTAAATCACAAAACTTGGAATTCACGACCTATCGAGGAGTTCTTATTTACTTCTTTACCCGTTCATTTACTTACTCACTGATAATTATGCTTTTAAAGATCCTGAAGTGTTTAAAGATCCCGAAGTGTAAATACAAATTTACTGTATTTGTCGTATCACATCATTTTCTCGTAACCGTAGTTTCTCTATTCCGAAACTTAGAGTAGACCGATGTGTGATTACCATTCCGGATTTACTTCAGAGAATTCGTTGGAAGTGGACATTTTACTCGGAGTATAAGGAATTGAGTTGTCTCAACAACTTGGAAGAGAGAGACCCACGGACGTCCCTCTCCCGAGAAATTCTCGTGGAACTGGTACTGGGTATCTACCATGTAGAGTTTACTCTTGGGAGGGAATGGAAAGGACGGAAAGGGGAGCTGAGGGTAAGTCTCCGAGAACTTAGAACTACTGGTAAGTAGTGGTTTTCCAAACTAATATCGGTCTAATACATCTAGTCACGGTAGTTCCCCGTCTATTAAGGGTGGACCTTCGAGTCCTTCTTTGGAGGATCCGAGACGACGAAGGGAGGTGGTGGGGGTTTACGACCACAGTGACTACGACAAGAAGGGTTGAGTGTGTAGATCTTTCGATCTACTGCTTTTCCGAACTCACCACAAAAACAAAACAAAACAAAAAAGGATATCAAAGAGGAACTTAAGATAACGTAATTAAAAATTGGAACATTAAGAAGTTTAGGAATAAGTGTCAGACTAAAAGGTCCATTGTTTTACCCTGTCTCTCCACTTTACTGAAGTCACTCGTCAGTGACTCCGACCTACTGGTCAGTGTCCATAACTGGTTAGTGTTACGGCCGACAACTGGTTGGTGGAAGGAAGAGACGACGGATAAGTCCGAGGTGAACCCTTTACTTTATAAAGGATCGGAAAGGTCCTATTTACTTTGGTCGTTTCCTCCGTCCACGTCGTGTTTTTCACAACCCCCTTCCCAACAAATTCATATCCCAAAAGAAGTAATCTACTAATGATTCTTATGGAGGAAGAGTCGAGACAAGAGACAATTACTCTAATCGGTGAACTGGTTCGGTACCCTGTGGTAATTAATAATAAAACATTTTAGTACCTGAGGGAATTAATAATTGTCTCCAATCAGTTGAGTCAAAGAAGATACTGTATGTGTATTCGAGTACAAGGTTTCTTATTTCTTATACAAAAGTCTTTGTAGACGGAGAAATATCGTACTATGAATTTCCGTACCTAAAATCTCGCTCAGGAGTAAATCTTATCCAGAATGGTGAAGGATCGACGTACTGAACGTCGTCTAATGAGGAGAATCCTCAAAGCCAAAGAATGACCATTTTGGTCTTATTGTCATTGATAAAACACCTCGACAAACTCCCAATTTATTCTAAAATAGGATTCGTAAATCCTATTATGACTACATTTCATTCGTGAGTTATTTACAACGACGACGACAGTTATTGTTAGACAACTGAAGACATTTCGGTATATTGGATCTCGACAACGACGACGACGATTCAGCGAAGTCAGCACAGGCTGAGACACGCTGGGGTATCTACCGTCGGGTGGTCCGAGGGGGCAGGGACCCTAAGAGGTCCGTTCTTGTGACCTCACCCAACGGTAAAGGAAGAAGTTACGTACTTTCACTTTTCACTTTCACTTCAACGAGTCAGCACAGACTGGGAGTCGTTGAGGTACTTGACGTCGGAAGGTCCGAGGAAGCAGGTACCCTAAAAGGTTCGTTCTCATGACGTCACCTCACGCTAGCGGAAGAGGTTTGGATCTCGATCCACTCGTTTTTCCACACTCAATATCCCGTCTTACCCGTCTTTGACGTTTCCTTATCATAACGTCTGGCCCATTAAGCCACAAGTTGTTACTGACCCACGTGTCGTGTCAGTGTAGGTATGGAGGATCGTCAACCTTTGTCTCCCATGGGGACTCACACACACACGTATGTGTCTGTACATATGTATACGTCCCTATTACTTTTAGGACCCTTAGATTCGATCCCTATGTAGACCTATCGACCTCTCCTGTCTTGGTCCTTAAAGTTCCTTTACAGTCAAATAACTTGTAAACTCCTGGTCTCACTTCTCAATCTTTCGATTTCTTCGGTTAGGGACGTAATCGATCTTCGAAGGTTTGACATCCTATGTGCCGTGGGTCCGGGGTTCGGACAGGACCGGTCGGGACAATCTACGGGGCAAGGGTGGTCTCCCGCTCCGGATCTGGACGAGAAGACCGGGATTGGGACCCAAGACCCACTCCCGACGCTAAGGGTGTTGGTGGCTCGGTGTACAGAAAGGGAGTCAGGTACGAATATAAGCCGACACAAAGGTGGACCGAACGTTAGGTAACCCTGGTTTCGGAACAGGACTCTAGGTCGGGACGAACGAACCCGGGACTCTATTCCGGGAAGAGGACTCCTGATCCAAAACAAAGGTTATATGAGTGTGTACTGACTAGATATAGATATTGACATTTCAACGATAAGTGAGTTGAAGTTTTTTGTGGAGAGTTCTTTAGGGGTGAGGATAGGGTCTAGTCCGGGGAGTCTCAGTATCGTTCAGACCTACTCCTGGTTCTGACTGTTCAGAGGACACCTGTGACTCCAGACCGGACCCCTGTGGGAGGGAGACTGAGATCAAGGGTTCTCTAGACGGGACCCCGATCCAATCACAGGACTTGAACTCAGGGTGGAGAATATCGAGAAAGACAAAAAGATACAGCGGTGGACAGTCTACAAGAATACGACCAGATATGTCCGATTATTCTTGTAGAAACTCCCGGTCCATTTATTTGACTTTAAAACTCGGTAAGACATTGCAAGTGGACACGTAGACTGGATTCCTTAGAATGAGAGGGAACAAAGATTGATGTTCAATGCGGGGTCTGGGAGTTGAAGTACTTTGGAGTAGAGGTACAAATGGTCTATTAAGATTAATTTGTCCTGAAGGGACCGTCGAGTCTGCCATTTCGAAGACGGAAGTTACACCCTCTGGACCCAAGTTAGGGACCCAGTCCTTCTAGAGGACCTCTTCTTTTACCGTGGGGTGACGTCATGAGAACGGACCTTTTAGGGTACCTGCCTCCTCGAACCATCCGATGTCAGGTACCCCAGCGTTTCTCAGCCTGTACTGACTCGCTGAAGTGACAGAAATAAGTTTAATTTGTATATAGTGAAAGACAAAAGGGTGGAGTTGAGAACGAGTATCTGACCAGAAGGAACAGAGGGATCGAGAAAACGGTCATGTCGGGAATAAAACAGGGACGTCTATCTTTAATTTCGAAACTAGTAAAGGAGAGACAGAGATGGGTGAAAGTCAGTGATTAAGGTTTAGAAAGAGGTTAAACTGAGAAGAGATAAGGATACCAGTAAGGGTCACCCTTATTTAGTCCAAAGAAAAGGAAGATGGTCCTTCATTAACACTTTCTTAATGATATATAATCTTTAACACAATTCACAGTAAGTACATCATCGAATTAAGAGAGTTTTTTAGGATATTTCATCTATAATAGTAATGTGGGTAAAATATCTACTTCTTTGCCTAAGAGTCTCTTACATACATAGAACGGATTGTGTACTCCCAATCGTTCACTGTCTAAACTTCGATGCGAAAATAAAAAGAAATCAGTAATTCAACACAAACTGTGAAAACGTTGTGGTACCTGATATCGGATACTCCGAAGAGACCGGTACGTTAAAGGGTCTGTTCTTATGAACTCACCCAACGGTAAAGGAAGAGGTCCCGTAGAAGGGTTGGGTCCCTAGTTTGGGCCCAGAGGGCGTGACCGTCCACCCAAGAAATGGTGACTCGGTGGTCTCTTCGGGTTTGGATCTGACCCGGATTTCGAGACTGGTAGTGAAATGTGTTCAGGAGTAATGGAAGAACCAAAATATTGTCGGAGAAATCACCAGAGGGATGAAGGTCGGGCCACGTGAGAGGTGTAGAAAATATAGATCTTATAAGAAAGTCTTTTCTGTCAGAGGACAAAATTCCGAGTTTTCTAAGGGGTGAGGAAGGTCCTATTCCAGGTTTACGGAACTGTACCGTACATTCTAAAAGAGGTACTAAACCGGGGTGGGTGCAAGGTCCGTATGATTCTACAGAAGGTAAGAAAATAATATTTGTACAATAAGGGGGTCGACCCCTTTGTAGTCCTGTACATCGACTCCGCAAAGACCCTCCGTCTGTCTCTCTTCGTGACTCACATCCAGGACGTGTGTACTCTTCGTGTGTGACCGGGTTGCCCTTCCGACCGTGAGCCTTAGACCCGTGACCACTGTGGTCTTTCCTGGACACAAAACTTCGAGAATGTTTCTGTAAATCTCTCCATACCCTTCTTAGGTACAAAGTGAGATTTTTGTTCATAGGGGGTTTTGACCTTCCTCTGACGAATCTCTTCTGTCCTTTTCTTCGATTCAGTCTATTCCCCAGTACGATATATCTTGTATAGACATTTTTAGTCCCAAGGAGTAGTTTCCCTCGTGGTCTACTATAACGTCTAGCCCCTAATATCCCCGAAAAGATATAGACGTCTTCTTCCTCAGCAGTAAGAACCTAGTGGTCTGGTAAGAAGGTCAAATATGAGACGGGGACTAGAAGTCCTTTTGACGGGAACTGATAGATTGAGTTTAAGTAAGTTTTTGTACAAAATTTTATGTCACAATTCAAGACCCCTTTATTTAAATTTTCTGGTGGAAGACTAGAACTTTTTAAGTTATATTTAACTTAAAATATATAACTTGGTTATATTTAACCAAAGACTGAGATTCCAGGGACTCCCGTTCCTGGTCCTAAACCACCTAAAGTCAAGTCGAGTCAGCGAGTCAGTACAGGTTAAGAAACGCTGGGGTACCTGACGTCGTACGGTCCGAAGGGACAGGTAGTGATTGAGGGTCACAAATGAGTTTGAGTATATGTGGCTCAGCCACTACGGTAGGTTGGTAGAGTAGGAGACGCAAGGGAAGAGGAGTGCGGAAGTTAGAAAGGGTCGTAGTACCAGAAAAGGTCACTCAGTCAAGAAACGTAGTCCACCGGTTTCATAACCCTCAAAGTCAAAGTCGTAGTCAGGAAGGTCACTTATAAGTCCTGACTAGAGGAGATCCTACCTGCCCAATTTAGAGGGACGTCAGGTTCCCTGAGAGTTCTCAGAAGAGGTTGTGGTGTCAAGTTTTCGTAGTTAAGAAGCCACAATTGGAAAGAGATTTCAGGTTGAGAGTGTAGGTTTGTACTGATGACCTTTTTGGTATCGAAACTGATCTACCTGGAAACAACCGTTTCATTACAGAGATGAAAAATTATACGATAGAGCCAACCAGTATTGAAAAGAAGATTCCTCGTTCGTAGAAAATTAAAGTACCGATGTCAGTGGTAGACGTCATTAAAACCTCGGGTCTTTTTATTTCAGACAGTGACGAAGGTGACTAAGGGGTAGATAAAGGGTACTTCACTACCCTGGTCTACGGTACTAGGATCAAAAGACTTACAACACAAAATTCGGTTGAAAAAGTGAGAGGAGAAAGTGAAAGTAGTTCTCCGAGAATTAAAGAAGAAGTGAAAGGCGGTATTCCCACCACCAGTAGACATATAGACTCCAATAACTATAAAGAGGGTCGTTAGAACTAAGGTCGAACACGAAGAAGGTCGGGTCGCAAAGAGTACTACATGAGACGTATATTTAATTTATTCGTCCCACTGTTATATGTCGGAACTGCATGAGGAAAGGGATAAACCTTGGTCAGACAACAAGGTACAGGTCAAGATTGACAACGAAGGACTGGACGTAGGTCTAAAGAGTTCTCCGTCGAGTCTACCAGACCATAAGGGTAAAGAACTTCTTAAAAGGTGTCAAACAACGCTAGGTGTGTCAGTTTCTGAAACCGTATCAGTTATTTCGACTTCATCTACTACAAAAAGACCTTGAGAGAACGAAAAAACTACTAGGTTACTACAGCCGTTAAACTAGAGACCAAGGAGACGGAAAAGATTTAGGGCGAACCACCTAAACCAACTGAGACATAGGAGTAATATGTCGTTCCGGTATTTTATCTCGACTTCGAGTGTTTTACACCTTACTTAGTTTCTTACTTACTTCTTTACTTATTCACTTAGGTTTCCCGGAAAGAGTCGTCCACCAGGAGTCACATCTCTTACCTAAGACTAGTTATTGATCTTTTCGACGGATTTTCATTCTCACTCCTCACTATCGAGTCACGTAGTCCGGGGTAGAGTCGATTAGTGGTCCCCGCGGATCAATGGTCCGGTCCCTCCTAGTCGACGTTCATATCTGTCACGGAGGAATATATATCGTTTCATTCAAGGACGGGGTTAAGAGTACATTTTTTTTTTTTCCTCAGATATGTACTCCTTGACACAAGAACGTTCCTATTGTTTTCGTCATAGATGTCGTTACGACAAGAATAAAATCGTGAAAGAAAAAAAAGTTTCGTTCAGGGAAAAGGGGTGATCAACATTCGATAAGGACGGTCGTAAAAACTCTACGTCTAGATATTCGTGTTGGCGTAAAATCTCTTCATTTCTAACGACGATTTCTATTACCTTTTAATAATAGTGGTGTCTGGCCGTAGAAATCTTTGACATATAGTTCGAGTAGGTAGGAAATTGAGAACTTTGGGAGTCTTAACGGGTAAGTGGTCGTATAGAACCGAAAGTCTCGGGACTCAAAAAAGAAGTAAGTTATACTGTTATGTACAGAAGAAAAAGGACGGAAATTCAATCTAGAAATTCTTTAAGTAGAAAAAACAGAAGTGTAAAAATTGTATGACAGGGTTAAAGGTTACTGTGACAAAATCCTAGTTAACTATCCGCCCAAGAGATTCGCCTTCTCTACTTATTACTCACGATTTCGTAGAGGTGATCCAAACCAGGTGTCACACAGGTTGGGAATCATGACAGTCGGACCTTTTGATTCGTAAACCCCTTTCAGACTGGATGTCCGAGTTAAAAATTTCTGTTTTGTGTTGAACTTGGAAAATTGGTGGTCTTCATCTTTGATAAGTAGAAAACTATATCTACCCAATATTTCATTTTTTCCGAAATGGTTCTTAGTGTCTGTAAGGGAATCACAAACGGATAAAAGCTTCGGAGCAAGAGGTCAAACGAATAACCAGGATATCCAATTAGTTAAAAGAAAGTTATTTAAAGAAAGATAGGTTAACGAATTTAACTTGTCTTAGTCAAAGAGAACAAACGATGGTGTCATGGATTACCGAACTAGGTAAAATCCCAATCCCACTGGTCTACATGATAAAATTCTAAAGAAAATTTTTTATAAAAATTTTATACTGTTGTAAGAAAGTACAAAAGAGGGGTTCCCAGGATTTTTCGTAGTCATAGAGGGGTAAAGATAACCCGATTTCATTTGTGACCACAATGGGAACGAGTCCACCCGCAACGAGTACCGGATGAATAATAAACGACGGATATTGAGACCGGGAACACGTGTGTCTCGAACGGTAAGTAATTCACATACAGGACACACAGGGTGACTCGGTACGAAAGGGCAAGAGACGGTGGTGACACGTTTACTTTCGGTCTTCGTGTAGAGGAAAGATAAACTAAACGAGTAGAAGGGCTCTAGACTTCGTCCGAGTACCCATTACAGATCGACCGAGCGTACGACAAGGTCACACTGATTTCGTCATGATTTTCTCCAGTCAGATGGGACGTGTCGGGTCTTTGACACCTTCGTCAGGACTAAGTTAGTCCACCCAGTCTGAGGAACCTACCTGGTCGGTAAACCCGTCTCTTTCGAGGACATTCTTTCGAGAAGAGGTGAAAGTAGTTGAACAATGGACATGAAGGTCAAATCTAGAGAATGGGTTCGAGGTCTGGGTTTATATATTGAAGAAAAAGGTAGACCTACAATGTGTTCGTGGGGTTTGAGTAGTAAGATATCTACCTCTACGATTGACAGGTGAAGAAAATCTTTGTCTTGGAAGGTCCAAAATTAGACCGGTCGGTTCTGTCGGTGTATAATATAAAGGATCGGAGGGAACATCGATTAATACCAGTGTCCTGATCTAAGTCCTGTATCACTCCTCCCCACTACATACGCTAAAGGTGTAGTGGAGGGATTTTTGTTTGATGAACCAGGAGACAAAAGGAACGAAGATGATCGACTTTTTATGGATAGTGACCTTGTCAGAACCCTTGGTGTATACCCTTGTCATCTGAGTCAGGGTGATCAAGAGAAGACAATATCCTCTCTCTTGTTTTGATAAAATATACGTAAAATTTGATAATAATCCCAGAGAAACAATATCGTAGAATCCGAATGAGATTGATTATATTACGCTTTTTGACTTGGATATAGAGGGAGGGAATGTACAAGGAGGAGGATATAATCAAGTACAGGTATTTACCGTAGGGTCGTTAGGGTTCTGTCCTTGGACCTCTGTAGAAACTATGAGAACAGAAAGTTGAGGGTGAACGTTGGTTCGGTCCTAGTGAAGGAGGTAGAGAACAGCAACGGGTGAGGAGAGTAACAGTGCCGTGTGGCCTCGAGTCTTAGAGTAGTACAGAGGGAAGAGGAAGACGTTCCCAGAAGACCGACCAAAAACGACGTACAGACAGAAATAGATTAGATGGGAGGTGTAACTCCAAGTTTATTATAAAGATTTTACGTGTAGACCAGTATCGTGAGGAAACGAGAGTACGAAAGTTTATGAGGGACATCCGTAAGTCTTCATGTTCCTGAGTAAAATCTGCCCCCGTGGGAGAAGGTGACCCGAAAGGACCATCGAGTCGACCATTTCTTAGGTGGACGTTACGTCCTCTGGGGCCAAGATAAAGACCCAGTACTTCTAGGGGACCTCTTCCCTGTCCGATGGGTGAGTGAATTTTTTTCAATTTATAAACATGAAAACAGGAGAAAACTAAGGACCGAAAACGTGTACGACAGAGGAGACATTTAAAGGGAAGGGAGTTAGGGTGAGAAGGAGATCATTGCGGTTGAATAGAAAGGACTGAAGGAGTCGATAGTGAAGAATATGTTTTCAAAGAAGAACGAGAATGACGTCAGTATCATGGGATCTCTTAGTGTAGTAGAACAGATTCTTAAAAGATAAATCAGTAGACAGAACCGGTAATAATTATTTTTGTTCGAGAGAGGACTTCCGAAAATTTTTGACGATGGATCATCCATGAGTCGTGTAAGTCAACTTACTAAATTGGGTTAATTATCTAACATAATAAACAAGGGTCGACCAAAAGAGAGAAGTGAGAACGTAACAAGGGACATCCGTCTCATGTGAATGGGGAGGTATCTGATACCGAACCGGTCCACTGTACAAACCGATTACTTTACACTCATGTACACGGTATTCTGAACAGGTTCGTCTTCGAATTTTCCGTAAACACAGTAAACCGAGACACGGGAGAGGGATGGTCGGAACTCAGGAGGTGCTCCTCTTGTCGTTCGGGTGTTACACCGACGAGGAAGTAGGACCCAGAACCTTATTCTTCTGTAGACCTTTACCCGGTTCAGGTGGTTAAGATCGGTTAAGTGTCAACTGGACGTCGACTGATGTCGAGAGTATATTATACTTGTTGATTTACAAACCACAACACTCGATAACTCTAATACTTCAACTAATAACGATGTAGTTTTACGACTGATTATAAGGATAAAACCCGGGTATTTTTCATAACTCTCGTATGATACACGGTTTACGACGGAATCCTTAACATATAGTAAAGTAAAAGTACTAGTGTTGTTGGAATGTTCCATTCAATCGAAAGGGTAAAATTTCGATTTCTTTTGTTCCATTTGATAACTAAATCATAAATTTAGGTTCAGTCAAACTCGGAATAGGGAGAGAGGGTTGACGGAGGACTACTCGGGTCCCGTTCCCTCCTCACTGCTACGTCCTAAGGTCGACTTACGCTTCCAAGATGAAGATTAAATCTCGTCACGAAGTACGTCCCGAGGTCGGCGACCTTCTCTTGTCCCTGCGTCGTACAAGAAGACTCAAGAAGGAACAAAGAACCGGGTATTTCTTGAGATCAGTAGGTTCTATGGCAGAAAGTAAAGGTCGTTCGGTCTTCGATAGAATTTCTGGTTCTAAAATTTCGATGTATGCGATGGAGACCACGCCGACGACCTACGTGTCGTGGCCGGCGATGAGGGTCTACCCGAGACTGTACGGTCGTCGGAGACGACAGAGTCCCGGTGTAGACTGCGAGAGGACACGGAGTGACTTCGTGAGGAGTGAGTGAGGAAAGGACATCTAGAATCCTGACTTAATCTTTATGATTTAAGATAAGAAATGGTGAAAAGGGACATTCTAGGGGCTCAAGACGCTTGAGACTCGGAGTAATGGGTTGCGGGACACTGTCTATTGGGTGCAACACGGCAACAATCCGAGATTCAGCGTAGACTGAGAAACCCTGGGGCACCTGACATCGGGTGGTCCGAGGAGACAGGTACCCTAAAGGGTCCGTTCTTATGACCTCACACAACGGTAAAGGAGGATGTCCCTTAGAAAGGTTAGGTCCCTAGTTTACACACTAGAGGACGAACCGTCCACCTAAGAAATAGTGACTCGGTAGTCCCTTTGCGTCTGTGAACCTAAACAAGGGAATTCAGTCCTCAAGATCAAAGTGGGTGGAATTGATCTTTTACAAAGGGAACCTAAGTCCGTAAACTTTGTTGGTTCAGTATACATTCAGTCACTGTAATAAAGAATAAAAATTAGTTATTCTATGTTACCTGAATCTGTTCAGTAAATGAAAGAGACTCGGAACAAGAAGAATACATATCTATCTATTATTGTTCGGAATGAATCTTCCTAGTTCTCTAAAATTTTTCAGTATTTTGTGTAAATTTTTCATAATACACGCACGAGTCAGTACAGACTGAGAAACGTTGGGGTACCTGACATCGGACGGTCCGAGGAGACAGATACCTTAAAAGGTCCGTTCTTTTGACCTCACCCAACGGTAAAGGATGAGGTCACCTAGAAGGGTTCGGTCCCTGACTTGGTCACAGAGAACGTAGGAGACGTGACCGTCCGTCTAAGAAATGGTGAGTGTTTTGATCTTTTCGTAATATCATAGATTTATTCGTTCTCGTTGTTAATCTAATATGGAAAGAAATATTAAGGATTAACCCCCTTTCAGTCACATTCTCGATTTTATTAACCTTCCTCATTTCTCCATTCAGAAAAGTATGACAAGTACCCCAAGAGTTCCGTTCTTATGACTTCATCAAAGGGTAAGGGAACGGTAAGGGTCACCTGGTGTAAGACAGTCTTTCTAACTCCCGTCCTCCTCTTCCCCTGCTGTCTCCTACTCTACCAACGTACCGTAGTAGCTGGACTACCTGTGCCCAAACCCACCTGAGGCCCTCAACCACTACCTGTCCTTCCGGACCGTACGACACCCAGTACCCCAACGTTTCTCAACCTGTGCTGACTCGCTGATTTGACTTGACTTGACTTTGTCCATTCACAGAGGACCTTGTTTTTCAACTCTGGTCTTTCCTGTAAACTCCCGGTACAACCGATCTCGTCCGAAGTAGGGTGGACCGGGTTTCGTGAACTGAGTGAAGTTGTCAAGGGTTATACTGTAAATTAACAAATTTCAACTGGGATAGGACAGGTGGTCCGTGACCCACGATTACACAGGTGGTCCGTGACTTTTACGATTGTACACGAGAGGAAAGGGTCTAAGTAAGGTTAGTAACCACCAGTCTCTTTCCGACTTCTATTGACCCCGAGGGAGACACCGAGGAGTGACTCCTGGAAAACTAACAAACAAACGAGTCAAGGATTCAACTCAAACTAAGGGACATTGGGGTACTTGACGTCGTGTGGTCCGAAGGGACAGGAAGTGCCAGAGGGTCTCAAACGAGTCTAAGTAAAGGTAACTCAGTCACTACGAAAGATTAGTAACGTAGGAGAGGACGGGGGAAGAGGAAAACGGAATTTAGAAAGGGTCGTAGTCCCAGAAAAGGTTACTCAACCGGGAAACGGAGTCCTCCGGTTATATAACCTTGAAGTCAAAGTCAGGAAGGTTACTTATAAGTCCCAACTAGAGGAAATCCTACCCGACCAAACTAGAGGCACGACAGGTACCCTGAGAGTTCTCAGAAGAGGTCGTGATGTCAAACTTTCGTAGCTAAGAAACCGTGAGTCAGAAGAAATACCAGGATGAGAATGTAGGTGTGTACTAGTGACCTTTTTGTGTCGGAACTGATCTACTTGGAAACAATCGTTTCACTACAGAGACGAAAAATTATACGACAGATCCTACCAGTATCAAAAGGAAGGCTCCTCGTACACAGAAAATTAAAATACCGATGTTAATGGTAGTCATCACTAAAACCTCGAGTTTTTTTTTTTTTAGACAGTGACGAAGATGAAAAAGGGGAGGATAAACGGTACTTCACAACCCTGACCTAAGGTACAAGAATCAAAAAACTTACAACTCAAAGTTCAGTCGACAAAATGAGAGGAGAAAGTGGAAGTTGTTCTCCGAGAATTCAAAGAGAAATGAAAAACAGTAATCTCCCCATAGTAGACGTATAGACTCCAACAACTATAAAGAAAGCCGTTAGTAAGGTCCAAGGATACGTTATGACAATAAATGTCGTAGTCTGAAGTGAAAAAGAAGGTCCGTTTAGGTTTTGACTCGCAGTAAAGACGAAACCGACTCGGTGAAGTAAGAAAAAACCTCGATAATCATTAACGGGAGACGAGAATGGGGTCATCGTATGACCTATGGAAGACTGTACCCCCCGAGTAACAGACAATAGTATAGAAAACGGAAAAATATGACAAGTACCCTAAGAGTGTCGTTCTCATGACCTCACTAAACGGTAAGGGAGAAGGTCACCTAGTGTAAAACAGTGTTGAGAGGTGATACTGGACACACAGAACCCACCGGGACGTACCGTATCGAGTATCAAAGTGACTCAATACGTTCAGTGAAACGGTACTGTTCCGACACTAGGTATTTCCCTGTGATTCCCGAGACATTGGACTAAAGGTTGAGTAGTTTTAATTTCCCTTTTTTCAAGGTATGGTTTCCTGGAATCTCGACTTTCTGTATTGGAGTAAGTTTTCTAATATTATGGTTCTGTTGTAACATTTCGTTAATAGGAGGTTAATTTCTATTTTATTATTTTTCTTTACCTAAAAATTTTCTAATATTATATACGTTAGGGTACAAGTGACGATGAAATAAATGTTATCGGTTATCAGTTCTATACCTTTGTTCGATTCACAGATAGTAAATTATTTATCTATTTTTCTACAGTATGATATATAAATATGTACACATACACACATTAACTGTAAATATAGGTACGTGTGTTACCTTATTATAAGTCGGTATTTCATCTTACTTTAGACTGGTAAACACTGTTGTACCTACCTGGAACTCTAGTGATACAATTCACTTTATTTAGTCTTTCTGTTTATGACATACTAGAGTGAACATACACATTAGAGATTTTTGTTTTTGTTTTTTGGTTCGAGTATCTATATCTCTTGTCTAACCACCAACGCTCTCCACCCCCGACCGACTTCCCCCAGTTTCCCATGTTTGAAGGTAAAATATTTATTCAGGACTCATATATTCCGTGACTAAAGTAAAAGAACCCGAGGTTTTAGTGACGTCTACCACTGACGTCGGTACTTTAATTTTCTGTTAACGAGGAACCTTCTTTTCGATACTGTTTGGATCTGTCGTATGATTTTTCGTCTCTGTAGTGAAACGACTGTTTCAGGTATATTTTTTTCGATATCAAAGAGGTCATCAGTACATGTCTACACTGTCATCCTGATATTCCTTCCGACTCGTGGTTTATGTCTACGAAAACTTCATACCACGACCTCTTCTGAGACCTCTCAAGGAACCTCCCGTTCCTCTTGTTTGGTCAGTTAGACTTTCCTTTAATTGGGACTTATAAGTGACCTTCCTGACTACAACTTCGACTTCGAAGTCATGAAACCGGTGGACTACGTTTCTCACTTAAGTGACCTTTTCTGGGACTACGACTTCCGTCCTCCTCTTCCCCTTTTGTCTCTTATTCCACTAACCTACGGTAGTGGTTTAGTTACCTGTCCTTAAACTCGTTTGAGGCCCTCTATCACCTGTCCCTTCGGGTCGTACGACGTCAGGTGTTGTTATATTATGTGTCCGACCACTGATGTCAATTATTATGATACGACGTATAAACTTTCAACGATTGTCTTATTTACGACTTTCGATAGTGTTCTTTTTTTTAATATTGATATAGACTACTACCCACAATTGATCTGAATAACACCACTAGTAAAGTATTGTATATATTTATTCCTTTGGACATGTGAACTTTGATTACAATATACAGTTAATATAGAGTTACTTTATTATTTTAATGCACGGTTTTCCTTTTGTTCTTTGTAATGTTCTGGGTCTAGGGTACCTATATGTCAATTAGACATCTCTTCCCTAACCTTAGGTCAGGAGTTTAGGATCCAATCTCAAGAAAGGTGATTGGTTCAGGACCATGATTGTGTCGACGACGACGACGATTCAGCGAAGTCAGCACCACCGGTTGAGACACGTTGGGGTATCTGCCGTCGGGTGGTGCGATGGGGCAGGGACCCTAAGAGGTCCGTTCTTGTGACCTCACCCAATGGTAAAGGAAGAGGTTACGTACCTTCACTTTTCACTTTCACTTCAGCGAGTCAACACAGGTTGAGGATCGCTGGGGTACCTGATGTCGGGTGGTCCGAGGAGGCAGGTACCCTAAGAGGTCCGTTCTCGTGACCTCACCCCACGGTAGTGGAAGAGGCCCATGATTGTGATATTCGTGATCCGTGAAAGTGATTCTGAGATCATATCATTGTCGTATCATAATGTGATCCTGATGATTTTGCTTATGGGTGCAGACATATTCGGTCTGTGAGTCGTCTTAATACTCAGATTTTAGATTCCTCACTTACGCTATGACATTGTTCGAGGGAAAGGATCAGACGTCTCTGCGTAAGTTCGAATACCATCCTTCATCTCTCTCAACATTATTTCACGACTTGCTACGAGGTCATGTTTCTTCCAGAGAAGATACCCCTTTTTACCTGTCTCCTCCCTTCCCTTAAGTTTCTTACCTTTTTCCTCTATTACCTTCAGCTCCACTGTCAAGTCAAGTCAACGAGTCAGCACAGGTTGAGACACTGGTGTACCTGACGTCGTGCGGTCTCCGACTCCACAGTCCTTAGAAATTTTCTTTGAGGACGGAGCGATCCTGATTATTGTGAAGTCAAGAGGTATGCGTTCGGGTAAGAGTGTACCAGTGGTCCGTAGATGGACTTACGTTTATTTGGTCCATTGTTGGGAACGACCTATGAGGGGAAGGACGACAGACATCGGTCCCAACCATCGGTGGAATGCCGTGGGTGTTGTGAATCACGTATCGAGGTGCCAGCGGAAACGTTCACCATGAGGCATTGACAAGTGACTCCAGTGGTGGTGGTCTGACATTCAACGACCCCACGTCCCGACAGAATAATTGGCGTCGTGTCATGGACCTACACTGTCATTCAGTCGTCGACTGACACGTACTTGTTTGTACGATTGAGTCGGTAGTGGAGAAGGTCCTCAGACAAAGGCTCAACGAGCTGAGGGTGGGGTCCAAACTCCACCCATACGGGGTAGGTACGGGAATGTCGTGGGCACACCGAGAGTACCGAGAATGACATCCTGAAAAATGGAGGTATAGTTTTAATAGACTTTTGAGTAAACTCAGTGAGTGATCTGACCGGTGAGAAGCCCCCGTTTCTGATACAGAAAAGAGAGGCATAAGAGTCGTGGATAGTTTTATGAATCTTTGGTGTCCATAAACCATGTACGAGCCTCTTACCTACTTATTTACTTATTTATGGTGGTTTTTCCATGGTTTCCTTTACGATTATCTTATTCGTGAGAAATCGTATCTCTCTGGGTTTTCTCAGAGATCCTTTTACGAGACGGACGAGGATCTCATACAAGGGTCTCGCAGTGGTGTCAAGACCGCAAAGACTGTCGGAGACGACGGTCTTTCCAACTTTGTGGTAGGTATAAGTCCTTGTTTCTGTGTCACTTGGGAGGAGTTCAGAATAACGATCTACCGTGGACAACGATTTTATCGTCGACCGTTCGTAAAATAAAACACGTTTTGTTGTTCTTGTTATTGTTGTTGGTTTGTCAGATAACGTCCTTCGAGGGACTGTGACTGTTACCCTTTAGTCCTCCGATTTGTATGTCGTCTTTCTTTATGTCTTAAAAACGTGACTTTCTACTTCTTCTTCGACGATCTCGGACTCCCTTTTTTTGGACTTCACAACTAATCTTTAACGAGTCGGACGTAATTTGGTCTCTTTGACCGCCGCCACCCCACCCCCCCCCCGCCCCTCCCACCTACCCTCCTCCCATCTTCTTTTCCTCTCTTTTTCCCTCCCTCTCCCTGTTACTCACACAAAAAAGGGGAGACCGAGAGACTGAGTAAAAATTAGACAGGAAAGGAAAAAGGGAGGGAAAGGTGGTGGGGGAGTTCTCTTTTAAGTAACTAACCCGACCTGATTTTACAGAATGGAAAGGAAAGGACCAACGAGACACTTCCTTCTCAGACTTAGGTAGAGTAGGAACTCACGAGGAGAGAGGAGGGGGCGGGAGGGGTCGGCGGTAACAATCGAGGACGTGAAACGACTCTGACTTTCCGAACAGGTGGCACCCTTCTTTCCCTTCGCCTTCGATCCTGGTCCCCTACGGTCACCCACTAGTCACCCTAGAGACCTCGGTGGACTGAACGTCTCGGACCTTCAAGACCGGGAGACTGTCGACCCTACCGGGACTATTGGACAACGGACAAGGGTCCGTCCTCGTTAGAGAGGTCCACGGCTACCCTCTTCCTGCCCGGGCCCCAAGCTCTCTTGACCCAAGACCGTGGACGAGGTTGTGTTTGAATGACACACTTATAACGAAAAGACCCAGAGGCAAACATATTTAACTCTCCTGACTTGATCCAACAAGGAAGGTCCCTGGTAACGTAATTTTCGACCGTCGGTAGATCGTACCCGATATGGAAGGGGAAGACGGGTACGGGACGTTTAGGAGTCTCTCGAAAAGATCCCCTGTGGGGTCCTACAGATCTTCTCGTAGAGACTTAGTTCCCGAGGAGGTGTTTACGGATCGCCTGAAATCCCTCCACTATCTCCAAGTTCCGGTTTCAAGGGGAGTTTATACTATTGACTCTTCGTCTCCGTTTAATTCCTGTAAGTCTTAGTCATTCCCATCTTCACCTTCCGTGACCCTCCGGTCTCCTCACCCCTCCGTACCCAGTCGGTTTGGGACTTTAATCTCTACTAAGTCTATACTTATTACACCCTCCCTACTTGAGTCTCGTCGGTTCTCGTCACCGATTGAGACGATTTCCGAGGGGGGTTAGGATTTGGATCGTCCTCCGTTCTCGGTCACAATCCTTGTGAAGTAATCCTTATCCTTTTTTTGACTCCGTTAGATATTGGAATAAGACTTTGATTCCCTTTATCACCAAAACAGAAAGAAGTATTGACATAATAACTGGGAGAAAGTTAGTGAAGGGAATCTAAAAATTAGAACAAGGAGAAAAGGATGACTGAACTAAAAAGGGTCAGAAGTCACGGGGGTCTCCCCTGTGTTGAAATAAAAACCACGATAAGATGTAAAAGAGAGAACGGGAAGTTACGGGAGAGAACAGGAGTGAAAAGACGAGGGAACAAGAAGAGGTAGTGGACCAAAGATTGGGGAGGTAGGGGTGGGGTCTGTCCCGACGAGGTACTTAGGGAGTCCCGACGGGTGGGACGGACCGGTGGACAGAGAGCTGGAGCGTCTAGTAGGACACCCTTGTGTACAAACCTTGATGTCGAAAAGGTCTAGGGTCCTCCCACTCTTCTTTCAAGTGGTCTTCCATCCCCCTTTATGCCTCCAGGTTCGATCTCCTTCACTGAGATCACGATTTGTCTTTGCGATGGAAGACTTATAGAGACGTTTAATAGAAATAATCCTCCCCAAGGGTCAAAAAATAGCCCCCTTCTTCCGAGAAGAGGAGATACCTTGGTGAGGGGTTTACGATGGTTTACTCACTCGCGTTCCGGGAGTTGAGGTGTTGGTTAGTTCGGAGGTAGGGTCAGAGGAAGGAGTAAGGTCGAGGGGACGTGGGGGCACTCGGTGTCTTCTTACGGGGACCCCGAGACCCGAAGAGGTCCCTTCCTTAGTTCCTCTGTGAGCACATGGAGGTTGGAGATCTTTTGGTCAAGAGAATTAATTAGTCAGAGGGGACTCGAAAGTAAAAAAGGGGTTGGTCCAAAAAGGGTCCTGAGTGTATTATGTTTGAGGCCTATTCTGACTCCTTCTTGGCACCATACCTTTCCCTTTACGTGTAACCGTTCTTGTTAGAGTATAGAGCTTACTCAGTTTTGTGGACGAGAGGTAGGCCGAGTGAATTAATAAGCCGAAGAGAACCGGAGGGGGTAGTAAGACTATGTGTGTGTGTGTGTGTGTGTGTGTGTGTGTCGGGGGAGGGGGTGAATGGTGGTCGGACGATTCGTCGAAATTTGTGTCAGACCCCCTTGACCCCTACCCCACCCCTCCTCCTACTCTTGTCATGGTCATGGCCTTATGCACAGTTCAATAGCCAGAGCCAACTTTTACAGAGAATGGACAATCGGTCTCCTCTCGTTGGGTTCGGTAGTGCTGGGACAGGTAAAGGGGGTTGAAGGGTAGGTCTAATTCCTCACTTCCTTCATCCTTCGCCGTCTCTACCTCCTAGATACATTGGCTCGCCGCCTCCGCCGTCGCCTTGGCGCCGCGGCCCGCGCTCGCCCCGGGGCCGCAGGGACCTACGTCGGCGAGCGGCCGGGCCGTCGCGTCCGCCCCGGGGCCCGACTGTCGCGGCGTCCGACGTGCGCGCAACGGCGCCCGAGGTCCTCAGGCGGGGCGCGAGCCGCCGCGGAAGGGTCGGAAGACCGCGTGGGCGTGCGCGTCCGTCGCGTCGGGCGGCTCGCGGAAGGGCGGCGTCGCGTGCGGCGCGCCCCCTCGAGTCGGCGGCCGGGGGGCGGGGCGGCGGGCGGCGGGGCCCGGACGGTTTCAAAGAGGCAGTGCACGTGCGGGGACTCCCGCCCTCCGGTCCCGGCTCTCTGTTTCATGTTCGCCCTCTCCCCACGCCCCCTCCGCCAACCCGCCCGGCGCGGCTCGACCCTCGCTAGTCGCGGCCGTCGAGGGTCGCTTCGGTCGCAAGCCCTGGTCTCGGTCTTCGCCCCAACACCTGAGCTCCTCCCTCAGACCCATGCGTGCACCGATCCCGGCAAGATTGACCCTCTCTCCCTGGACGCCGCTGAACCGTATTGAACAACCGTTCCGACACCCGAAGGAGACTTGGGGGAACGGGAGAGTAGGGCTAGCGAATAACTGTTACGGTTTTTGGTTCCCCGAGGCGTCTTAACCTTTTCCATGCGCTCTTAGGCGTAGGTCTGAAAGAAGAAAATTTTGCAATACTCCAATTTTGTAATATTCCCGTACGTTGAGAAATTGTCTTTTATACATTTATATCTTATTTCACTTGTTAATATGCCGAGTGTAAACAGGTCGTAAATTAGTGAAGAGTCGGAAAACAAATTTTCTTCCGCGTGAACACCGAGTCTACCATTTCTTAGTCGCACGGTACATCCTCTGGGCCAAGCTAGGGACCCATCCCTTCTATGGGACCTCATTCTTTACCCACGGGTGTGGTCATAAGAACGGACCTCTTAAGGTACCTGTCCCCTCGGACCGCCCGATATCAGGTACCCCAGCGTCTCAGCAAGTACTGACTCGCTTAAAGTGAATTGCAAACGCCCCTCACAAATTTACTTAATGAAGTCAAAAATTTTTCCTAAACAGACACAAAGATCCTTTCCTAGGATTTACATACAAACCTCTGTTGGTTCTTTATATATGTAATTTTTTGTACATAGTTCGTAGATGATCCACGACTGTCGGTTTCGATGTTTCTACTCCTTCCGTCTAAAAGACGCCAATTCCCCGGAGTGGAACCCAGGTCCTCTCCCTCCTTTTAGTCTGGTAATTTGTTTTTTGTGTATGACCACCATTTTCTCTCGTTTATACTACCACCTCCATACCTCTTTCACGGGGACGTTGTGCTTCCTTCCTCGTCAAATCACACCGACCCCTCACCCCCCTCACTCGTTGTGGTCATTTTTACTTAATTCCAGAGTTAACTATAAATGTCCTACCCGTCCTAAACAATACAACTCCCTGACCACCACCTTTCCCCTGTACCGTCCCCTTATGACTCACTCCTTTCTTTCCTCTACTCCGACGACGACGACGACGATTCAGCGAAGTCAGTACAGACTGAGACACGCTGGGGTATCTGCCGTCGGGTGTTCCGAAGGGGCAGGGACCCTAAGAGGTCCGTTCTTGTGACCCCACCCAACGGTAAAGGAAGAGGTTACGTACTTTCATTTTTCACTTTTACTTCAGTGAGTCAATACAGGCTGGGAGTTGTTGGGATATTTGACGTCGGAAGGTCCAAGGAGGCAGGTACCCTAAACGGTCCGTTCTCATGACCTCACCCCACGGTAACGGAAGAGGCCTCTACTCCGTCTTTCCACATTTTAACGAGACTTTTGTCTCACCAAGATCCGAATTGCCCCCAAGGACCTCTCTCTGATGTTGGAATCCTTACTTACATACATATACACTTTACTCACTCTACACTTGTAGTCTTTACCACTCCTAAATGAGACCAGAAAGCACCGAAGGACTGTAGAGGTAACGGAAGAATAACGGTTCCTACCTTGGGAGGGTGAGCCTCGAAAAAAAAAAAAAATTCGTCCGGAGGGTTCGGGTTCGTCTGTTCGACCTGATGTTGTACCACCCAGTAGATTTATTCGATTCCCGTCCGACGAACCTTCGGATATGACCTTAACGGCTCCTTAATTACCCTCTGATCCTCCTACATGGCCTCTTCCACTATTGTAGGGTTAGGTCATGAGAACGGACCTTTTAGAGTACCCACCTCCTCGGATCATCCGACGTCAGGTACCTCGACGATACTCAGCCTGTGCTGACTCGTTGAAGTGAAAGTGAAAAGTGACAGGACGTAACCTCTTCCTTTACCGTTGGGTGAGGTCACAAGAACGGACCTCTTAGGGTCCCTACCCCCTCGTACCACCCGACGGCAGATACCCCAGCGTGTCTCAGCCTGTACTGACTCCGCTGAATCGTCGTCGTCCTCGTCGTCCTTTTACATGTGGGTCCACACTAGGACCAAGTTGGGTCTCATCTTAAATAGGATAGAAAGGAACTAGTGAGTTCTCGAAAAACTTGGTCTTCGTGCACTCTGTTCTTCGTCTTAGTCGCCTCTTAGCCAAAACGGCGACTCCCCTGTCGTTGGAGGTCACAAGTGTCCAGTTTCCACCGTCTATAGTCCGGTAGTCTGATGAGACTCCACTCTAGAACCGACACGAAAACGAACATTTCGGAGAGACTCAAGGTCAAATAAAAGACGTGGACCGGGAAGTCCGAAGGGCCGTTAAGATACTCGATGGGTTACAGGGGAACATGTAAGGGAGAAACGAACTAAACCGGTCTCTACTAAAGACTTCAAATGTTAATTCTTGGGATTGATTCTACGACGCACTCTCCTTAAACTTTCTAACAAAAGAAAGTATATGTTTTTAATTCTTTCTTTTATCTTTATTTCCTCTATGGATTGTTAATAACCAAATCTACGAGGTAACAAGGGCTGAGACGACTTGGGTACCTGACATCGGACGGTCCGAGGAGACAGGTACCCTACACGTAAAGGATAATCCAAGATCTTTATCAGGACCTACAAAATGTTCGAAAGAGTTAATTAGGTTTATTCCTTTGAGTCCGGGTGTCTTAAATTGAGGAGATTCTAGTCGATCGATTATTTACCGTCACCAATCTAAACTTGATTCTAAAAAAAATTAATTAAATGAAAAATTTAACTTGCTGTAACGAAATGTCTGAAAACGACAAAAGGCAGTTTTAGTTGTACTTAGTCGGTGTCCATGCGTATACACGAGATGAAGAACTTGGAGGAAGGGCAGAGGGAGGGGTAGGGTGGGGACATTCAATAACTTCTCGGGGTCAAACTCAAGGGACTCAGTATGCCGTTTAAGGGTAACCGATACATAAAATGTATACCATTATACTCAACGGTACAATGAGAGAGTGGGAGACGACGTGGTGTGGGAATCAGGTATTCAGACAAGAGATACAGACGAAGAGGTTCCGACGGAACATTTATTTAAGTAACCATGGTAGAAAGATCTAAGATATATATACGTATTGATATGTTGTAAATAGAAGGAGAAAGACTGAAGTCAAGTCAAATCAAGCCAACGAGTCAGTACAGGCTGAGAAACGCTGGGGTACTGGACGTCGTACGGTCCGGAGGGACAGGTAATGGTAGAGGGCTCCAGGTGGGTTTTAGTGTAGGTAACTCAGCCACTACGGTACGTTGGTAGAGTAGGAGACAGCAGGGGATAAGGAGGACGGGAGTTAGAAAGGGTCGTAGTCCCAGAAAAGTTTACTCAGTTGAGAAGCGTACTGTATCGGTTTCATAACCTCAAAGTCGTAGTTGTAGTCAGGAAGGTTACTTGTGGGCTCTGACTAGACGAAATCCTACCTGACCAACCTAGAGGAACGTCAGGTTCCCTGAGAGTTCTCAGAAGAGGTTGTGGTGTCAAGTTTTCGTAGTTAAGAAACCGCGAATCAAAAGAAATATCAGGTTGAGAGTGTAGGTAAGCACTTGTGATCTTTTTGGTATCGGAACTGATCTACCTGGAAACAACCGTTTCATTACAGAGACGAAAAATTGTACGACAGATCCAACCAGTATTGAAAGGGAGGTTCCTCGTTCATAGAAAATTAAAGTACCGACGTTATTAGTAGACGTCACTAAAACCTCGGGGGGTTTTATTTCAGTCGGTGACAAAGGGGTAGATAAACGGTACTTCACTACCCTGGTCTACGGTACTAGAAGCAAAAGACTTACAACTCGAAATTCGGTTGAAAAAGTGAGAGGAGAAAGTGAAAGTAGTTCTCCGAGAAATGAAGAAGAAGTGAAAGACGGTATTCCCACAACAGTAGACGTACAGACTCCACTAACTATAAAGGGGACCGTTAGAACTAAGGTCGAACACGAAGGAGGTCGGGTCGTAAAGAGTACTACATGAGACGTATATTCAATTTATTTGTCCCACTGTTATATGTTGGAACTGCATGAGGAAAAGGATAAACCTTGGTCAGACCACAAGGTACAGGTTAAGATTGACACCAAAGGACTAGACGTATGTCTAAACAGTTCTCCGTCCAGTCCACCAGACCATAAGGGTAGTGAAAGTCTTAAAAGGTGTCAACTAACACTAGGTGTGTCAGTTTCCGAAACCGTATCAGTTATTTCGTCTTTATCTACAAAAAGACCTTGAGAGAACGAAAAG
Organism: Capra ibex; assembly: GCA_006410555.1. Taxonomy (NCBI): domain Eukaryota; kingdom Metazoa; phylum Chordata; class Mammalia; order Artiodactyla; family Bovidae; genus Capra; species Capra ibex. The sequence continues at coordinate 1,892,639 of SJYO01006649.1, forward strand.
GGTACTAGGTCGCCTACAACCGTTAAACTAGAGACCAAGGAGACGGTCTTGGAGACGATTTTGGTCGAACTTGTAGACCTTCAAGTCCCTAATGCATAAAGACTTCGGACCGAACCTCTTAAAACTCGTAATGAAAGGATCGCACACTCTACTCACGTTAACACGCCATCAAACTCGTAAGAAACCGTAAAGGAAAGAAACCCTAACCTTACTTTTGACAGGAAACCACTGACGACTCAAAAGGTTTAAACACCTTTATAACTCACGTCGTAAAAGTGTCGTAGTAGAGAGTCCTAAACTTTATCGAGGTGACCTTAAGGTAGTGGAGGTGATCGAAACAAACATCACTACGAAGGATTCCGGGTGAACTGAAGTGTAAGGTCCTACAGACCGAGATCCACTCACACTCACTAGTGTGGTAACACTAATAGACCCAGAACTTCTAGACAAAACATGTCAAGAAGACACATAAGAACGGTAGAGAAGAATTATAGAAGACGAATTATAGAAAGACTGAATACAGGCAGATATATTATCAGAGATCTAAGTAGGTGGAGTAATCTAGACTGAATCTTCACAAGGAAAAATACCGACTCATTATTAGGTAACATATATACATGGTGTCGAAGAAATAGGAAAGTAGACAGTCACCTGTAAATCCAACAAAGGTACATCTAAACTTGATTCTAGATAATGGAGGTTTCGCATACGGGAAACGTAATACTGTCCCTGTAGATCTGGTCTCCCAACTATATTGTTCCTTACAAATAACGGATGTTGAAGAAATGTGTGTACATGACTCATACACAGACCCACGACCACCCGTGTACGTGTCTTTCGTACTTTCTCTCAGACTTATTACGAATCGTAGATTCGTACGTATCGTTCCTCTAAAATCCGTTCTGGACTTTCTACTACGACACTTGCGTGACGTGAGTTATACGGTCGCTTAAACCTTTTGAGTCGTCGCCGGTGTCCTGACCTTTTCTAGTCAAAAGTAAGGTCAGGGTTTCTTTGCGTTACGGTTTCTTACGAGTTTGATGGCGTGCTAACGTGAGTAGAGTGTGCGATCCTTTCATTACGAGTTTTAAGAAGTTCGGTCCGAAGTCATTATACACTTGGCACTTGAAGGTCTACAAGTCCGACCAAAATCTTTTCCGTCTCCTTGGTCTCTAGTTTAACGGTTGTAGGCGACCTAGTACCCTTTTCGTTCTCTCAAGGTCTTTTTGTAGATAAAGACGAAATAACTGATACGGTTTCGGAAACTGACATACCTAGTGTTAGTTGACACCTTTTAAGACTTTCTCTAACCCTTATGGTCTGGTGGACTGGACGAAGAACTCTTTAGACATACGTCCAGTCCTTCGTTATCAATCTTGACCTGTACCTTGTGGTCTGACCAAGGTTTATCCTTTTCCTCATGCAGTTCCAACATATAACAGTGGGACAAATAAATTGAATATACGTCTCATGTAGTACGCTCTATGACCCGACCTACTTTGTCTTCGACCTTATGTCTAACGGTCCTCTTTGTAGTTAGTGGAGTCTATACGTCTACTGTTGTGGGAATACCGTCTTTCACTTCTTCTTCATTTCTCGGAGAACTACTTTCACTTTCTCCTCTCACTTTTTCAACCGAATTTCGAGTTGTAAGTCTTTTGATTTTAGTACCGTAGACCAGGGTAGTGAAGTACCGTTTATCTACCCCTTTGTCACCTTTGTCACCGACTGAAATAAAACCCCCCGAGGTTTTAGTGACGTCTACTAATAACGTCGGTACTTTAACTTGCTATGAACAAGGAACCTCCCTTTCAATACTGGTTGGATCTGTCGTACAATTTTTCATCTCTGTAATGAAACGGTTGTTTCCAGGTAGATCAGTTCCGATACCAAAAAGATCACAAGTACATACCTATCCTCTCAACCTGACACTTCTTTCGACTCACGACTTCTTAACTACGAAAACTTGACACCACAACCTCTTCTGAGAACTCTCAGCGAACCTGACGTTCCTCTAGGTTGGTCAGGTAGGATTTCCTCTAGTTAGGACCACAAGTAACCTTCCTGACTATAACTTCGACTATGAGGTTATGAAACCGGTGGACTACCTTTCTCGATTGAGTAAACTTTTCTGGCACTACGACCCTTTCTAACATCCGGCCTCTTCCCCTGTTGTCTCCTACTCTACCAACCTACCACAGTAGCTGAGCTACCTGTACCTGGGGCCCTCAACCACTACCTGTCCCTCCGGACCGCACGACGTCCAGAACCCCAACGTTTCTCAGCCTGTGTTGACTCACTGACTTGACTTGACTTGGTCTGTATTCTCGACTCTTTAACCTTTACCCTCTACCTGAGCTACTTCCTGTGGATCCACACGTACCTTTCACCTTTCCTTTCGGGTGTTTTCACTTGAAACTTACACACGAATCTCACACACGTAGTCGTTCCTCAGACCCGCGAACTTTTTCTCGAACACGGTCCCAAATAGTATCTTGTGTCCCCGAAACAGGTGTAAGGACCCTTAAACAAAGGACACATCGCGGGACGCACAGACAGAAGATTCATCCCGTCATATCAACTAGTCGTTGACGGACTCACCTACCACAGACCCGGTAGGGATTCCTCTACGATGACGACAACAAATCAGTGATTCAGTACAGACTCAGAAACACTGGGGTACCTGACATCGGACGGTCCGAGGAGGTAGGTACCCTAAAGGGTCCATTCTTACGACCTCACCCAACGGTAAAAGAAGAGGTCCTTCCTCGACGATTTGACCTGATTCAGTAACCCCTCACACACGGGGAGGGGTCATGTGTATAATAATGGTTCCATTAACTCCTAATGTTCCTTGAAATCCATGTGGATTACTAAGCGTTGTACGTTGGACTTCTGTCTCCATTCTCCTCCAACCCTGTTACCGTAATAAAACGACTTAACCACAAGTATCGTCCTACACTGTGATCTTGGGACTACGAGAAGGATCACACCAAAAACTCGAAGGTCATAGTCTCAGTGTACTTTCACAAACGAATTTACGTCCAAGGGTCCGAGATGATTTTTAAAACTCTAGTCTTTGAAACCCACTCCGGACCTTTAAACGTAAAATTGGTGGAAGGAACGTATGAAGATTTCGAGTCATTACAAATTCTTCGGGATGAATTAGTGAAAGAAACAAAAGACCCCTTCGACAACTGAACTACAAACGGTTACTCGGAGTCTAAGTCTAGGTCAACTAGAGATTAATAGATAAATAGGATCAGTCTATCCTGTCCTGAGGGTATCTCTACGTAGAAAGTGGTAGTTTCCTTCACAGACCTAGGGGTCGCGAAGTTTGAAAGAAGACGTTGGGTCTCTGTTTTTACAGTCTTGTATCCGGGTACACCCTGGTCTAGTCCTAAGGATCCTTCGGTGTCGACCTTAACACATACTACCCTTCTCCCATACCTGACTGGCCACCGAAGTCGTTTCGACGTGGGAAATCTTGTCTTAATCCTGTACCTCTTTTCTCTTCACTTGGTGGCGTTCCTCTGTTCGGCCATCGACCATCGTTGGTGTATCAATATTTATATTACGTCGACTTAGGAGAAATTTTGTACTAAAGTAACGTCCGTGTATCCGTACATACATGTACTTAAGACACCTTACATCCAGAAAAATTTCGTGTGTCTATTATAGTGTAAAGATGAAGACAGGCTAGACCAGAAGGTACTCTTTAGATACTCCACACTGGAAGTTTGTCTATGACACAAAGAACTCAAAACAAAGAGAAGGGAACACGACAGAAAAGTCAAATAGAAAGGGTAGGGAGTAGAGAAGTTTTGGTAGAAGTTACTTAATATTAAAAAAATTTCAGACTTAATTACACTCTTTGATTTTATTTATTTATTTATACTTGTTTGTTTATGACTTCTGAGATTCGTGGGACATGATCTTTGACTTTTGTAAAAGTTAGACTTTCGGGAAAGTATAACTTCTTATTTAACAAAGTAATTCTTTTACGAAATTTCTTTCCTTTACGTTTATATTTCACGTACCACGGTTTCTTAAGATTTTTCGACATGACGGTTCTTGTCATCTTCTAACCCTCTTGTATGACTTTTAAAGTACTTGAACTTCCTCTAAATTGGGTTCTGGACGACAGAGTCCGAAGTTTAGTTTGACGTCACCACAACCCCCGTCCCCCACCATGTGTCAATCTACTGCAGTCGAACGGAGTAGGACTCCGGTCTGGGGTGGTAGTCTCAATCGCGAGATATAAAAGGGGTATCTCCGGGTAGGTTCCTCTCACACGTCCTTTTTTCTTGTCTTGTAGTGTATATAAATCTCGCGTCAGGGTTTATACCTTTTACGTAAGTTTCCTCAGTTACCTTTGTTGTCTTCTCATTACTACCGACATAGTCCCTCGCGTCAGTAAGGAAAATATAGAAGAAGAAATCTAAAAGATATGCACGATTATCAAGATGGCACATCGTTGACAACGAATCTGTTATCCATGTCGACACGGTGTTAAATGAGTCAGAGACCCTTAGGGACCTCCTTCCTCTCTCAGTCGTTCTTCTCTACTGTCCCCAAAACAGTCCGGATATAGAAATCGGTCTATGTTTCGGGGGTCTACATGTGGACGAGAGTAAGACAGAGTTAGTACTCGACAATTACTTCAATTAATACTCACCAACTCCGGGACCCTCGGGAATGACTGACTGTCAAGTTGGATATTAAAAAGACTCATTGTCTCGGTTTATACTTCATTCAGACGAAGAGAAAATACTCGGGATAGAAACCAGAAACGAAAACAAAGACAAAAACAAAGTCACAATCGTAGGAAACCTTTAGTCTTGTCGTAACTATCTAGGGGTTTAATCGTCGTCTCGTCTCAGGTCATTAGTTCGTCGTAGGAAATCGGGTTTCCCGCTTACTACTTCCCTCGGACAGAAAGACATAAAATAGTTAAGAAACGTAAGATCCAAAACCACTAATTCAATTTTCTAAAGAAGAGTCGGGATTCGTAAGGGGATCTCCAGAAGAGGGGACCGTGTCCAGATGCTACCTGGGATTCCCGTCCTTCACTTATTCATACAGTAGGTTACTGGAGTGGGGGTCTTTTGTCCGTCCATTCCGTCAACCCTTTTACCTCGGTCTTGTGACTTGTAGTACTTTCCTTCGACGAGTTCGTCGTCTTCCCAGTAAACACCCGAGAACTTTTGATCACAATTTTTTGTCGTCGGAACTGAAAATGCAACCTCAACATCGTACTCGGATAGAGTATCTGACAATTAAGACACGAGGATAGGGTTAGGACTCACTCAAGGGACATGTGTTTCTACTAGTTCTACAAAAAAACAGACTAAAGTTGGACAAGGTTCCGGATGAAGGGAAAAGGAGTAGCAGAGAAGAGAGAAAGAATTTAAGTAAGTAAATAAATAAGGTATGTGTAAGTAACTCGTGGATGATATAAAATCTGTCATACGACGGGTCTTTACGTTCTACTCATCCATAAGTTTCTATCTACTCAGTGTCGGAGAAGACAGTTTCTCGAATGTCAACTTGACATCGACATACACCCACACCGACCCACCCACACCGACCCCCCCCACTCTCAGTCTGTGTACCGGAAACCCCCCCCCACTCTCAGTCTGTGTACCGGAAACTTACACTATCACACCGTCCTGGACACATCCCTGTAAACGTCCATACCACCCCCGTGTCTCCCTCTCCCCAGTCAATGGACACCCTCACGGTCAGTCTCTACAGTAGTACTTTTCCACTGGGGACTCGATTCACGACTTGTACTAGACCCGTCTCAAAGATTTTCGTCTTCACCTCGTTCTCCATCCCGTCTACGTGTTCGTTACTCGACTCCACTCTCACCCCGGACGACGGTCCTCACACTCAGTCGTCACTCCGACCTTTCCGTCCGACTCCAGTCTTGTTCCCCTCGGTCCGATGGCCCGGACCCGAATTGAGACGTCCGTCACCTGGTGGGTATTCCCACAGATTCGTCTTTTTGTTCTAGTCTACGAATAAAGTGGGTTCAATAACACCGGTGTCCTACATCCTACATAACCACCTTTCTCTCTGTCGTCCGTCTCCGGAGAAGTCACCTCTCGAGTAGTATTCTTGGGTTCTTCCTTGTTCGTGGTCTTGAGTCGATATCCCACCGACCTCACCCTTCGTTTGACATGCACTCCCTTCGATGTCCCTCTGTATCCTCCACCTTAGTGTACTGGACTGTTCTCCGACATACACATATCTGACTCGTTCGACTCTTTAGTTGGTCTGAATTCCGACTCAATGAGTCCTTACACCACACTTAAGTCCGTTGTAGATCTCTACTACCCCTTGAACCTTTAAGGGGACAAAACGAAACCGTTTCGGAACATATTATTTGTAGGAACTCATAGGTATTACTTATCGAACCTTATGAGCACAATTTCTTCGTCCCTAGGGTGTCTCCAGTCTCGGTAAGTACCCACACCGGACCCCTTCAGGGTTAAAGGGCAAGATGTTTTACGTCTAGTATCTTAGATAAAGTATCCCTACAATACCTCTCTTCTCTAGTCTATTGGGAACACGTCACAAATCGTCCCTCAGACTGTGTTATCGAAAGTTACTTAAAATCGATAATAATGATAATAATCGTGTCCAACCTCCTACGTGAGATATGACAGTCCCGGAATTAAATTTGATCGTAGTCCTTTTTTTATCGTATTCTATTTGTAAGAGAATTTTACGACACAAAAAATCCTACCAAAGTATGAGTGAACCGACTTTTAGTATGGAGTATGAATTATAAAAATTTTTCATCTTGGGCACGTACAAAGATTACCGAATAGAGGGTAAATCTAACTTTAGGTTTTAAGAGTCTGACACATTCGGGACATACTAAACCGGGCTCGAGGGAGACGTTATAGGAGAGACTCGGGGAGGGGGCGGAACGAGTGAAGTGAGGTTGACGTCTGAATAAATCGACAAGGAGTCTGTAGGGACTGTACACGGGTGGAACCTCAGAAACTTGAACGATAAGGGAACTAACCCTCACTAGAAACGGACTATAGAAGTACCAAACGAAGGAGTGAAGATCTCAAATGAATTTACAGTAAAGGAGTTTATCCCGGAAAAGACTGGTGCCGATTTCAACATGGGAGGTAGTTAGGGATAAGGGAATAGGACGTAACAGAAAGAAGTAACCTGAATAACAGGTTATTCCACAAGTCTGTTGTATAATATATGCATCAATAAAGAAATAAAAGACGGAAGGAGTAATACAATGTTCGAAACAAGACAAGATGAATAACAACACGGACTTCATCTCGGACCGCGACGTATCTGAGACTTGTTTATAAATAATTTACTTACTTCGTGAAGGAGAACCTTTGAGAATCAAAGGGATCAAAAGAGGGATACAGGAGTCTGTAAGGAAGAAAGAATGAAAGTGATCCAAAAGAAAAGGATTACTTTCAACGAGTCAGTACAGGCTGAGAAACGCTGGGGTACTTGATGAGTCAGGTACCTTAAAGGGTCCGGTCTTATGACGTCACCCATCAGAAAGAGAAGAGGTCCCCTAGAAGGGTTGGGTCTCTAGTTTGGGTTCAGAGGGTGTAACGTCCGTCCAAGAAATGGTCGACTCAGTGGTCCATTCGGGTTCTTATGACCTTACCCATCGAATAGGGAAGAGGTCGTCTAGAAGGACTTGGTCCTTAGCTTGGCCTCGAGGAGAAAACGTCCCTTAAGAAATGGTCGATTCGATGGTCCCTTCGGGGTAAGAAAAAGATCAAGTCAGTGAGTCAGTACAGATCAAGAAACGCTGGGGTACCTGACGTCGTGTAGTCCGGAGGGACAGGTAGGGTTGAGGACCTCAAATGAGTTTGAGTACAGGTAACTCAACCACTACGGTAGGTTGGTAGAGTAGGAGACGGTAGGGGAAGAGGAGGACGGGAGTTAGGAAGGGTCGTACTCCCAGAAAAATTTACTCAGTCAAGAAGCGTAGTCCACCGGTTTCATAACCTCAAAGTCGCAGTCGTAGTCAGGAAGGTTACTTATAAGTCCTGACTAAAGGAAATCATACCTGACCAACCTAGAGGAACGACAGGTTCCCTGAGACTTCTCAGAAGAGGTTGTGGTGTTAAGTTTTCGTAGTTAAGAAGCCACCAGTCGAAAGAGATATCAGGTTGAGAGTGTAGGTATATACTGATGACCTTTTTGGTATCGAAACTAATCTACCTGGAAATAACCGTTTCATTACAGAGACGAAAAATTATACGACAGATCCAACCAGTATTGAAAAGAAGGTTCCTCGTTCGTAGAATTAAAGTACCGACGTCAGTGGTAGACGTCACTAAAACCTCGGATTTTTTTATTTCAGTCGGTGACAAAGGTGACAAAGGGGTAGATAAACGGTACTTCACTACCCTGGTCTACGGTACTTGACTGAAGATTTACGACCACAAGGAGTCCTGAGGTAGTACCCGGTAAAAAAAGAGAGAAGTGAGAGTCGGATTCACTAGAGTAGGTAAAGGTACTCAGATACATGGTCGAAATACACCGAATGAAGGTCTAAGATAACGATCGGGTCTTGAGGTCTATCTATCGACTAACTGACGAACTGTAGAGGTGAACTTACATATTATCCGTAAAGTTTTAATTGTAGGTATTGACTTAAGAACTGAGGGGACGGCAACGGTACGTGCGGGGTTTGTTTTTGGACGGTGGGACATCCTAAAGACTTATCCTTCTAGGTACACCGACCATTCTCCCCTTGTGACAAGACAAATGTATCCTGGAATGAATTCATTTTGGTCCTTTTTTAGTCAACATTGTATCTTCCTCTCCTCGTCTATTATCATCACACTCCTCGTCTGGGAGACACCATGATCTTTCGGATCATAAGGAGAAAGAGAGTGAAGATATTGGTTAGGCAGCCGATCAAGATAAAAAGGTGTTTCACGTTAATTTGGGTACCAGTCGAGAGGTACAGACGAGGTACAGAGACAAGATCCAGTAGTAGTAAAGTGTACCTGAGGACTTCCTTGGAAAATTGAGTAGAGGAACACGGGTAAGAACTAAACTTTGACAAAAGACTGATCGTAGTTCTCACTGGAAGAATTTGAGATTTGGTACACTGTGAATTTTTTAGAGAATTTACTGGTGGTTGTAGGAATCCTATTATGAACTTGGGGACTATGACCGGTTTAGGGTCAGGAACGACCAATGAGGTAGGAGTCATTCGTAGCGTGAGGTGGACTGACCTATATGAAGTCGTTGTGGTTGGTTAGAAGACAAACAAGACTCCTAAGTGGTTCGAGAAATAACAGACTCCGAAAAAGTCTCCGACAAGGGAGACAGACCTTACGTGAAGAAGTTGAGAATTGTACTGATCGAGGTATGGAAACGTAACAAAGAGTAAAATTTACTGTAGAGTCTTTCTAGACGGAGACTAGTGGATAGATTTGTAAATTGTCAATTTAGGTTCATAATAAAATTCACAAATTTTATTCGATTTCGTTAGACTCTGTTCTGCCTCATTGTCTTTTACTTAAATAGTTGACCAGTTTTATATACTTTGTTAGAAAAGTCTTTGACCTGTAGTCCCTCGTCTCCGCTTATTAGGGACTTTCTTGTCTTCGTTTGTCCCACTCGGAACACTAACGGGGTCCAACGACGAGTCTGTCTCATAGGTCTTACGTCTTAGTTCTCATCATTGGATCCGTCTCGGGACACCAGAGGAACTTTCTACCTCAAACAACAGATCCATCCGGTTCCACCGATCTCAAGTGTCCCGTCTCATAGTCTGTCTCTCGTTGTGTTTCTTTTCGAGACCTTTAGACGACTCCTAGAGGGAACCTCGACGTCGACTTATGACTAGTCACGTACACACCCTCCTTTGATATGTCACGGTCCCTTTCTTGTTGGACTTTCCTGACCTTCCTTGTTAGGAACTTTAAGTATGTCCCGATCTTTATCAGACACAAAGGTAATCGGTTTCACCTTTTTGGACGTTTAAGCACCCAATAGTCGTGTCATGAGTCTTCGTACAATATAGTCGTCTCCTCTTTTACTCAGGATTTCCAACGAGATTTAGACTTATTGATTCGTATTTTCGTTTTTCTCCATTTTGTTCTGGGTTTAACAAAGGTTTTTGTATTATGTTTCGTGTTCTTATAAATAATCTTTTTACTCCATTTTGTTCTGGGTTTAACAAAGGTTTTTGTATTATGTTTCGTGTTCTTATAAATAATCTTTTTACACGTCGTAGGTTGTCCCATTTTAAATGTTACCAGTAGGTTGGTTTATAACGGGTCGAATGTTTCTTCGTCCTGTTTTATTTTGGGTATTATTATTCTTTTTAGTTGGTCATCTTTGTCTGGGTCTTTACTGTGTCTACTACCTTACTCACCTGTTTCTGTCAGTCATCAATGATATTGATGTAAGGTACAACTTCCATCTTCTGTCTATCTGGTACAATTCATCTTTATACCTTCTGTATTCTTTCTAAATTTATTTTAAGATCTCTACTTTTGATTTACTAGACTATGGTTTTTTTATATGACCTACCCAAATCATCGTTTAATCTAAAGTGTTTTATTTTCCAATCATTTGTACTTCTTTGTCATCTTTGACGTTTTACTTTGTTTCTACTTTGTTCTCTTGTTTCTGACTTCCTTTTTGTTTACTTGTCTCATAGTCACTTAACACCCCGTTGAAGTTCCCCGGGTTCCCCCATCATTCTCTCGAGACCCCCACCTATACAAATAATAGAACTACCACCGCTACCAAAGTGTCGACATGTGTATACAATTTTGAGTAGATCAACATGCGAAATCTATATACAGAAATTGAATGATATGAAGGTAGTACAGAGTTGTAACCTTATTTTTTTTTTAGACTTTGATTTTAGGGTCTATTATTGTTCACCTTACCACCTCGTCACTCAACCCTATGATTCACTCCCCTTCGTTAGCAAAAGATTCGAAGAACAGATAAACTCTTCTTACCTACACCTATGGATGATTGACATATTCAACAATATTTTATACAAAATTTTGTTTTGTTCATAGAATTTTTATATCTATCGATGACTTACTTCGTTTTATCTTTCGTACTGAACTTTGGTCACATTCTTTTTCGTCTCATTTTTCATGACTAGTTAGGTAGATTTCGTCTTTTTCCTTTTTATTCTTTGGATCTTGCTACCATTTGTCTTTAACTTTTATGAACTTACTTCGAAAAATAAGTTCTTAGATTATTTCTTGGTGTTTTATCGGACTTCCTTTATCTGTCTCCCTGAGGTATTTGAATTTCGTCTTTACTTTTCCTTGTCCTTTTGACATTTCAAGTAGTTATTTTGGGTTGGACAAAAAAAAAAAAAATTCTAGTCATTTTATTTGTAAACGTTCTTTTTTTCTGTACTCCATCATTATTGTAATCCTTACTTTTCCCTTTCTTTCGTTATAATTTTATACATACAAAATTTAATATTTGTTTATAACATTAATAAAATACGGTTATTCAAAACAAAAAAATTTAGTTGAAATAACTTCATATTAAATGTGTGTCATTTTACGTGTGGAAATTTTATATAATAAACTCTTTAAAACTATTGATATACGGTGAACATTGATGATGGTGGTATTAGTTCCATACTTTATAAAGACAGTTGGGTCCCCAAGAGAACAGTCAAGAGTCAGTTAGGGGAAGGAGATGGAGAATCGGGATCCATTGACGATTAAACTCGTTGGGACCACCGAGTCACCATCTCTTAGACGGACAGTTACGTCCTCTGGGTCCAAGGTAGGGTCCAGACCCTTCTAGGGGACCTCTTCCTTTACCGTTGGGTGAGGTCATAAGAACGGACCCTTTAGGGACCCCGTCCGCACCCCCTACCCCCACCACACCCCCCGCCCACCCGTCCCCGTCACAGTGTTTCTCAGTCTGTGGTGAGTCGTTGATTTGTTGTTGACAGGTAGAATAAAGATGTGTTATCAAACCGGAAAAGAGCTCAAAACATATTTACCTTAGTTCTATAGATAGATGGGAAAATATATAAGAAAAAAAGTGAGTTACTTTAATAGGACGTTAAGTAGGTACAATTTATAGTTGTCAAGTAACGTAAAGAAAGGACTTATCGTCGGATCATTCACATACACAATCACTGAGTCAACACAGGCTAAGAAACGCTGGCGTACCTAACATCGGGTGATCCGAGGAGACAGGTACCCTAAGAGGTCCGTTCTTATGACCGTCCATCGGAAAGAAATGAGGTTCCCGAGAAAGGTTGGGACCCTAGTTTGAGTCAAGAGAACGTGACGTCCGCCTGAGAAGTGGTAGACTCGGTGGTCCCATCGATTATTCCTATATCGTGTTAAAATTTTAGTTAAGGAGAAAATTACTTCTAGACCCAACAGGTCAAACTTCGAGAATGTTTATCTTGACGATATTTTAAGTAAAGGTTCACAAAAATAAAAAAAAAAGAGTAAAGAGGATTTACTTACCTTCAAGATCCAGACTACCATTTACAGTCAAATAGATATATTCTTTGACAGTGACATACTTTTAGGATCAACACCGTGTAGGAACGGATGGAAAATATCGTTATATTAACTTTTGGATTTACTTTGTTAAAAGATTTCTCCTTATAATGGTTTTAATTGACTTCCTTTCACTCCTTTGGATTTCTCATTATTGGTATGTTTTATGACTTTACCATTAGTTTCCAGTTGAGGTAAGAGGTATCTATATGATCCTAGTTTCGTAAAATAATCACTTCAAGATAGGTTAACAGGTCTTTATCTATTACGGTAACAAGAAGTCTCCCTTGTCTCTTTTTCTACCGTCAAGTAAAATGCTCCGATAATGTTACGAATACGGTTGTAAAACATTCCTATCGTACCTTTTTTATGTAGTAAATTATAGTGAAGTTAGTTCCTCCGTTTTTAGGGTGTAACTCATATGAAATTTTTTATTCGTTACGGTTCGTACTAACTCTTCTCCAATATCATCATCATTACCATCCTATGAAATTGTCTTTTTACATCGTTATAGTAAATGATATGATTTGTTTCCTATTTTGGTATACCAGTAGACTCTTCTACGTGTTTTTCATAAATTTTTATAAAAATTTATAACAAGGACGAAAATTTTGTATATATATATATATATTGTACGTATGTGTATGAATTTGGTTTGTCTCTATCTGTCAAGAGACCCTTCGTGTATATATAGGTTCTTTTAACTGACTGTGATAAACTTAGTTAGACTCTTAAGTCGTCACAGATTTCTGTGTTCTAATTGTGATTTTAGTTATACAAAGAGATGTGTAGTAGTAATTGATTAATCTTTTATATTACCTTTTTCTTTGTATATATTATGAAGATATATGTAAGATCCTTATTTTGATTGTTTCCGTATTGTGCTTAGTCTGGAAATACTCCTTTAGATATTTTGAAATAAGTTCCTGTCATAAATTGTAGAGTCGGAGAATGACATTCACAAAGGAAATATTATGAATACTTGTTGTTAAAATTTTTTTGTATAAGAATTTATGACAAATTCTTGGTCCCACCTTTGATTTAGTTTAGTAAGACCAACCAAGAGAACGAAAACAGTAGAATGGACGGGGAGGGGGGTAACCTAACATTTGAAAGACTCCTTTTTCTAGAGCAAACACCACAAGGAGGGAGACAGGGGGAGGTGGGTTCTGGAAGGTGTTAGAACCGTGTCTCAACCGGGGAATGTTGGCACCACCACCTCCACCAAATCAGCATTCAGTACAGACTGAGAACCCTGGGGCACCTAACATCGAACGGTCCGAGGAGACAGGTACCTTAAAAGGTGCGTTGCTATGACTTCACCTAACGGTAAAGGAAGAGGTCCCCTGGAAGGGCTGGGTCCTTACCTTGTGATCAGATTGGGTCCAGAGGACGTAACGTCCGTCTAAGAAATGGCTGACTCGATGCTCCCTTCGGGGGAATGTTGGCATTTCGTGGATAAAGACGAAATAACTGATACGGTGTCGAAGACTGACACACCTAGTGGTGTTTGACACCTTTTAAGAAGTTTTCTACCCTTATGGTCTGGTGGACTGGACGGAAAACTCTTTAGACATACGTCCAGTTCTTCGTTGTCAATCTTGACCCGTACCTTGTTGTCTGACCAAGGTTTATCCTTCTCCTCATGCAGTTCCGACATATAACAGTAGGACGAATAAAGTGAATGTACGTCTCATGTAGTACTCTTTGCGACCCGACCTCCTTCATGTTCGACCTTAGTTCTAACGACCCTCTTTGTAGTTATTGGAGTCTACACGTCTACTGTGGTGGAAATACCGTCTTTCACTTCTTCTTGATTTCTCGGAGAACTACTTTCACTTTCTCCTCTCACTTTTTCAACCGAATTTCGAGTTGTAAGTCTTTTGATTCTAGTACCGTAGACCAGGGTAGTTAAGTACCGTTTATCTACTCTTTTGTCACCTTCGTCACTGTCTGAAATAAAGACCCCCGAGGTTTTAGTAACGTCTACCACCGTCGTCGGTACTTTAAATTTCTGCGAAGGAGGAACCTTCTCTTCAATACTGGTTGGATCTATCGTATAATTTTTCGGTTCTGTAATGAAACGGTTGTTTCCAGACGGATCATTTCCGAGACCAAAAAGGTCATCAGTATGTTCCTACACTCTCAACTTGATATCTCTTTCGACTCGTGCCTTCCTAACTACGAAAACTTGACACCACAACCTCCTCTGAGAATTCTCAGGGAACTTAACGTTCCTCTAGGTTGGTCAGGTAGGAATTACTTTAGTCAGGACTTATAAGTGAAGTTCCGGACTACAACTTCGACTTTGAGGTTATCAAACCGGTGGACTACGCTTCTTGACTGAGTGACCCTTTATGGGACTATGGTCCTTTCTAACTTCCGCCCTCCTCTTCCCCTGCTGTCTCCTACTCTACCAACCTACCGTAGTGGTTGAGTTACCTGTACTCAAACTCATTTGAGGACCCTCAACCACTACCTGTCCCTTCGGACCGCACGACACCAGCTACCCCAGCTTTTGTCAGTCTGTCCTGACTTGCTGACTTGACTTGGCTTGACATTTCGTATCTTCTTGGACTTCGTAGCCGACCAGGAGAAATGGATGAAACTTCCTATAATGCGTTATTACATGTCTTTAAAGAGGTTCGGTAGGAGCACTGTTGTGGAGGGGGTGGGGCTGAGTAGAGGTGGTTAGTCTTACGAACCGTGGGAACAGGATCGAGGGGAAGTTGGGGCGGAGGTTCCTGCGTGCTCCGCCTCAGAAGGCCAGAGTCCGACAAAAAGAGGGCCTCTCCGGCTACGCGGACGCGTGGCGCGGGACTAACCGACTCTCAACTCCTGACGCGCACGTCCGGTGTCGGAGCCAATGATTCCCGCCCTCGGGCCGCTCCCGCGGCCGGCGACCACGACAGAGTCCGAGCGAAGTTCCGGACCGACGCGAGCGGTACGGCTTGGCGTCCCGGTCGGCGTTACGGATGATAAAGAAGCACGTCCTTTTCTAGGGGCTTGATGCTGCCTCTCCGGACGGACACCGAGCGCAGCGCCTACGGTAAGGGATGACGAGGCGACTGACCCGCCATTCCGACCTCCGGGCACCGGGCCCCGGTCCGTCAACCGTTCACCCTCCCATTCCGCCCTCCGTCTCCCCGGAACTCTTCCGGTCACTGCGGACCCGGGACGACCTCCCCTTCCTTCGAGGGGCAGGGACCAGGTCCCGTTTGGCCGCGGCCTTGGCGGAGGGTCACTACAGGTCCGTAGACAAAAGGCCGGGGCCCGTGATCCGGAGTGACGACGACGAACAAAAGGGAAAGGTAGAGGAGGTCGAGGACTTCCTCCTCCTTTTCCTCTTTATGCGTCTTTACCGAGCTCTCACCTCTCGACGGGTCCCCTTCCTGAGGCCCGGAAGCCTCTTCGTCCATTTCAATTGGTCTCTTCTCGTCGGTGGACGAAGTGTCCATCCGTACGAGTCATTTACGACCTACTCACTTGCCTCATTACAGTTCTTATCTTCTGACCCACTAAACCCACTCACGGTTTTTCTCCAAAAGTAAAAAAAAAAAGAACCACAGTCTTACGAACGACTTTTTGTTCGTCCGAGGACTTGATCCCGTGTGCAACCAAAGTAAACTACCACTTCCGGTCCCTTTTAGGGTGACCCTTTGGACGTCGGTTATTCGGTACTAATCGTTTTCCCTCACAACTATAACTCCTAAACACGATCTAGCGGAGATTCCCATGAAAACTTAAGAAGATACTAACTTCTTAGAAAAAATCTACAAATGGCCATCAAACCAAGGAAGAAAGAAAAACTTACTGTGGTCAGACACAAATTTTATAACTTTATTGTCATAGACACCTACAACTGATTACAAAACACACGGAATGTTCTATTCTCAACTTATTTCAAATAAACTTAAATACAGACACATCGTCTTACAATTTCGTGACTTATTTTAGACAACGACTAAGTATACATTTTTTCCGTTCCATCTACATCTTAAAATGGGGGAAGGAGACATAAGAAGGGTATTACTGTATCGTTTTTAAGATAAGAATAATATGTGACGATTGTGACCTAACTTTAAGTTATCAAAACGAACAAAATCCAAACTCTCTAAAAATACAATACCTAAATACAAACTCATCTTCGAGATGAGTCAGCTTAAACATAATTATGAATGTAAACACTCGGGGCTAAAAAAAAACAGAAGAAAAGTGATGTCAAAGAATAAAGGGAAGTTTTATTTTCAGTACAAGATGTATATGTAGTAACTCTGAACCTCAGTTGTGTTAGACCAAAAATGAAGCTCACTTCTTGTTTGTCATAATCTCATGAGACCGTTTACTATAAGAAAACCGGTGACCTGTTCGTACACAATACACTGAGGTATGCTAATCTAATAGTCATCACCCCTTTACCGAAAGTTGTCATTAACCTAACCAACAAATGGTGGATCGGGGAACTAAGTTTTATAAAAATCTAAAACGGTAAGAGACGGAAACCCACAACCACAATATTTGTAATAAATACATGAGTAACACAAATGACCGAACCTCACCAATGATTTCATTAGATACCCAACAAAGTCTTAATAAAACGATTTAAATTCGTATACCATATTTCACCCGTTCTCAAATTTATATACCAGTTACTAATGGAAAGAGAAATCTTCGGACAAACGTGAGGTAACTCCTTCGGTCCGTACGAACATGGTTTCGTCTTACAAAGTGGGGGCCTAGACAGTCCGAACAGAGATTTTTCACTGGTTCCATCTCATTAGGATGTCACAAAACGAATATATTTAAACCCGTGAATTTTAAGACCGAATACAACTAGTCATTTGAACAGAAGAGAAGTAAAACTAAGACGTAAAGTTTCATTAACTGATACCACAAGTTTGTACTACCGTGATTGCAACATTTTCTAGGCCATTATGCGTAACAACTTCATTGTGACCCCAAAAATTTTTTTTTTTGTTTTTAGACCAGAGAACCAAAGATGGTAAAGTATACAATAATCTGTATGAAAAACTTAAGTTCACAAATATCGATCTGTGAATTTATACAAACAAAATTTTCATTTCTATTTAACTCGGATCCCGTCGTTTCTTATATCAATTAGTCTCAGGAATGATAAGGAAAACCGACCAAAAAAAAAAATTAATTTACACAAGACTGAAACAATTTTTGAATGATTAGAAATCGTCAGGAATTCACACCGGTTAGGACCATTTATTATGGGAAGAATGTAAGAGTGTAAAGAAGGAAATCTCTTAAATATTCACCAGAACACACATAACCATTTTCCATTTCTCACTTGATTTAACAGGTATCAAACATGATCTTAAAAGGTTATGACTAAGATGAACCGAAATAAAAGGTATGGGCATATAAAGAACTTATACCCAGTGTCGAAAAGAATTCAGTAATGAGTGTAAAATCCGAATATATATCGATTCAAAACATCTCGATCGACATTCAAACTTATTAAAACAATAAAATACGTTTCTCACCAATGACGAAATTAGGAACCATTTACAATATTTTTAAATAAATAGACTATGTGGACTAAATAAAAGAGAAAAGATTAAGTAAATCCTTATATCCTTGTCTTCCTCTTTCCAAGATTTTGAAAACAAAAATAGTTTCCTCATATAGAACTCTACGAATAGACAAACACAACAGAAAAACAAAAATTTCGAGAGGAACCTCCGTAAAAAATAAAAAATTTATAAAAATCGGTACCGCTCGATGGAGGAGTGACACTTGTCGCGAAGGAGGGAACACTTTATCCGACACAATTTATAAGAGAGGTTCTTCCTTAATACCGTCTAAAGGTGTCAAAATATTTAGGACCATTCATCGGCTAATCTCATCAACGATCTACAAATTTTCAATGAAAAAATATAACCAGAATAAACTATTATCATAAAAAGAATTTTCGACAACATACCCACTCAAGGAGTTTACATCTGACCCACTTTTTGATAACTCTTACTTCACAAACTGTCTCAAAAACCAAATCCGAAAATTGGAGTTCATTCGCAATTTCATCCTCCTCTCACTTTTTGAACCGAATTTCGAGTTGTAAGTCTTTTGCTTCTAGTACCGTAGACCAGGGTAGTGAAGTACCCTTTATCCACCTCTTTGTCACCTTTGTCGTAGTCTGAAATAAAAAAACTGGAGGTTTTAGTGACGTCTACCACTGACGTCGGTACCTTAATTTTCTGCGAATGATGAACCTTCATTTCAATACTGGTTGGATCTGTCGTATAAGTTTTCGTCTCTGGAATGAAACGGTCGTTTCCAGGTAGATCAGTTCCGATACCAAAAAGGTCACCAGTACATACCTACACTCTCAACCTGATACTTCTTTCGACTCGCGGCTTCTTAACTACGAAAACTTGACACCACAACCTCTTCTGAGAACTCTCAGGGTACCTGACGTTCCTCTAGGTTGGTCAGGTAGGATTTCCTTTAGTTGAGACCCTAAAGAAACTTTCCTTACTACGATTTCGACTTTGAGGTTACAAAACCGGTGGAGTACGTTTCTCAACTGGGTAACCTTTTGTGCGACTACGACCCTCCCTAACCCCCGTCCTCCTTTTCCCTTGCTGTCTCCTACTCTACCGAGCTACCGTAGTGACTGAGCTACCTATACTCAAACTCATTTGAGACCCTCAACCACCACCTGTCCCTCCGGACCACACGACGCTAAGTACACCAGCGTTTCTCAACCTGTGCCGACTCACTGACTTGACTTGACTTGAGACTTCGTAATTTCAACTCGTCTATCTTACGGACTTTTTTAGACATCGGACGATAAACGAATAGACATCAGAATCTTAAAGGACTTTCAAAACGAGAAAACAAAGAAATGGAGTAGGAAGTGGAGTCGTCAAGAATCAAAAATTGAACCACAACTGAACATTGGAACTCGTTTTATAAATAGGAAAGACTTGGATAATTAATTAGATATTTCATCCCTATTATGGACAACCTCCCGACAAGATTACACCCTCTGGACCCAAGCTAGTGACCTAACCCTTCTCGGTGACCTTTTCCCTTACTGGTGGGTGAGGTCATAAGACCGGACCTCTTAAGGTACCCTAACGTTTCTCATTCTGTGTCGACTTGCTGAAAGTAAAAATGAAAATATTTCTTATGTACTATACCATACCTTTATCTGATCATAAATTTTCTGAAAGTCTATGATAATAAGGATGATGATAAGGTGAGGTAGTTTTCGTCAATCATTACTTGTGTATCCTAAACTAAGTCAAGAGTTCAACCATCTATCATCAATCCCCTCATGACATGGAAAATCTCTATTCACTCTCCTTATATATCCCTCTTGATAAACCCCTTTCTTATTAAAGTAGAAACCAAAACAGTCAACGAAATTTTAACTAATCCTGTCAGGTTGTGAAAAGGAACAAAACTTTATTGTCCTTTTATTTAAAAGGATGAATTACTCTCAACGACGAATCCTGTTAAAAACTTGTCCATATTTTACAATTTTTCCACCTTGAACCTCTGAAAGGAGACTCTTTATACAGTCAATAGAACCATATAGTTCCCGGAGTAGTTGACACCGGTAAAATACCTGAGGACCGGTTCTGAGGAAATCGTGTCTAAAAGAAATGGATCATAAAGAAAGAGACACTCCTGATTGAAAAATTTCATCACACTTATTATATGGTTCTAAGAAACTATCAGTAGTATGGTAACCAATCCTTTTTTGAGGAAACTCCAAATTTAGAAGACATTAAAGTGTATTGTTATCGTCAATGGATACAATACTATACCATATAATGATACCTTATAACGACATCATGTCGGTTCTCGAAGACCTAAAGACGTAGAGAGTTATTTTATAAAACTTAATGTCCACTTTAAGGTGCTCCTAAAGCAAAAGTAACAGTCCGACGTTCATTCATATTTCCTCACCCTATCTTATATCCGTAACTGATATTCACTGGACCAATTCTACGAGAAATTTGTCTGTGTATTTTGTAATCCTCTTCTATTAGAATTTAATAACAACCATTTAGAAGAATTTTCACCATCTATCACACACATTCGGAATTTGAAAAATTTTACTGTTCGTTACTATCTTATTACAGGAAAAGGACAATACCTCTAACACAAAAATAAAGACCCAAAAAAAAAAAAAAAGACGAATATAGGAAACCGAACTTCTAGTCACCGAAAATGACCGGTCCACGAATCCATCCAGAAGATTGTCCATATTCCAATAGATCTAAATCCCGATAAGTGTCTTTACAGGTAAGTTTTCATTCCCCCCTTTTCAAACACGAAGTTTTCATTGTCTTGTTATCATAATTTGTCTACTTTGTCGATACTTAACTAAAAAGTCTACTCCTTTTGTCCAAAGATACATTTCACAGAACGTTGGTTTCCTACACTGACATATTTAGAATGAGAACATGAGTAAAGATCTTTGATCTAAAATTGGTTACAGTCCCAAATTTTCAAAAAAGAATTTTTTACATCTGTTGATCAGATATCTTCACAAACTTTAATCTTTATTCAAAAAGTTTAGACGATATTGTTCGTCGACAAAACATTATGAATAAATAAAAACCAACACAAGAAACTCAAAAAGGTTCAGAATCATTTTTTATACACAATCAGGGAAAAAACAAACAAAAAAACTCAGTCTCGACACCCGAAACCTTATTCCTCAAATTCCGTCAGAAAATCATTCAAGACAATACATCGAACTTCTTTTGCTTTACATATCTTATTTTTACGACAACATTGAAATTCTACACTTGGGTCGAGTAGAGTTCACAATTTAACAGACTTCGACAACCCGTTTTATCCATCATCACTTTTTCATTGTCACTTTTGAATCGACCACTTAATTAAAGTGTAAAAATGAATTCGAGACAAATACCAAACAAGTAGAGTACTGACGTAACCTTAGGGATATACGGTCTGTGAGTAAACATTCTTACGGGAAATGACAAATAAAACAAAGACTAATTAAAAAATTTTTTAGTAAATTTTTTGAATAAAAACGTTACCAGAGTTTTAATTCACCAATTGTCTTTCACACCAAGAACTTTCGTTAGGACAATTCCAGAGGTCCTTACAAAGAACTCAATAAAAAGTGTGACAAACTTTGGTTCGTGCTACAAAAAGTAAGTCCTTTGGATTCTATGAACCTCGAATGGTTAAATTCGTACAGAAGTTAACGGTTAAACTATCGGGATCCCTTACATAGTTAATTTATTCTATTTACTGACATAATCTTACTGTCGATACGGTTGTCTTATTTCCATGGTTCCCGTCACATTAGGTCGACTGCGGAGTGTGTCACTGTGGGGCTCTCTCCGCGCGCTAGTGGCGATTCCTGTCCTGCAAGTCTAGACGGACCGCGACGACACGACAGACCGGAAGTTCTTCGTGCGCACTCTGACTCACTTCCGAAGCACCCGTAATACCGAACCGTGTAGTGTAACCTCTTAAAATTCGAACCTTCTCTAAAGCTATCAGAGGGTACAGGGCGGGTGGGGATGTTGCAAGGAGACTTACCCTCAAGTCCAAAACGCACACACACAACCCCCACACCCCAACCCATCCTCTAAACCCGGGAGAGTAAGAGGTCATGAAGTGGTCTCCGCGAGACGACGAAAGGACAAATATCAAACAGTAAAACTCTCTATTCAAGACGAAATTGTACTCGGGTCGGAATCTTTGACGAAAGTCGAAGGATATACCTTCCAGATAGTCGAAAATTTTGCTACGAAGTATGTGTATATTTTTCTAATATTGTAAGTGAATTTTAAATTTCTTTTAATTGTCGTCCCGTGGACGGTCAGTCGACTTCTTTATCGTGAAACGACAATGGTGACTTCCGGGGACATAAAGAGAGACTAAAGTAGGGGGGGAATTCTCTTGGTGCCAAGACTTAAAACACACTAAAGGAAACAAAATACTTATCAAAATACTATTCATGTACAAATTTATTACATAAAATAAAACAAATAAACTT
The DNA here is from genome assembly GCA_006410555.1 of Capra ibex. NCBI lineage: Eukaryota > Metazoa > Chordata > Mammalia > Artiodactyla > Bovidae > Capra > Capra ibex. Next base: position 1,915,193 of record SJYO01006649.1, read on the forward strand.
GAAGAGTCAGCACAGACTGAGAAACGTTGAAGCACACGACGGGTTGGTTCGAGGAGACAAGTACCTTAAGAAGTCCGTTCTCATGACCTCACCCCGGAAGGGAACACCACGTCACTTATTCTGAGACACGAGGGTTACGAGTCCCGGACCCAGTCAGGGACCAGTCCCTTGATCTAGGGTGTACGGCTTTGATTCTAGACCTCGTCGGTTTATTTATGTACAAAACAAATTTTTTTTTTTTTTTTTTTTCTTATGACCCTACCCATCGGTAAGGGAAGAGGTCCCGTAGAAGGGTTGGGTCCCTAACTTGGGTCCAGAGGAAGTAACGTCCTTCTACCTAACAAACAGTAGAAATAACCACATACCTTCAAATATCATATAGCCAAAAATAACTAATAAAATTAACACACGTCTATGGACAAAAGTAAAAAGAGAGTACCCATAAAATTAAATATCTTCAAAAATAAAAATTACATCATTTCCATGGTTAAAAAAGGGACTATCGAACACCCACGAACCCCAGAATAAATTCTTAAGGGAAAATGAAAAAAAACATCATTTGAAATTTCTTAAATAAAAGTGAACTGGATGAATATAAAGAGTCTTACTCTTATATATGTAATAAATGGTTATTTACGAATTACGAAATTTGAATGTTAATGGAATGAACGTCTTTAAACCTTTAGTAAGGTTAATTGACCTTTTTTTTATGTTTAAAAAAAAACAAAAATATTAAGTTTTATATAAAATTTATTTTAAAGATATCGTCGGTTTTGGAAATTGGTTTTTAAGTCTTGACGTCAGAGAATTCCCATTGTTTTACCGGTGTATGATTAATAGAACTTATAATCGAGTCCTTTTCTTTATACACCGAGAATTTTGTTCTGACCGATCGTTAACCATGTCAAAATGAAAGACCCGTATGTTTCGACAGAAATAAAGTAGACAAGTTTGTGTCTGTTAACGAGGTTTAAATTTCAAATTTACCTGAAAGTTGTAAATTATAACCACTACGAACGATTCTAAATTATTGAAGGTCGTTACTCTTAGTCTTTTACTGGTGTTAATTTTAATAGGACTTACTGAATTGACGATGTGTCTCATTAGACGGTAAAATATCACAAAAACTTAATGTACCACAAAAAAGTGTTTATATTGTGGAGTAATTTATAGAACATTTGGTGAAACATCAATGTTATTCCCAACACTCCAATTCAAGGTTTCTATTAATACATTAATCAAAGTGTAACGTTCTGTTACGTTTAGAGTCCGTTTTAGTCGTAATCCTTACGTCAGACAACTAGTGATGTCAGGTACCTAAGCGGGTATGAGAATTCTCCTACGAGTAGATATTACCCGTGGTAGAATAAGTCAGTACCATAATTATGATGTGAAGGTTTTAGGTTCATCTATTTGTCACATTACCCGAGGACGAAATGTTTAGTAGATAATTTAGACGGATATTTTGATTTCTTAAATAAAAAGGTTTTCCAGTTTACTCAATGTGAATAAAATAGGAATTGGGGTCCATTTCTTAAGGGAAGAGGAACTTCCGGTACTTCTATAGAAATAAAATATCAAGGTTCTAGAATAAGGTGAACCTTAACTGAACCCACACTACACTCCACCTCCAAGTCGAAGAAAAAAGGTAAAACCCATTATCCATACTACACTCCACCTCCAAGTCGAAGAAAAAAGGGGACATCCATTACCCACACTACACTCCACCTCCAAGTCGAAGAGAAGAGGGAACACCCATTACCCACACTACACTCCACCTCCAAGTCGAAGAAAAAAGGGGACATCCATTACCCATACTACACTCCACCTCCAAGTCGAAGAAAAGAGGGAACACCCACTAGACGACAGGGTAGATAACTTACTAGTCACACAGGGTACACGTCACGGTGGACACGGTACGGTGTGAAGACGAATACGTAATCAGAAAAACTATAGCAGACAGGATAATTAGACGAACAAAAAATCACGGCTAAATAACAATTTTGTGTTATAAAAGTATTATAAAAATGAAACAAGAAAACCTTATAATACCGACAAGAACAGAGAAACTAGAAGGTGTATGTTAAATAGTACGCAGTGTTTTTTCGATAACTCTAATTCTTAGAGGGCTAAATCTTAGTGTCCTAAGATTAGAATCCTAAACCCTCTAAAACCCCCCTCACAAACACGTAAAAATAAAATTGAAAATATGTAAAAAATTTCTAATGAAAAGTGAATATCAATAATGTTTGACAACCAATATAAGAGGTACAACATGTTATGTACGAACTCAGAGACAATGTGGAGTAGGAATCATGGAGGGTAAGGGGGTGGGGATAGAACGTGGAGACGGGTGACCTTCGGTGACCAAACAAGAGATATAAATATCTCAGAAGAGAATGTAACTGATTAAACAACATCAAAAATCTAGGTGTATGTCATGACTAGAACCAGACTAAATAAAGTGAACCGTATCACAGGAGGTTCAGGTAGGCAATGTCGTTTATCGTCACAAAATAAGAAAGAATTACTGACCCATCACCAGGATACGTACATATATAGTGTCGAAGAAAAATTTAAAAATAAAATATAAACTTATATCAACTAAACCCGAAGGGTCCACCGTACTCACCATATTTTTTGGGGGCACGGTCACGTCCTCTCCATTCTCTGCACCCAAACTAGGGACCCAACTCTTCTAGAGGATCTCCTCCCGTGTCGTCGGGAGAGGTCATAAGGATGGACTACGTAGTGTACCTGTCTCCTCGGACTACCCGATGTCAGGTACCCCAACGGTTCTCAACCTGTCCTGACTTCGTTGAATCGTACGTGTCGTGTGCGTACTAAATGTTGTGACACAATCAAAGTCCACTTGTGTTTGACGACATGTGTACATATAGATAACAGGTCTAAGAAAAGGGTACGTCCAATACTATCTCATAACTCATCCCAAGGGACAGGAACAACTAATAGTTAAAGTATCGATCATCAAGTCAAGTCAGTGAGTCAGCACAGGTTGAGAAACGCTGGGGTACTTGGCGTCGTACGGTCCGGAGGCACAGGTAGTGGTTGAGGGCCTCAAGTGAGTTTGAGTACAGGTAGCTCAGCCACTACGGTAGGTTGGTATAGTAGGAGACAACAGGGGAAGAGGAGGACGACGGTCAGGGAGGGTCGTAGTCCCAGAAAAGGTCACTCAGTTGAGAAACGTACTCCACCGGTCTCATAACCTCAAAGTCGAAATCGTAGTCAGGAAGGGTCCTGAAGGTCAGGAAGGGTCTTGTGGGTCCTGACTAGAGGAAATCCTACCTGACCAACCTAGAGGAACGTCAGGTTCCCTGAGATTTCTCAGAAGAGGTTGTGGCGTCAAGTTTTCGTAGTTAAGAAACCGTGAGTCGAAAGAAATACCAGTTTGAGAGTGTAGGTATGTACTGGTGACCCTTTTGGTATCGGACCTGATCTACCTGGAAACAACTGTTTCATCACAGAACACATATACAATTAGGGTTTGAGGATTAAATAGGGAGGGGAGGAATGGAAAGGGGAAACCATCGGTATTCAAACAAAAGATTTAGACACTTATACGAAGACAAAATATTTATTCAAGTAAACATAGTAAAAAGAAAAAAATCTAAGGTGTATATCGTTATGGTATATATAGAAACAGACCGAATGAAGTGAACCACACTATTAGAGAGATCTCTAACAGATACCTAGATAGACATAACCGACGTTTACCGTAAAACCCCCCCTCCGGGGAGGGGGGTGGTGTGTGTTACACCATAAAGTCAAGGGGTTGGTCCCTAATTTGGACACGGAGACGTCACCTTCATGTCTCAGAATCGGTTATCTACGACCCATTTAGGGACGCTTACCGTAATAGAATGAGAAAAAAAGGTAACATATATACATGGTGTAGAAATAGGTAAGTAGACAACTACCTGTAAATCCAACGAAGGCAAAGAACCGATAACCTTTATCATGACGTCACTTGTAACTTCACGTACATATAAAAGTTTCATTCCAAAAGAGACCTATATACGAATTCTCATCCTAAGAACCTAGTATACCGTTGAGAGAAAAATCAAAAAAATTCCTTGGAGGTCTGAGGAAAGTATCACCAACATGGTTAAATGTAAGAATGGTTGTCACATCCTCCAAGGAAAAAGACGCATGGGCGAGGTCGTAAATGACAAACATCTGTAAAACTACTACCGGTAAGACTCCACTACTAAAACTAAACGTAATATTAAAAATAAACGTAATATTAGTTTTAATATCACGTTTAAGTAAAATATTAACATTACGTTTGAAATATCATTAAACACAATATATAATATTGTTAAATATTATATTAATATTAAACCTTATTTAATATTACCTTTGAAATATTACGTTAAAAATACAAATATTTTAAATATTTTTGTAAAAATTCAAATATATTAATGCGTTTAAAACCTTTTTTAATAGCTCCACTATTAAAAATAAACGTAATATTAAAACTAAACGTAAAACTATTAATAGTTTCAACTCGTAGAAAAATACACGAAAAACTAGTAGACATGTAGAAACCTTTTTACAAATAATTCTAGAAGGTGGGTAAAAAAACTAAAAAAAGAAAATTATAAGTCGTCATACTCGACAAACATCTAAATCCCTTATTACGGAACACCCAACGTAGTAAACTTTTATAAAAAAGATTAAGACACCCAACAGAACACCGAAACAAGTACCAAACGAAACGACACACTTTCGAAAAATTTATAAATAAAAATAAATAGATAAATAAAACAACTCGGTCCAGAATCAACATCGGGTCCCCTAGAAGTTTGAAACAACGTCGTAAACCCTAGATCGAGGGACTACTTCCCCAGCTTGGTCCCGAAGGACGTAACTCTTGAATCTCGGAATCGTTGATCTGGTGATCCCTGCAGGACACATTTTCGAAAATCAATCTAGGATAAACAAATAATAACAAAAATAACAATAATCTTGTACCTAGGTTTTTCTATGACGACACTAAATACAGTCTCTCACAAGACAAAAGGAGAATTCTCAAAATATTATAGATCAGAATGTAAATCCAAAAATTAGTAAACCTCGAATAAAAACAAATGTAAGAATTTCTTACAAAATTATAATATAGTAAGACAATGTACACAGACAGGTAAAAAGGGTCGTGGTGAATGACTTCTCTGACAGGAAAGAGGTAATATATAAGAACGGAAGAAACGATATCTAATAACTGGTATCCACTCACCCAAATAAAGACCCGAAAGATAGGATAAGGCAACAAGACACAAAAACATACTCATGGTATGACAAAACTACTGATATCGAAATATCATATTAGATTTCAGTCCCTCGGATTAAGGAGGTCGAGACAAGTAGAATTCTAACGAAACCGACAAAACCTCAGAAAACACAGACGTATGTTTAAAATTCTAAAAAAAAACAAGATCAGGAGATTTTGTCACGGTAACCATTAAACTATCCCTAACGTAACTCAGTCATGTGATGGAACCCATCATATTAGTAAAAAAAACTGTTATAACTAAGAAGTCTAGGCTCTTGTACCATATAGACAGACACCATAGAAATCAAAGAAAGGAGACGTAGAAGATCAAAAGTCTCATGTCCAGAAAACGGAGGAAGTCAAGTCAAGTTAGTGAGTCAGCACAGGTTGAGAAACGTTGGGGTACTTAACGTCGTGCGGTCCGGAGGGACAGGTAGTGGTTGAGGGTCTCAAGTGAGTTTGAGTGCATGTAGTTCAGTCACTACGGTAGGTCGGTAGAGTAGGACAGCAGGGGAAGAGGAGGACGGGGGTCAGGGAGGGTCGTAGTCTCAGAAAAGGTTACTCAGTCGAGAAGTGTAGTCCATCGGTCTCATAACCTCAATGTCGAAATCGTAGTCAGGAAGGTTTCTTGTGGGTCCTGACCAGTGGAAATCTTACTTGACCAACCTAGAGAAACGTCAGGTTCCCTGAGCGTTCTCAGAAGAGGTTGTGGTGTCAAGTTTTCGTAGTTAAGAAGTCGTGAGTCGAAAGAAGTGTCAGGTTGAGAGTGTAGGTATGTACTGGTGTCTTTTTTGGTATCGGAACTGATCTGTCTGGAAACAACCGTTTCATTACAGAGACGAAAACTTATACGATAGATCCAACCAGTATTGAAAGGAAGGTTCCTCATTCGTAGAAAATTAAAGTACCGACGTCAGTGGTAGACGTCACTAGAACCTCGTTTTTTTATTTCAGACTGTGAGAAAGGTGACAAAGTGGTAGACAAAGGGTACTTTACTACCCTGGTCTACGGTACTAGAAGCAAAAGACTTACAACTCGAAATTCGGTTGAAAAATTGAGAGGAGAAAGTGAAAGTAGTTCTCTGAAAAATCAAGGAGAAGTGAAAGACGGTATTCCCACCACAGTAGACGTATAGACTCCACTAACTATAAAGAGGGACGTTAGAACTAAGGTCGAACACGAAGAAGGTCGGGCCGCAAAGAGTACTACATGAGACGTATATTCAATTTATTCGTCCCACTGTTATATGTCGGAACTACAAGAGGAAAAGGATAAACCTTGGTCAGACAACAAGGTACAGGTCAAGATTAACAAACGGAGGAATCCAAATCAAATAGGACTCCATAAAATAAGAAAAACTACACTACCGTTTACTCTACCAAAGGAATAAAAAAGAAAGACAATAAAACAAGAATCACATATTTATACGTTGTCTAAAGACACATAAATCAGAGGATTTTAAAATGACTTAATTACTTGACATCATTCAAAAGACCATTGTAGAAATCCTAAAAGATACATATCATAGTACAGTAAAAGTTTGTCACTACCAGTACGATGATGAAAAGGTTAAACCTAAGGAAAACAAAAGAAGAGACTAACGGGACCGATCTTGAGGGTTTGATACAAGTTATTTTCACCACTCGCATCTGTAGGAACAGAACAATCTCCCTTACAAAAATCGAAAAGTGGTGACTTATACCACAACTTAAACAGTATATACCGGAAATAATACAATTCCATATAAGGTAGACACGGATGAAAAGATACCTAAAAGAAATTAAACATTTACACCACGTAGTGTGACTGAACCTCTATGAATTTTTATGAACATAGAAACCCTATTCAGGTTAACTAGTACTACATACTAGGAAAATTATATGACAACCTAAATCAACCGATCATAAACAACTCCAAAAACGTAGAAACAATTAACTATAGCCGGAGATTATAAAAACGCACAGAAGAAACGGACTAAAATCGGAGTATCTTACTCAAACCTTCACAAGGAAGGACACGGTAAAAAGTCTTATCAAAGTCTTCCTATCTACAATTGAAACGAGATTCACAAATTATCTTGAACGGACACTACGGTAGACCAGGACCTGAATTGAAACAACCCTCACAAAATTAATCAAAGTTAGAGTCATGAACACTAACAAGACAAACATAAAAGACAAAGAAGGACCAAACCTTCCAACATGAAAAGATTATTCGAAGGGTCCACCGAGTCACGTCCTCTGTACCCAAGGTAAGGACCCAACCCTTCTGGGGAACCTCCTCCTTTACCGTTGGGTGAAGTCATAAGGAACGGACCTTTTAGGGTACCTGTCTACTCGGACCACCCGATGTCAGGTACTTCAGAGGTTCTTAGCTGTGTAAACTCGTTGACTCATGTCTATACGTGTGTGGAAAGATTATTAAACAGGCAAAGAAGATCTAACAGGTAAAATAACTACATATCAACGAGTATCATCGAAGGATACTAGGAAACATAAAGACACCATAGGCAATATTAAAGATGAATAAAGCGAAGATCAAAACTCAAGTCGGGGGAGGGAAAAAAGGAACTACTCAGATCGATGTCCAAATAGTTAAAACAAATAGAAGAGTTTCTTGGTCGAAAACCAAAGTAACTGGAACAGATAACAAATAAAACAGAGATAAATTAAATAACGACATAGAGGTAAAGTAAATAAAGACGAGAAAGAAAGGAAGACTATTAAAATTTAAAAACAAAAGAGGAGACCAAAGAGATCCACATTACAATCTAAAAAAATAAACTGTTTAAAAAGAACAAAGGACTCTATTCTGACACAACGAATATTTGAAGGGAGAATCTTGACGAAAACTACGTAGGGTATTTAAACGTAGTAGCACGTAAACAAACGTAAATAGAGATTCAAAAAAAAATTAAAGGAGACAAAAAAAGGGGTACTAGGTAATCAATAAATCGTCGTATAACAAATAGGAGACTCACCAAAAAAGAAAAAAAAATCAAAAAAAAAAAAGAACTAAAATTTTTTAAGATAACAACACCAACCTTTTCCACTAACTACATTGACGTCAAAATGGGTTCGAACGAAACACCGGATCGGACACTAGTGAGGACCTCTTACAAGGTACACGTAAACTCTTCTTAAACATAAGACGACGAAACTCTACCTTACAAGATATTCACAATCAATTCACACAGACGGATTGCACATAAATTCTGGACACAAAGCATGGCTAAAAGCCAGACGTACTGGACAGGTAACTATCTTCACTTTACAACTTCAGGGGTGACAACGTAACGACAACTGAAGAAGAAAGTACCGACCACGCACACAGAATAAGTCAACGAGTCAACACAGACTGAGAACACTGGGATACCCAACATCGGACGGTCCGAGGAGACAGGTACCCTAAAAAAAGTCGTTCTTAGGACCTTAACCAAAGGAAAAGGAGGAGACCCGGGTCTCCGGGTAAAGAAGGAGAAGGGTTGTGTCTCTAGTTTGGACTTAGAGATACTGATAATCATAAACGCAATATAATAATAACGAGGATACAACTAACGTACATTTTAACAATTAAGGAGAAAAACCTAACTAGAGAACTAGTAATATATCACCTTCATTGTTTATCTAAGTTCCCTAATCCAGACTATCTCACGGACTTCTTGATACGTCTCTCCAAGCACTGTAACATGTTCTCCGTCCCTAGTTCTGGTAAGGGTTCCTTTTCTTTACGTTTTCTCGTTTTACCAACAGACTCTTTCGGAATGTTTATCGACATTTATGTTCTTTTCAGTTTCCGTTTCCTTTTTTCGTTTCTAGGTTTAACCCTTTCCTCATACAGTCCCGACATATAACAGTGGGACAAATAAATTGAATATACGTCTCATGTACTCTTTGCGACCCGACCTACTTCATGTTCGACCTTAGTTCTGACGACCCTCTTTATTCTTATTGGAGTCTATACGTCTACTGTGGTGGGAATACCGTCTTTCACTTCTCCTTGATTTCTCGGGGAACTACTTTCACTTTCTCCTTTCTCTTTTTGAACCGAATTTCGAGTTGTAAGTCTTTTGCTTCTAGTACCGTAGACCAGGGTAGTGAAGTACCCTTTATCTACCCCTTTGTCACCTTTGCCACAGTCTGAAATAAAAACCCCCGAGGTTTTAGTGACGTCTACCACTGACGTCGGTACTTTAAATTTCTGCGATGGAGGAACCTTCTCTTCAATACTGGTTGGATCTGTCGTATAATTTTTCGTCTCTGTAATGAAACGGTTGTTACTAGGTAGATCAGTTTCGATGCCAAAAAGGTCATTAGTACATACCTACACTCTCAACCTGATATTTCTTTCGACTCGTGGTTTCTTAACTACGAAAACTTGACACCACAACCTCTTCTGAGAACTCTCAGGCAACCTGACGTCCCTCTAGGTCAGGTAGGATTTCCTCTAGTCAGGACTTATAAGCAACCTTCCTGACTACGATTTCGACTTTGAGGTTATGAAACCGGTGCACTACACTTCTTGACTGAGAAACCTTTTCTGGCACTAATACCCTTTCTAACTTCTGTCCTCCTCTTCCCCTACCGTCTCCTAGTCTACTAACCTACTATAATGACTGAGCTACCCGTATCCAAACTCATTTGAGACCCTCAACCACTACCTGTCCCTCCAGACGACACGACGTCAGGTACCACCAGTGTTTCTTAGCCTGTACTGACTCGTTGACTCGACTTGAACTAGTAAGCCATCATAGGAAGAAACATAGAACATACAGAAATAAAACAAGTAAAAAAGAGTATGCTCACAATAAGGTAATAACTAAAGGAAAACGTACCTTACAGCAAAAGGTAGAGAAGTGAAAGTCAGACATACATAGGGATCTAGACTTCACCAAGAGAACATTTGTGGTATATACACCGGAATAAAAACACGCAAGTTGGTGACATACAGAAAACCAACCTCGTGAACTAGACAAATGTAAATTCAAAGAATGACTATACATACATGAATAACGGTAAACAAGTAAAACAAGAACAAAATATCCAGAGAAAAGAAGGAGAAAACAAGAGAACACTAAACTACTGACAGAAGTACAACACCAACCCTAAGGAAAAAGAAGAAACACACTGTTAACCTATGGAAAAACAAAAACACACAACTCAGGTACTGTCTAAAAACCAAACACCAATGGTACTCCAAACTATATCTGCAGATATATGGGTTCTAATTCAACGACCAGAGAATTAAATTTACGCAAAGGTAACAGGACGTAAGCGTGAGAGGAGTAAGACACACTCACTAAAGGACAGAAATGACACACACGACCACTCGAAAGGATAAACATTAAGACAAAGATCAACGTCGGAAAAGTAAAGGCAAATCTCTTCAAGGACATCGTAAACAATACTTTGACCGAACCATCACGACTTAAGAGTGTTGAAAACGAACAGATATTTCGAAAAGTAAAGACGTAGTTTATACTTACTCTTCGGAACGACTCATCTCATAAAAACCAATAGTAAAAAGGGAAGTAGTAAAATTTATACAGTTTGGTAAAGGAAAACCCGAAATCTCAAAGAGGACTTCTTAGTCGACTATTGGAATGTCCCTAAGAGAACTACAATAAACAACGAAAAGGGAACAATGAAAATTATAAAAGAAGAACAGAAAATAAAAATAGTTAAACCAATTGTACACAGAACCGTGTAAGGAGGAACCCAAAGACGACATGTACTGAGACGAAGGAGTTGAACCCACTGAAAAGGTATTATCCCTTCAAAAGTGTATAATATAGAAGTTTATAAAGCAGTCCGGGAAAGAGATGTAGACGAAAGTCCTGTGGATATTGTACTTGCGATCACGCAAATTATAACAGAGTCTCAAGACAAGTTGACAGGAGTAAAGAAAAATAAGAAACAAAGAAATAAGACAAGGTGGTAAGGCAGAAGGTCGAGTGAGTAGGTAAGAAGACGGAGTAACTGAAAACGGTAACTAAGGAAGATCACATAGAGAGTTGGTGACACGGAAGATGGGACGAACAGGAAACATAGTAGACCGGGAAGTGACTTGTAAAGAACCACAGAAAGTCATGTAGAGAACGTAGAAGAACCAGACACGGAGGTAAGAAAAAGGTTCTAAAACCTAGGAGAAATGACAGTAATGTGAGTCAAGAAAAAGTCCATCTGACAGACAGAGGTGAATCAAAAACAACAACAACAAGGAAGCGGACCTTGGATAAGGAGACAGTAGAGTGAAACAGAGCGAAAGACAGAGACATCAGCGTAACCGATGTCCTAACATTAAGTAAAAAGAAGACCACAGACGGGGGACCACCAACCTCGACCCAGGACAAGGAGACCACCCGTCCCGTCACCGTTTCTAACACAAATCTCCGTCGAGACTCGAGTCCTTCTAGGGGACCTCTTCCTTTACCGTTGGGTGAGGTCATGAGAACGGACCTCTTAGGGTACCTCCCCTCCTCGGACCATCCGACGTCAGGTACCCCAGCGTTTCTGTGACTTGAGTCCTTTTGAAACTTCGTCGAACAGACGACTCATCCCTATACAAGGGTGGGACAAATAAAAACCCGAACTCCGTAGTCGTGACCTTGGAAGCCCGACAACCCACCCCGATCCTGAACCGTAATGTTACCATAGGAAGTCCTGTCGAATGTCACTTGTACGAGGTCTTGGAAACGGTGGTCACGCGAACAGGGGCGTCACTCGGTGTCGTCGGGGACGAAACGTTCTTCTAGGAGATCCTGATCGTCCATTCAGACCGAGTCTGAGGATACTTCAACGACGAAAAGGTGGACCCAGGACCATGTGTACTATAGGACACACACGAGAGGTACTCCAAAGACGAAGGAAGGTCGGGAGACCTCGAGAACGTCGTTCGGAACGATCGGAAGTTTCGGTTTACCGAGACCACCGAGAGGAGGGTTATAGTCCGGGGGCCTGATTCCTCGGACTGTGCTCCGAGTCTTGATAGTGCGGACACCCTCTTGAAGACTCTATATTAATAAAAGGTCAAACACGAAGTGGGTCGACCGTCCATACTCTAAACTAATAAAACGTGTACACGGGGGGGGGTAGAACAAAACCACCCCAAAAAATACAAAAACCTCCATCTTAAAAAAAACCCTCTCCAAGGTTAGGAGAAACAACGATCAAAAAGTCGTCAATCAACACTAAAAATCACAGAGGACGACGACGATTCAGTGAAGTCAACACAGGCTGAGATACGCTGGGGTATCTGCCGTCGGGCGGTCCGAGGGGCAGGGACCCTAAGAGGTCCGTTCTTGTGACCTTACCCAACGGTAAAGGAAGAGGTTTCGTACTTTCACTTCAGCGAGTCAGCACAGGGTGACAATCGTTCTCCTCCACTTGAGTCCAGGAAAATGAAACGGAAGAACAACAGACATGTCTCTTTGATTAGAGTCATAAAACTCATATAAATAATGAAAAAAAAAAAACGTTCCTTTTATGTCATAAAAGTGTTCACAAACCGTATGGAGTACTCACTTTTTGTTGACATACTTCGTCTACTACTATTTATAGATAAAGACCGGATGTCCTCTGTAGTTGGTTTAATAATTGATGAGTGTTAGAGGTATTGACAAATCTTATTGTAAGATTTCATTTTATCGGGTCATAATTAATATTGGACAAAATCAATAATTAAACTATGTACTTAGAACCATAAGTTAATTAAGGGTAACATTGTACTTATAATTTTTAGTAGCACATTATAATATTTAAGAATATTCGATACCCTTTATATTAAAAAAGAAAGAGAAAAAAAAAAAGTTCGTAGGACGTAGCTTGTATCTGACCGCTATGCAAAGAATGTACTATCATATGTACAAAGTTACGGCAAGAGGGTTTAGTAGGGTGGGAGAGGGAGTCTCAGGTTTTCAGGCGAGATGTGTAGACACAGAGAAAACGACAGAACGCATGTCCCAGTAGTAATAGTAGAAAGATTTAAGGTATATATACACAATCATATGACATAACCACAAAAAGAAAGACCGAATGAAGTGAGACATATTAGCCGAGGTCAAAGTAGGTAGAGTAATCTTGACTAAGTTTACATAAGAAAAATTACCGACTCATTATGAGGTAACACATATACATGGTGTCGAAAGAATAGGTAAGTAGACGACTACCTGTAGATCCAACAAAGGTACAGGACCGATAATATTTGTCACGACGCTACTTGTAACCCCATGTACACAGAGAAAGTTAAGACCAAAGGAGCCACACATACGGGTCGTTACCCTAACGACCCAGTATTCCGTCAAGATAAAACTCATATAAATTTAGAAACTTAGTAAAACTTTTCTTGACTGTCGAAGTACTATAAGAAATACAAATGTGTAAAAACTGGTCTCTGTATAATTACGGTGACCACAATCAAAGACGTTTTTAAGGGGTCAATCTTTACAAAATTATATCTCGATGAGAATAAAAAATTTACACATCAAGAAATATTATTTCAGAATTAAAAGAGATATTAGAAATAGAATAATCGATATCTAATAGTAAAAAGAACGATTAATATAATTATCTAGAGTCAATATAAAAAAGAGTCGTTATTTTAATTAAAATAAATTTTTAATAAGAGAAATCATAAAAAATTTAACTTAGTTTTAATATAAAAGATGAACAAATAAAAAACAAAACCAAAATAGGGTGGAAACGATTTGAGACTCCAAAAATCTTTCAAGGAATATAAACATTTTACTGAAGAAGCTTAGACATAGAAAATAAATTTTGTAAATTTTGGACAAACAGGATCACACGACCGACACTTCTAAGATTAGAAAGTGGTCACTCATAAGACAAACGACATCAAAAAGAGACAGAAAATCAAAACCATATATGAGAAGTAGTCCTATTTCTTCAAGGGAAAACAAGGGTCAAAGTGATCTCCATAGTCAACGTATAAAATTACTTATGAGAAAGACCTATAGTCTACTAAACACAGAAAACAAATATACCACTAAATGATTAGAATTTTTGATTGGAATGTAAGGTGTTTGTTTGGGTCGTAAAAGTGATATATTGAATTTATTTAACGACCTAAGCTAAACGATTATACCCAACTAGTTTTTCAAGGAAACCAAAAATTTTTCATTTTTATTCCCTGTACAAAAAGTAAAAGTGGTTCTCGAAATAATTCGTCACTAAGTGGTAAAAAAGGGTGATTGAAGATGGTAAAAAGTCGTTGAAGTCTTAAGGTAAAAGGGTTTTGAAAAATGGAAAATCTTGTTTCTTAACAAGGTCCACGGAAAATGTGGTCCCTTAACCTTAAAAAAAGAAATTTTCTTCAAACATTTCTAGTTTTATTTACCCTTAAACTTCCACGTTACAGATCACTCATACCACCTACTTAGTCTTGAAGGGTCGGTTCGAAATTGTCGAAAACGGACCAGTAGTTTCTTTGTACGTTTGAACACAATAGGACTACCTTCTAATACAAAAGAAAACCGATTAAGACCTACGAAAAGTAACTCACGACGAAAGTCAACCAGATTAACCCTCATCATTAATAACCTTACTTAGTAAAGCAAAAGGTCTTCGTCGAGTAGGGAAGGTCAGGGTGGTACATGTGTGGTAGTGGAAGAAACCTACTTCTAACCGGAAATTACACCAACCACCACCAAGTAAAACGAACGGGGTACCATAGAAGGTGAATGTAATAACATGACTTAGACGAAAAATAGTGGGTAGTATTAAATAAGACTTTTGCTTTACAAAAACGAAACAAAATTCCTCTCTTAACGTAAGTCTTTATACTAGTTCTTCCAACAAAAAAAGGGGGAATACACGTCGGGTTTGTATAAATTATTTTCGTCAATGGTATCACGAAACTAAAAGTCACCAACTCAACCCATAAAACTCATACAGTCAATAGAGGGTACACCTTATTTCAAGTAACAAGAGTTACGGAGTCAAACGAACGACAGTGGAAGTGGACCAGACGGGTTGGTACCTCGTAGCAGGTCGTTCTTTAGAGATGGTACTTTGATCCGTTTGGTGAAAACTATATAAACTAGTCAGTGTTATGGAAAAGATATATGAAGTGTTTATAAAGAAACGTGAAATCAACGTAAAAATGGAACTTTATTATTTCGTATAATAAGACTTTTATACCGAAAAAAAAGAAGGTAGAAGTTATAATTTTACCGAAGTGTTTTTAAGTCGTCGAAACCATTTGAAAAATTTTACGTGTGACTATACTGTTGACAATGCTATGTTACGTTGTTTTGACAAAACTTACTTCAATTTCTGTGGATTCGTGATGGTCTCGGTAAAATGTCTTTTTGGTTTGAAAAACCTGTTGGGTCATCAAACAAAATCCTAAAAACGTAAGTACAATTTGGACTTCAATTAGACATAAAACAGTAGTTCCGACAAAACGGTAAGATTTTACCAAACCCCTTACATAAAACTCAAAAACTCAGATGCACACAAGAAAAAATACCAAGACAAATTCAATAGTCATTAAAATAAAGGAACTTGTATTCTTCGGCACAAAAGATTTCGAAATACAAACAATCGAGACAATACCCCTAGAAGAAAAAAACCTATATAAAAACATCAGACAAATAGAACTACGAGTCAGTGCATAAGTCGAGAGAATTATACACACCAGTAAAAACTCACGACTTGTCATCGACATTGAACCGTGTGTACGTTTCTTTAGTAGTCATTTCAAAGATTACCCGAAGTGTCGTATTTGTCACCTCCGGTCTTCTGTTAACTCACCAAAAAATTAAATATTTAAAAATATATATGTGTTCATTAAGACCTCATTATAAAATTTAAGAATGATCGAGATCCAGACAACTTTAGAGTCAAAGAGTCAGAGACATAGAGAAGATCCAAACCATTTACGGGTTTATTGGTTGTTTGGGTTTACGGTCTAAGTCGAGAGATCCTAAAGAAGTAAAATTCTAAAACCTGAATGTCAAGGAGAGAAGTAAATACAGAGACGTCACGGAAGTTCGTCCACAAACTACACACGGTAGAAAACGAATCAGAAAGTAATAGTCTTGAACTTGAGAGGGACATAATAGAAAAATTAACCGATGTGCCGCGACGAACTTCCTAACTTCGGTCCCGGGGTCGTCACTTTACGACTCAGGAGTAGTGATCTGGTGGTCTCTCAAGATCGTAAGAAACAGAATTATCAAAGGTTAAAATACAACTTTAAGCATTAAACTAGAGTAGTTTATTATTCGTACTAATAAATTTTAGACACAGGTCTTTGAAGTCGAAGACCTGAGCTAAAACAGAAAGTTGAAACAGAACCAAAAGTGAGAAACAACACACACATGGACCAAATAAGTATATCTAATAGACCCCCTTTTTTTTACCAAATTCCATCAAACTCCAACTATAAAGAGAAGATCTTTCCTAAATACTAACGAAAAAGATCTGTGGTCCCCAGAGTGTTTGGTCCGGGGGTTTCGACAGACTTTGTGTGAAGAATCGGTCATTTGAAGGAGAATTCCTTAATCCTTTACTGAGGTCCCATTTTTGACGGAGGTCTTAATCCGACTGGAGAGACTGAAGAAACGTAAAACTATTCGAGAGAAACGTAACCTAGTGGAGACACCGAATAAAACGAAAACTGGATTATTAGGGAACGATGATATCGACAAAAGCTATAGAATTTAAAAACACCCTTCAACATAATGAACCAGACATAAAATGACCTTCACCTTTATGGTAAAATGTTGGAAGATTTTTGGTTAGTAATGATAGCTCAGAGGTCGGAAAGATTATTTTATAACTACTTGTCGCCGTATCTTTATCACTTTTGTGACGACGAAAGTGAATTGTTCGGACCCGAACTCAGGACTGAGGTGACAAGTGGTCGACAATTAAATAACAATTGAAGACACTAAGAGTCAAGAGAGAAGAGATTATACATATAATGGATAAAATATTGTAATACCCTATTTTACACATTTCATGGACTGGTGTTGGTCCGAACTATGTTCATGAATTTATGTTCAATGGGTGATGAGGAAGGATATGGGTAGGAAGATATGGATTAAGTATTACAAACAGAACCAGTTTAAAATTGAGGATGGATGGAAAAATAAAGGAAGTCCACTAAGATCAGTGTTCTAAGGATAAAGTGTGAAACTTAGACCCGTACTGGTTCGTTGACACAATGTTTTAGAAATATCTAAGTAAGTAGGTTTGGGTCCCTTGACCGGTGGATAGATGACGTTCCATTAAAGTTGTATTCTCAAAGAAAATTTCAGCAGATGAATCTTTTGTCTTCTCGGTACTTTCTCTGGGTCTCTTTCTTGAAAACGGACACAGAATTGACACATAATTTTATACAAGTAAAAATCAACGAAACTTACATTAATCCATACATATTACGGAAAAGAAGATGTAAAGAGATTATAACCTACCTAAAACTTCTAACGTCATTGACTTAGATAAAGTGGAAACCATCTAAAGTACAAATATCAAGGAGGAAGACTTTATGGAAGTTATAGAAAAATGGGACTTCCTGCCTAAAGATCAACCATGTGGACAGTGAAGGTCCGTTCTCATGGTAAATAAGTCTTGATAAAAACATCATTAAGGAACTAGAAGAAATACATTAAAATAAGAAACAAAACACATTTAAGAAAGTCCAAGTCACATCATCTTAACCGAAAATTGGAATGACAAAATAATTATTTTGTCATTTTTAGTTTGTAAAGATTGGTACTTGTGTTTAGAGTGAACGACAAGTATTTCATATAATTGTTACGAAATACTTGTATTGACCGATAATAATCGTCATAAAAGATCATATACAATGGGAAAAAAAAAAAAGTTGGCAAGAGTAAATCAAAAGTACCTGAGAAGTCGGAAAGGGAAGGGGAATGGGTAGGAGGGAGGGTGTCAAACTTTCCCGGAATAATTAACGTTCATTGTTTCCTATCTTCTTTTATGTTCATTTTAAAAAAGGGAAGAAATCAGACTACTATCTCGGTCTCAGTTGACCACAAACTTCGTATACCGTTTCAGTAGTCCATTCAATTTGACCCAGTGACGAGTTTACATAAAATCATAGACACAAAGGTAAAACTACATGTACAAGACACAAGGACTTAATTGATTAAAATACAAACAAAAATAAATGGTTACCTTCTTTAGTCTGTTCTAGATCTTGAAGAGTGTCATCTCCTAGAACATCATCCCTAGATGGTCGTTTTTAAAGACTTTCTCGGAAGATTCTGGACCCAAGCCTCGGAGGATCTCCACCGGTACACCCTAATAAGATCGTTGTGTTCCATGAATACACTAAAACACTACTATTATGACTGAAAAAAGACTTGACTCTTTATGTCATCCTAATCAAACACGGAAAATTTCGTACTAAACGGATACTTCGAAACCTTAGTAACATAAAGGAACTTATATTCCAAAGTGACTAATATTCTATGTAACAATGGAATAGTGATTTACGTTTTTTTGTTTTGTGGTTTATTTTACTGTCACAAATAAGTAAATCTCACAGGCATAACTACTTTCATATATCATAGATAAATTTATTTATGAGACAATGTATCAGAAGAATATTCTTTATACTTTTATTTTTCATAAAAAATAAAACTATAAAATCCGAATGTCTTGTAAACCTCCTGAGATCATGTTCCTTTAACATATATGGTAAGAGTCTAAGATTAACAAGTATAAAATTATACAATATTATAAAATATTTTTATTTGTGAAAGAAAAGGAGTTGGTGAATTGTCACTCAACGGAAAAGTGGGACTTATAGTCTTTACATCCATTCTTGTCCATGTACACACAACGGTGTTATGTATGTCAATAGTTTTGTCATATAATGGTAACGATGTCAGTAAAGTCAAGTCAGGGAGTCAACACAGGTTGAGAGACGCTGGGGTACTTGGCGCCGTGCGGTCCGGAGGGACAGGTAGTGGTTGAGGCCCTTAAATGGGTTTGAGTACAGGTAGCTCAACCACTACGGTAGGTCGGTAGAGTAGAAGACAGTAGGGGAAGAGGAGGACGGGGGTTAGGGAGGGTCGTAGTCCCAGAAAAGGTCACTCAGTCGAGAAACGTCCTCCACCGGTTTCAAAACCTCAAAGCCAAAGTCGTAATCAGGAAGGTCACCTGTGAGTCCTGACTATAAATCCTACCTGACCAACCTAGAGGAACGTCAGGTTCCCTGAGAGTTCTCAGAAGAGGTTGTGGTGTCAAGTTTTCGTAGTTAAGAAGCCGCGAATCGGAAGAAGTGTCAGGTTGAGAGTGTAGGTATGTACTGGTGACCTTTTTGGTATCGGAACTGATCTACCTAGTAACAACCGTTTCATTAGAGAAACGAAAAATTGTACGATAGATCCAACCAGTATTGAAAGGAAGGTTCCTCATTCACAGAAAATTAAAGTACCGACGTCAGTGGTAGACGTCACTAAAACCTCGGGGGATTTTATTTCAGACTGTGCCAAAGGTGACAAAGAGGTAGATTCACTACCCTGGTCTACGGTACTAGAAGCAAAAGACTTACAACTCGAAATTCGGTTCAAAAAGAGAGAGAAAGTGAAAGTAGATCTCCGAGAAATCAGGGAGAAGTGAAAGACGGTATTCCCACCACAGTAGACGTATAGACTCCAATAACTATAAAGAGGGCCGTTAGAACTAAGACCGAACACGAAGAAGGTCGGGTCGCAAAGAGTACTCCATGAGACGTATCTTCAATTTATTCGTCCCACTGTTATATGTCGGAACTGTACGAGGAAAAGGATAAACCTTGGTCAGACAACAAGGTGCAGGTCAACATTGACACCGAAGGACTGGACGTATATCCAAAGAGTTCTCCGTCCAGTCCACCAGACCATCAGGGTAGAGAAAGTCTTAGAAGGTGTCAAATAACACTAGGTGTGTCAGTTTCCGAAACCGTATCAGTTATTTCGTCTTTATCTACAAAAAGACCTTGAGAGAACGAAAAAGGTACTAGGTCACCTACAACGGTTAAACTAGAGACCAAGGAAACGGAAAAGATTTTGGTCGAACTTGTAGACCTTCAAGTAGACCTTCAAGTGTCAAGTACGTAACGACTTCGGACCGAACCTCTTAAAACTCGTAATGAAATGATCGCACACTCTACTCACGTTAACACACCGTCAAATTCGTAAGAAACCGTAACGGAAAGAAACCCTAACCTTACTTTTGTCTGGAAAAGGTCAGGACACCGGTGACGACTCAAAAGGTTTAAACGACCGTATAACTCACGTCGTGAAAGTGTCGTAGTAGAAAGTCCTAAACTTTGTCGAGTCGACCTTAAGGCAGTGGAGGTGATCGAAACAAGCATCACTACGAAAGGTTCCGGGTGAACTGAAGTGTAAGGTCTTACAAACCGAGATCCACTCACTAGTGTGACAGCACTAATAGACCCAGTACTTCTAGAAAAGACATGTCAAGAAGACACATAAGAACGGTGGAGTAGAATTATAGAAGACGAAGACAATCCAGGTATGGTAAAGACAGTAAATAGCTCGGGTAGAAACGTACTTTACAAGGGAACCATAGAGATTAAAAGAACTTCTCTAGAGATCAGAAAGGGTAAGACAACAAAAGGAGATAAAGAAACGTAACTAGTGACTCCTTCCGAATGAATAGAGAGGAACCACAAGAAACCTTGACACGTAGGTCTACGAATATAGAAAGGAAAAGAGGAGACGAAAAGTGAAGAGAAGAAAAGTGTCGATAAACATTCCGGAGGGGTCTGTCGGTCAAACGACAAAACGTAAAGAAAAGGTACCCCTACCAGAACTAGGAACAGAGGACATGTCACAGTGTTTGGAGACAGGTATCAAGTAGTCCGTGAGACAGATAGTCTAGGTAAGGGAATTTAGATAAAGAGTGAAGGTGACATATTAGTATTCCCTAAACTAAATCCAGTATGGGCTTACCGGATCACCAAAAGGGATGAAAGAAGTTAAAGTCAGACTTAAACCATTATTCCTCAAGTACTAGACTCAGTGTCAATCGAGGACCAGAACAAAAACGACTTACATATTTGGAAAAGGTAGAAACCGACGTTTCTTATATTAGTTGGACTAAAGTCATAACTGGTAGACCACTACAGGTACACATCTCAGAAGAGAACACAACAACCTTCTCCCATAAACGATACTGGTCACGTAAGAGAACCGTTTTGAGATAATCGGAAACGGGACGAAGTAAGGTATGAGGTTCCGGTTTAAACGGACAATGGGGTCACAAAGAACTGAAGGATGAAAACGTAAGGTCAGGGGATATTACTTTTCCTGCAGAGAAAACCCACAATCAAGATTTTCCGAAACATCCAGAAGTATCTTGGCAAGTTGAAGTCGCAGGAGTCGTAATGACTAACCCCGTATCCGAAACGGAACCTTCGCTTGTCTAGTAAGACAGCAAAAACTCTAACGTAGGTTCATGACGTAAAGTCTGAGAAAACAACTGGTACTACCGATGAGGTAAAGAAGATTCCCTAAGTACGGGTGTCATCATCTATATTACTAGTACTCAATTTAGGTGGGTAAGGTCAGGTAGAAGCAAACGACTAAAGATCTTACAGCTACAAGTGAGAAAGGTACAGGATAAACTGGTGAAGGTTAAACGGAACTAAGTACCTGGACTGCAAGGTCCAACGATACGTCATAACGAGAAATGTCGTAACCTGGAACGAAGATAGTGGTCAGGGTAGGTGTCGACCCATAACAAAAACGAAACCGAGGTAGGGAAGTAAGAAAGACCTCAATATAGAGTTGACTAGAGGTCATCGTATGACCCGTGAATCGTTGGACCCCTTAAGCAGAAAGTCATAGGATAGTAAAACGGAAAAGTATGAGAAGTACCCCAAGAGTTCCGTTCTTATGACTTCAACAAACGGTAAGGGAAGAGGTCACCTGGTGTAAGAGTCTGGAGAGGTGGTACTGGGCGGGTAGAACCCACCGGGGTGTGCCGTACCGAACCAAAGTAACTCAATCTGTTCCGACACCAGGCACACTAGTTATGACAACAGATTAGACTTCCGATATAAGTATAAAACGATCAAGATTATTACAGAAGCCATCGTTTTTTATTTTTGGACCCCAGGTTGGGTCCTACTGTACAATGTAAATCAATACTACAGAGAAATCCTAGGAAAATTGGACCTTAATAAGTAGCTAGAAACTGAAACCACCAGAACTGGAAAAACTTCTCACGTCCGGTCAGTGAAACATTTTAAAAAGAGTCCAACTCAAACGAATATAAAGGAGCACCAATCTAACGTCAACACACACACACACACATTAATAAAAATTAACTTCCTATTAACTAAATGTCATAACACAACCAAAGACGGTTTGTAGTTGTACTTAGTTGATACATACATATATACAGGGGAGGGAGAACTTGGACGGAGGAAAGAGAGAGGGGCAGGATGGCCAGATCCAACAATGCTCGGAGACAAACTCAAGGGACTCAGTATGTCGTTTAGGGGCAACCGATAGACAAAATATATGACATTACATATAAAGGTACAGTGAGAGAGGTATATAGGTGAGAGGGGAAGGGGGGGAAGGAGGTAACGTATTCAGACAAGAGACACAGACACAGAAGTAACGAAGGGACGTCCATTAAAGTAGCCATACTCCGACACATAAAGATCGTTCTCATGGAGTTTTCACTACAGAGAAGAGTCTACACAGTCTACACCTCCGTAGACTAAAATTAGAGTAATGAATATTGAAACTAGTGAACGAATTCCATTACAGACGGTTTAAAAAGGCAACTTTTCAATAAGTAAAAGTGACATGTTAATTATAAGACAACCCTCTCAGAAACTTTAAACCATCTAATAGATAAGAAATTATAAATTAGACGATCGAATAGTAGACGATCAGTCAATACTGATATAAACACTTTACCACCACGAGATTAAACCAACAACAAAGATGTAAATAATAATTTCCTCGAAAAGGAAAAACGACTGAAAAAAAAAATAAAGACTGATACCTGAATGTATAAGGATCATAGAATAAGTCACTCGACATTACAGAATAATTGAATAAAAAACGAGTCTCACCAAAGAGATATCGGTCACCAAAGAAACAACAAGCCTCAAACTCAAAACAATAACAGTTTAAAATGTTACGACGGAGGAAGAAACTCACAAAGAAACGAAAAGGTCGAGGTTAATAAGGTCCAAGTAGAAAATGAAAGGGAAGAAATCGAAATTTAATCGGGAAACAGGTTCCTTGGGACTAAGACAAATTACCTCCTCTCATAAATCCTCTATCTTAGATCCACGATCCAAAGTAAGGATGATCTCGTAGAAGCCAAGATCGAGAGGAATCACCTCTCTCGATCCTTTATATACATACACATGACGGGAACGATGTGTAAAAATGCACCGATCTGAGTGGACGGCTGAGGCAGGAGGGAAAGGAGGAGGGAGAGACAGAAGTAGAGTAGGACTCAAGTATGTATTTGGACGTCAACGGTAAATTTTGGTATCTCAAGAGATCAAAAGGTAAAAACATAACGAAAAGACGTACCTTTTTGGACCACGAGTTGTCTTACATAATCCAACAACATTTTAATTCACTATGGTGGTAAATTTTTTTCTGAATAATTGTCAAATCTTAGAAAAAAAGTCAAAACAATCAGTCTCTAATCAGTTTTTCAATAACCACTCCCTGACCACCAGGGCACCAATTCTGGAGTACGAGGTGGTGTTCCTCGTGCCCAAACTAAAGACCAGTCCTTCGATTCTAGGGAGTACGACGTCCATACCTTTTTTTTAATAACCTTAAACAAGAAAAAAAAGAGGAAGTGACACCAATTTAATAAGTAAACTTTATCAAATAAACGAACGAAATAAGGTCAAACCAAAACGGGTATAAACAACCAAAATAATGTAAAACTTACACATCATGTAATCCTGTCAAGTCTGTTTTGTCAAGTCAGATCAAGACATTTTAAAGAAATTTTAGAATCAGTGAGCCAGTACAGACTGAGAAACACTGGGACCCCTGACGTCGGGTGGTCCGAGGAGACAGAAACCCTAAGAAGTCCGTTCTTATGATCTCAACCATCGGTAAGGGAAGAGGTCCCCTAGAAGGACTGGGTCCCTAGTTTGGACCCAGAGGACGTAACGTCCGTCTAAGAAATGTAAGACTCGGTGGTCCCTTCAAGACATTTCAAGGAACCTAACGTAATTTAAGTATTTGACCTCTTGACTTTAGAAATATATACTTAAGACAGGTTCCTGTCCTCTACAGAAAGGTAACAAGTCTAGATACAAACCCAGAAAGTTCAAACAAAATTTTAAAAAGAGTGTATCTAACACGGACAGATTCAGACCACTCAAAAACACCCCACTATTGAAACAAATAAGATACGTTCAACTGAACTAATCTGAAAGATTGAAATTAACGTAGTCAAAACCATTAGACATGAAGGGATCCTTTACTAAGTAAAATATATCCAAAGGTCTGAATAAATTCAGACGTTTGATTCAGAGAATATTAAATTTTAAAGAGCAAAGTAACTAAAGAATACATAAACACGGAGACGAAAGGGGAAGATTTAGTGTGGAGCACGTCACAGAAAAAAAGAAAAATTCGCCGTCCCAAAGTCAAATAATCTGGATGATTACAAAACAAGAGAAGGAGTAAGTAAAGACAAAAACATAAGAACCATGAAACACTAAGAAACAAATCTAAACACTCGAGTCACAATTGGAAAAACTAAAAAATTAACTATTCACAAATCACCTCACTTAAAAGAGTCTGTAACGAAAGTCACGTAGGGTATTCAACAACTGTATCGTAAAACAGAAAAAAAAAAAAAAAATTTAAGACATCAAGGTCGAGAGAAATTGACTTCTTAATAATACTCCGAAAATTTACAGGTCTACCTTTCTTTCGGAAAGACTAAAAAACAATCATTTAAAATCACAGAAACGTAAAACAAGTCTCATAACAAATATTGCAAAGATGGAATACTTTCGATGGTCACAAAACGTTTAATTTATTAGTTAAAAACCTGACAAAACACCTATCTTGTTATACATAAACAGTCCCATGTTGAAAACTGTTTATGGGTATTCGAGATGTAATAATACAGTAAATTCGACGTAATGGAGAAATACAAAAAACAGACGAACTAGACAAAATATAACTTTTACCCCACCAGAGTAATGAGAACAAATACAGACACAGAATCCTGTAGAGGATAGCAATATTTACCAACGACACAATAAACTGCGGAAATGTCTTTTGCAAACGACTGAGAACTATATCATCTAACTAGTTCCCGAAAACCCTTACTGTCATTGACACAAGAACGCATGAATTTTGAAAAAGGTAACCAAACGTAAAATAAAGGAACTCAAAAATTTTCTATGTCGACATGACATAACGAAATACAACAAAAAATCTTCAAACCAGTAAGAGAACTAAAAAAAAAATTAGAAAAAACGGACCTCTGGAATTCTTACTAAAAAAAGTAGAAATTTGAGATTATCAAAAAATTCTTTAAATAAATAAGTAAGTAAATAAAAAAGAACACGACCCAGAAATAACGACACGCACCCAAAAGGGATCAACACCACGTGTCCGAAGAGTGACACCACCGAAGAGAACAACGCCTCGTACCCGAGATCCCACTCACCCGGAGCCATCAACCCCGGGTACTCGAATCAACGGGGTGGTGTATACCTGAGAAGGACCTGTCTCTGACTTGGATACAGAGGACGAAACCGTCCACCTACGAGGTAGTCACAAAGTCGTCCCTTCAGGATTCCAGATTCAAAGTGACCCTATAAAGAGACTCAAGTAATAACGTCCAGTCAAAAGGTTCGAGAACGTCTTAGTCCAGAATAAAGACCTATAAAAAGAATCTAACATCACATTATAAAAAAGGATAAAGTAAAAAGAATTCCTACAGGCTATGCATATACAAACCAGATAAAATGGATAGAAAGTAATACCAGTGAGAAAGAGTGGGGACAAAGTAGAAAGTAATTAGAGAATAAGAGTACAATCAAAAGGCAAAGGAAATCAAAAAGTGAATTGAAGAGTAAACTTAGACAAGAAGGAATCCGTCACACTTTAAGTTAATAAAAGGATATGCTAAAAAGAAAAGACTCAAAACAGTTGGGAATACAGAATAAAAACTTCAAAGAATAAATTCGGTACAAAAGTTTAGTAGTCCTAAAAACAAACTCCTATAAATTAAGCATATAATTATTGTCACATCTTACACACACACCAGTGATTCATCACAGGTCGAGAAACGTTGGGGCACCTGACATTGGGAGGTCCGAGGAGAGAGGTACCCTAAAGGGTTCGTTTCTATGACCTCACCCAACGGTAAAGAAACATGTCCCCTAGAAAGACTGGGTCCCTAGCGTACACGTAGAGGACGTAACCCCCACCTAAAAAAACAACAAAAAATGATGACTCGGTGGACGCTTCAGGAACAACAGAATACCACAATACAATGTCAAAAGAAGAGGAAATACAAAAAAAAAAAAAACCCGCCTCCCCTCAACCCGTTCTCACTCCCATCCCTCTCAATAGTTACTGACTAAGAGCAAAAGACAAACGAGGACGTCACCGAAACACAACAAGAACGCAAAGAACCCTGTCTCCACCAATAAAGGCCACCAAACTTTACATGTCAAATTTACCAGGGAGAAGACAGTCACATTGTTTCATACCAAAGAAACTTACGAAAGTCCCGCCACCCCCACACCAATACAGAAATGAGAAAAAAAAGAAGACGAAAGGAACAAGACTTTTTATAATTTAAAGGGGGGAAACGAAAAAATGGGGAGTGTGTTAGAGACTTCCTCAAAAAGGAGAACGGAAGACGACGGGTCTTTGCAACGGAAGGTCCGACGGAAGGTCTCAGAAGTCCGTGAAAATTCAGGGAAAGGACATCAGTCACGAGACTAGAGAGGTCCTAAGACTTATAAATACCTGGAGGAGTAACACCCTTACTAATACTAAATTAGAACCCGAGAAGTAAAGGGAAGAGAGAAGGGAGTACAAAAGACCCGAGGTGACAGATATACTGCAATACATTTCCGAACCCACACTTGAACTCTTTACTGAGGTAACCTTTAATTCTCCACAAAAAAAAAAAGGGGGGAGATATATATCCATTAACTGCGAACACCAGAATATTACAAGAGAATCAATACGACGTCCGGACATGAAACAAAGTAAATAAGAACAATCCGAAATTCAAATACCCACTACGTAATCCTATAAATCTAAATCCATGGTGACGTAGTCGGTGAGCGATTTCGTACGGATTTGAAAGTATAGGTCTTAGTAACAGACACGACAATGTGAAATAACAGAGACACGGTAGGTCTCACCATCACGTCGTAAAGAATTTTCTATTGACGTGACAATAGAGTCCTAAAAGATGGTTCGGTCACTATCTGTGGAAAATACGTCTAAAACTACGACCAAAAAAGAACTAGAACACTCTACCATAGTTACCTTCTAAAGTCTCTGTTTAGTTATAAAAGAGTTACCAAATAACTGATTTTAAAACTTTCTAATGTCAACAATCTAATAGCTCTTATTATTCGTCTATCTATACGTTTGGTCTTTGTCTCAGTCTCTATGTCTTCCGTTTGGTCTCACCAATGGTTTCCCTTTCTCCCACCTCCTCCTTCTTTAAATCCTCATACCCTACCAGTCTAAGTTTGATTATATATGTATTATCTATGTATTGTTCCTATATGACATATCGTGTCCCCTAATGATATGGTAATAGATCATTATTGGACATTACCTTATATTAGACACTTTTATGGTTTAGTGATACGACATATGGATTTTGAGTGTGTTATAACATTTAGTTGATATGACGTTATTTTTAATTTTATGATGTATACTGACGAAACTTTTTATTTAAACATGAACAAATCCGTTAAAGTTGATAAAGATCTGACTGGTTATCGTTAAATCTTATGAAATGAAACATACAACGTAAAGTGGAAGTCAATTTGACACTTTTTTAGTAAAATCTTAACTTCTTTGTCTCAACTCAGAGTCTAATGTATGCCCGACGTTGTCCTTATCACATTGAACCCACATTCCGCAAGACCCCCGAGACACGGTACCCTAGGATAATTTCTGTCTTGGTAATGTATCTTGAAATTCGTGACATTACTATGTAAAGAAACTTTTCCTACCTAGACGGAAAAGGACTCGAAGTATTATAGCATACTAAGACTTATGTATATAAGTCTTCTAAGGTTTATCATAGAATGTTTCCTCAAGACCAAAATCACCTGTTATCTTTGACAACAATCTTAGACAATCAATTATATTCGACTATTCTGAGTCAAGTATATTCGATCTATGCTGAGTAAAGTTTGTGACGAGAATTTGAAGAATTTCAAATAATTTTAAACATTATTCAAAAACTATTTATAACAGAGATGGAGGTCTCTTTACCCACCCAAAATATAACCACTTTAACTTATATCAATGTATTTTTGTAATCGTTCTCAATTGTCCGACAATTACTGATAGTACAATAAAACTTCCGATCTCATAAATATTGAAAATATTTACGGGGGGTAAGAGGAACAACGAAGGACAGTATTAACAGGAAACTTATTAAGTGACACTGGGCGACTGGCTTTGTTCCGTCGAAAATAAATTAGTTGTTTATAAATAATTCGTACAGGGTCATTCACAGGATCCGTGAATGGTTTGTATGTCACCACTCACTCTAATTATACGAGAGACGAAAGTACGTCGAGTGTGAATTCTCCCTTTCTCTTTGTAGGACATTTATTTTTTTCTTTTGTTGTCACCAAAATTGACATTAGTCGCTATTCCTTTAGTCGTCCCATGATATCATCCTTTATGACACGTCTTTCCATCTGACGAAAGATCTTACAATTCCTCTGAAAAAACTATTAAATTGTAACTTCGACTCTAGAATTCGTTCTCCTCTCTTCGTCGGAACGATTTTTATCTTCCTTGTCGTAGGACTCGTCTCCCGACGTTTCTGGAACTCCACTTTTGAACCACAAATGACTTTCGACAATCTGTTAGACACACACGGTGACCTCTCAATCACTCGTTTCCCCTCTTAAGTATTCTACTCTAACTTCGTTATTCGTTCCTGGTATTTCTATCCCGGAACAATCGATTCCCTTCCTTAAAATAGTTTAACCCCTTAGTTGTCCTAATCGATTCTAAAGATTTTTAAACACTCATAAATTACCTACATAATCCTCTCCAGTTCTTTCTTCCTTAACTCAGACATTAATAATCAGTAAAGAGACCAGGTACATTCTTTACCGAACTTGTTCCTACTACTGTCATTTCAATCTCGGCTCATTCATCGATAGTCTAACCAGCTTTAGTCACCTGGAACGACTACCCGACCCATGTCCTTCTCTCCTACTTTTCTCCTTCTGGACTTCTGTCACGTGTCCAAAGATCACATCTGGAGTCTCGTCTCCTCCTTCACTTTCTCCTCGTTCAAATCTTATACAACTCCGGGACCACTCCGTTCAAGATCTTTATCATACATTCGTCGACCAGCAAGACCGGATCTTGAGTCACCTTTTCAAACCTATTACAGTCGTAAGCAAAGTGATATAAAGTCCGTGACAAGACCTATGACTTTTACGTTACTTCTCTCGGTTTAGGAGACGGATTTACCTAGAATGTCCCATGTCTACTCTAGTAGATTCGTCTCCTACGTCTCTCTTCTCCCGGGTCGTGTCTCGGGAGTGTTTGAGTCCGTAAAAGTTTGACCCCTCTCTAACTGAAAAACTAGAACATCTTGGAAAGTCGGGTGTCAACGATAGACACATTTAGTAGTATCGGCTAGTAGTCACAACTACTCCCAACTTCTCTACTTCTCTTCTGGATCCTAATATCTACGTCACTAGAGTGTCTAGAGTAACCCCACGAACAACCACCCCGTCTCTACGATCGAACGAAACCAAGGGACCCAATAGAGTAGGAAAACCC
This sequence comes from Capra ibex, assembly GCA_006410555.1. Taxonomy (NCBI): domain Eukaryota; kingdom Metazoa; phylum Chordata; class Mammalia; order Artiodactyla; family Bovidae; genus Capra; species Capra ibex. Next base: position 1,945,523 of record SJYO01006649.1, read on the forward strand.
AACCCTCAACACTAGGAGGACGACGACAACTCCGTGAGTCAGCACAGATTGGGACGCTTGGGTGCTTAACGTCGTGAGGCCCGAAGGGGGAGGAAGACAGAGGGACACTAGAAGGACACACCTGGAAAGATCCGAAAGGAAGTCACAGACTAACAGGAACCGAGACAAGTGTAAAATCTTACACCGACGTTTCTACTTATACACGAGACACAACAGGTGACCCCTGACAATTGACTGGTTCGAAACGATTCCCTTTCGTCTGTGTCCTCGACCAACATTTCGACCTCCACCTTAGTATCGAAGGTCTTAGGACTCCCAAAACGGGACCAAAGTCGTGGGTGCGGACGACGGACCAAGAGGTTCTTGTCCAGTGAAGGCACGTACCTCAGCCCTTCAATTGACAAGAGACACGTCCTCTTCAGGTCTGAGTATCGAACGGAGACGAGAGACCGGTCCCTGTACAGGCACTCAAGTCTCGAAGAGGTCTCCAGGTATCCAGCCAATCGCAGACACGACGGATAAGGCACTCATGACTTCCGACCCTGAAGCAAACAGATTCAGGTAGTCCGTAGTGAGGAAGTAAATGAAAGACTAGGGGTGTCTAGACAATCTGAGAGAAGGAACCTCCGGAGAAGGACAAAAGAGGAAATAACACCCGTAAGTGATGATACTGACAAGTTGAAAGTAAAACTATCCCAGAATTCCCGTTCTCCTCTATTTAAATCCATAGAACTTGGTCTTCGTAAGTATCAAAATTCTCCACGTCAAAAGATAAAACGGTAGTGAACTCTTCGAAAAAAAATCAGGTTGAACTCCAAAACTATAAATTGTTTATGTGGAAAACATACATTCCGTACTCTGATCCAAGACATCCTTTGTTCCCTTTCTCATTGTCCCAACGAGAACGGGAGTCTCAGAGGACGGACTATTCTCGTCATTTTGTGTAATACGTACTCAATATATACTATTAAAGACTTTTAGGAATTTCTGAAAGTTTTCTAATACTATTTGGCGTACTCCCTCCTTAACGAAGTACATAAATTATATACTTCATGAAATATCTTATTTACAAAATAAACGAAGAAGACCTTTCTACCTATCTTAAAGACACTCGTCTTTAAACCCAATTTCCCTCCTGGAAAGGTTTTCTTATTGTACTGACTCGTCACTAAGTCCCAACTTTTGTATCTCTCAGACTGACTCTTTTTTGTCACTGTCCAAACTGATCTCACCTCCCGTAGTCATTGACAGTCTACTGCCACCAAGGACCTTTTCCCTTTCCGTCCGGATAGGAACTCTTCCTCCTTTGAATCGGGACTTTATTCTCCTTGTCTCTAGTAACTCTGGAACTCTATAGTTCCCTTCTCACATTTTCAGGAGATACGACGCGTATTAAAATTACCTATTCTATCAAACTTTGAAGCGCTCACTCCACGTCCGAATTGTCTGTATGAGTGAATACTAGAATGCAATAATGAAATCTCTCCTTGAAGTACTTCCTTCGTGTAACCTTTACATAATTTCAACTTCGATCTAAACTCCAACGTATTAAGTATAATCGTATTGTCATATGTTTCAAACCTAATAACTGTCAAAAATCTTACTTAGCAGGAAATGATCTTTTATGTAAGTAGAAAACCCTATTAAACCTCCTTCTAGTCATTCATATTTATTTGGTCTAGTTTTATTACAGGAAAAATTGTCATACTACTCTAAACCTCTGTAAAAAGGGACCTCAGTCTAAAAAGACCCCAAAGACAAACAACATCAAACAAAATTATACCCCTATGTAATATTATAAAAATTAACGAAAGTGAATTTTATACTAGAGGTTACCTTTTACACATATAATTTATCCACGAGAACCCTTAATTTTAGACTTGTTCCCCGTTTTGATTGACCTTTGAATTTTAAAGAACTAAGACGTACCTGCACACTCTTGATCTAAATCAAAACAAAACAAACAAAGAATGACCTCATATCAAATGAATGTTACAACTCAAAGTACACATGTTGTACCACTATGTCAATATCTATACCGATAGATAAGAAGAAGTCTAAGACAAAGGGTATATTTAATTATGTCTCATAACTCATCTTAAAGGACACGATATGTCATCCAGGAGGAACCAAGAGAGAGAGTATGTATTATCACATATACACACTTAACACACTTATCACACTTACATAAGAGTGTAAGACCCACAACAGAAAAACGGAACAAATACTGAAGGAAACGACACGTCTTCGAAAGTCCAAAGTAATCCAGGGCCAAGTAAAAACAAAAATAAAAGAATCACTCCACCCAGTCTTCTCTCTAACGACACTAAAAATACAGCCTCAACAAGATAGACACAAAAGGAGATTAGGATCGGAAGATTAAATAGGGAGGTGGGAGTGGAAAGGGGAATCCATTAACATTCAAATAAAAGATCGAGGCACACAGACAAAAACAAAATATATATTCATGTAAAAATTTAAAAAAATCTAACGTGTATACGAATATACCCGTTTACAGTATATTATAAACAGAAAGAGACCGGACGAAGTGAACTATACTATTATAGATCCGGTAGGAACAATGACGTTTACCGTAGTACAGTAAGAAACACCGACTCATTATAAAGTAACACATATATAGTGTAGAAGAAACAGGTAAGGAGACAATTACCTGTAAGTCCAACGAAGACACAGAACCGACAACCTTTATCACGACGTCACTTGTAACCCTATGTACATAGAAAGACTTTATAGCAAAAGAGATCTTTGTACGGGTCCTCACCCTAACATCCTAGCATATTATCCAGACAGAGATCGCAAAGATTCCTTGGAGGTAGGAGAAGAGGTTGCACCAATATGGTTGAATGTAAGGGGTGGTTGTCACATACTCACAAGGGAAAAGACGTGGGGAGAGGTCGTAAGTAACAAACATCTTCAAAACTACTACCGGTAAGACTGGTCACACTCCACTTTGGAGAAGTATCAAGACGAAACGTAAAGAGGTCATCAATCACTATAACTCGTAGAAAATGACACAAACAGTCGGTAGAAATACAGAAGAAACCTCTTGAAAGACAAATCCAGAAGACGGGTAAAAAAATAATCCAAGAAACCAAAACTATGACGTGAACGTTCTCGACAAACTATAAAATTTCTAATTAGGGAACAACCAACGAAACAAACGTTTATAAAAGAGTGTAAGACCTACAACAGAAAAACAGAACAGATACTGAAAGAAACGACACGTTTTCGAAAATCCAAAGTAATCGAGGGTCAAGTAAAAACAAAAATAAAAGAAATACTCCACCCAGTCTTCTCTCTAACGACACTAAAAATACAGTCTCAACAAGATGGACACAAAAGGAGACTCAAAATGCTATCAACCAGAATGTAACTCCAGGAATTAGGTAAAATCAAATAAAAATATATACTACAATCTCTTACAAGATTAAGGTAAAGGAAATGTAAGGTCAAAAGGGTCGTGGAGAGTTACTTCTCTGATACAAAAAAGGTAATATATAAAACCAGAGGAACTCAAGTCAACGAGTCAGCACAGACTGGGAAACACTGGGGTACCTGACGTCGTGCGGTCCGGAGGGACAGATAGTGGTTGAGTGTCTCAAATGAGTTTGAGGACATGTGACTCAGCCACTACGGTAGGTTGGCAGAGTAGGAGACAGCAGGGGCAGAGGAGGAAGGAAGTCAGAAAGGGTCGTAGTCCCAGAAAAGGTTTACTCAGTCAAGAAGTGGGAGTCCACCGGTTTCATAACCTCAAAGTCAAAGTCGTAGTCAGGAAGGTTACTTATAAGTCTTGACTAGAGGAAATCCTACCTGACCAACCTAGAGGAACGTCAGGTTCCCTGAGAGTTCTCAGAAGAGGTTGTGGTGTCAAGTTTTCGTAGTAAAGAAGCCACGAGTCGAAAGAGATATCAGGTTGAGAGTGTTGGTATGTACTGATGACCTTTTTGGTATCGTAACCGATCTGCCTAGAAACGACCGTTTTATTACAGAGTCGAAAAATTATACGATAGGTCCAACCAGGATTAAAAAGAAGGTTTCTCGTTCGTAGAAAATTAAAGTACCGATGTCAGTGGTAGATGTCACTAAAATCTCGGGGGGTTTTATTTCAGAACAGTGACAAAGATGACAAAAGGGTAAACAAACGGTACTTCACTACCCTGGTCTACGGTACTATGATCAAAAGACTTACAACTCAAAATTCGTTTGAAAAAGTGAGATGAGAAAGTGAAAGTAATTCTCTGAGAAGTCAAGGAGGAGAGACGCTATTCTCACCACAGTAGACGCATATACTCCAATGATTAAGAAGAGGGACGTTAGAACTAAGGTCGAACACGAAGTAGGTCAGGTCGTAAAGAGTACTACATGAGACGTATATTCAATTTGTGTGTCTCACTGTCATATGTCGGAACTGCATAAGGAAAGGGTTAAACCTTGGTTAGACAAGGTGCAGGTCAAGATTGACAAAGAACTGGACGTGAGTCTAAAGAATCCTTCGTCCAATCCACCTGACCATGAGGGTAGAGACATTCTTGAAAGGTGTCAAATAACACAAGGTGTGTCAGTTTCCGAAACCGTATCAGTTATTTCGTCTTTATCTACAAAAAGACCTTCAGAGAACGAAAAAACTACTAGGTCGTTTACAACCGTCAAACTAGGGACCAAGGAGACGGAAGAGATTTAGGTCGGACTTGTAGACCTTCAAGTATCAAGTGCATGACAACTTCGGACCGAACCTCTTGAAACTCGTAATGAAATGATGACACACTCTACTCACGTCAACACGCCATCAAACTTGTAAGAAACCATAAAGGAAAGAAACCCTAACTTTACTTTTGACTGGAAAAGGTCAGGACACCGGTGACGACTCAAAAGGTCTAAACGTCCATATAACTCACGTCATGAAAGTGTCGTAGTAGAAAATCCTATACTTTGTCGAGTCGACCTTAACGTAGTGGAGGTGATCGAAACAAGCATCACTATGAAGGATTCCAGGTGAACTGAAGTGTAAGGTCCTACAGACCGAGATCCACTCACTAGTGTGGTAGTACTAATAGACCCAGCACTTCTAGAAAAAACATGTCAAGAAGACACATAAGAAAGGTGGAGAAGAATTATAGAAGACGATGACAATCCAGGTATGGTAAAGACAGGAAGTAACACGGGTAGAAACGTACTTTACGAGGGAACCATAAAGACTAAAAGAACTTCTCTATAGATCAGAAAGGGTAAGATAACAAAAGGAGATAAAGAAACGTGACTAGTGACTCCTTCCGAAAGAATAGAGAGGAACGATAAGAAACCTTGAGAGGCAAATCTACCCACATAGAAAGTATAAGAGGAAACGGAAAGTGAAGAGAAGAAAAGTATCGATAAACATTCCCGAGGAGTCTGTCGGTAAAACGAAATACGTAAAGAAAAAGAACCCCTACCAGAACTAGGGACGAAGGACATGTCACAATGCATGGAGGTAGGTGTCAAGTAGTCCGTGAGACAGTATAGATTAGGGAACTTAGAAACAGTGAAGGTGACATATTAACATTCCCTAATCTAAACCCAGTATGGACTTACCAAATCACCCAAAGGGATGGAACAAGTTAAATTCAGACTTAAACTACTATTCCTCAAGTGTTAGACTCGGTGTCAGTCGAGGGTCAGAACAAAAACGACTGACATATCTCTAAGAGGTAGAAACCGACGTTTCTGATATTAGTTAGACTAAAGTCACAACTGGTAGACAACTACAGGTAAACACCTCAGAAGACACAACAACCTTCTCCTACAAACGATACTGGTCACGTGAAAGAACCGTCTTAAGATAATCGGAAACGAGATGAAGTAAGACATGAGGTTCCGTTTTAAACGGACAATGAGGTCCATAAAGAATTGAAGGATGCAAAAGTAAGGTCAAGGGATATTACTTTTCCTGTAGAAAAACCCAACAATCAAGATCTTTCAGAACATCCAGAAGTATCTCGACAAGTTGAAGTCGAAGAAGTCGTAATGACCAACCCCGTATCTGAACCTAATGACACTATAACTTACCAAACGGAACCTTTGCTTGTCTCTAGTAAGACAGTAAAAACTCTAACGTAGGTTGATGACGTAAAGCCTGAGAACAACTGGTACTACCGATGAGGTCAAGAAGATTCCCAAAGAACGGGTGTCATCATCTATGTTATCAATAGACTCAATTTACGTGGGTAAGGTCAGGTAAAATCAAGTAACTAATGATTTTACATCTACAAGTGAGAACGGTAGAGGACAACCTGGTGAAGGTTAAACGGAACTAAGTACCTGAACTGTAAGGTCCAAGGATACGTCATAACGAGAAATGTCGTAACCTGGAACGAAGATAGTGGTCAGTGTAGGTCTCGACCCACCACAAAAACGAAACCGAGGTAGAGAAGTAAGAAAGACCTCAATAAAGAGGTAACTAGAAGTCATCGTACAACCCGTGGACTCGACCCCTCAAGGAGAAAGGTACAGGACAGAAAAACGGAAAAGTACGACAAGTACCCCAAGAGTTCCATATGACAAGTACCCCAAGAAAAAACGGAGGACGACATTTAATTAGTTAGGATCCACACACCCAAATAAAGACCCGAAAGATAGGACAAGTCACTAGACATGGAGAGATGAGCACGGTAAATAACAAGAACAATAACAAGCCAGTGATTCAGTACAGGTTGAGATACGTGAGGGTACCTGACGTCGTGCGGTCCACAGGGACAGGAAGTGACAGAGGGTCTCAAACGAGTTTGAGTACAGGTAACTCAGTCACTACGGTAGGTTGGTAGAATAGGACAAAGACAAAGAGGAGAACGGGAGTTAGAAGGGGTCTTAGTCCCAGAAAGGTCACTCAACTGAGAAGCGCAATCCACGGGTTTCATAACCTCGAAATCGTATAAGTTCCAACTAAAGGAAATCCTAACTGACCAAACTAGAGGAACTACAGGTTCCCTGAGAGGTTCCCAGAAGAGGTCATGGTGTCAAGTTTTCGTAGTTAAGAAGTCGTCAGTCGGAAGGAATACCAGGTTGAGAGTGTAGGTATGTACTGATGACCTTTTTGGTATCGAAACTGATCTACCTGGAAACAGTCGTTTCACCAAAGAGACGAAAAATTATGTGACAGATCCAAACAACATCGATAAGAAGGACTCTCGTTCCTAGAAAATTAAAACACCGACGTCAGTGGTAGACGTCACTAAACCTCGGGTTCTTTTATTTTAGACAGTAACAAAGGTGACAAAAGGGTAGATAAACCGTACTTCACTACCCTGGTCCACGGTACTAGCAACAAAAACGTACAACTCAAAATTCGGTCGAAAAAGTGAGACGAGAAAGTGGAAGTAGTTCTCCGAGAAGTCAAGGAGAAGTGAAAGACGACAATTTCATCATAGTAGACGTGTGGACTCCAACAACTATAAAGAGGGTCGTTAGAACTAAGGTCCAACACTAAGTAGGTGGACTCGTAAAACGTCCTACATGAGACGAAACATTCAATTTAGTCGTCCCACTGTTATACGTCGGAACCGTATCGGGAAAGGATTAAACCTTGGTCAGGCAACAAGGTACAAGTCAAGATGGACAACGAAGAACAACACACATGTCCAAAGAGTCCGTACATTACACCTGACTCTAAGGGTAGAGTAATTCTTATAAGGTCAAATAACACTATGTATGTCAGTTTCCGAAATCGTATCAGTCTCTTCGTCTTCATCCACAAAAAAAAAAATTAAGGGAACGAAAAAGATACTAGGTCTCATACAACCGTTAAACTTTAGACTAAGGAGACAGAAAAGATTTAGTCGAACATGTAGACCTTCAAGAGTCAAGTGTATGAGAACTTCAGATCGAACTTCTTAAAACTCGTATTAGATCGACCGTACATTTTACTCATGTCAACATGTCATTAACATGTAAGAAACCGTAACGGAAGAAACCCTAACCTTACTTTTAACTGTAAAAGGTTAGGGCCCGGTGACGCCTCAAAAGGTTTAAACGACCATATTACTCACGTCGTGAAAGTCTTGTAGTAGAAATTCCTAAACTTTATCGAATCGACCTTTACGTAGTGGAGGTGATCGAAACAAGTAATATTACGAAAGATTCCGGGTGAACTGAAGTGTGAGGTCCTACAGATCGAGATCCACTCACTAGTGTGGTAGTATCAATTCTCGAAAAAACATGTCTAGAAGGCACATCAGGATGGTGGAGAAGAATTAGAGAAGACGAAGACAATCCAGGAACGGTAAAAACAGGAAATAACATGGGTACAAAAGTACTTTACAAGGGGAAACGTACTTTACAGAGGTAAAACGAATTTCTCTAGAGATCAGAAAGGGTAAGACAATAAAAAGAGATAAAGAAACGTAACGAGTGAATTCTTACGAAAGAATACAGAGGAATGATAAGAGACCTTGAGACGTAAGTCAACCCATATAAAAAGGGAAAGAGGAAACGGAAAGTGAAGAAAAGAGTCGATAAACATTCCGGAGGAGTCTGTTGGTAAAACGGAAAAACGTAAAGAAAAAGAACCCTTACCAAAACCAGTGGTGGAGGACATGTTACAGTACTTGGAGGTAGGTATCGAGAAGTCCGGGAGAAGATGGTCTAGACCAGGGAACTCAGATAATTAGTGGAGGTGACATATTTGTATCCCTAAACTAAATCCAGTATGGACTTATAGAATGACCAAGGGGGATGAAATAAGTCGAACTCGAACTTAAAACGATATTCCTCGAATACTAGACTTAGTATCGGTCGAGGTCCGAAACAAAAACGACTGACATATCTTGAAGAGGTAGAAACCGACGTTTCTTATGTTAGTCAGACTACAGTCATAACTGGTAGACCACTACAGGCACACACCTTAACGGAGAACACAACGACCTTTTCTCACAAAAGATACTGGTCACACAAGAGAACCGTTTTGGGACAATCGGAAACGGGACGAAGTAAAACATGAGGTGCCAGTTTGAACAGACATTAAGGTCCATAGAGCACCGAAGGAAGAAAGTGTGAGGTCAGGAGGTACTACTTTCCTGTGGAAAAAACCACAAGGTCATCCAAGACATCCGGTAGTATCTTGACAAGTCGAAGTCGAAGAAGTCGTAGTCACTAACCGAGTAACTGAACCTGTTGTCTGACCAAGGTTTATCCTTTTCCTCATGCAGGTCCGACAGATAACAGTGGGACGAATAAATTGAGTATACGTCTCATGTAGTACTCTTTGCGACCCGACCTTCTTCGTGTTCGACCTTAGTTCTTACGACCCTCTTTATAGTTATTAGAGTCTATACGTCTACTATCGTGGGAATACCGTCTTTGACTTCTCCTCGATTTTTCGAGTTCTCCTCTCACTTTTTCAACTGAAGTTCGAGTTGTAAGTCTTTTTGCTTCTAGTACCGTAGACCAGGGTAGTGAAGTACCCCTTAACTACCCCTTCGGCACCTTTGTCACCGACTGAAATAAAACCCCCCGAGGTTTTAGTAACGTCTACCACTAACGTCGGTACTTTAATTTTTTTGCGAGTGAGGAACCTTCTTTTCAATACTGGTTGGATCTATCGTATAACTTTTCGTCTCGATAATGAAACGGTTGTTTCCAGGTACATCAGGTCCGATACCAAAAAGGTCACAAGTACATACCTACACTCTCAACCTGATATTTCTTTCGACTCGCGGCTTCTTAACAACGAAAACTTGAACCACAACCTCTTCTGAGAACTCTCAGGAAACTTGACGTTCCTCTAGGTTGGTTAGGTAGGATTTCCTCTAGTCAGGACCCACAAGAAACCTTCCTGACTACGACTTTGACTTTGAGGTTATGAAACCGGTGGAGTACGCTTCTCAACTGAGTAACCTTTTCTGGGACTAAGACCCTTTCTAACTTCCGTCCTCCTCTTCCCCTGCTGTCTCCTACTCTACCAACCTACCGTAGTGGCTAAGCTACCTACACTCAAACTCATTTGAAACCCTCAACCACTATCTGTCCCTCCGGACCGCACGACGCTAAGTACCCCAGCGTTTCTCAACCTGTGCTGACTCGTTGACCTGACTTGACTTGACACTATAACTCACCAAACGGAACCTTCACTCGACTCTAGTAAGATTGTAAAAACTCTACTGTGGGTTCATGACGTAAACCCTGAGGAAACAACTGATACTCCCGATGAGGTAAGGAAATTCCCTAAGAACGGGTGTCAAAATCTATATTACTAGTAGACTTAATTTAAGTGCACAAGGGAAGGTAAAATCAAATGACGAGAGATTTTGTAGTCACAAGTCAAAACGGTAGAAGACAAACTGGTGTAAGTAAAGTAGAACCGAGTACCTGCATTGTAAAGTCCAAGGATACGTAATAACAAGAAATATCGTAGTCTGAAATGAACACGGTGGTCTGCGTAGGTGGTGAGCCGAAACAAAGACGAAACCGAGGCGGAGAAGTAAGGAAGACCTCGATAACGAGGTGAGAAGAGGTCATCGTATATCCCGTGGATGGTCCGACCCCTCAAGTAGAGAGTCCCAGTATAGAAAACGGAAAAGTATGGTAAGTACTACTGACATGGAAATATCATATCAGACTTCAGTTCCTTCGAATATAGAGGTCGAGACAAAAAGAGAGTCCTAACGAAACCGATAAACCCCAGAAAACATAAAGGTATTTTAATATTCAGAAAACAAGAACTAGAAGGTAACCACTAAACCGTCCCTAACACAACTTAGTCATCTGACTCCACCATAAAACTGTTATAACTAAGAAGGTCAGGTCATTGTACCAAATAGAGAGACAAACAACTACAGTAGAAATCTAAAAAATTAGTCATAGAAGATCAAAAACTTGAAGTCAGGAAAAGGGATGAATCCATCCAAATAAAAATCCATAAGAAATAAGAAAAACTACATTACTATTTACCCTAACAAAGGAAGAGGAATAGAAATCACCAATCATCTATCTGTACGTCATGAATGACAAATGGTACAAATATTAAAAATTTACCTCTAAGTACGATTCAAGTCCGTTCGGAGGATAACCTAACCGGTTTGTCAAACAAGTAGAAATTCTTTCGGGGTTTGTTTGTCAAACCGGTCGGGTCATAACACGTCCGTCTCGACGAGGCTCAGAGTCATCCGAAGCCGGGAGTCCCCTTCCTGCACACGTCCAAACATCACCAAGAACACACGTACAACGCCAAGTAAAATTGCTGTGACGGACTTCAGAAGTGAGCTTGTAGGTGGAAAGTCAGGATGGAAGGGACGGATCGAATTGGATTTTACAGTCGGAAGACATCGTAAAATATAGTGGGAAAACAAAAAAAAGGAAGAATCTTGAATGGTAGATTGAATCATATACAATCGGATGTATAGAAATTAGACTGAAGGGGTAATCTTTCATTCAAAACACACGGATTCACACAAAGTAAGTCACGACATAGGGATTACGGATCTTGTTCGGACCATTCATCATATATAAGTCATTTACGAACAAAATACTCACGTACGATTGATATCAGTAATTTACAGAGGACTTGAGAGTAAAATAAAGTTCCATTTTAAACAGAGAATATCAACACACAACAAACGTTATATAGTACTTAAACGTAGACTCCTTCACTACATTTGAAAAAATTTTTAGATAAAAACATACAATTTAATCTTTAAAATCATAAACTCATTATTAACTTTAGTAAATTCTTTTTGACTGTATTCATTCAAACTTTAAACCGTGTACTTTTGAGTAATCTAGTCCTATAATTTCAGAAAAAAACATGTCCACGTTCACCGTACTTCTTTTACTATAAGAGAAGACACGAAATCGACAAACGTTCTTTTAACGCATTCAATCCTCAGAAGTATTATGAGATTAGGCGTAACTTAAGAAACGTTGAAAGGAACAACAACGAAACTGTGTATCCTACGTAGTGATAAGTGGAGACAAAGATGTCAAGGAAAAATTTTGTTTGCGAAAAATTTTAGTACAATGAAAATAATAGTGACAGTGATGAACAACCAACATCAATGGTGGACTCGTTAAACTGACTGGGAAGTCTCCGTGAATTCGACTTAAAAAGGAAGATCCTAAGGACAAGACCATTAGAAATGGGAATAAGGACAAGAGAATTTTGCCCCGACTAGTTTCATAGTGAAAGGTGACTACAGGTCAAAATATACACGACGATGGTTAAGGGTAAATAAGTTTAGAGATTTAAAGAAAAAAGAGTCTAAATGTTATAGAGAGTGTATGAAACAATCTTTAAAAATTTTACACTGACAAAAAATTTATTTAGTCTATTCTAAGACTTTTACTTGGAAAACTTAAGGAAAAATTTCCATGACGTAGTCATTAAGAGATCGGTGAGAGAAACCTTAGGTCGAGTGTCTCCGAGTACAAGGTGAAGTTCTAATGCTCCGGTCGTTATCACACTGTGGATTTTACCAACACAACCTACGCCCCGCAATGGTCCATTCCTCGACTGAGACCAACGACAATCAAAGAATACAGGGCGAGTCACACCAGGACCAGGTATTGTCTATTGCTCGAAAGGAAAAAATCAAGAGAGAAGAGAATTTGCAAAAAAATTAGGAAGTACCTTACAGTCAAAAATTAGGTCAACCTAAAACGTATTCTAGGAAAAGAAAGGACCATATAAAAAAGAAAGACACCCTGTAAACCGTAATCAGAAATATGTTTTGTGTAAGTTTGTAAATAAGTTTTTTTAATATACTATATGTAAAAACTTCATCTATAAAATTTATGTTCTGGACTAAGTCCTAAACTAATCTCCGATTATATTAAAGGGATGGTGGAGAGAAGGGAGGAACGATAAATGAATGAGTATCCGGAACGATATGATGACTCTCGTATCGTCAATTCTCATACCCGAGAGAGCAATCTTAAGGACTTAAAGTGAAGTCCGTACTAAAAAGACGATGTATATCCGACACACTGACTCAATAAACTTAAAAGACACGACTAAAGAATAGACATCTTGTTATTATTATTATTCCCGATCATCAACATCCCAACTTACATCGTCATATGCTTTCATGATTCTTAAGACGGAATCTTATATCATCTATTATTTGTTCATAATAATAAAATTTTATTAATTATTTTATCACTTTCCCCTTGGGGTTTTACCTTACTTACTAACTATGTTTATTGATAATCATAGTTAGAGTTTCCGTGATGAATACGAATCGTTTTCGTCGTCAGAGTTTTCCAATATATGACATACTAAGGTAAATACACTGTAAGAACTTTTATGTTTACTATTACTACCTGTACAGTCACCGAGGGTCCCCCACTCCCTCCCACACAGATATTTCCCTATCACACTCCTTCCGAAAACTCCACTATCCTACCGAGACAGAGGATTAACGTCACCACCAAAGTGTTTAGAGAAACAATTTTGAGTCTTTACATTTGGGGGGATTTTCAGACAGAATCAGCACACTATTAAAATTTTAGACCTGTTCTGACGAGACAGAGACATAACAATTGGGGATCGTGTCACTAAGAAGTGATCCCGGGTAAAAACACGCAAGTGCTCTGTAAACCGTTGTGAATCTCTGTAAAGACCAACAATGTCGACCCTTACCCCACGACGACCGTAGATCACTCATCTATGGTCATTCGGACGATTTGCGGACTATTACATGTCACTTTCTTTCTCTTTCAGCGAGTCAGCACAGACTGAGAAACGCTGGGGTACCTGATATCAGGTACTTTAAGAGGTCCGGCTTTATGACCTCACCCATCGGAAAGGGAAGAGATCCCCTAGAAGGGTTAGGTCCGTAGTTTGGGTCTAGAGGACGTAACGTCCGTCTAAGAAACGGTGGACTCGGTGTTCTCTGTCCCGTCGGAAGATTTGTTTTATAATGAATCGGATTTTTACAGTCATCATAGGTCCTACTCTTCGGGACGGAATCGGGGCAGTGGCGGCAGACACGACTCTGATGGTCCAAATCAGAGTAACAGGGGGAAGGTAACAATCGGAATCAGTGATACGCTCGAGTCCTGTGGATCTCGGAGTGAGTAAAGGGTCTGAGTAGAATGATCCGGCTACAGAAGAGTTGGAGTCAATAGTTGTTTTAGAACATAGCAGTCGGAGGAGACCCCTTCCGGACAAAAGGAGGAACTAAGATCGATTTTACACTGACAGGAGATTTCTGTGACGAAGGGACAATCGCGAAATTTTACCACTGTAAAAAAGGGGGAGTAAATAACACCCGGATCTAAACTCCATCAACAGGAATAAATTGAAACACCGGAGGTCTGAAGGATTGGATTGAAGAGGGATTTTGGGGATCCGAAACTTAGAGTACGGTAAGTCCGACTATCGGGGAAAAACCTCAGGTATCCGGGGACTCAACCTGTAGAGGTAAGAATCTCGTTGTAACTCAGTCTTCTATTTTGTCATAATGACAGTTTTAAGAACTAAAGTTCAAAGGGGTATCTAGAAAGATTCTCGGACCATAAAGTCAAGGAACTGAAAGGGAAGAGGTCACCACGGTAGAGGACGGTAGGCAGTTTATATAGGTGAGGGTACCACTATCAGATCCAGGGTCACCGTAGAAGGGTGTTAGAGTTAAAGTTCGTAGGACGAGAGGCTGATGGTGAAGAAAGAGACCATGGAGTCACGGTCGTCGAGAAAGTGGAACCGACTCTGGAAGATACAGGGGTGAGAAGCCTTCGGGAGGAAGCGTCCCAGTGACGTAACGTGTTGAGAGCCCCACGGTAAGTGTGCACCTGTCACGACGTGGAACAAGGAAAGAGAGAGGAGTGGAACGGGAAGTGGAGGAAGGAAGGGACAAATCTAAGGAACGACAATAAAGGTGAGTGAACGTGACAGTTGAGGTAACCGGAAAGGTATCAACCAATTATTTGTGGTTGGGTCTAATTTAGTCGAAAAATGGATGAGACAAGAATGTGTAAACTTTTCTTTGATGGTATGACTGACCATAATAAATTATAGATAGTCGTGGTTGAAGTTCACTCGTCACGCACCGTCAACAGGTAAAGAGACCAAACTAATTAGAAACAGAGAGGATCTGTCAATAAAACATAGAAAAGAGTGAAGTTTGAAGGTAGTGGAGAAGGAAGTAGGAACAAGATCCACAGTGAGGACAGGGGAGGAAGAGACTCTTTTATCTTCGTTAGTTCTCCAAAAGGTACATAAGGATGGTAACGTAAGTGGTATCTGAGACGAAATTACGTACTTAACAGACACAAAAATAGATTCCGGCTAGGGAAATAAAGATATATAGAGTAAGAGAATGGATGGATTCCTGTACCGAGATTTCTAAAATATGACAAAGGAAGTAGTGATTCCAAAGAAAGACAAGACTCAGTAAGAATAATCCTTTGTAACATACTAAAGTATAAATTTTTATTTTTGGGAAAAAATACGACATTAAAGGGAGAACTTCTAAAGGAAGACGAAAGGAAAAATATTGTCATGAGGAGTTTTCAACTAGTCTGTAATCTTTCACCCACAATCACACATAAATTCCTCATTAAACTTCATCTACTAGGTTATTATTCTTTATTTACAAAGGGTGACAAAAAAAAACAAACAAACAAGGAACCAAAAATGAATATCTTCGATTCCCAACTCTCAGGTCCTAAGAGAGTAAAGTCGAGAAGATTACTTCTTGTTTCTAGTTTGTGTGGGTGACCATTCGTAGAATACAAATTATTCCGTGGAGTTTCAATCCCAGAAAGATTCTAGGGTCCCACACCATGAATTTGTCTACGAGGTCTAACCGAAATCCTGTATTCTTAGAACTTAACCCTTAAAATGAACAGTTTTCGTAAAGTAAACGTATACACACCGAAAAATAGTGAAACTATTTTAAATTGAAAAGTCTTAAAACAAGTCCCGTAAATTTTATTTCGGGTAATGAGACCATCGTCGACAACAAAATATCAAAACTACACTCCCACAGAAACCCCTTTACCCTTTCAAATTTTTTCGATCACTGTACTTAAAAGTTTACCAGGGACTTTTGGAAGTCAATTCCAAAGGTCCTGAATTTTTCTTGCAAGTCGGAAAACCGTAAATGAGATTCTTAATAGAGGGGAAAACTACTAGACAAATTAGTACCAAATCACTTTCCGCACGTCTTCCTACTTAGTTAACTCCTTCGACAAATATTATTTTGACATTTTCACGATGTAAAGAAAAGAACATAAAAATTATAGGATCCACTGATGGGTAGACCCCACTTTTAGGGACCGGTTTTGTCGTCACAAGCCCCTTCTCCCTAATGGGCGAATGATCTCTCGTAGAGGTCAAGGAGGTCGTTATAGGTATTCAACAGGTTGACACTCTGAAGTCAGAGTGGAATGTGTAGGGGTTTTGTGCCTATGTTTAGAAAGAGAAGGAATAGAATTACTACCATGTAAAGTTAAAGACCTTTTTATTATCCCGTTGAAAAGAAGACGGATATCAGTATATGATTTGTCTACTGTAGTACTATTTACAGTAATGATATTTTTGATGAATTAAACATTCCTTTAAGACAAAGTGCCTAATTTTTATTAACACCAACCTCTTCTAGAACCGTAAAAACGAAAAGAGAAATCCCGAACAAGATGAAAGACTGACATAATACCCTTATGGTAATTTCAAAACTCAGGACATTATTTTGGTCGTAAAATTCTCAACACGAAACCCCTTACAATATAAAAACATAGAAAAGGAGGTGTTATTTCCATAACTTATAGACAATACTTTCTAAAAATTTATCAACATAAAGAAAGGCAATACTTTACACCTTACCATGGGAACTCTGGTCGAGAAAAGTAACGTTTATAGATTTTTTTAATCAGAAATTGTTTTTATGAAAGAGACGAATTTCTGAAACTTTGTACGACTGAAACCGTTTTCAACAAACTTCTCACTCTTTGGTTTTCCTCTAATACACTAAAAGGCGTTTAGTATACCGACCTATCACTGGTCTAACGTCTAAATGAACTGGCGTTTCGGAAGACGCGTAAGGTTCGTCTATATAAAACTCAGTTCTTAAACCGGACACACCGAGTACAAAAGATGAACCCGATAATAT
Source organism: Capra ibex (assembly GCA_006410555.1). Taxonomy (NCBI): domain Eukaryota; kingdom Metazoa; phylum Chordata; class Mammalia; order Artiodactyla; family Bovidae; genus Capra; species Capra ibex. The sequence continues at coordinate 1,962,619 of SJYO01006649.1, forward strand.
ATCGGGACCTCATCTTCTGAATGTCATTGGGGGAAAAGAACGTTGGTATCATTCTGGTATCTACCGTCACCGTCTTTGTCGTTAGGTTAAATCCAGACAAACTGAGTTTTGGGTCCTCTTAATGAACCTGAGCCCAAAAAGAATTATCGGCATAAGAGGAAATGATGACTTATGGATGTAACACCTCTATGTGTGTGTGTGTAAATGTCTTTGTGTGTGTGTGTAGAACATTTCAAGAATTATCGGTGAGACTTCTTCCGCCATGAAGGTAAGGTAGAACGTGTGTGTCCACCGTGTCACCATTTCTTAGACGGACGGTCACGTTCTTTGTTTTCTCTACGTCCAAACTAGGGCCCCACCCCTCCTAGGGGACCTCTTCCTTTACCGTTGGGTGAGGTCATATGAACTGACCTTTTGAGACACCTGGCTCCTCGGACCACCCGATGTCAGGTGCCTCGGAGTTTCTCAGTCTGTGCTGACTCACTCTCGTGTGTGTACGGTTGAGTCTCTAAGTCCAGTACATCGATGAGACACCTTTTTTACAATTGGTACAGACGGAGGTTTCTGGCACAATGAGTATAGGAGTGACACAAATGGAGGAAAAGAAGACAAAGACTATAGTCTAGGAATTTGTTCCTTGTCATAACTTAAAAATATATAACGTAAAAATATATAACGTAAAGGATGATCGTCTAACCAAAAATTTAGAAATATTCGATACTCTGGTAAAATAGAGAGAAGGTTTAGTCGTACTGTCATTGACTTAAGTCAGCGAGTCAGCACCGACTGAGAGACACTGGCGTACCTGATGTCCCGCGGATCGGAGGGACGGACAGTGGTAGAGGGTCTCGAGCGAGTGTGAGTCTAGGTGACTTAGTCCCTCGGTAGGCTGGAGGAACAGGAGAGGGGAGAAGAGGAGGACGGAAGTCAGAAAGGGTCGTAGTCCCAGAAAAGGTTCCTCATCCGAGAAGAGTAGTTCAACAGTTTCATAACCTCGAAGTCGTAGTCGAAGGTCACTTATAAGTCCCAACTGAAGAAATCTTAACTGACGAAATGAGAGGAACGTCAAGTTCCCTGAAAGTTCTCATGAGAGGTTTGGGTATTAAACTTTCACAGTCAAGAAGCGACGAGTCTGAAGAAATACCAGGTTGAGAGTCTAGGTATGTACTGATGACCTTTTTGGTATCGAAACTGATCCACCTGGAGACAACCGTTTCATTACAGTGACAAAAAATTATGCAACAGATTCAACCAGTATCGAAACGAAGGTTCCCCGTTTGTAGAAAATTAAAGTACCGACGTCAGTGTTAGGTGTTACTAAAACCTCGGGTTCTTTTATTTTCGACAGTGACAAACGTAACAAAGTGATAGGTAAACAGTACTTCACTATCCTGGTCTACGGTACTAGAAGCAAGAAATTTACAAGTCTAAATTTAGTCGAAAAAGTGAGAGAAGAAAGTGGAAGTAGTTCTCCGAGAAATCAAGGAAGTGAAAGACGGTATTCCCACCACAGTACACGTATAGACTCCAATAACTATAAAGAGTTAGAACTCAGGTCGAACACGAAATAGGTCGGACCGTAAAGAGTACTACATGAGACGTATATTCAATTTATTCGTCCCACTGTCATATATCGAAACTGTATGAGTAAAACGTCAAACATTGACCAGGTAACAAGGTACAGGTCAAGATTGATAACCTAAGAACTACACGTATGTCCAAAGAATTCTCCGTCCATTCCACCAGAGCATAAGGGTAGAGAAATTCTTAAAAGGTATCAAACAACACTAGGTGTGTCACTTTCCGAAATAACATCAGTTACTTCGTCTTCATGTACAAAAAGACCTTAATAGAACGAAAAAGACATTAGGCTTCCTACAACCATTAAACTAGAGACTAAGGAGACGGAAAAGATTTAGGTAGAACATATAGATCTCCAAGACCCAAGTACATGACAACTTCGGATCGAACCTCCTAAAACTCGTAATGAAACGGTCGTACACTTCACTCACGTCAAAACGTCATCAAACTTGTATGAAACCGTAACGGGAAACCCTAACTTTACTTTTGACTGGAAAATGTCAGGACACCGGTGACGACTTAAAAGGTTTAAACGAACCTATGATTCACGTCTTGAAATTGTCGTAGTAGAAAATCCTAAACTTTATCGAGTCGACCTTAAGGTAGTGAAGGTGATCGAAAACAAGTATCACTACGATTCCGGGTGAACTGAAGTGTGAAAGGTCCTACAGACCGAGCTCCATTTACTAGTGCGGTAACACAAACAGACACAGTAATTCCAGAAAAAACATATCAGAAGACACAAAAGAATGTTGGAGAAGAATTAGAGAAGACAAGCCAGGGATAGTAAAGACAGGAAATAACTCGGTTATAAACATACTGTATAAGGGAACCATAGAGATTAAAAGAATTTCTCTAGAGATCAGAAAGGGTAAGACAACAAAAGGAGATAAAGAAACGTAACAAGTGAAATCCTTCTTAAAAAATAGTGAGAAACGATAAGAAACCTTAAGACGTAAGTCTACCCAAATAGAAACGAAAAGAGGAAACAGAAAGTGAAGAAAAGAGTCGATAAACATTCCGGAGGAGTCTGTTCGTAAAACGAAGAACGTAAAGAAAAAGAACCCTTACCAAGACTGGTGACGAAGGACATTTATAATGTTTGGAGATAGGTATCAAAAAGTCCGTGAGTTAGATAGTATAGATTGAGGAACTTATTAGTGCTACCACACTAGTGAGTGGATCTCGGTCTGTAGGACCTTACCCTTCAGTTCACTCGGAATTCTTCGTAGTGATTCTTGTCTCGATCACCTCCACTACCTTAAGGTCAACTCGATAAAGTTTAGGACCTTTTACTACGACACTTTCACGACGTGAGTTATACGGTCGTTTAAACCTTTTGAGTCGTCACCAGTGTCCTGATCTTTCTCAGTCAAAAGTAAGGTTAGGGTTTCTTTCCGTTACGGTCTCTTACGAGTTTGATGGTGCATTAACGTGAGTAGAGTGTACGATCAGCCTCTTCCGTTACCGTTGGGTGAGGTCATGGGAACGGACCTTTTAGGGTACCTGCCTCCTCGGAACATCCGACGTCAGGTACCCCAACGATTCTCAGTCTGTGCTGACTCGCAGAAGTGAAAGTGAAAAGTGAAAGTACGTAACCTCTTCCTTTACCGTTTGGCGAAGCCACAAGAACGACCCTCTTAGGATCCCTGTCCCCTTGGAACATCCGACGGTAGATACCCCAACGTCTCAACCTGTGTTGACTTCGCTGAATCGTCGTCGTCGTTGTCGTGTGCGATCATTTCATTACAAGTTTTAAGAGGTTCGGTCAGAAGTGGTTACACACTTGGCACTTTAAGGTCTATAAGTTCGACCAAAATCTTTTCCGTTTCCTTGGTCTCTAGTATAACGGTTGTAGGCGACCTAGTAGTTTTTTCGTTCTCTCAAGGTCTTTTTGTAGATAAAGACGAAATAATTGATACGGTTTCGGAAACTGATACACCTAGTGTTATTTGACCTTTTAAAACTTTCACTACCCTTATGGTCTGGTGGACTGGACGGAGAACTCTTTGGACATACGTCCAGTCCTTCGGTGTCAATCTTGACCTGTACCTTGTTGTCTGACCAAGGTTTATCCTTTTCCTCATGTAACTCCGACATATAACAGTGGGACGAATAAATTGAAGATACGTCTCATGTAGTACTCTTTGCGACCCGACCTTCTTTGTGTTCGACCTTAGTTTTAACGGCCCTCTTTATAGTCATTGGAGTCTATACGTCTACTGTGGTGGGAATACCGTCTTTCCCTTCTCCTTGATTTTTCGGAGAACTACTTTCACTTTCTCCTCTCACTTTTTGAACCGAATTTCGAGTTGTAAGTCTTTTGCTTCTAGTACCGTAGACCAGGGTAGTGAAGTACCGTTTATCTACCCCTTTGTCACCTTTGTCACAATCTGAAATAAAACCCCCCGAGGTTTTAGTGACGTCTACCACTGACGTCGGTACTTTAATTTACTGCGAATGAGGAACCTTCTTTTCAATACTGGTTGGATCTATCGTATAATTTTTCGTCTCTGTAATGAAACGGTTGTTTCCAGGCAGATCAGTTCCGATACCAAAAAGGACACCAGTACATACCTACACTCTCAACCTGACACTTCTTCCGATTCGTGGCTTCTTAACTACGAAAACTTGACACCACAACCTCTTCTGAGAACTCTCAGGGAACCTGACGTTCCTCTGGGTTGGTCAGGTAGGATTTCCTCTAGTCAGGACCCACAAGTAACCTTCCTGACTACAACTTCGACTTTGAGGTTATGAAACCGGTGGACTACGTTTCTCGACTAAGTAACCTTTTCTGGGACTACGACCCTTTCTAACTTCGGTCCTCCTCTTCCCCTGCTTTATCATACTCAACCAACCTACCGTAGTGACTGAGTTACCTGTGCCCAAATCCATTTGAGGCCCTCAACCACTACCTGTCGTTACGGACTACACGACGCCCAACACCCCAGCGTTTGTCAGCCTGTGCCGACTCGCTGACTTGACTTGACTTGGGGAACTTAGATAAACAGTGAAGGTGATATATTACTGTCATTAACCCAACGACTTTTTTTTTATAGAAACGACTTCTGGTTACCGGACATAAGTAGTCCCAGATAAGTACATCAAGACAGGGTGACTAGATTAACACATAATAAAGTTATCGTGTTCACAAAATAATGACATCGAAACATCACTTGGAACTTCATCCTATCACACAGAAGGTTGAAACCTCAACATAACTCAGATATAAAAGATAACTCAACCGACCCAGAAAACGAAGAGGTATATATCAATTTTTAGTCAAACAACTATAAGTGTTTTATTGAATGACCCTAAAACTCTCCTTAGCTTGTCTTAGACATCTAGTTACAACCATTCTTGACGGGAAAACTGTTATAACTCACAAGGATAGACACTTGTACCTTAGAGAGATGTAATTAAATCAAGGTAGTCTTACAATATAAAAAGAAGTATAGAACATGTGTAAAAAGATCTGTATATAGATTCGATAAAGTAAAACCCCCATGATTACTTTATTTAAAAAATTATAAATCTCTCAAAAATGTCCTTAAAATAAAATTTAAAAATAACTTCGTATCAACTAAATGTTACATAATCAAAGACGACATGTTGTCACTTAGTCAATGTGATTATTCATATAGATGAGAAATGAATCTAATAAAGGGGTATATCCAGTAATGTCTCATGACTCATCTCAAGGGACATGATATGTCATCCAGGAATAATCAATACATGTTTACAGTTAGGGTTAAATGGTAAGGTGAAAGGGGGACCATTGGTATTCAAACAAAAGATATAGGAATAACCTCGAAATCTAAGTCTCGTTTTAGATCTCCTTCGATGTCTCTAAAGGGTATACGGAACATACGGGTATGTACATATCGAAAGGGGCGTAATCGTTGTACCGGACCAATGTAATTACTTAGATTTCATGTGTCTGTATATCAGTAGGTTCCAGGTATCAAATGGACTCCTAACTGAGAATCGTCACATACTGGACTCAAACCTGTTTACATTTTACTGTGTATATAGGGGCAGTAATACTATGTCTCATAAAAGTGATGGAATTTCAAGAGACACGAGACGACCATTACACAGAAATTGAAGTTTAAGGTGAACAAGTAATGACCATATATCCTTTTGCTAAAAAACATACAATTGGAACAGAGGACGTTGGAACAGTATTAGTACTCAAATATTAATTTGAGTGTCAAAAAACCAGTTAAGAAAACTCAAAAGGCGTATCCAATAATACAGTAGACACTTGTTTTTATTCAAACAAAGAAGGGAAAGACTATAGACATGGAAATTAAAGGAAAAGTATAGAATAACTGTAGGTTTATTTACCAGAATAAGACTACTGTACTCATAGTTTCGATATCCAAACCCCCTCTTCCCTCTATCTAGACTTTCTTCGTGACTTCTTGTTCCTCTACGATGGGTTTGGAAATCCGGGTCACCGTTGTTCCCCATACTCTCCTTTCTGTCGTAAACTCTTCTGACGTCCGTTTTGACGAAAGACCCCGTTAGGTGTAAAGTCAACAACGTTCTTCAACTACTCCCGTAGGTCCTTTTTTTTTTCCAACTTTCCGTCAAAACTACTTGGTACTTAAAATCTCCCGTACTATCCAAGTCCTTAACCTCTTCTCACGATTTTCCCCATCCTAATCCCTACATATCTGGGAAGCTAGACTCAGACCCTCGACTGGATCCGTAGACCGTCAAGAACACCATTGACTGTATTTGTCCCGTGCTCTTTCGACCAGGACCATCTAAGTTTCGTCTATGACTACGATTCTGATAGCAACAATCGTCCAGTCCTACTCACTTAAAGACACTGAAAAGTGAGTACTACCTACTCGTATGTGGATATCCTCCACGTGAAGACCTGGGTCTGTGACTGGGTACGGTCTGGAGACAACTCCCTTCCCGTTAGTGAGATTTGTGCAGATGGAGTAGAACAACTACGTGTCGTCCTTAAACTTCAACACCGTCCGGACCCCCATCTTCTACCTGTATCTCGTATTACGTTCACCGTACTGACGATATAAACTGAACGATCCTGGTCCTCGTTCTACCTCTTAGACTCGGACCGAAAAATGTAGAATCTCCAGACTTTCTCATGGTACAACCACTTTGGGGGACCTGTAACAGTCTTTGTCTACCACTAGGAACATTCTTTACAAACAGGTTAAATCAGGAGGTTTTAAGGGAGTCTAATTCTAGTACTTCATCGAGTAATTTGTGTACTTCGGAGCATTTTCCATCTTGTAAAACTGTCATCTTTGTCGTTTATTACCTTAATAAGCAAGTCCATGACGTCTATGACCTTGACAATTTATACCTTATGTCTTATAGATACGTACTTTACAAAATTCTGAGTGTCTTTTCATTCGTTATTAATAAACTTACTCCTCCGTATAAACTTCCTGTTTTTTACTCTGCAAGATCTTTACTTTTTTTACATTAACAACTTCATTTTTTTATGACCTTCTAATTGGTGTCGACTTTTCTTTTAGTCGTTCGACCTTCTATCATGACTTCTTTACTCCTCTTACATCGTATGTCTATGTTATCTTACTTTTTAATCTTTTTCTACTATCTAAACCTCCTTTTTCTCTCAGATTATAAACAGATTAACCTTAAAGACACGTTCTTTTTGATTTCCTCTCCACCGACTTTAAAAAGTCTTTACTACTTTTTGTACTTAGGAAGCCAATTTAAAGAGTCCGTTCTTATGACCTCATCCAACGGTAAACGAAGAGGTCTCCTAGAAGGGTTTGGTCTACAGTTTGGGACCAGAGGACGTGACGTCCACCCAATAAATGACTGACTCGGTGGTTTGGATTCGTTTATAACAAGTACATTTTTTGACTCATATCACATTAAGCTCCCCCAATATTTTCCTGTCGTGATTTTACGACCTAGACATTATTGTATTCGTCTGTGCCACAAACGACTTTAGTCACAAGATTCGTGACTCTACTGGGTCTCCCTACCATGCCCCTCCCTCTTCCCTCTCCCCAAGCCCTACCCCTTGTGCACATATGGACACCACCTAAGTACAACTACGTACCGTTTTGGTTATGTTATAACATTTCTTTAATTGGAGGTTAATTTTATTTAAATATAATTTTTTATCTTCAAATTACATAATAAACTATGACACGACACGACAAGAATCAACGAGCCAGCACAGGCTGAGACTCTGGCGTACCTGATATCGGACGGTCCGAGGAGAGAGGTACCCCTAAGAGGTCCGTTCTCATGATCTCACCTAATGGTACGGGAGGAGGTCCCCAAGAAGGGTTGGGTCCCTACCTTGGGTCCAGAGGGTGTAACGTCCACCTAAGAAATGGCAGACTCGGTGGTCCCTTCGGGATAAACTGTGATCTAGAATAGTTTATTCAAACCATTTTACAGGTCCCATTGGTGACTCTCTTGTCTTTATCTCACTTATTAAATATTTAAATATTTCTCTTTTGTTAGTCTTATGTCTTTATACATTATTTTTTTTTATTTGAGTGGGGGGACCCCTTCGTCCTCTCTTCTTTCTTTTATGTATTTCAACTCCCTTTCTTTTTGTCATTTTTATTTTACCATCTTAGTTCATGTTATATAGTTATTCATGTTATTTACATTTGAGTGACCAGTTTTCAAATGGTTTAACTAAAAAATTTTTTAAGTCAATATACATATACGATACATGTTCTATACGTGATCTTCGTTGAACCGTCCTTTTTACTTAAAAATTTTTATGTATACATGATCCCTTTATGGTTGGGAAGTTTTTAGACACCACAATTATAGTTTGTTTTCTCACAAATCGTTTTTAGTAACAATCTAAAAATTTTATAAAGGACTAATTAAGTCATTAAAAAGGAAAAAGTTATCAAAGGATTTTACATTTTAATTTCCATTTTCTTATTCCTCTTTGACTGTTCAGATGGTAGTCCGATATTCTAAATTTGTACAGAAACTATTCGTATGATTTTTAGTCATTTGTATATCTTATAAACTTTTAAAATCAATTGGAATTTATCTGTTAAACAATTGATGTAAGTAAAGTTTATGTGTACCTTAAAAAAAGTCATCATTACCTGGTTTGACATTCTTCTTTTCAGAGTTATTTAAAGTTCATTAACTGTTCAGTATAAAAGGAGTGAATAGACATATATATTTTTTTTTAAAAATTAGAGTATGTAAACCTTTAGTACTTTAGGTTTTTGAATACTGATTTAACTATCATTTTTAGACGTATTGTTAAAATAATTTATGATGTATGATGTACTTTTCTCTCCTTTTGTATCAAAATTTATGAATATGACATTCTTTTCTTCCTGACTTTTAATTCGTTGATTTATTAGTTGAATCTTTTTATTGTCAAATGGGTACTTTTCATTTTCTTTCCTCTTTTATTTCTCTTTATCTTTTGTTTCTATTACTTGAAGTTGTTTCGGGTTCGACTGAGAAACTTTTCTAATAATTTTATCTACTTTTGAGACTCTACTTGGTTCGTTTTTTCTTCCATATATGTTATTAATCCTTATATTTTCCTCCGTATTTAGGTCTGGTCGTCTCCGATTTGTGCACTTTTTTATGACCTTATAAAGTATGGCTATTTAAACTTTTGGATCCACTTGACCTTTGTTTAAGGATCTTTTTACATTAAGTGATCTTTACGCAAATCTTCTGTATCTTTCGGATATAAAGGACATTACTTCTTTAACTTTACGATTTTCTAAGAATTATTTTACGGTCCCAGTGTATCAAATTGACCGTTTAAGATGATTTAAAAGTTCTTTATATAGTAAGGTTTATATATGTTTTTATATAGTAGACACAAGTTCAACCCAAATAAGTCCTCTCGGTCTTACTAAATCGTAATCTTTTTAGATATTTACAGTAAGTAGTGTAATTATCAAAGTTCCCTCTTTTTCGTCCAATAATCTTACCCACCTCTTTCTTTATAAACTGTTTTAAGTTGTAGGTGAATACTAATTTTTTTTTTTAACATTCGCTTTATCTTAATCTTGAAGGAATCGGACTACTTTTCGTAGATGTTTTTAAAATATCGCTCATAATAGGAGTTACCTTTAAATTTTCGAAAAGGAAATTTTAGTCCTCGTTCTCCCTTTTTTTTCAGACTATAATGTAGATAAATTGTAACATGACCTCAAAGATCGTTTGTGTTATATTCTTTCTTTTCGTGTTCAAAACATTTCCTTCTTTATTTCAACAGTAATAAGTGTCTATACCGACAGATATATCGAATTTTTGTAGATGTCTGTTTTTCATCTTTTTTATTCCTTAAGGGACCGTCAGGTCACCAATCCTGAGACGTGAAGGTGACACAAAAGTGACGGTACCCGGAACCAGCCCCTTGATTTTAGGGTATTTGGTACGCCGTCTCGGTTTCTTTTTGTTTTGATTGTTCGTTTTTTTCCTTTTTTTATCTCAAATCGACCGATTTTCCAGTAATTTTTATAGTTTATGTAAAGATATGTGGTCGTTGTTTATCAAACTTTTTGTAAAAATTTTTCTTCCCCCCCTTCTCTTGTAAATGTTATCGTTTTTGTTGTTGTTTTGTCTTGGGGGTTTGACACTCCATGGATTCTTAGTCAAGTCAAGTCACCGAGTCAGCACAGGCTGAGAAACGCTGGGGTACTTAACGTCGTGTGGTCCGGAGGGACAGGTAGTGGTTGAGGGTCTCAAGTGGGTTTGGGTACAGGTAGCTCAGTCACTACGGTAGGTTGGTAGAATAGGACAGTAGGGGAAGAGGAGGACGGGGGTTAGGGAGGGTCGCAGTCCCAGAAAAGGTTACTCAGTTGCGAAGTGTACTCCACCGGTTTCAAGACCTCAAAGTCGAAATCGTAGTAAGGAAGGTTTCTTGTGGGCCCTGACTAGAGATATCTTTCTGAGTTTTAACATGTCTAAAAGTAAGAGGGACCTGACCAGACATCTAGTCATGTCAAAGTTAATTTCAGGGTTGAGACAAAAACACCCTGAAATGTTCGATTAAGGTCCTTCTATCTCTACTTCTTTCGGACCTGTGTGGATCTTCTTATTGCAGAATTCTTCCTAGCTGAACGGGACAGTCTATAAATTAATTAACTAATATTTTGATTAATATTACTATTAATTCTAATACTCTATCATTTCATTCATATCCGTTTAATTGTTTACCGTGTTTTAGTCTTCTGGGTGAGTACTAATAAAAAGGGCAAGTAAATACTTTGACTATATATGGGTTCCATTATAAAGTCTGGTTACCCTGATAAATCTTTTAACAGGTCCTTGTTAAGTAACTATTTACGTATTTCCCTTTTTCAACTTAAATCTGGAGAAAGGGTGAAATAAGTACTTTTCGTTAAGGTGAACCAGATTCTAAAATTTATACTTTTCCTTTGGAAAATTTGAAATTTTCTTTTTACATATTTTTATAGTAACTCCAGTATTTCTAAAAAAACTTGTGCATCATGTCTTTCTTAACTGATATTTTCTCTGATGACTATCAACACTGATGTAATTCTTTAATACCAGTAATTTTTTTTTCGATGTCTCTTATACTTTTCTGCTCTGTGTTTGACCTTTAATATTCGTATCTTAGTTCTATCGTTAACGGAGACCCTTTACCCTCACTCTTTCGTCTCCTTACATACACAGTTTATAATGTGTATTTTCCTGTTATTTCTCAGTTAAAATTATCTCCGAAAAACCACTGATTTCGTTATTTATCACTTTATTGTTCAAAGAAAGAGAGTACAATACCATAGAATTAGAAAGAGATTCTGTCAAATATGATTAACAATACCTTTCCCGATCTCAATTACTCAATAGACTCTGGAAAGAAGATGAAACTTTTTATTTCCGTCCGCTCAAGACAAACGACAGAGTCATTTAGTCTACAGAAATAGTCGACGACTCGACTTTGAGACGTAGGCAGGAATCAAAATCCCCTTTATTTTAGGGGTTTGACAGTCAGGTCGGTGTCAACCTACGGCGGAACCCTTAAATAAGTGGGTAATGTAAGAACGAACTCCTTAGATTTTTCAGGTAGAGAGGTGAACTTTACTGTCTGTTCCTACCGTTAAATTGATTTAAACCGGAGGGTCCTCGACTCTCCGTTCAGACGGTCTCTCAGGTTTCTCGTACGTGGTGACCATGATCTTAAACGATTTTTATTGTATATAAAAGACAGAGGACGACCGTGTGTTGTCACAATTCGTGTCGGTGAAATTGTGACCTTGTCCAGTACTACCTCCCGTTACACGCGAATTTTTCCGAGATTGATCATTGTAATCTGGGGACTGTAAACGGTCTACGATAGACCCGAGAAAATCTTGAGAAAACTCAAAATTCCGTGGACGAAAATTGGTCTTTTTTCAGACAACCCCCGGTTTCACGACGACTTATACTGAACTTGAGTCTCCAATCTCGTGAGTAAGATCGAGGTATACGATATTATAAATTTATTTTATGTTCGTAGGAGGACGGATTTAAAGGTACTCACGACAGAAAGGTCGGGTCAGTCTTGTATTAAAGTAGGGACCGAGAGAATCCTGCGGTTTGTGAAAGGTAGAACGTCATTTCGTTATTTACATACAGAACAGAGGGGTTGAACTCCTGTTTTTCTACAAGTGAAATCAATACTAGTGATGACAATAAACTTTCTCCAATGATACTCATTCACTTTCAGTAAGTAAACACAGGTTGAGAAACGTTGGGGTACCTGATATCTCAGGTACCTTAAGAAGTCCGGTCTTATGACCTCACCCACCGGAAAGGGAAGAGGTCTAGAAGGGGGGTAGGGTCCCTAACTTGTGTCCAGAGGAAGTAACGTCCACCTAAGAAATCCAATGATATAAACTCATGTTTAAGTCTTCTATGTTTCCTAAACACTATTAGGAATACGTGCTGAACGTTCTATCGTGAACATAGGTCACATGAGTTAAGACCCGTGGGTTATAAAGGTCAAAGAACCTACAGGAAGATTTCATGGAATGTGGATATCTTTGTGTGGTTTGTAAGTATATCAAAAATAGGAGAGAAAGTTTTTTATCTTTACTATCGTATGATAGGTCGTAGAACACAAAAAGGTGAACAACATTTACCCTTGAGTAAGGCATAGTAAGATGTCAAAGGAGTACGGAAAATTGTCCAAGAACATAAATGAACACACACACCTCGTTGTAGGACGACATACCACACTGGATAGGGGCAAGCACATGTCAATTCAATGAAGAATGGACGACGTCAATGTTTTCGACGTTACTTATAGGAACATACATGTATCCATTACAACGTGTACATTTTCATACATTCATAGGGACAAAGGGTTTGGACCTAAAAGAGGTCTCACTATCACAAATTGATACAAACTGATACCATAATGTCGTATTAAATTTAAGGTAAAGAGAATTACACTTACTCCGACTTGCACAAAATATATGAATTCTCGTATATATATATATATATATATATATATATATATATATAAAAGACAATTGATCCGTAAGGACAGGAAATAGGTGATACGAGAACTCATTAAAAATGAAACTGAAAATCTTAGGGAAATATAGATACTGTACTCAACGTTTGTAAAATAGTGTCGAATAACATGAAAAAATAGAAATGGTTAACAAAAACAGTACGACTTTAAAGACAAAAAGTAACGGGTCTAAATAACTAGAAAATATATACCCCGAGTTACAATGTAAATCTTTACTGAAGGGGTGTAACTCTAATTTTTATTTATTTATTTATATATATATATATATATATGGTACGTTTTTTTACGAGTTTGATGACGTGTCGACGTGAGTAGAGTGTGCGATCATTTGATTACGAGTTTTAAGAGGTTCGGTCCGAAGTCGTTATACACTTGGCACTTGAGGGACTACAAGTTCGACCAAAATCTTTTCCGTCTCCTTGGTTTCTAGTTTAACGGTTGTAGGCAACCGAGTAGTTTTTTCGTTCTCTCAAGGTCTTTTTGTAGATAAAGACGAAATAACTGATACGGTTTAGGAAACTGACACACCTAGTGTCATTTGACACCTTTTAAGACTTTCTCTACCCTTATGGTCTGGTGGACTGGACGGAGAACTCTTTAGACATACGTCCAGTCCTTCGGTGTCAATCTTGACCTGTACCTTGTTGTCTGACCAAGGTTTATCCTTTTCCTCATGTAGTTCCGACATATAACAGTGGGACGAATAAATTGAAGATACGTCTCATGTAGTACTCTTTGTGACCTGACCTTCTTTGTGTTCGACCTCAGTTCTAACGGTCCTCTTTATAGTTAGTGGAGTCTATACGTCTACTGTGGTGGGAATACCGTCTTTCACTTCTCCTTGATTTTTTGGAGAACTACTTTCACTTTCTCCTCTCACTTTTTGAACCGAAGTTCGAGTTGTAAGTCTTTTGCTTCTAGTACCGTAGACCAGGGTAGTGAAGTACCCTTTATCTACCCCTTTGTCATCTTTGTCACAGTCTGAAATAAAAACCCCCGAGGTTTTAGTGACGTCTACCACTGACGTCGGTACTTTAATTTTCTGCGAATGAGGAACCTTCTTTTCAATACTGGTTGGATCTATCATATAAGTTTTCGTCTCTGTAATGAAACGACTGATTCCAGACAGATCAGTTCCGATACCAAAAAGGACACCAGTACATACCTACACTCTCAACCTGACACTTCTTCCGACTTGTGACTTCTTACCTACGAAAACTTGACACCACAACCTCTTCTGAGAACTCTCAGGGAACCTAACGTTCCTCTAGGTTGGTCAGGTAAGACTTCCTCTAGTTGGGACCCTAAAGAAATCTTCCTTACTACGACTTCGACTTCGAGGTCATGAAACCGGTGGAGTACGCTTCTCAACTGAGTAACCTTTTCTGAGACTACGACCCTCCCTAACCCCCGTCCTCCTCTTCCCCTGCTGGCTCCTACTCTACCGACCTACCGTAGTGCCTGAGCTACCTGCACTCAGACTCACTTGAGGCCCTCTACCACTACCTGTCCCTCCGGACCGTACGACACTAAGTACCCCAGCGTTTCTCGGCCTGTGCTGACTCGCTGACTTGACTTGACTTGACTTATGGTTCAAATAAAGAGTCTGAAGATCTCAAAGTGACAAAATATTGAAAAACTAGGTAGACTTAACATAGAACGCTGTCACATTCTGACATAAAAACGTAACATAAGACTAACGTAAAACAAAGTCTACTAGTTGATCAAAGGGGTTGTAGTAAATGATTTATTAGGTGTAAAGGTGTGATTAAAGTTTCAAGTATATAAAGTATAGTATTTAAGGTTACATATAAATCCAGATTAAGGACTGAAATATAAGATGAGATAAGTACACAAGAATACAGGAAAAAATGAATAATATTGAAATGTTGTTCAAAAATTATAGACCATACCGTTTGCTCGATAAAATAAGTAAAAATTAAATTGGAGATGGGAAGTAAAAAGATGAATAATTATGTAAATAAATGATCAGTTCGTAAATCATTTACGGGAGGTGTAAGGACAACAATACGGTGTACATCCTCTCCTTTCCTAATTGTCGTCAGGGATAAGAATCTCTCAAGTGTCTCTTCATCCATTATCTACCATGGGTTAGTCACAAGTAACGTACAGTTCATAGACATACAATCACCGATTCTCATACCCGGAACCCGTCTATTTGTCAGAGGTAAATATAGACCTGAGATGGTAAATAACCGACATATCGGAACCCGTTTAACAAGAAGAGTAGATTTTCACCATGATTATCGTGAATGGATTACCCCAACAATCCTCTTAATTCTCTAAACTACATGAATCTTTTAAGAAAGTGATACATAAAAGATCCACTCTGTTAGAACGGGACTGGGGGCATCTGGCAGTCCCTAGAGACTTATGAGACTATTCTACAGAAGAGGGGCCGGAGGAGGAGTGACCAACCGTCCTTACAGTGTACTGGGTTCTGGGGTCGTTGGGAGTGCGAGTACCACCGAAGGGGTGGTGCACGGAACTGTGACATCCTGGTTACAGTGGCACGAAGGGGGCTTGTTGAGACCGAGGTTTGTGGTCCGAGAATTCAGTAGGGAGAAGGGGGTGTAGCCTTCGGCGATATCGGGACATACAAAGAAATCGGGGTGGAGTTTCGGACGGGGCAGAATACTTTGGGAAGGCGACCCCGGAGACCTTGAGTTCCCGTCGACACCCGTGTGGGAGGACATATGTGGTGGAGACAATTCTTGTGAGGAAGGCGAAGAAAGAGACATCAGTGGATGTAACGACCGACGAAGAGAGGGTGGAAGAATATGGAGGTCTGGATCTCAACTCTTCCCACGGGGGACGGAGAAGTTACGAGAAATTTGTGGGAAAAGGATGGTAGAGGGAAGAGGAGGGATTGGGATTTGGGATTCTTGGAGGTCTGAATTCACAGGTCACTATCTGACAGTGGGTGATGGGGAGGACAACGACGGTAGATGGGATGGTCTCGTGAGGATGAGGAAGGAACGGTTAGAGTCGGGGTCCGAGTGACAGTGTGAGAGGTTCCGATGAAGATGGTACCAAGATCCACTAAAGTTAGAGGTACCTCTACTAGAAAAGTTTAGGACTGGAGAATGAGGGAGATGGGTCACTTGAACAGGAGTTAGGGAGAAGTTGATGGGTGAGAGGATCAGTACTTTCACTTTCACTTTTACTTCAGAGAGTCAGCACAGGTCGAGAAACTCTGGGACACCTGAGATCAGGTAGGTCTGAAGAGACAGGTACCCTAAAAGGTCCGTTCTTATGACCTCACCCAACGATAGAGGAAGAGGTCCTCTAGAAGGACTGGGTCCCTAGCTTGGACTCAGAGGGCGTAACTTCCGTCGGAGAAATGGTAGACTGGGTGGTCCCTTAGGATCAGTATAGACTCAGGAATAGTGATGATTATTGTGCTGGGGTGGTATGTGACTTAAAGTTCACAAGGCACGAACTAAGTAGTGGAGTGTAAAAATTAAGTATGGAAGACCGCAGGGTTCAAGTCGTTAAGAAGACAACGTGTACTCTGGATGTTGGACGACTAAGTCAGTGGTAAAAGGGGTAGAGAATGGTAAGAAACAGAAGTGAAACGAAAAATGGTTTGATTTTCCGGGGTTAGTTCGCAACACTAGTGAGGGAACGTATGTGTAAGAGTGGAGGAAACGAGTAGAAAAAGAGAACAACAAACCGTGTCAGGTTTAGAACGGTCTTTGGCTCAGGACATGGATGAGACTCAGTTGTCGGTGTCTAGATTTATGCTGACCCTCTTTCTGTGGGTCGGTACAACGGGTCAGAATGATACTTAAGAACTGGGGTTGGACGTCCCCCGCGAATTGCGAAGGCATAAAGGGATCAGGGACTGAGAGGGTGACCAGATCTACTAATATGGAAAGAAAGAAAGGAATTTTAAGGTTATGGGTGGAGGGGTAGCTGTGAGGATCAAAACATGATAATCTTAAAGTTATCGAGGGAGACGGTGTAGATGGGTCACTGGCCGTAGACAGGGTGTAGACGTAGGAGGGGTGGGGTCGGGCGACTTGTCTACTGAACGAGGACGAGGAGACACTCCGGTCGCGGTGAGGACGTCCGATGTAGAGTAGGGAGAGTGAGTCCCGTAACGTGGACGTTAGACCGAAAGAGGAGGCTATGGGAATTACGAAGGGTGGGATAAACTCGTAAGGGTAACGACATGTTTGAACCATAATAAAGAGGGTAATTTTTAGTTTTTGTCAGGAGTATGAAGAGATAACAAGGTGAGCCCCGAGGGAAAATCTCGTTTCGAAGAGAAGGAACGGAGTCAAGGAGAGGAGGGGAACAAAGAACTTGGGTCAGACCGTAAACAGGGAGAGTCAGTTGATACTGACAAGGATAGTTCCAGTGGTCACTGAAAGTATAACGATTTGACTTACCAGTTTCAGAGTCAGGGGGAGGAGAATATTGGTCGTTGGAAAGAGATTTCTTTCCAACTTTGTGTTAACATTGTCCGAGAAGTGAATCGAAGGTCTTGTGGTGTAAGAGAACCAAGAGAGGATAGAATCACTAACGAGTCAGAATCGACGTAATGGGAGGAAGAAGTTGTAAAATGTCAAGGACTCCCGAGTTGGAGGTCTTTCCTAGTTGGGTCGATTGTGGGACTAAAGTTTGAAGACCTGAGGTCTTGACACTCTTATTAAAGACAACAAAATTCGGTGGGTCAAACACCATAAAACATACCGTTAGGATCCTTTACTTATGTATCAAGTTATTTTGATGAATTTTTGTTCGTTTGTTTGGAAATTACCGAAAGGTAGAGTTTAGTACTTGTTCAGTTTTAAGCAAAGATTAATGGGTTTGGACGTGATGAAGAAACTCGAATGAAAGGTGGGCGTGGAAACGAGGTCGGAGTGACAAGAGGATCGATAAGACATTCGTAAAGTCCGTGTGAGGACGTACCCCAGACGTACTACCGACTGGGTAAATGGACGTCACGAAAAGGTCTCTATAGACATAGCGAGAGAAGAACGAAGGAAACAAACGGGTCTACAGTAGAAGGGTCTGTAGAAAAGAAGTTTTGTTGACAAGGGGATGTAAGGGATCGTGGGATCGGTCTAAATGATAAGTGATAACGTAAATCTTCGTAGACCCTATGAAACCCTTAAGGGATCACCGGATCACCAATCCTGAGTCGTCGTGAAAGTGACGGTTCTCTAAACTAGGAACTACATGTTCGACCTGTTACTCCGGTTTTTTTTTTTTTTTTTTTTCCTAGAAAGTATGGAACAAAGTGAGTGAGTAAAAAAAGATCAACTAAAACAAAAAAAGGGCTTATAATTTACAAATAAAACATAACCCCACATCGACTAATGTTTTATTTTTAAATTATAAACCCTTTTTTTGTTTTAGTTGATCTTTTTTATTTTATTTTTTACTCACACACACACAATCAACGAATCAGCACGGGCTGAGAAACACTGCGGTACCTGACGTTAGGTGGTCCAAGGAGACAGGTACTCTAAAAGGTCCTTTCCTATGACCTCACCCAACGGTAAAGGAAGAGGTCACCTAGAAGGGTTGGGTCCCTAACTTGGGCCCAGAGGACATGACGTCCGTCTAAGAAATGGCTGACTCGATGCTCCCTTCGGGTTTTTCACTCACTCATCGACTAATTGTTACATCATCATCAAAGTCCACTCGTCACTTCCCTTAGTCGGTATGTATATGTACATGGGTAAGAGGGAGTTTAGGACGAGGGTAGGTCCAGACGTGTATTGTAATTCTTCTCAAGAGCCACGACAGGTTATCAAGAAACAACCAATAGGTAAAATTTATATCGTCATATATGTACTGGAAGGGTTTCAGGGATTGATAGGGAAGGGGAATCGTTGGTATTCAAGCAAAAGATTCAAACACTTGGAGAAAGACAAAACATTCAAGTAAACACAGTGAAGAAAAATCTGAGGTGTACATTCTCTACAGTATACTATAAAGAGGAAGAGACAGACTGAACGAAATGAGTCATACTGAGACAGATCCAAGTAGGCACAACGACGTTTACCGTGATAAAGTAAAATAAATTACCGACTGATTATGACGTAAAAGATATATACATGGTGTAGAAGAAATGGGCAAGGAGACAGTTACCTGTAAATCAAACGAAGATACAGAGTCGATAACATTTGTCACGACATTACTTGTAACCCCACGTACATAGGAAAACCTAGTACAAAAAGACACCTATTTACGGGTCCTCACACTAACATGGCAGTATACTATCGAGATAAAAAACAAAGAATTCCTTGGAGGTATGATAAGAGGTATCACCGATACAGTTAAATGTAAGGGTGTTTGTCACATCTTCCCAAGGGAAGGAGAGAGGCGTCTAAAAAACCACTATCGACAAGACTGGTCATACTTCACTATAGAGTAGCATTGAAACTCAACGTAAAAAGATGATTAAACGTTACAACTTGTAGAAAAGTACACGGATGATCGGTAGACACACAGGAGAAACCTCTTTACAGCTAAGTTCAGAAGAGGGGTAAAAAACTCACCCAACAAAGAAAACTACGGTAATTTCGTAGTATTCGACAAACATTTAAAACCTCTGATTAGGAAATGACCAGTATAACAAACGTTTATAAAAGAGGGTTAGACACCCAACAGAAAAACAAAACAAATAACATAGGAAACGACACGTTTTCGAAAATTCAAATTCATCCAGGGTTAACAAATAAAAATGAAAATAAAGGTAAAAAGACCCTCTACCTAACTTTTACTACAACCAAATACAGTCTTTCACAAGATGGATACAAAAGGAGATCCTCGAAATCTGGTCTCCTCATAGACCAGAGTGTAAATCCAGAAATTAGTTGAAACTCGAATAAAAACACATACCCCCAGTTCCTTATTAGATTAAAGTAAGAAAACGTACACCTACAGGTCAAAAAGGTCGTGGTAAACAACTTCTTTGACAGAAATGTTATAACACATCAGAACGGAAGAAACAGTATCTAATCAACTGGTATCCACGTACCTGAATAAAGACCCACAAGACAGGACAAAGTAACTAGATACAAAGATAAAAACACGGTCATGGTATGACAAAACTACTGACATCGAAAATCATATCAGACTTCAGTCCCTCGAAGGAGGTCGAGGTCAAACAAAAAAAAAAAAAAAGGGGTTCTAACAAAACAGATAAGTACCAAAAAAAACACAGAGGTATCTTTAAAACTCTAAAAAAAACCAAGATCAAGACACTTTTTACGGTAACCGTTAAACTATCCCTAACGTAACTTAGACATCTAACGGAACCCATCATATCAGTAAAACTGTTATATCTAAAAAAGTTACGTACTTGTACCATATAGAAAGGTAGACAAATGCAGAAGAAGTCAAAGAAAGTAGTCGTAGAATATCAAAAACCTCATGTCCAGAAAACAGAAGATTCATCCAAATAAGGATTCATCAAATAAGAAAATCTACGTTACCATTTATCTTAATGAAGAACTTAAAGAGAAAGACTAGAAAACAACAATCACATATCTTTACGTTGTCTAAAGACACATAATTAAAACATTGGATGTTGAAATGGTTTAAGTAACAACTCAAGATCATCGAAAGACCATCGTACAAATTTCCTAGAAGATAGAAGATAGTTCAGTAGACGTTTGTCACTGTGAAATTGAAGAAAAGGTTAAACCTAAAGGAAATGAAGAAAAAGAAGAGACTAACGACATCGATCCTGAGGGTTTTGATGTAGGAACAGAACCAGGACTAGAATTTCCCCTACGAAAGTCGAAAAGTGACAACTCATACTACGGTCGACATCCAAACAGTGTACACACATACACTCAATCAACGAGTCAACACAGGTTGAGAAACGGTTGGACACCCGACATCGGGTGGTTCGAGGAGACAGGTACCCTAAGAGGTCCGTTCTTATGACCTCACCCAACGGTAAAGGAGAAGGTCCGCTAGAAGGGTTGGGTCCCCAACTTGACTCAGAGGACTTAACGTCCGTCTAAGAAATACGCGACTCGGTGGTCCCTTCGTCCAAACAGTATCTACCGGAAATAATACAACTCCATACATGGGAAATACGGGTGAAAGACTTCGTAAAATAGTATTTAACCACGACTTAAAACAGTTTTCGAATAAGACGTAGATAACTCCACTAGTATACCGAAAATAAGAAATCAAACAACTACCACCATATAGTGTAACTAACCAAACGTCTACAACTTTTCAGGAACGTAGGGACCCTACTTACGGTGAACTAGTATCACATACTAGAAAAATTATATACCAACCCATACTTGACGATCGCAAAACAACACCTCAAAACGTACATACAAGTAATCACTATAACCGGACTTTAAAAGAGAAAAAATACACACCATAAAAACAGACCAAAACAATAGTCCCACTATCACTGTAGTATTTTACTCAAACCTTCAAAAGGAAGGAGATGTTGAAAACCCTTGTCAAAGTCTTCCAATCTATAATGGAAAAGAGATTTACAAACTATATTTTAAACCGACACTTCGGTAGTCCAGGACCTGAACATAAACAACCCTCCAAAAATTCATGTCGAAGTTAAAGTCACGAACCCTAACCAGACAAATAAAAAAGAAGGATCAAGTCAGATCCCTCTGACATGAAAAGAAGATGTAACAGGTAAAAATAACCGCTTACCAACAATTATCAGAGAATACTAGTAACCATAAAGACACCTCAGTCAACATTAAAGATGAAAAAGTGACTATTAAAATGACTAGACTCAGGACAGACCAGAAAGAACTACTCAGACCGATTTCCAGATAGTTAAAACAAATAGAAAAGTTTCTTGGTCGAAAATCAAAGTAACTATAAACACTAATAAAACAGAGATAAAATAAAGACGAGATTAGAAATACTAAAGGAAGGAAGATGATGGAAATCCAAAACAAACAAGAAGAAAGAGACCAACAAAATCCACATTCTTATCTAACAGATAAACTCTAAAAAGAACAAAGAACTCCATTCTAACATAACGGTATTTGAAGGGAGAATCTTAACGAAAACGACATGGGTAATTCAAAACTTGACAATACGAAAACAAAAGTAAACAGAGATCCATTAAAAATTAAAGAAGAAACTAAAGAGGTCACTAGGTTACCAACAAATCATCGAATAACAAATCGGTGGGGCACAAACGCAAAGAAGTTCAAAAAAAAAGAACATCAAATAAAGATTTAGAGTATCGACACACTAGTCTTTTCTACGAACTATACTAAAGTTAAAAGAATTTGAATGGTTCCAAGTAGAACACCCAGTCGTACACCAGTTAGGACCTCTACAAGGTACACGTGAACTCTTCTGACACATCAGACTACTAAAACCTTAATTCAAGCTAAGTAGATTTCACAATAAATTCCGGACATAAAGGAATAACTAAAAGACATATCTACTAGAAAGGTAACTACTTTCACCCCATAATTTCAGGGGGTGATAATAACATAATGACAGCTGAAGATGGAAAGACTACAATCGTAAACGGAATGTATAACTCCACGATACAACCCATGTATGTATAAATATTAACAAAAAAGAAGAACCTAACTTGGGAAGTAGTAATACATTGTATGAAGAAACAGAGAATATTGTCAGAAACAAAATTTCAGATAAAAAAGACTATACTCATACGATAGCTCGAAAGAATACTAAAGGTACACTTTACAGAAGAGGGTAAGGGAATGAAAGTTAGACATTTACAGGTATCTAGACTCCACCTCAAAAACATCTGTTGTATACGTGCCCAAAAACATATGTGGATCGGTCGCATATGTTACCAACCACGTAAATTAGGTAAATGTAAATTCCATTAATAACTGTACATAGTACTCTTTGCGACTCGACCTTCTTCGTGTTCGACCTTAGTTCTAACGGTCCTCTTTATAGTTATTGGAGTCTATACGTCTACTATGGTGGGAATACCGTCTTTCCCTTCTCCTTGATTTTTCGGAGAACTACTTTCACTTTCTCCTCTCACTTTTTCAACCGAATTTCGAGTTGTAAGTCTTTTACTTCTAGTACCGTAGGCAAGGGTAGTGAAGTACCCTTTATCTACCCCTTTGTCACCTTTGTCACAGTCTGAAATAAAAACCCCCGAGGTTTTAGTTACGTCTACCACTGACGTCGGTACTTTAATTTTCTGGGAATGAGGAACCTTCTTTTCAATACTGTTTGGATCTATCGTATAAGTTTTCGTCTCTGTAATGAAACGGTTGTTTCCAGGTAGATCAGCTCCGATACCTAAAAGGTCGCCAGTACATACCTACACTCTCAACCTGACACTTCTTTCGACTCGTGGCTTTTTAACTACGAAAACTTGACACCACAACCTCTTCTGAGAACTCTCAGGGAACCTGACGTTCCTCTAGGTTGGTCAGATAAAACTTCCTCTAGTCGGGACCCTAAAGAAACCTTCTTTACTACGATTTTGACTTTGAGGTCATACAACCGGTGGAGTACACTTCTCGACTGAGTAACCTTTTCTGAGACTACGACCCTCCCTAACCCCCGTCCTCCTCTTCCCCTGCTGTCTCCTACTCTACCGACCTACCGTAACGACTGAGATACCTGCACTCAGACTCACTTGAGGTCCTCAACCACTACCTGTCCCTCCGGACCGTAGGACGCTAAGTACCCCAGCGTTTCTCAACCTGTACTGACTCGCTGACTCACTTTACTTGCTACTAGGATAATGGTAAAACAATTAACAAACACAATTAAAAAACATCTAGAAAAGGAAGAGAACACCAAGGAAGGAAATCGTAAAGAACATTTGGACCAAATCACCAATATTTAAGAGAATTGAAAACGAAACAAACCTTCCGAAAACTAATGTAGAAGGTAGTTTAGAATAACGCTCAGAATAGTCATCTGATGAGAACGACCATCTAAGAAGGGAAAGTAGTGAAATTTACACAGCACGGTAAGGGAAAACCGAACATCTCAAAGATAACTTTTTAGTCGACTATCGGACAACCCTCAAAGGGTCACACAACAAACAGTAAAAAGGGAACAACGGAAATTATAAAATGGAAACAGAAATTAAAACCAGTCAAACTAATGATACCAAACAGAACCTTTGTTTGTCTCTAGTAAGACAGTAAAAACTCTAACGTAGGTTCATGACGTAAAGTCTGAGAAAACAACTGGTACTACCGATGAGGTAAAGAAGATTCCCTAAGAACGAGTATCATCATCTATATTACCAGTAGACTCAATTCAGGTGGGTAAGGTCAGGTAAAATCAAGCGACTAAGGATCTTACAGCTGCAAGTGAGAACGGTAGAGGACAAACTGGTGAAGGTTACACGGAACTAAGTACCTGGACTGTAAGGTCCAAGGATACGTTATAACGAGAAATGTCGTAGTCTGGAACGAACATAGTGGTCAGTGTAGGTGTTGACCCATAACAAAAACGAAACCGAGGTAGGGAAGTAAGAAAGACCTCAATAAAGAGGTGAGTAGAGATCATCGTATAACCCGTGGATTACTGGACCCAGTACATACCTACACTCTCAACCTGACACTTCTTCCGACTTACAACTTCTTAACTACGCAAACTTGACACCACAACTTCTTCTGAGAACTCTCAGGGAACCTGACGTTCCTCTAGGTTGGTCAGGTAAGACTTCCTCTAGTTGGGACCCTAAAGAAACCTTCCTTACTACGACTTCGACTTTGAGGTCATGAAACCGGTGGAGTACACTTCTCAACTGAGTGACCTCTTCTGAGACTACGACCCTCTCTAACCCCCGTCCTCCTCTTCCCCTGCTGTCTCCTACTCTACCGACCTACCGTAACGCCTGAGCTACCTGTACTCAGACTCACTTGAGGCCCTCTACCACTACCTGGCCCTCCGGACCGCACGACGCTAAGTACTCCAGCGTTTCTCAGCCTGTACTGACTCGCTGACTTGACTTGACTTGACTTGACTTACTGGACCCCTCAAGGAGAAAGTCATAGAATAGTAAAACGGAAAAGTATGACAAGTACCCCAAGAGTTCCGTTCTTATGACTTCACCAAACGGTAAGGGAAGAGGTCACCTGGTGTAACACAGTCTGGAAAGGTGGTACGGGCGGGCAGAACCCACCGGGGTGTCCCGTACCGAATCAAAGTAACTCAATCTGTTCCGACACCAGGATCACACTAATCTAACTGATTAAAAGACACTAATACCAAAGTCACACAGACGGACGGCCCTCGGTCGCACTCCTTAGGGTGGACACCGTTTCCAGTACTTCTTCCTCCGGACTGTATGTGTTTCCGCCCTAGTCCGGAGTCCCCAGGTGGACCTGAAGAGCTCGTAAGTGGGGTTTTGGTCTCAGACGGACGGAATGACGTAATACGAAAGGTGGATGAGAGGACTGTAATGACCCCCGACAGGGAGTGGTGGAGAGAGACTTTTCCTCGATTGAATCTCGAGGTCAATTATTTAGAGGACCCACATTGTTTTCACAAAGACAGGTTTTTGAGGAGACTACCGAGAGATCGGACGGACTTTCCAAATAGACCGGTGTACACTAACAAGTGTCGGAGGGTTGGTACTCTCCGTGCTCTACGAGATTTGAAAAACTTTTTGTCTAAGAAAACTCTTCAAACTTTTAATAATAATATCATAATCACCTAATCAATCTTTAATATGACCACCTCCCAAAGTAACAACTCGGTTATAAACGACGATTCGGAGGTATAGGGAACGGGGAATATGTGTGATTAACTATATTGATCGTATATCCTCTTTATTCATAATTGGAACTAAATTAGTACAATCTGGAATCCGATTCATTTAAGAAAAGAACTAATATCGGGTGACGTTGAAACGGGACATCCTTACGTTGAAGTAGACCATGGAAGTCTTCCGCCACAGGCTGAATTCTTTTAAGTGGAAACTTCTTTTAATCAAAAGAGTAACTGATTAGTAGTAGTCTTACCCAGCATTTTATAATGTCCGGAGAACCGGTCTTCTACTACATTTAGTGGACTCTTGAAACATATAGTCTTCCTTACGTCTTTCTTTCGCACGAAAGTTATTCCCAGTCCTGACGACTGGGACGCACTGAAATATAAAAGGTAAATAGAGATACATACTGAATTTCATATTTTCGCCGGGACCTTTTATTTCTTTACCTGGTTAAGGACCTTTCTGACCAAAGGGAGCACAGCAGAAAAGAGTAAGAGAAGAAAAGACCGACTTAAGGGTACACCTCGCGCCTCCGAGTGGCTCGGATGATTAAAACGGACCCGAATGAGGAACCTTCTTTTCAATACTGGTTGGATCTATCGTATAAGTTTTCGTCTCTGTACTGAAACGGTTGTTTCCAGGCAGATCAGTTTCGATACCAAAAAGGACACTAGTACATACCTACACTCTTAACCTGACACTTCTTCCGAGTCACGGTTTCTTAACTACAAAAACTTGACACCGCAACCTCTTCTGAGAACTCTCAGGGAACCTGACGTTCCTCAAGGTTGGTCAGGTAAGACTTCCTCTAGTTGGGGCCCTAAAGAAACCTTCCTTACTACGACTTCGACTTTGAGGTCATGAAACCGATGGAGTACACTTCTCAACTGAGTAACTTTTACTGAGACTACGACTCTCCCTAACACCCGTCCTCCTCTTCCCCTACTGACTCCTACTCTACCGACCTACCGTAGTACCTGAGCTATCTGCACTCAAACTCACTTGAGACCCTCTACCACTATCTGTCCCTCCGGACCGCACGACGTTAAGTAACCCAGTGTTTCTCGGCCTGTGCTGACTCACTGACTTGACTTGACTTGACTTGACTTTGGAAGGACTACCCTCCCTGACCGACACCCCTTTTGACTCAGAACGAGACCCACCCGTCCCGGTACGAGTCATTTTGAAACTAGGTTAACAGACGACTACCCGACCCGAGGGAGGGACAATCAAAAAACTGGACTCCGTGGGTCAGGTCCTACGTAGTCTCCACTGTTCTTATGGGTCTTCATGACGTGTTTTTTCTAGAAGTACTGGGTCTATTAGTGCTACCACACTAGTGAGTGGATCTCGGTCTGTAGGACCTTACACTACAGTTCATTCGGAATCTTTCGTAGTGATACTTGTTTCGATCACCTCCACTACCTTAGGGTACACTCGATAAAGTTTAGCACTTTCTACTACGATACTTTCATGACATGAGTTATACGGTCGTTTATACCTTTTGAGTCGTCACCGGTGTCCTGACCTTTTTCAGTCAAAAGTAAGGTTAGGGTTTCTTTCCGTTACGGTTTCTTAAGAGTTTGATGGCGTGTTGACTGGGTAAAGTGTGTGTTCATTTCATTATGAATTTTAAGAAGTTCGGTCCGAAGTCGTTATGTATTTGACACTTGAAGGTCTACAAGTTCGACCAAAATCTTTTCTGTCTCCTTGGTCTCTAGTTTAACGGTTGTAAGTGACCTACTACCTTTTTCGTTCTCTCAAGGTCTTTTTGTAGATAAAGACGAAATAACTGATTCGGTTTAGGAAACTGACACACCTAGTGTTATTTGACACCTTTTAAGATTTTCTCTACCCTTATGGTCTGGTGGACTGGACGGAGAACTCTTTGGATATACGTCCAGTCCTTCGTTGTCTAGTCAATCTTGACCTGTACCTTGTTGTCTGACCAACGTTTATCCTTTTCCTCATGTAGTTCCGACATATAACAGTGGGACGAATAAATTGAAGAAACGTCTCATGTAGTACTCTTTACGACCCGACCTTCCTCGTGTTCGACCTTAGTTCTAACGGTCCTCTTTATAGTTATTTGAGTCTATACATCTACTGTGGTGGGAATACCGTCTTTCACTACTTGAATTCTCGGAGAACTGTTTTTACTTTCTCCTCTCACTTTTTCAACCGAATTTCGAGTTGCAAGTCTTTTGATTTTAGTACCATAGACCAGGGTAGTGAAGTATCGTTTATCTACCCCTCTGTCACCTTTATCACCGACTGAAATAAAAAGACCCAAGGTTTTAGTGACGTCTACCACTAACGTCGGTACTTTAATTTTCTGCGAACGAGGAACTTTCCTTTCAATAATGGTTGGATCTGTCGTATAATTTTTTGTCTCTGTAATGAAAACAATTGTTTACAGGTAGATCAGTTCCGATACAAAAAAGGTCACCGGTACATACCTACACTCTCAACCTGACACTTCTTTCGACTCACGGCTTCTTAACTACGAAAACTTGACACCACAACTTCTTCTGAGAACTCTCAGGGAACCTGACGTTCTTTTGGGTTGGTTAGGTAGGATTCCCTCTAGTCAAGACCCACAAGAAACCTTCCTGACTACAACTTCGACTTTGAGGTTATGAAACCGGTGGAGTACGCTTCTCGACTGAGTAACCTTTGCTGGGACTACGACCCTTTCTAACTCCCGTCCTCTTCCCCTACTGTCTCCTACTCTACCAACCTACCGTAGTAGCTGAGTTACCTGTACCCTAACCCACCTTAGACCCTCAACCACTACCTGTCCCTCCGGATCGTATGACGTCAAGTACCACAACGTTTCTCGACTTGTACACTCACTGACTTGACTTGACTTGACTTGGGTCAGGACCTCATATGTCCGAGAGACTATCCCGATTATCGTTGAAGGTGGATCTGAATGTAGTCCTGTGTTGAGAGTCCTGACGACGACGATCACGGAGACAGGGACACCGTCCAGTGACGGCTGGGTGCGGAGACGTCCTCTTGGAAGTTTGGGAGTGTCCCAGTCAGACGGAGTCAGAGGACACCTCGATACTCGGGAAAGGGGATGAGGACCACACGTGTTCCAAAACAAACACGGAAGGTTTTCACTTCAGAGACAAAGGGAGTCAGGACACCTTCAGGACATTAGTTTAGGGTAACCGAAGGTTTCAGTCTAAGGGACCCCTAAGGATCAGGGAAACAACCTAGGGGTCCGACACCTCGGACTACACCCCGGATCTTGTAAGTGTTGTCACGTTCTTGAAACCATAATAACAAGAGGTCAAACACCCACCGTTGGTCCCGTATACCCTAAACTTAAATAACACTAACGTAGGGAGGATGGTAGAGTAACACCGAATAGGAAATAGGAACCTACACCCACCACAAACATGAAGTTTATCCTACTTGCCAAAGAACGAACGAGAGAAAAATTCTCCAATACTAATAACGGGTTTAAATTTTTTGTTTAGATGAAGAAACAATCAATGATCAGTACAGGTTGAGATACACTGGGAAACCTGACATCGGACGGTCGAGGAGACAGGTACCCTAAGAGGTCCGTTCTTATAACTCACCCATCGGTAAGGGAAGAGGTTCTCCAGAAGAACTGGGTCCCTAGTTTGGACCCAGAGGACGTAACGTCCGTCTAAGAATTGACAGACTCAGTAGTCCCCTTTTATCACTATAAGATAGTAAAGGGAGAGGGTACAAAATCGACTTTATAAAGATGTTTTTCTTCGAGGGGGTGTAAGTGGTGTGTAGTTGATAGATCAAAGGGACGGGTAAGTGTTTTTTCTCCCGTTTACGAAGTAAATGGATAAAAGTTTAATTACTACACCCAATTATTGGTGGAGATCGTAGAAGGTCTCCAATAAAATCGTAGTAATACTTGTTACCTATTTTCCTAAAAATTTACAAAATTAGATACTATCATTAATAGAAATAATAACGAGTTCAACAGGATAGAAACGGGTCACCCTTGAGTGAATCTAACTGAAGACTTAAGATAATTGTGTTGAGTTTACCAGATACTATTGAGAGAATGTGACCATACTGTTTTATAGGATTAAATTGAAACATGTAAAGAACGGGATCTTGACCTAAGTCGGGAAAAAGGTTTCTCGGGATAAAAAAAAAAAAAGACCGGTTATCACAAATTTCTACTGTTGGACTCGAGATCACCATTAAGTGACCATGATCCTGTGACACGGATTCTTCTGGATCCAATAGGTTTGTAACGAAAAAGGTTTCTTTCCAAACCGAGGACTGATCGAGGATCCTCTCTTGGAGATTGTATAGACGGTGTGTTATAGACAGTCAACTGATGACCTCCTGTATGGATGTATTAACTGGAGATTTTATTTTTAGGACTGTAGTTACGAACTCATTTGAAGACACGAACCCTTCACGTTCAAAGATGTGTGATAACGACCCTTTTACTTTACAACAGAGATACTGAATGGACCCTCGTCCGTTGACCTTCGAACAGGCAGCAGACGGGATATACGGAAGAAGGTAACAACTAAAAATCAGACATAGGAAAGTAACGTTTTTGACATTAGAACTCACATTGTTAAAACAACTCGAGACACCCAAGAAAGTCTCTTAGTGACTCTAACTCCAACCAAAATCCCTGGTGACTAATCTCAGTCCTTGACACAGACCTGGAGAAGTCATTCATCTATCTTGATCTTTTTATACATAAAAATTCCAGATTATATGTAATAATAAAGTATGACTACTTCATGTCCGGATGTCTGAGTAAATTTTAGTGATTAGAACGTAAACATAGAAGAAAGTTGGTGTGGTTTTTTACACCAAGAATCATAATGGTTTATTCGTGTAAAGAAATTAGGACATTATGTCGTCAGACTCTGATTGTTATGGTTTCGATGGTGGTTTGACTCTTGTTAAATACCAAAATAAAAGACAACAAAAACAGGAACCCCAATTAGGGTCCCCTTTATATACTAGTTTAATAACAAAAATTTCAGTAAAATTTATAAAGGAAAGACTCTTAATACAATAATTGACCTATATGTCTATAGTAGTGAATAAAAACGAAAAAAATTTCCTAATATAAAAATAAATTAAATTTTTTTATGCATAAAGATTTCTGTTTAGGAACCTTATAAGTCTTTTCGAGAAGAGAAAAGGGGAAGTATATATTGTTAATTTAAAAAATAATAAGAAAATAACCGAAAATATTGTACTCGTTTATGTATACACACATATATAATGGACATATAGATAAACATCTATATATTCATATAAGTGTAGAGGGGAAAGAATATATCGTATGAGATTCACAGAAAGAAGTGAAACGAAAAGGGTGAATTGTTATAAGGGACTTCTTGGGAGGATGTGACAACTACCCTTACAGTCAATCACATTGGTGGTACCTTTTGTTGTACCTCCAAGGAGTTTTTTGATTTTTATCTCCAGACACCCCTGAAGGGACCACTGGGTCACCAACTCTTAACGGAACGTCACGTCCCCTACACCCAAACTGGGGACCAACCCCTTGAGCCTAGGGCGTACGACTTGGTTGATTCGGGTGCACGACGTTGTTGACTCCGGGGACACAAACCCTCAGGAGTGTGGTGTTAATGTCTCAGACACGTGGTGTTCGTTTCTAGAGTGTACTCCGGTGTTTCTAGGGTGACGGTGTTGATTGTGGACTGTATCGGTTTAATCTTTTGTCACATTCACGGTATGCTAGGTCGTTAGGGTGAGGACTCGTATATAGGTCTGTTTTGATATTTATTTTTTCTGTGTACGTGGAGTGCAAGTATCGTCGTGATAAGTGTTATCGGTTCTGTCCCTTTGTCGGATTTACAGGTAGTCGTCTACTTATCTAAAAAATTTTACATACCATTGTTATTGGGACATACACTCTGTCGTTTTCTCTGTGTCTACATATCTTGTCAGAAAACCTGAGACACCCTCTCCCTCTCCCACCCTACTAAACCCTCTTACCGTAACTTTATACATATTATAGTATATACTTTGCTCAATGGTCGGGTCCAAGTCACGTACTATGACCTACGAACCCCGACCACGTGACCCTGCTGGGTCTCCCTACCATTCCCCTCCCTCCACCCTCACCCCAAGTCCTACCCCTTGTGCACATATGGACACCACCTAAGTACAACTACATACCGTTTTGGTTATGTTATAACATTTCCTTAATCGGAGGTTAATTTTATTTATTTAAATATAATTTTTTTAATTTTTTCAGTATGTATATACACTACCTTATGATGTGTCGTTGTTTTTTCTTACTTTATTACCGTAAACGTCGTTGTACCTACCTGAACCTCTAATAGTATTATTCACTTCAGTCTGTATTTTCCGTTTATGGTATACTATATCAAATATACACCTTAGATTTTGTACTGTGTTTACTTGGGGATTTTTGGGGGTTTTTTGGTCTAAGTGTTTGTATCTTTTTTATCTGAACACCAACGGTTCCCTCTACCCTACCTCCTCCCTACGTGACGTTCAAACCCAATCGTCTACGTGCAATAATGTGTATCTTACCTATTTGTTGTTTCGGACTAACATATCGTGTCCCTTTATATAAGTTAGGGGATACTATTTGGTAGTCCCAAACTTACGCGGACGGTTATGTCCCATACGTTCCAACTAGGGACCCAGTCCTTCTAGGGAACCTCTTCCTTTACCGTTGGAGAGGTCATAAGAACGGATCCTTCAGGGTACCTGTATCACACTCGGACACCCGACGTTAGGCACCCCAGCGTCTCAGTCTGTACTGAATCTCTGACTTGTGTTTATAGTATTACTTTTTCTTATAATTTTTTCATGTGTATACATGTGTATAGTGAAGAGATATATCGTTTTTGATCGTGTTGTAACATTTAGTTTATATACGATTATTTTTTACGTATAAGTTGTCTTTTGTTACGTTTTGTTTTTTATTGTATGGGATCTCTAATGGTGTAACAACGAAAAGGAAAATATCACAAATATAAGGTAACACATCGATTTTGAAATAAATTGACAAAAGGACAACTAAGTACAACAACGGTTAGAAAACAATAGTATTTATTACGACTTTTATCATGGAACAAATATATAGAGTAGTATAAAAACAACCATACAAAAGTCCTATAACAAGATTTTTAGATCTAAGAACTTTATATTTAAAGATCGTACTAACGACCCGGTTTACTATTTACGTATACTATATATTAAAACACTTTATAAGGGTTAAAGAGGAGGTAGTCACAATAAAATGGTAACACGTAAGGATGGTCAATACGTAAGTTCCCGAACAAAATAGTATCGAACCGTCTTTCTCATATACCAGGTTTATAACCTAAAAACAACTTGAATGTCTACCCTTCACCATAGAGTCATATCAAAATTGAATGTACATAGAAAACTCACTATAAGTCGTAGAAAAGTGTACGAATTCTCAGTAATAGTATGAAAAGTTATGTGACATACGAACATAGAGTCCATTACAAGAATAGTCCGAAACGGAATATAAAATTTAATAATGGAATAGAAAGACGATTATCGGAGTTTAAGAGTTCTTGTTACAGGACCACATTAAAGTCAAATTCTCACCACGTCATTTAAGGGATGTATGTTTGGAAGTTCAACGTCTGGGAGTTTCTACACTCGTACATAAACGTACAGGTTAGTTCATTCAATTAAGTACATAGACCGTACATGACAGTAAACACATGTAGAGGATGTTCACTGACACGAAAACACATGAAATGATATGTCACGACATATCTCACCCGAAGGGTCCACCGAGTCAACCATTTCTTAGACGGACGTTACGTCCTCCGTCTCCTCTGCACCCAAGGTTGGGACCCAGTCCCACTAGGGGACCTCCTTCCGTACCGTCAGATGAGGTCATAAGGACAGACCTCTAGGGGTGCCTACCTCTTAGAGTACCTGTCTCTTCGGACCCTATCTCAGGTGTCCTAACGTGTCTCAACCTGTCTGACTTCACTGACTCGCACGTGTGTGATGTATGTCATGTCATCGTGATATAGAAATAAAGTTCAGACGTTCGTTCTTCCATCTATCTCGACCTAGGTCGTTCCTTGGTCTTAGATACGGTAGTTAACCTGGCCACACTCACTTTAACGTTGAAAGGGAGGGTAATGACTGTTTTGAAGTAGAGAAGGTAGAGGGTGTAAGAGAGGAAGGAGGTTAGTCATTGAGAAGAACGGACATGTGAACTACCGTCAGGGACATACGGTCGACAACATGAGATAATGAAATGAAAAATTCCATGACATGACATTCTAAATTTTATAAAAGAAATAAAAACCTCCCAACGAAACAAAAAAAAAATACATAGTAAACACACTTTTCATAATATTTGGATAATGTCGTGTCATGACATATGAGTTAACAAAATGGATCTTAAGCAACTTGAATGTTTGATTAACCTGAATCCTTACATAAGAGTCTTACCTTGAGTAAACATACATCCCCTGAATGACATATCTCTCGTACCTCTTAGTGTCTACTTGACATTCGTATACCTGTTTTAACAAGTCTAAAAAGGTCGGGTACAATACCCTTTTAGACTTTCTTAAAAACCGGTTACGTCAGGTAGTTGAGTAAGTTAGGAGTGTCATTAGTATACTTTATTTACAATAAAAACCAAGATAAAATGTCTATTCCTTTGTCACTATGTGTCCAAATTATAATTATGTAACGGGTCCAAGTGTATTGATAATTCACTTTCTCGATCTTAAAGTCAGTTCGATGGACCGAGATCACAGACACGAGTGTTCATAAACGATCATATACAGTGGAAAATAGAAACTAGTAAAATTTGTATGAATAAATTACCGGATTATCTAAAAATAAGACAAAATGAGTATAACCCCCTAAGATTAACGGACGATTGATCGTCTCTTTATCGTACCTCCCTCGTGTCGGGACGGGTAGTTGTCTTTCAACCTAATTTCTAAATGACTCGTACCGGGACCGGTAGTCTTGTTCTGGGTCGAAGGGGGAGTCAGTCACAGAGGGTAGTCCTTCGAAGGTATTCGGAGAATAGGAAGAGGTAGTCTCCCGTCTGTCTGACCTTTGGTATTATTGTCTTTTGATTGGTAAGATTAGTGTACCTGGTGTCGGAACAGATTGAGTTACTTTGATACTCGGTATGGTACATCCCGGTCGGTTCTGCCTATCCAGTACCACCTCTCACGACTGTTTTACACCAGGTGGCCTCTTCCCTTACCGTTTGGTGAAGTCATAAGAACGTAACTCTTGGGGTACTTCTCATACTTTTCCGTTTTTCTATCCTGTGACTTTCTACTTGAGGGGTCCAGTCATCCACGGGTTATACGATGTCCTCTAGTCACCTCTTTATTGAGGTCTTTCTTACTTCTCTGTCTTGGTTTCGTTTTTGTTGTGGGTCAACACCTACACTAACCACTACCTTCGTTCCAGGTTACGACATTTCTGGTTATGACGTATCCTTGGACCTTACAGTCCAGGCACTTAGTTCCGTTTAACCTTCACCAGTTTGTCCTCTACCGTTCTGACTTATAACTATAAAATTCTTAGTTACTTAATGTTACCTGACCTTACCCACTTAAATTGAGTCTACTGGTAAAATAGATGATGATACTCGTTCTTAGGGAATCTTCTTTACCTCATCGGTAGTATCAGTTGTACTCAGATTTTACGTCATGAACCTACGTCAGAGTTTTTACTGTCTTACTAGAGACAAGTAAAGGTTCCGTTTGGTAAGTTGTAGTGTCATTAGGTTCAGCTACGGGACTGGTCATTACGACTTCTTCGACTTCAACTTACCAAGATATTTCTGGATGTTCTTGAAGATCTTGATTGTGGGTTTTTTCTACAGGAAAAGTAATATCCCCTGACCTCATGTTTTCACCTTTCAGTTCTTTGTGGCCTTATTGTCCGTTTAAAACAGAACCTCATGTCTTACTTCGTCCCGTTTCCGATGATCTCAAAAAGGTTCTCCTACGTGACCAGTATCATTTGTGGAAGAAGGTTGTTGTGTTCTCTTCTGAGGTATGTACCTGTAGTGGTCTACCAGTTGTGACTTTAGTCTAACTAATATAAGAAACGTCGGTTTCTACCTCTTCGAGATATGTCAGTCGTTTTTGTTCTGGTCCTCGACTGACACCGAGTCTAGTACTTGAGGAAGTAACGGTTTAAGTCTGAATTTAACTTCTTTATCTCTTTTGGTGATCTGATAAGTCCATACTAGATTTAGTTTAGGGAATGCTAATATGTCATCTTCACTCTTTATCTAAATTCCCTAATCTAGACTATCTCACGGACTTCTTGATACCTACCTCCAAACACTGTAACATGTCCTCTGTCCTAAGGACATGTCCCTAGGTTCTTTTTCTTTACCTTTTTTCGTTTTACCGACAGAATCCTCCGGAATGTTTATCGACTCTTTTCTTCTCTTCGTTTTTCGTTTTCTCTTTTCCTTTCTATGTGGGTAAACTTACGTCTCAAGGTTTATCGTCCCTCTCTATCCTTTCGGAAAGAGACACTAGTCACGTTTCTTTATCTCCTTCTGTTATCTTACCCTTTCTGATCTCTAGAGAGGTTCTTTTAATCTCCATGGTTCCCTCGTAAAGTACGTTTCCACCCGTTTTATTTCCTGTCTTTACCATACCTGGACTTTCTTCGTCTTATCTTCTCCACCGTTCTTATCTGTCTTCTTGATGTGTTTTTTCTAGAAGTACTGGGTCTATTGGTACTACCACACTAGTGAGTGGATCTCGGTCTGTAGGACCTTACACTTCACTTCACCCGGGACCTTTCGCAGTCATACTTGTTTCGATCACCTTCACTACCTTAAGGTCACCTCGATAAAGTTTAGGATTTTCTACTACGACACTTTCACGACGTACGTTATACAGTCGTTTAAACCTTTTGAGTCGTCACCGGTCTCCTGATCTTTCCCCGTCAAAAGTAAGGTTAGGGTTTCTTTCCGTTACGGCTTCTTACGAGTTTGATGGCGTGTTAACGTAAATAGAGTGTACGATCATTTAATTACGAGTTTTAAAAAGTTCGGTCTGAAGTTGTTATGCACTTGTGGCTTGAAGGACTACAAGTCCGACCAAAATCTTTTCCGTCTCCTTGGTCTCTAGTCTAACGGTTGTAGGAACCTAGTAATTTTTTCGTTCTCTCAAGGTCTTTTTGTAGATAAAAACGAAATAACTGATACAGTTTCGGAAACTGTCACACTTAGTGTTATTTGACCTTTTAAGACTTTTCTACCCTTATGGTCTAGTGGATTGGACGGAGAACTCTTTTGACATA
This sequence comes from Capra ibex, assembly GCA_006410555.1. Taxonomy (NCBI): domain Eukaryota; kingdom Metazoa; phylum Chordata; class Mammalia; order Artiodactyla; family Bovidae; genus Capra; species Capra ibex. Next base: position 1,999,776 of record SJYO01006649.1, read on the forward strand.
CGTCGAGTTGTTCGTAGTCAATCTTGATTTGTACCTTGTGGTCTGACCAAGGTTTATCCTTTTCCTCATGCAGTTCCGACATATAACAGTGGGACGAATAAATTGAAGATACGTCTCATGTAGTACTCTTTACGACCCGATCTTCTTCGTGTTCGACCTTAGTTCTAACGGTCCTCTTTGTAGTTATTGGAGTCTATACGTCTACTGTGGTGGGAATACCGTCTCTCACTTCTTCTTGATTTCTCGGAGAACCGTTTTCACTTTCTCATCTCACTTTTTCAACCGAATTTCGAGTTGTAAGTCTTTTGCTTCTAGGACCGTAGACCAGGGTAGTGAAGTACCCTTTATCTACCCCTTTGTCATCTTTGTCACAGTTTGAAATAAAAAACCCCGACGTTTTAGTGACGTCTACCACTGACGTCGGTACTTTAATTTTCTGTGAATGAGAAACCTTCCTTTCAATACTGGTTGGGTCTGTCGTATAATTTTTCGTCTCTGTAATGAAACGATTGTTTACAGGTAGATCAGATCCGATACCAAAAAGGACATACCTAAACTCTCAACCTGATATTTCTTTCGACTCATGGTTTCTTAACTACGAAAACTTGACACCACAACCTCTTCTGAGAACTCTCAGGGAACCTGACGTTCCTCTAGGTTGGTCAGGTAGGATTTCCTATAGTCAGGACCCATAAATAACCTTCCTGACTACAACTTCGACTTTGAGGTTACAAACCGGTAGACTACACTTCTCGACTGAGTAAACTTTCCTGGGATAACGACCCTTTATAACTTCCTTCCTCCTCTTCCCCTACTGTCTCCTACTCTACCAACCTACCTTTGTGACTGAATTACCTGTACTCAAACCCATTTAAGACTCCCAACCATTAACTGTCCCTTCGGACCGTACGACGTCAGGTACCCCAGTGATTCTCAGTCTGTACTGACTCGCTGACTTGACTTGACTTCCTATAAAAGTTACTAACCAAATCCAAAATACAACTTTCACTTTCACTTCAACGAGTTAGCACAGGCTGAGAAACGCTGGGGTACCTGATCATCGGATGGTCCGAGAAGGGAGGTACCCTAAGAGGTCCGTTCTCATGACCTTTCCCAACGGTAAAGGAAGAGATCCCCTAGAAGGGCTGGGTCCCTAGTTTGGGCCCAGAGGGCGTAAGGTCCGTCTGCGAAATTGGAGACTCGGTGGCCCCTTTTTTAGATTATGAACCCATCAATTCAAGATAAAAGAGTAATCAAGTTGATTATAAAGAACTCGTGTACGATACAGCTTTGTAAAGGTCGGTGACCACTATGTTACTACTTAACTAAGAGGGTGGAGTCCCTTGATTACCTTTTTCCTTACTATAATAAGAGGACTAGGTCTGAATTTCTAGTGGGGATCTCTTATATAAGAGAAAACGAACTAAAAGGGGTACAAGAAAAACACCATACGTCTTTAACCCTTAGTCGGGAAACCACCCAAAGTTGGTGACGAAACCTAGGGTCAAAGATGTGTCTACTGAAAGTCACGACCTTCTCCTTAAAGTCAGAGTAGAACAGAGTAAACAAAGAAGATAACTTATTCCTTTTTACTAGGTCTCTAGAATTGTGAAGAACTTCAGTATGTCTCGGTCTTGGGGACCTAAAATCCAGAATGACCCAAAAAAAAGTGTCGTAGTTGGTATATCTCTTGAATTTTCTCGTTTTTGTTGTGTTTACGTTGGGGTGGTAAACCAGGAGTAGATCTCTTGTTGAGGATAATTATCCCCGGACCCGTTATAAACCACCACCGTAACAAAGACGGTCCAACAAGGGATCGTTCAGAGTGGAAATATACGGTTCGGTGTCTCGAGAGAACTCAGTACCTCGACCAAGTGTCCCTGAAGTCTTACAAAAATTAAAGTACTCCTTCTGTTATTTTCGGTCTCTTTTCACCCTCTTCCTTCTATTTCCATTGTACGACTCCCTTCGGACGAGACTCAACTATTTGGTATATCTAGAAAGGGTTTTGTTTCCTGTTTCCGAACATTGTAAATCAACGAATCCTGATTCGTTGGTTGTAAATAAATCCCCAAGACCTAGAGAGAGACTTCGTGTTTCAAGAAGTTACTTCGGGTCCTGAATTTACCAGTTTGACAAAACCCGGGGTCGAGACGGTGATTGGTCCACGGACTTAGGAAGTTCTATGTAGTTAGAAGACTTGGAGTCTAAGGATTAGACATATGTCTCTCACACCAACAGACTGACTCTCACACCTACACTCCTACTTTTCCCCAGTAACTTATACGAAATGTTTCAAATCACGAAGAAGGTAAGGACTTGACCGATAGGTACTTGAAGACTTTTTAGTCGAGGGAAAGGGGTACGGTAGTTCGTGCACATATATATTACGTTTTATAAATCAATCCTTCTAACTCATCAACACTAAGTGACTCCAACTAAAAAGGTCTTTCACCGAGACAATTACAAAACCGTGTCGAAACTTTGGACGTAGACCCCGGACCCACCCTACTCTGTGCAAATTAGGTGGAGTCTTTTGAGAACGAACTTCCGTCGTCCTTGTACATGAGAAGAGTCTCGCTATACGTTATTAGTGGGTGACCGTGTCAATCGATTAGAGGAGAGATCCGTCGTGTTTTCTTTCGAGTTTTTGTAGAGACCAAAACTAACGGTTCATCTCCTCCCTCCCTTTCATCGGATTTAGTACTCACGTCCACAGAGATGTGTGTTTAGGTGAAGACACAAAGACTCTACGAACGACACAAAACGACACGTACGAAGGAGTCGGAGTTTGTGAGACCGAGGGACTCTCTTGTTACATTTCAGTCCCACTCGAGGGTCGGACATTCGGACTTTCCAATGAATTTGACCGTCATCTGGTCCGACTATACGAATACGAATACAGTTACGTGGATCCCTAGACCCTTCACTTAAAATCCACCTTATCTTACCGAACATAAAAGTACCCATCGGAACAAAACTAAGTCCCCTTTTTTTAATATCTTATAACAGTTCGATTAATTCGTTACGAATCAATTCTGAAATTTGATACCCCACGGAACACAAATAAAATACGTCCTTTTCACTATATCTTTTTTTTACTCAAACAAATTTTTGAACTTTCTTCTTAGATGTCCCCCAACTTCTGTTCTACGGTCTCATCTTCCTGAGTTCGAATGGAGGAGAGGGGTTTAGTGGTTTTAGTGTTGATTGACGACTTGTTGGTATCGTTTTTCTGATCTTGGATAGTTTTTCTGTAAGATATAGGTTTCTGATTCTCCTTGGGTGTTCTACCATCCTCCCCCATGTAATCACTAGATTAGTTTAGGGTATGGGAGGACCACCTACTAGGTGTTTGATCTTTTATAATATAACGTCTTCAATAGGGTGTCCTCAATTCTCAAGACTCAAAATGTAGTCCTGGGGTCATACCCCTAAACCGTAATCCTCCTCCTGGGGGGTGGGGGTGGGGACTCGTAAACCATAACTTCCGGTCGTTCCCTCCGGACTAGTATTCTTGAGGTGTCCTACCTCCCTTTGTCTTTAGGGTGAGAACCTCCTGTGTCTGTTTCAATAGTCCCAAAAAGTCGTCTTTGAGACGTTCGGACTTCCCTGACCGTACTGTTTAAATTTCACTACTTTCCCTTTTAGGATGTTGAGTTCTTATGCGATTGGTCGTTCTGAGAATAAATCTAAGGTGTCTCTTTAGTTTTCTCAATGTCTGTTCGTTTTCCATACTCTTAAGTGGTGGTGGTTTGGTCCGAATGTTGTTTACGATTTTCCACCTTTTCTTTTAGGGTGTTGATCTCTGTTCTTTTAGTGCTTACCTTTTCGAGTGACCATTTCTATTTGTATGTCACTTCCATCTTTCAGCAAGGTGTATGTTTATACTATAGTTTTGATTGTTAACATTCTTCTCCTGTCATGTTTTCCTTCTATAACTTTTACGTAAACTTTAACTTTCTGTCGTTGTATTTTGTTAGAACATATAGATATATGTATGACGACGTAGTTTTCGAGTATCCTTGACGTTTGATTTTTAGGTGTGGGTTTTTTTTTTTTTAGGTGTGGTCTATATATGTGTGCGTTTTCTTTTTTCCTAGGTTTACGATTTCTATCGGTGGTTTAGTGTTCTTTTTTCTTGTTTTCTCCTTCTTTTTTCTGATGTTTTTCTTTAGGTTTCGTTTTACCGTTTTGTATGTATAGTTACTAATGGAACTTATATTTGCCTAGTTTATGAACTTGGTTTTCTGTCTCTGACCGACTGGTCTAATTTTTGTTTGTTTGGGCATATATACGACAGATATTCTCTTGGTGAAGTATAGATCCCTATGTGTCTCTAACTTTCACTCCCCTACCTTTTCGATAATGTACGTCCATCTTTAGTTTCATCCTCATCGTTATAAGTATAGTTTGTTTTATCTACAATTTTATTTCTGACAATGTTCTCTGTTTCTTCTTGATGTATTACTAGTTCCTAGTTAGATCTTTCTTCTATATTGTCGGCATTTATATGTACGTGGGTTGTACCCTCGTGGAGTTATATATTCCGTTTACAATTGTCGGTATTTTCCTCTTTATCTGTCAAGATTATCTGTCAATTGTATTATTGTCACCCCCTACACTTGGGGAGTGTATCTGTTTACTGTCTAGTAGGTCTGTCTTTTGGTCATTCCTTTGTGTTCTAATTTACTGTGCAATCTGGTCTACCCGAATTAACTATAAATATTTCGTAAGGTAGGTTTCCGTCGTCTTGTGTGTAAGAAAAGTTCACGTGAACTTTGTAAGAAGTCCTCTCTCGTATACGACCCGGGGTTTCGTTCGGACCCATCTATATTCTTTCAACTTTAGTGTAGTTCGTAGAAAAGGTTGACATTGTGATACTCAATCTTTAGTTGATGTTTTTTTTTAACATTTTTTTTCTCCCCACGATTTTTTATATGATATGTTGTTGGTCGCCTAGTGACTTCTTTAGTATCTCCTTCATTTTTTTATAGATCTCTATTTACTTTTACTTTTGTACAACTAGGGTTTGGATACTCTACGTCGTTTGTGTCAAGATTCTCCCTTCAAATATCGTTATGTTAGAATAGAATCTTTTGTTCCCTTTAGAGTTTATTTGTTGGATTGAGATTTCGTTGATGTCTTTCCTTTTGTTTGTTTTGGGTCAATCATCTTTCTTTCTTTAGTTTCTTTTCTCTTTTTTGTCTACTTTCTCTCTGTTTCTTTTGTCACCTTTTCTAGTTACTTTCATTTTCGACCAAGAAACTTTTTTATTCGTTTTAACTATTTGGAAATGGGTCTGAGTAATTCTTTTTTTCATTCTCCCGAGTTTAGTTATTTTGACCTTTACTATTTTGTCTCTTTAATGTTGCCTGTGGTGTATTTATGTTTCTTAGTATTCTGTGATGATTTTTGTCGATATACGGTGATTTTACCTGTGGGATCTTCTTTACCTGTTTAAGAAATTTTCCATGTTAGAGGGTTCTGACTTTGTCCTTCTTTATCTTTTATACTTGTCTTGTTAGTGTTTATGACGTTAACTTTGATGTGAAATTTTTGAAGGTTGGCCCTGAAGGGACCACCGTGTAACCTATCTTAAACGGACGGTTAAGTCCCCGGTACCCAAACGAGGACCCTTCTAAGGTGCACGACGTTTCGTTGATTTGGACAAACGGTGTTGATGATTCGGATGCGAGATCTCGGACACTCGGTGTTGATGAGTCGGAGACACGACGTAGGTGACTTCGGACACGTGGGATCGCGGACACGAGAAGTTACTCTCTTCGGTGGGCACTCTTCGGACTTTTGACGTTCCTTCCCATCAGGGGGACCGACGTTGATCTCTTTCGGGTGTGTTTAGTTACTTCTGGGTCATGTCGGTTTTTATTTTAGTCATTTATTTATTTTTTAAATTTTTCAGAAGGTTATTTGTTTTCAGTTTCTGGTCCACCGAAGTTCCCGTTTAAGATAGTTCCACTCTTCTCAATTGTGGATAGGAAGACTTTAATAAAAAAAAATTACCGTCTCCTTCCTTGTGAGAGTTTGAGTAAGATACTCCGGTGGTAGTCAAGTCAAGTCAGTGAGTTAGTACAGGCTGAGAAACGTTGGGACATCTGACGTCGTACGGTCCGAAGGGACAGGTAGTGGTCGAGAGTCTCGAACGAGTTTGAGTACAGGTAGTCGAGTCGCTAGAGTAGGAAACAACAGGGGTAGAGGAGGACGGAAGTTAGAAAGGGTCGTAGTCCCAGAAAAGGTTACTCAGTCAAGAAACGTAGTCCACCGGTTTTATAACCTCAAAGTCGTAGTCAGGAAGGTTACTTATAAGTCCCGACTAAAGGAAATCCTAACTGACCAAACTAGAGGAACGTCAGGTTCCCTGAGAGTTCTCAGAAGGGGTTGTGGTATAACCTCCGGTCGTAGTGGGACTATAATTTTGGGTCGTCTATGGCGTCTTCTCTTTTAATGTCCGGTTATAGTGACTACTTGTATCTACGTTAACAGGACTTGTTTATCATCGTTAGGTTTAAGTTGTTATGTAATTTTCCCAGTATATATTATTAGTACACTCTAAATAGGGTCCCTACGTTCCTAAAACATCATAGACGTTTAGTCACACTATATGGTGTAGTTGTTTGACTTCTTATTTGGGTGTACTAGTGGAGTTATCTACATCTTTTTCAAGAAAACTGTTTTAAGTCTGTGAAGAAATACTGTTTTTGAGAGATCTTTCACCCTTATCTCCCTTGAATGAAGTTGTATAGTTTCCAGTATATACTGTTTGGGTCTCGATTGTAATAAGAGTTACCACTTTACAATTTTCGTAAAGGAGATTCTAACTCTTATTCTGTTCCTACAGGTGAGAGTGGTGAAAATAAGTTGTGTCAAACTCTTCAGAATTGATACTACCAGTCTCTTCCTTTTCTTTATTTTCTCTAGGTTTAACCTTTTTTTTTTTTTTCATTTTGACAGGGACGAAAGTCTACTGTACTATGATGTCTATCTTTTAGGGTTTCTAGGGTGGTCTTTTGATGGGGTTTATCGGTTTCGTTAGGACTCTTTCTTTTTGCTTCGACCTCTTTAATCCGAGGAACTGAAGTCTGATACGATATTTCAAAGTCATTGGTTTTATGATACTGTATGACTGGGGTTTTGTCTTTATATCTATTGACCTTATCCCATCTTACGGGTCTTTATTTGGGTACGTGTTTACCAGTCAGATACTGTTTCCTCCGTTCTGATATGTTACCTCTTTGCTGTCAGAGAAGTGATTCACCACGACCCTTTTGACCTGTCGATGTCCGTTTTCTTACTTAATATTGTGAGAGATTGTGGTATACGTATTTATTTGAGTTTTACCTAACTTCTGGAGATACCTTCTGGTCTATGATATTTTAAGAGTCCTTTTGTATTGTCTTGAGAGACTGTATTAAACGTTGTTATAGAAAGACCGGGGTGGAGGATCTCATTACTTTTATTTTTTAAAAAACTTTTCCCTCGATTAATTTGAATTTTCGAAAACATGTCGTTTCCATTGGTATTTGTTTTTCTGTTGGTTGTCTTACCTTCTTTTATAAACGTTTGTTTCGTTGACTGTTCCCTATTTAGAGGTTTTATATGTGTGTCGAGTATTTCGAGTCGGAGTTTTTTTGTTGGTTGGGTTACTTTTTTTACTCCTCCTATAAATTCATCTGTAAAGAGGTTACTTCCGTTGTCATGTCAAGTCAGCGAGTCAGTACAGGTTGAGAAACGTTGGGGCACTTAGCGTCGTGCGTTGGAGGGACAGGTAGCGGTTGAGGGCCTCAAGTGAGTCTAAGTGTAGGTAGTTCAGTCACTACGGTAGGTCGGTAGAGTAGGAGACAGTCGGGGAAGAGGAGAACGGGGGTCAGCGAGGGTCGTAGTCTCAGAAAAGGTTACTCAGTCAAGAAGCGTACTCCACCGGTTTCATGACCTCGAAGTCGAAATCGTAGTAAGGAAGGTTTCTTTAGGGTCCCGACTAGAGGAAGTCTTACCTGACCAACCTAGAGGAACGTCAGGTCCCCTGAGAGTTCTCAGAAAAGGTTGTGGTGTCAAGTTTTGGTAGTTAAGAAACTGTGAGTCGGAAGAAGTTTACGGTTGAGAGTGTAGGTATGTACTGATGACCTTTTTGGTATCGGAACTGATCTGTCTGGAATTAGCCGTTTCTTTACAGAGACTAAAACTTATACGATAGATCTAACCAGTATTGAAAAGAAGGTTCCTCATTCACAGAAAATTAAAGTACCGACGTCAGTGGTAGACGTCACTAAAACCTCGGGGGGTTTTATTTCAGACTGTGACAAAGATGACAAAGGGGTAGATAAAGGGTACTTGACTACCCTGGCCTACGGTACTAGAAGCAAAAGACTTACAACTCGAAATTCGGTTGAAAAAGTGAGAGGAGAAAGTGAAAGTAGTTCTCCGAAAAATCGAGGAGAAGTGAAAGACGGTATTCCCACCACAGTAGACGTATAGACCCCAATAACTATAAAGAGGACCTTTAGAACTAAGGTCGAACACAAAGAAGGTCACGTCGCAAAGAGTATTACATGAGACGTATATTTAATTTGTCCGTCCCACTGTTATGTGTCGGAATTGCGTGAGGAAAGGATAAACCTTGGTCAGACAACAAGGTACAGGTCAAGATTGATAACGAAGGACTGGACGTATGTCTAAAGAGTTCTCCGTCCAGTCCACCAGCCCATAAGGGTAGAGAAAGTCTTAAAAGGTGTCAAATAACACTAGGTGTGTCAGTTTCCGAAACCGTATCAGTTATTTCGTCTTTATCTACAAAAAGACCTTGAGAGAACGGAAAAGGTACTAGGTCGCGTACAACCGTTAAACTAGAGACCAAGGAGACAGAAAAGATTTTGGTCGAACTTGTAGTCCTTAAAGTACCAAGTGTATAACGACTTCGGACCGAACCTCTTAAAACTCGTAATGAAATGATCGTACACTCTACTCACGTTAACACGCCATCAAACTCGTAAGAAACCGTAACGGAAAGAAACCCTAACCTTACTTTTGACTGGAAAAGGTCAGGACACCTGTGACGACTCAAAAGGTTTAACCGACCGTATAACTCACGTCGTGAAAGTGTCGTAGTAGAAAGTCCTAAACTTTATCGAGGTGACCTTAAGGTAGTGGAGGTGATCGAAACGAGTATCACTACGAAAGATTCCGGGTGAACTGAAGTGTAAGGTTCTACAGACCGAGATCCACTCACTAGTGTAGTAGTACTAATAGGCCCAGCACTTCTAAAAAAACATGTCAAGAAGACACATAAGAACGGTGGAGCAGAATTATAGAAGACGAAGACAATCCAGGTATGGTAAAGNTATAGAAGACGAAGACAATCCAGGTATGGTAAAGACAGGAAATAGCTCGGGTAGAAACGTACTTTATAAGGGAACCATAGAGATTAAAAGAACTGCTCTAGAGATCAGAAAAGGTAAGACAAGAAAAGGAGATAAAGAAACGTAACTAGTGACTTCTTCCGAAAGAATTGAGAAGAACGATAAGAAACCTTGAGACGTAAGTCTACGAATATAGAAAGGAAAAGAGGAAACGAAAAGTGAAGAGAAGAAAAGTGTCGATAAACGTTCCGGAGGGGTCTGTCGGTAAAACGAAAAAACGTAAAGAACAAGTACCCCTACCAGAACTAGGGACAGAGGACATGTTACAGTGTTTGGAGTAAGATATCAAGTAGTCCGTGAGATAGATAGTCTAGATCCGGGAATTTAGATAAAGAGTGAAGGTGACATATTAGTATTCCCTAAACTAAATCCAGTATGAACTTACCAGATCGCCAAAAGGGATGAAAGAAGTTAAACTCAGACTTAAACCATTATTCCTCAAGTACTAGACTCGGTGTCAGTCGAGGACCAGAACAAAAACAACTGACATATCTCGAAGAGGTAGAAACCGACGTCTCTTATATTAGTTAGACTAAAGCCACAACTGGTAGACCACTACAGGTACACATCTCAGAAGAGAACACAACAACCTTCTCCCACAAACGATACTGGTCACGTAAAAGAACCGTTTTGAGATAATCAGAAACGGGACGAAGTAAGACGTAAGGTTCCGGTTTAAACGGACAATGAGGTCCACAAAGAACTGAAGGATGAAACCGTAAGGTCAGGGGATATTACTTTTCTTGTAGAAAACCCCTACAATCAAGATTTTCCAGAACATCCAGAAACATCTTGGCAAGTTGAAGTCGAAGAAGTCGTAATGAGCAACCCCGTATCTGAACCTAATGACACTATAATATACCAAACGGAACCTCTACTTTTCTCTAGTAAGACAGTAAAAACTCTATCGTAGGTACATCACGTAAAGCCTGAGAAAACAACTGGTACTACCGATGAGGTAAAGAAGACTCCCTAACGACGGGTGTCATCATCTATATTACCAGTAGACTCAATTTAAGTGGGTAAGGTCAGGTAAAATCAAACGACTAAGGATCGTACAGCTGAAAGTGAGAACGGTAGAGAACAAACTGGTGAAGGTTAAACGGAACTAAGTGCCTGGACTGTAAGGTCCAAGGATACGTTATAACGAGAAATGTCGTAACCTGGAACGAAGATAGTGGTCAGGGTAGGTGTGGACCCATAACAAAAACGAAACCAAGACAGAGAAGTAAGAAAGACCTCAATAAAGAGGTGACTAGAGGTCATCGTATAACCCGTGGATGGCTAGACCCCTCAAGGAGAAAGTCATAGGATAGTAAAACGGAAAAGTATGACAAGCACCCCAAGAGTTCCGTTCTTATGACTTCACCAAACGACAAGGGTAGAGGTCACCTGGTGTAAGACAGTCTGGAGAGGTGGTACTGGAGGGGTAGAACCTAACGGGGTGTCCGTACCGAATCAAAGTAACTCAATCTGTTCCGACACCAGGATCACACTAATCTAACTGATCAAAAGACACTCATACCAAAGTCACACAGACGGGAGACTACGGGAGAACGTTGTGGATGGTAAAATGAACCCAAAGAGAATGGAACCCGTACCCCATAGAGAAGTGCCGACTAAGTCGTTTCGCGTCGGTGACGAGGAATAGAACCTACTCCCCATGGAGGTGTGGCGGCGGGAAGGACTGGAAGTTGCACCCTACCGAAGAGATCCGGGAGGACACGGGTGTCTCGGTGACGAGGCACCTGTACCCCAACGAGGAGGACCGACGACGAGGACCGGAGACCGTACCGTAACGAGGAGGGTCGGTGGTGGGGACTTCGTGTACTTTTCTATATGTTGTAGTGATTAACAATCTCTTTAAGTTTAGTTTCATAATTATGTAGTGTGTCCAGTCTTATGTAGTAGTTTTTTACATGTTTGTTATTTACGACCTCTGTCACATCTTTTTTCCCTCGTGGAGATGAGACAACCACCCTTGCATTTAACCACGTCGGTAATACCTTTTATCACATCTCCAAAGAATTTTTGACTTTTATCTTAATGGTATACTAGGATGTCAGGACGAGAACCCATATGTAGGTCTCTTTTCGTAATAAATCTTTTCTAGGTACGTGAGGTCACAAGTCGTCGTGATAAAGGTTTTCGGTTCTGTACCTTCGTTGTATTTACAGGTAACTGTCTCCCTAAATGGTTCTGCTACACCATGTATGTACGTTACCTTATGATGGATCGGTATTTTTTCTTACTTTATTAGGGTAATCGTCGTTGTACCTACCTGACTCTCTCATGATATGATTCACTTCATCTAGTCTGTCTCTTTCTGTTTGTAGTACATTACAGTGAATATACACATTAGATTTTTATAATAAATGTTTTGTCTTTATCTGGGTATCTGAATCTTTTGTTTCGAATACAAATGGTTTGTCCCTTCCACCCCGTCCTCCCTATTTAATCCTCTGACCCTAATTATATATGTATGGTGATATATATTTTATTAGTTCTCCCTGAATGACTTCTCGTGTCCCTTACGTTATGAGACATTATTGGACACGTTTTTGAGACTTTTTCTTATCTATAGACATGTTGACTTAGTGGAACGACATATAGACTTTGATTATTTTGTAGTATTTAGTTGATACTTTCACTTTCAGAATCGGGGAGTCAGAACAGGGTGAGAAACTCTGGGGTACTCGACACCGAGGAGACAGGTACCCTAAGAGGTCCGTTCTTGTGGTACCTCACCCAACGGTAAAGGAAGAGGTCCACTAGAAGGATTGGGTCCCTAACTTGGTCCCAGAGGACGTAACGTCCGTCTAAGAAATGGTAGACTCAGTGGTCCCTTCGGGGTCATCTCAAGAGATTTTACTGACTATTCTTTCGAAATTTAAAATTCCTATAATTGGGAGACAACACCGACGAGAGTTAAAATATGTTAATTAGTAAGTGGCATTAAAATTAATACTAGATACTATCTGTCTTAAAATCAATTCACCGATTTAGATTTCCAATAGAAAATGACAAGTAAGAGACGTAAACATTCGGTCTTGTACTTCATGAAAGGTATAAAGGAAGATAAATAAAATACCAAAATAAAAAATGTACTTTGAGTTTTAGATAAACCTTAAATATAACTGTACATCACCACTCCACTTTAGAGTGGACTGAAAAGACTTGTGATTGAACGACAGAGTCTGACTAAGGAAAGACGGAATATTACAGAGGAATAGTGGACGGTTGAAGGATTTGTATGGTCCCGAACAAGAGGTCACCTGTTCGTGCCTTTGTGTCGTCCCTCCGGTTGAGCCGGTTCCAGTCTCTCTCGTTCGATCACTTGTCGTGTCAGTTCTAGAGTCGAAGTGGAGAATGGTACGGGGTTGACGGGATTTCATTACAGTCGAAAGAATTCAGGTGTAGATTTTTAAAATTTTTGTATTGATTTAATTGTTTGAAGGGTTGTTCGACTAAATATAATTCCCCTTCATTAAACTATGCGAGTAGTTTAGAGTAGTTAATCTCTTGGTCTAAAGACGAAAACCACCCCCTCCCGAGAGTCTCTCGGGAGCTCACATATAAAACCTTTGGTGGTCTTGTTGTGTGTGTCTGTCTACACACTCCCTACGTAGACATGTAATTCTGTTCAAGTGTCGGACCTTTCGTCGGGTCGTAGAGAGACTATTGGTCATCCGAAGGACTCGACATCTGACATATCTACCCAAAGGAAATTAGGACCTCATCGACAGGTATCCGAACTTCTACAGATACTTTAGGTACTTTAATATACCTTCACACATAAACACCTCTAAAAAAAGACCCCTCTCCTAACAATTTTGGAAGTAGTTTTAGATACCCAATCGTTCCAAAGACAAGGATTTCTCATAAGATTCTAAGTTTCTGATGTCAATTCAGGTACCTGGACACTGGATGACTGGTGAACTGTTCAAGATCCTTGTATTACTTTGTATACAAGGTAAATTTGAGGAGGGTGGTTTACCTTAGGAAAACGTGACAACCACCCTTACATTTGACTATGTCGGTGATACCTCTTGTCTTACTACTGAAGAAATTTTTGATCCTTATTTTTTGATGGTATACTGGGTCGGTAAGGTGATCACCCGTATATGACTCTTTTGGTATTAACTTTTTATCTGTACATGGGGTTAGAAGTGACGTCGTGATAAATGTTCTCGGTCTTGTACCTTCGATGGATATACAGACAGTTGTCTACTTACCTATTTCTTCAACACCATGTATATACGTTACCTTATAATAAGTCGGTTTCTTTTCTTTCTTAAACTTAGTTAAGATCACTCCACCCACTCGGATATCGGACAATAAGTCTCACTTTATTCATTCTTTCTCTTTTTATAGTTTATTACTACGTATATATACCTTAGATTTTCTTAACGTCTTGTCCTTATCTCTGTGTCTGTATCTCTTGTCTGAATACCTGTGTCACCCCCGTCCTCTTCTACCCTGTTCAACTCTTTCATAGTAACTTTATATACGTAATGGTATACATTTTATCTATGGATCACCCTATAACGACATATTGTGTCCCTCGAGTCGGACCACGAGGCTCTGTTGGATGTTCCCACCCTACCCTACCCCCTACCCTCCTTCCCAGTTCTCCCTCCCTTTGTATATATATATAGATACCGACTAAGTACGACTACATACCGTCTTTGGTTGTGTTGTAACATTTCGTTAATAGAAGGTTAATTTTCTTTATTCAATTTTTTTTTTGAGAGTGATAAAGAGTTGAAAGAGAAGAAAAGAGGTATGTCGACCTGAAGATGTTCAAGTCGTAAGACGGGTATTCTCGTGGACGGTTAGAATCCTGATTCTGTGTCTTATTTCCGAGTAGTCTGTATAATTTTCCACACTCCGATTTTCTTTTCTTACCTTCCTGAAGGGACCGGTGTGAAGGTTACGTCCCCCATTCTCAAGTTAAGGACCAACCCCTTGATTCTAGGGTGTACGGTTCACCACACCGGTTTTCTCTCTCTTTCTCTCCTTCCACCCCCCTTTCGAACGACTAAAGGTGACCCTTGGTAAGTCTAATCCCGTAGACGTAAAATCGTCCTAAATTCGTAAGGAATAGCACAAAGACCTTACGGGTTCTCCTCACGTTAGTGTACGGGAAATATGTTATAAAGATATTTGTTAATATACCGATTTGTAGTAAAACCTCTCAGATTGGTTAATTTACTCCTCTCAGATTGGTTAATTTATTCGTTTCTTTTTATTTAGTAATTTTATTATGGTTTTCTTCTTTATCTTTGTATTGTGTCTACTATAATGTATGTGTCTTTTCAGTTCCTTCATTTTAATAGTTGACATCGATTTCTTGAACATTTCATATATGTTTGTAGTTATACTGAGTACGATTAATATGATTAATCCGTAATAACAGTTGTTCTTGTTAACGTTGTTTTATAAGGCCTTCGTGTGCTTTCGAAACCCAGATATTTCTCTGCACGGGGTGAGTACGACATTTCTATAGTCAAGAGGGGTCCAGATCAAGTGTCTAAAGAATCTGGTATTAAGGACCCAAAATGAATAAAGATAGAGGAACCCTGGATCGGGTATCGTCCGTGGGTCATTTATAACAAACCTATTCACTCACTCAAGGTATAGTTAGTTTTAGGATTTACTTACAAAGATTCTTGATTTTTCACTACAGTTTTAAGTAAAAATCTGTCTTTGTCTTTTCTTATTGACTTTTTCTTTTCGAGTGTCTTTGGTACACATGGTTTAAGTTTTGCACGATGTCTAGTTGTCAATCATTTTGTCACACCGTGACCACACGCGTACGTACGCCCGTGCGATTTCGGTATTTAGTCACCTTCTCTTCCACGCTAGCTTTTTCATCTATATTCTTGATACAAAAATTTTTTCTCTCTTCGTAATATTTTGTGACCTTTTCGGTTCAGAGTACCACAATAGATAAAGACATTTGTTGTAGATTGGCATGTGGAGAAGGGAAGCGGAGTCGGCAGTACGACAATTTACACAAAAGTTCAGTTAGGGGTCCCGGAAACAGAATCGAGACCAGTGGTAGAGAAGAAAGGCAGACAAGGTATTGAAGGATCAATCAGAGGAAAGTGGAAGAGGAGAAAGGGAAGGAGGTGAACGACGGTCTCAACAGAAGGATTTCGTGAGTGACTCAAAAGGTTCGGAAGACGTATATACCCGAGGGGTCTAGGTGACGTTACCAGAGGTTTCGACCTTGTCTTCAGAGAGGTTACTACCAGAAGGTGTCTTCTCTTGTTGTCGGTTAATTGTGATGGACTGAAGTTTTTCAACCCACAAACACCAGCACCCACTAATACACAAACTCAAGACGGTGTAACCCCAACAAACCCCTAATACTAATTAGGATCGTACAGGTCTTTACGTTTTCGTCACTCGCATGACTTTTCCAATATTCTCTCCTACTTGTTCATATTACCTTTCATTTCTTTGATGTTCGGTGTGACACGCTTTATTACGGAGTTATCTGAAAGGTACATGTCGTTTTAACAGATAAGTCCCCATCTACCAGTACGTAAATGTGCTCCACTTCTTTTAACTCATGTGACCAAAATTCCGAGGAATTTCGAAACTTCTTGATCAAATGAAGAGGATGACATACCTTTACGTAGGTACCTGAACACTTAACTTTATAGTGGCAGTTTTAGAACTCGAGTACACTTAGATGCATGTTGTAAAGAGTTTGATTAAACTTTTAATCTCTATCCATCTCAAAATGGTGACAATCCTCAGTCTATATCAACAGGAAAAGGTTAAACATCTGGTTTTTTTAGTGTATTTTACGTAAAAAGCCCCAAAATCCAAACACGATACTTAAAAAGAAGAGAGAACCTTAAGAATTAGTGGACAGTAGAGAAGGACGGACAATGGTTGTGACGATTTCATAGTGTACAGTCTCTTAGAAGTGACTCGGGGGTCGTGTAGAGGCTCTGGAGTTCGGACTCGAGGACGGGGTAGATCGGATCGCGAGTGGCGTCGATCACTTCCTCTTTATAGACCACATAAAGGGGTTCCATGTCGACCCGTACCCAAGTTCGCCGGTGAGGTCCCGTACGTAGACTTTCATAGGTTACTGGTACACTTTAGGTTCGACCCTCTACACATTTACAAGTGCGACTGTCCATCGTCCATCGACCCTCAACGGATGTCTTAAAGATACATCAAGACTGGTAAATATATAAATTTACAAACGTAAATAAAGTCTTAAACAAATAACTCAGATGTTAAATACTAAATTTGAGATCCTCCGTTTTTGAACCGATTGGGTACACCTTCTTGTGACTCTTTGATATCTTCTTTGCGACTACCTTATAATTTTCGCTCTAATTTGACTGATGATCTCATCCGATAACTATTCCTTCTGTGCACCTTTCTTGACTCCCTTTCCTCTCCTTCTCTCTGTAGCACCTGCTTAATTGTCCTTCTCCGGGTACGTTTATTAGTCGGGACTTTATAGTTCTTTGTTCTTCGTTTAGAATGTCGGGTTGCCCGACTCCATTTGACTTGTAATAAAAGTATAGTAAACGATGTTTATCCGAGATGGATAAGTTTTAGTTCTGTACCGTAATTATAAAGGAATGATTGTGGATTTTAGGTGATTTTATCCATGTAAACCGACATGAGCTTAATAAACAGACAGAAGGGTGAGTTCAAGGATCCGTAACCAATATAAAAATTGGGGTCAGGGATCGTAAACTGTCCAAGAGTTAGTGTAACCTATAAGGGTCCACCGTGTTACCATTTCTTAGGCAAAAGGTTTCGTCCTCTGTGTTCAAACTAGGGACCTAACCCTTCTAGTAGACCTCCTCCTGTACCGTTGGGTAGGATCATAAGAACGGACCTCTTAGGATGTCTGTCTCCTCGGACCATCCGAAGTCAGGCATCTCAACGTTTCTCAACCTGTGTTGACTTCGTTGAACCGTATGTGTGTGTTATGTGTAACCAACTCAACTTAACTATTAGCTTGTTACTTTGACTGTTGGTTTGTAATTAAGATACCGTTAATTTGTGTGTTTACTGTATGTCTTTTGAACTTACATATTCCTTTGTGTTTATGTCACTATTACCAGTAAAGTTGGAAATCACCTTTTTTAATTTTATTTATTACTTAGACCTTAAGGGATCACCAGGTCACCAATCCTCAGGTGGATGGTTACGTCCCCTGTACCCAAACTAGGGACCAGACCCTTTTAAGGTACACGGTTCCTCGTCGATTCGGTTGCACACTGTTGATGACTTCGAGTACGTGGATTACGGACACGAGACGTTAACTTCTTCGGTAACGTTGGTCTTCGGACGTGTGGAGTTACTTCTCATCGGGGGTGAGCGGTGGTGATCTCTTTCGAACACGTGTCGTTGTTTCTGGGTCGTGTTGGTTTTTATTAATTAAATTTTTTATTCTACAGATCCCGATTCCTCCTCAACCACTATGTACCGTAAGTAGTACAGAACGTACCACTACACGTAAGACCCCCTGTATGCACGATATTTACATGACGTTTGCTTTACTGACGCGACGGTACATTCGTCCGCTAAACGTCATGTGCGGACGGACGAGTCAGTGAGTCGACACAGGTTGAGAACACTAGGATACATCACGTCGAACGGTCCGAGGAGACAGGTACCCTAAAGGGTCCGTTCTTATGACCTCACCCACGGGTACGAGAAGAGGATATCTTTTTTTCTTCTCTTTTTACATTAGGTATCAGAGAACGACACACACACGTACGATTCAACGAAGTCAGCACAGACTGAGAAACACCGGGATACCTGGTATCGGACGGTCCGAAGAGACAGGTATCCTAAGAGGTCCGTTCTTATGACCTCTCCCAACAGTACGGGAAGAGGTCCCCTAGAAAGGTTGGGTCCCCAACTTGGGTCCAGAGAGTGCATAGGACATACTGTCCACCCAAGAAATGGAGATCGCGGTGGATACCTGGTAGGAGAGATCCCGAAAGGAGGTAGACGACGTCCGAAAAGTGAAACTAGAGGAAACACACGAAGAAAAATGGTGCACGGTAATTTCTACGGACGTCCTGAACAGGAACCGAGGAAAGATTGGTGTGCGGTAGCTCCCGTAGAGGAACCACAGGTACCGGAATGAGGAAGGACCTACAGACACTGGGAACTTCACGTATTAGTCGGTCTTGACAAAGGTCTCGAGGTCCATGAATCTGGAGTGTGGGGTGTCGGGAAAAGTAATAAGAATAAATAACGATTAGTTTGGGTGAAACAAAAGTTTTCTTGAATACTATAGTTTCACCTAATATTTTTATGTAAATTTTTCGATGTATTTCCGTTTTAGGTACACTTCTATTTTTACTTCCGCTAATTTTTTTTTACTTCCGCTAATTTTTTATTACCTTCTCAATAAAGTGTTCCAGACAAATCATTTCAACATGTATCAACGAACTAGACATAGTATTCAAACAGAAACTTGAACGATGATCGGTAACGTTTTTCCCTTTGTCTTCAAGTAGTCAAGTCAAGTCAAGTCACGCAGTCGACACAGACTGAGAAACGTTGGGGTACCCGGGGTCGTGCGGTCCGGAGTGACAAGTAGTGGTTGAGGACCTCATATGAATTTGAGTACATGTGACTCAGTCACTACGGTAGGTTGGTAGAGTAGGAGACGGTAGGGGAAGAGAACGGAAGTTAGTACGGGTCGTAGTCCCAGAAAAGTTTACTTAGTCAAGAAGCTCAGTCCACCGGTTTCATAACCTCAAAGTCGAAGTCGTAATGAAGAAGGTTACTTATAAGTCCTGACTAAAGGAAATCCTGCTTGACCAACCTAGAGGAACCTCAGGTTCCTTGAGAGTTCTCAGAAGAGGTTGTGGTGTCAAGTTTTCGTAGTTAAGAAACCACGAGTCGAAATAAATGTCAGGTTGAGAGTGTAGGTATGTACTGATGACCTTTTTGGTATCGAAACTGATGTACCTGGAAACAACCGTTTCATTACAGAGACGAAAAATTATACGAGAGATCCAACCAGTATTGAAAAGAAGGTTCCTCCTTCGCAGAAAATTAAAGTACCGACGTCAGTGGTAGACGTCACTAAAACCTTGGTGGTTTTTATTTCAGACAGTAACAAAGGTGACAAAGGGGTAGATAAACGGTACTTCACTACCCTGGTCTACGGTACTAGAATCAAAAGACTTACAACTCAAAATTCGGTTGAAAAAGTGAGAGGAGAAAGTGAAAGTAGTTCTCCGAGAAATCAAGTACAGTTTAATTTTGTTATACAGATATCGTTTAAACAACAAGTGCTCATCGTTTTTAGAAGGATTATTCGTCTTGACTCTCGTTTAAGAGATCACCTAAAATTAGTTATTTTTTGAACGTTACATTACTAATCATAGGAGTTATTGTAAGATGTCCATTAATGTTTTTACTCTCTGGATTATGACAAAGATTGTTAAAAGATGTTATCAGTCACCTTATTGTATCAATATATTTTACTAAGGTCTTCTTTAGTTCTACCATGTTTGGTTCTTACGTCTAGACTACTAAACTGAACTCAGTTCTTACTCTTTATAATGTATGAAACGTTTTTAAAAGACGTTTAAAATAAAATAAGTTACCTTTTAAACTTTAAATAACCAACCGTCACTAAAAAGATTTCACATTTTATAAAGAAAGAACCGTCAATTCACACCTGTGTAAACGAAATTTTCGATTTGTTACTCTCACTCTCATTTTGACTGTTGAAAAAACTTACAACTTTACATCAAGTCAAGTCAAGTCACCGAGTCAACAAAGGTTGAGAAACGCTGGGGTACTTAGCGTCGTGCGGTCCGGAGGGACAGGTAGTGGTAGAGGGCCTCAGGTGAGTCTGAGTGTAGGTAGTTCAGGCACTACGGTAGGTCGGTAGAGTAGGAGCCAGTAGGGGAAGAGGAGGACGGGGGTTAGGGAGGGTCGTAGCCTCAGAAAAGGTTACTCAGTTGAGAAGCGTAGTCCACCGGTTTCATGACCTCAAAGTCGAAGTCGTAGTAAGGAAGGTTACTTGTGGGTCCTGACTAGAGGAAGTCTTACCTGACCAACCTAGAGGAACGTCAGGTTCCCTGAGAGTTCTCAGAAGAGGTTGTGGTGTCAACTTTTCGTACTTAAGAAACCGCGAGTCGGAAGAAGTGTCAGGTTTAGAGTGTAGGTATGTACTGGTGACCTTTTTGGTATCGGAACTCATCTGCCTGGAATCAGCCGTTTCATTACAGAGTCGAAAAGTTATACGATAGATCCAACCAGTATTGAGAAGAAGGTTCCTCATTCGCAGAAAATTAAAGTACCGACGTCAGTGGTAGACGTCACTAAAACCTCGGGGGTTTTCATTTCAGACTGTGACAAAGATGACAAAGGGGCAGATAAAGGGTACTTGACTACCCTGGTCTACGGTACTAGAAGTAAAAGACTTACAACTCGAACTTCGGTTGAAAAAGTGAGAGTAGAAAGTGAAAGTAGTTCTCCGAAAATTCGAGGAGAAGTGAAAGACGGTATTCCCACCACAGTAGACGTATAGACTCCAATAACTATAAAGAGGGTCGTTAGAACTAAGGTCGAACACAAAGAAGGTCGAGTCACAAAGAGTACTACATGAGACGTATCTTCAATTTATTCGTCCCACTGTTATATGTCGGAACTGTATGAGAAAAAGGATAAACCTTGGTCAGACAACAAGGTACAGGTCAAGCTTGACAACGAAGGACTGGACGTATGTCTAAAGAGTTCTCCGTCCAGTCCACCAGACCCTAAGGGTAGAGAAAGTCTTAAAAGGTGTCAAATAACACTAGGTGTGTCAGTTTCCGAAACCGTATCAGTTATTTCGTCTTTATCTACAAAAAGACCTTGAGAAAACGAAAAAGGTACTAGGTCGCGTACAACCGTTAGACTAGAGACCAAGGAGACGGAAAAGATTTTGGTCGAACTTGTAGTCCCTCAAGTGCCAAGTGCATAACGACTTCGGACCGAACCTCTTAAAATTCGTAATGAAATGATCGTATACTCTACTCACGTTAACACACCATCAAACTCGTAAGAAACCGTAACGGAAAGAAACCCTAACCTTACTTTTGACTGGAAAAGGTCAGGACACCGGTGACGACTCAAAAGGTTTAACCGACCGTATAACTCACGTCGTGAAAGTGTCGTAGTAGAAAGTCCTAAACTTTAACGAGTTGACCTTAAGATAGTGGAGGTGATCGAAACAAGTATCACTACGAAAGATTCCGGGTGAACTGAAGTGTAAGGTTCTACAGACCGAGATCTAATCACTAGTGTAGTAGCACTAATAGACCCAGTACTTCTAGAAAAAACATGTCAAAAAGGTACATAAGAACGGAGGAGAAGAATTATAGAAGACGAAGACAATCCAGGTATGGTAAAGACAGGAAATAACTCGGGTAAAAACGTACTTTATAAGGGAACCATAGAGATTAAAAGAATTTCTCTAGAGATCAGAAAGGGCAAGACAACAAAGAAGATAAAGAAACGTAACTAGTGACTTCTTCCGAAAGAATTGAGAAGAACGATAAGAAACCTTAAGACGTAAGTCTACGAATATAGAAAGGAAAAGAGGAAACGAAAAGTGAAGAGAAGAAAAGTGTCGATAAACGTTCCGGAGGAGTCTGTCGGTAAAACGAAAAAACGTAAAGAAAAGGTACCTCTACCAGAACTAGGGACAGAGGACATGTTACAGTACTTAGAGTAAGGTATCAAGTAGTCCGTGAGATAGATAGTCTAGATCCGGGAATTTAGATAAAGAGTGAAGGTGACATATTAGTATTCCCTAAACTAAATCCAGTATGGACTTACCGGATCGCCAAAAGGGATAAAAGAAGTTAAACTCAGACTTAAACCATTATTCCTCAAGTACTAGACTCGGTGTCAGTCGAGGACCAGAACAAAAACAACTGACATATCTCGAAAAGGTAGAAACCGACGTTTCTTATATTAGTCAGACTAAAGCCACAACTGGTAGACCACTACAGGTACACATCTCAGAAGAGAACACAACAACCTTCTCCCACAAAAGATACTGGTCACGTAAAAGAACCGCTTTGAGATAATCAGAAACGGGACGAAGTAAGACGTAAGGTTCCGGTTTAAACGGACAATGAGGTCCACAAAGAACTGAAGGATGAAAATTCCTTCGGTGAGGTGAACAAAGACGTACCTATACTGGACTCCCCGATCGTTACCTGTCTTTTGTTGGGGTCCAAGGGAAACTTGGTCCCTATACAGTCGTCCGTTCCGGACTCCAGAGATACGGTACCTTGTTACTGTTTTATTATTCCTCTTGACTTTGTCACTTCTGTGTAACCTCTTTACGATTCTCATCTTAGAAGTCCTGACCCGTGTCCTACCATTTTCTTTTTCATCTCAGATCTTCCTGGGAATATAATCCCTTTCTGAAAGTAAAAAACACCAAAAAAGAAGAGTGGTTTAAAGGGACCCGTTTAGTCGTGACTATTCCTCTTCTCTTCTCTGGGTTGTGGTCTCCTTAGTCGACGTTCACGTTCCACGGATCGGTCTCGTTTACTGGTTTCTCCCTGGGATTGACTTGCAAAGAGAGAAGTGTGGGAACTCCGACTCACTGACGTCAGTCCTCTTTTCCACGGACTTCTACTCGTCACGGACTCCGACACCACCTTTGTCTGAGGTACTCTAAGTCCTGGAGGAACTCCCTCTCGTCGGACGACGGAGGATTTATAACTCTCTCTATGTATGATACGAGTATTTAACCTTCGGAATCATAACAATTATACAGTCAAGAGGGGTCAAATTAAATAACTAAGTCCCGTTAGGATTAGTCTTAATGTTGGTTCCTTTACCGTTAGGTGAGATCATAAGTAAGGACCCTTTAGGGTACTCGTCTCCTCGGACCACCCGATGTAGGATACCCCAGTCTTCTCAACCTGTGTTGAATCACTGATTTGGTGGTGGTAGTAGAATGTTTACATTTTCGACTAAGAGTTCAACTATATCTTTCCGTTTCCTAGGTCTTATCGGTCTTGTTAGAACTTCTTCTTGATTCAATCTCCTGAGACTGAAGTTCCGAATGATATTTAGGTATCATTAGTTCTGTCTTATCATGGTCGTATTTCTACCTGTTTATCTAGTTACCCTTTCTCGTCTTAAGTCTTTGTCTGAGTTTATATAGACCAGTTAACTGAAAAACGTTTTCACGGTTTCGTTACCTCCTTTTTTTTTTCAGAAAAGTTATCTACCTCAGTGTCTCTAACCTATTTGTAAAGTTGTTTGAATTTGAGTATTATGTGAGTTTATAATTATACACTACTTAGTTTATAGATTTACACATTCGACTTTGATTTTACGAAGACTTTCTTGATATACCTTTTGTAAGTATTTGTTCAGTCACAGGGATTTGTTCCTGTGCACTCCTATACACCAATCTTCCAACAGGTACACCTGCTTTCTCGTCACCGTTTCATTTCGTCATGTTCCTCTGACCAGTAGGTCCCTTTAAATAGTTTACTCGTTTACTAACTTTCTTTTAACTCAGACTTAGAAGTAAAGACGTTCTCCTTATATGGTTATACCTTTCGCTCTTTTGAGTGAACTTGGTACACCACACAACTTCCGTAACCACACTTGATTACCAGCAGTCATGTCTCTCTACTTACATATTTATTTATATCTCCATTTCATCTCCTATTACACACACCTTCTTTATATAAAGTAAGTGATCTAGAAAAGTGAAGACTCTCCCCGAGGGTGATGGTTTAGACCCTGTTAAGTTTACAGTCTCATTTACTATCCTTATCCAGGATCGGGGTACCCATTTTATTTTTACGTTCTCGGGTATCTTTGAATTATTCAACTACTTATTCGATTTTCAAATTACTCTTTACCTTGTAAAGGTAACACAGAATTTTGGACAGTTATTTCGTAGAAAATTAACGTTACCCTTTTGTTCATTGAAATCTCAGATCTTTGACGTCTATGGTAGAGTAGGTCACTAGTTTCAATTGTAGTAGTCATTGTCCTTTTAACTTAAGGACACGGTGGATTATCCTACGTTATTCTTATTGTGTCGAAGTAAAGACGTCATAAAAACGATTTCTACGTACTCAAATTAGTATTTCTTTGTAGTCTGTTTGGGTTTAACACTCTGTAAGATGTTTTGTTGACCACACATAAGTAGTCTTCACAGTTTCAGTACTTTTAGTTCCTTTCTAACTCCTTAACAAGGTCTGACTCCCTCTGATTTATATGTATTGATTTACGTTACTCATTAAGACTTGATCTCAGAAGACGATTTTACATTTAAGGACCTCTTTGACCACTTTGAACTTACGCCAGACTCCTATGACTATGACTAAAGGATTAAAACTAACGATATAACATCAATCCGTCCTCTTATAGGAATGTCCTTCTTTTACGTGTAATTTGTATGTATATATCCCACTACCGTATAACACACCCATTGAATAGGAGTTTACTAAGTCCTTTTCAGAAAATATAAACGAACATATAAAAAAACATTAAGACTCTAATAAAGTTCCTTTTATAACATCGTCCCTTTTGAGATCACCTCCCCACACGTCTTAGCATGGAGGAAGGACACATACAAACCGTAGATGCATACACGGCTAGACTAACGTCCTGGTCGGTATACGCCTTAGTTAAGGGGTAAAAGACCTTGACATTTCTATAGTTTTCCACGAACAAGAAAAATCCGGAAGTCTTATTCCATACTTATAAGGATTCTAAAGAAAAAACCCCCCTTGAATCTATCGAGTCAACCATTTCTTAGGTGGACATTACGTCCTCTGGGACTAAACTAAGGACCCAGTCCTTCTACACGACCTCTTCCCTATCCGATGGGTGAGGTCATAAGAACCCGAAGGGAACACCGAGTCGTCGACCATTTCTTAGGCGGACGTTACACCCTCTGGACCCAAGTTAAGGACCCAACCCTTTTAGGGGACCTCTTCCCTTTACGATGGGTGAGGTCATAAGACCGGACCTCTTAAGGTACCTGAAATGTCAACCTGTGTTGACTCACTGAACGTGAAAGTGAAAGTGAATCTGATCCAGATTCGCTCGAAATTGAGAAAACTTCCATCCTATTCAGAGAAAACTGGGAAATTCTTTCACGTCCTCACTCCGACTCCTCCTACTTCTCTGGATCAAGAACCCTTTTTGTCCTACGAGGGTCAACCAACATCGACTTCCGCCGACACAACGAATAAGAAGTGAACGTGGAAGGACAAAAAGGGGGTTAAGGTAAGAGAAAGGAAAAGAAGGAATTAAACATGAGGACCTCCCGTGTCGGACTAGGGAACGGTAGATTGAAGATCAACCCAAGACGGTTACTCTCCACCCGTCCTACCCTCTCACCCTCCTCTTTAACCAACACGACAAAGGAGGAAACGTGTGAGGGACGTGACCGCGACGACACGATCGTCACCGTAAAGAGGTGCTAAGGTTGACGACTTTTAGGGGGAGACACGAAGATCGAGAAGGAGCCAAGACCTTCCAAAGTGGGAGAAGAGACGGGACCAGGAAAGTCCGGAACCCCTCCAATACCGAAAGGGTCGTTATTTCTTGAGTAAAGGTTGTTACTTTCTGTTGAGGATTCGATATATCACTTCTTCACTTCACTTCACTTCAGCGAGTCAACACAGGCTGAGAAACGTTGGGGTACCTGACATCGGGTGGTCCGAGGAGACAGGTACCCTAAGAGGTCCGTTCTTATGACCTCACCCAACGGTAAAGGAAGAGGTCTCCTAGAAGGGTTGGGTCTCTAGTTTGGGTCCAGAGGGCGTAACCTCCGTCTGCGAAATTGGAGACTCGATTGTCCCTCCGGGTTTCGATATATACTACCTGAATTATTTCTTCGATTTATCAGACGTGTTCACCGAAGGAAAGGAAATTCTTCATTGAAGTTCAATTCACTAAAATTCTCAACTGAGTGAAAGGAAGTACAAAATCGACATACTCCTTGGACACATGTCTCCTTCCCGTTCACTTCCACCTGACCTAACGAGTCACAGAATTACGGAGAGGGGTTCCTCCTCCTACTTGGGGACGGGATTCTATACACTGTACACAGACCGAGACCTATTACTTTACCCTTGTCTTTCCCACCACGGAGTTCTTCTTCGAAATACTCAGTATTTCGAAGAAACGCTCAGGTAGTAAAAAGTAAAGGGATATGGAACTCCGGTCTTAGTAGGTTTCTAGACCTAAACAATGGTTCCGGTTCGACATGACGAGTGGTGTACTACCCGGTTATTTAGTTCTGCTCAACAACACCGTTCCTTATTACTGAAATAAGTCTTTCGGTCGTCTGGTTCTTCTACCACCTGAACAGAGGTTCTTGGTAGAATGGTTCAATCTTGAGTCCGAAGAAAATATGATTTTACCCCCTCAGTTCAGTTTGTAAAGAACCAAGGTCAGTCGCAGGTCCTCCCTGTACAATCAAAGAAGGAGGGACGTCAGTAAGTGTCACCCGGACCAGTCCTACAAAGGACACTCGATTTGTTTCCATAAAATCGAATTACGAGTAATGGACCCTCCGTCCCAAGGGTCTCTACCCGACAATATACATTATAGGGAATCACTAATTGCACATTATCTTATGTTTCTAAGAAGGGACAATGTTAAAGGGTGACAGTCACAGGTAAGATGTTAGAACACCCGTTTCCGTACTTCTCAAGGGCGATTACTTACAAGGATCTGAGAAATCAGTCGGGAAATAATACATGTTGATAAACTTGGACTACTTTGGAGAGTCGTAAAACGACAGATTAAACATTAACTTGAACTCCAAAACCAAGGTCAAGGGTTATTTATATGATTTAAGGACTCGATGAATACATGAATACACATGTTTTAATTTGTTTGACCAACTAGGAAGAGGTCGATGTTACTTTAATGGTAGATGAAGTCAACTTCTCCGTCTAGACAACCTCCGTTCGAGCACTTGTCTGTAACCATATCACGGGTTTCAAAA
The DNA here is from genome assembly GCA_006410555.1 of Capra ibex. Lineage (NCBI taxonomy): Eukaryota > Metazoa > Chordata > Mammalia > Artiodactyla > Bovidae > Capra > Capra ibex. Next base: position 2,027,223 of record SJYO01006649.1, read on the forward strand.
TTGTATAACGGTTGTAGATCCAGAAAATCCCGTAAATATCTAAAAGAGTGGACCTACCTGTGGATCTTACCGGATGGTTTGTTATAAAATTTCCCCGAAATACCTGTACTCTGACTCACTTGAGGCCCTCAACCACTACCTGTCGGACCGCACGACGTTAAGTGCCCTAGCGTTTCTCAGCCTGTGATGACTCGCTGACTTGACTTGACTTAAATTCGGACGAAGACCCTTGTGACTAGATATCGTCCCGTTGACCGTTCCGGAATAGGAATTTAATTATAAGTAAAATAGTCAAAAAGGACAACTAACACCAGAGGTCCTACTTACGTCAAGATTACGGGATTAGGTATAGTCCTCTATTTCCCAACATTGATTAATCTTCGATGAATAAAATTTTTGATTATCGAATTTTGAGAGTGTATGTTTTTTGTTTTTTGTCAAGTGGTTTGTAAGAGGAAAGGAAGACTTCCAAAAGACTATTCAATTCAATTTACCGGTTAACTCTGTTGACTCTACTTGACAAGACTATGGTAAGAAGGAGGTGACTAATTCTGACCCGACCGACCATGACCCCTGTTGTAAGTAAATCGAAAGACTCGAAACACTCTTCTGAACCACTGAAACGGTCGAGGGAGACGGAAGAACAGGTGACGAAACTACTACGGGTGTCGTTGACAGAAAGGATAACACTCGTCGTTTTACCGGGTCTTCTCCAATCAGCCTCTTCGAGAGTTGTGTGTTCCAAAACAATCCTTGGTACAGTTACTACCGTCGTAATCGTCTCAAGTTCTTAAACTCCGGTAGAAGGTCGAAAAAGGGACCTCGTTACTAGACAGAAGTGGAGTAGGGTCCACTGAACGTTCGTTACACTCGAGACACTGTTAGGTCGTGTCCACGTGTAGGTCGTTACTAAACCGGACCTTTCAAGTTCTATTAAGGAACTCGACACTTCGTCGACGAAGGTGACCCCCCAGTAAAAACGATAGTGGTCGACGTAACGGTACTACTTGTAGAAACTGTCTGTACAAAAACTGTAACTTCGGGGTGTAACAGGGGTCTTTCCCGAAATGAAATTTCGAAGTACCACGTAAAGTTGTCTTAAATGGAGTCAACATCACAACTGACCTCGTTTTCACTAGTGGTTCAGTTCAAACTCTTGTGGTCAGAGGTTGACTGGACGTCCCTGTCCTGATTATGACGGTCAAAACATCAGTAGGTTTTACGACCGTGTTCCTTATTCGACCGACCATAGCATTGTTCAGTCAGACACGCTCTCCACTAAGAGAGCGGAGTTTACTATAATGAAACCCAATCCACAATGTCAAGTCAAGTCAAGTCAGCGAGTCAACACAGGCTGAGAAACGCTGAGGTACTTAGCGTCGTGCGGTCCGGAGGGACAGGTAGTGGTTGAGGGCCTCAAGTGAGTCTGAGTACAGGTAGCTCGGTCACTACGGTAGGTCGGTAGAGTAGGAGACAACAGGGGAAGAGGAGGACGGTGGTTAGGGAGGGTCGTAGTGTCAGAAAAGGTTACTCAGTTGAGAAGTGTACTCCACCGGTTTCATGACCTCAAAGTCGAAATCGTAGTAAGGAAGGTTTCTTTAGGGTCCCGACTAGAGGAAGTCTTACCTGACCAACCTAGAGGAACGTCAGGTTCTCTGAGAGTTCTCAGAAGAGGTTGTGGTGTCAAGTTTTCGTAGTTAAGAAGCCGCGAGTTGGAAGAAGTGTCAAGTTGAGAGTGTACGTATGTACTGATGTCACAGGGAAAAATTACCCTAAACATAACCGGCACACAAACCGGAAGGGGTCCCACGATACTCGCGTGTGAAGACTTGAATGGAAAATCATCTGGAGTCTCGTCCCCCCTCGAGACAGAGGAAAAGGACCCCAAAAGTAAACACTCAAACCCAAAACCCCACCAAAAAAAAAAACGGTCTAAAGAACTCAGAGCAAGTGAAAACGAAACCGAGAGGAAAAGTTTTGGGACAGTTCTACGTACTTATTCATAACGAGATCTTCGCGTATGGAGGGAGTGACCCCAGGGTCAAACCAAGTAGACACCCATGTCGGTTCACCCGAAGTCGACATCTATTAATAGGGATATTTCCTCCCAATACTAGGAAAGTTAATGTTATCTTTGGGTCGACCGATAAACGTGAATAGGGGGATAAACTCTATTGTCGTTAACTTTAACGGGACGGGACCCTCACCGAGGACAGGATCTGACTTATGAGATGACCAAGAATCAACCACTATGGTCCGGTTCAAGGACACCAGGTCCTTGATTGTCCTAAAAGAATAACCAGGGATCTTTCTTCCCTTCAGGACTAAGGACCTCAGTCCTTAGTCTTTCTTTCCTGTTACCCTTTCTTACCTTCCATCTCCTTCCTTACCTATGCAACCGCATTATCGTCCGTGTGGACCCTGTGGATCGAGTCGACCTTCCTCAATTCCAAACTGAGTCGTGTAGGAACGGGGGAAAGGGAAGGAAAGGAAGAAAAGGGACTACATAACTATTCTCATGTTCGTGAACGTGTATTCCCTATAGTAGTAAGGAGGGGAGAAGAAGTGTCTTATCGATGTCTCAGTAAGTTTTCGGTGACATTTTGGTATTTATCGTTAACTAGTAGAGATTGGTAAAACGAAACCGTAGTTGGTTAACTCTGACATTTCTTTGAACCAATGATGACACTGTATGTTAAATTCTATTAAGGATTTTAATACTGACCATAGTTAATGGTCCCATATGATCTAAAACACTTTCAATCAGTGAGTAAACACAGGTTGAGGAACGTTGGGACACCTGACGTCGGAAGGTACGAGGAGACAAGTGTCTTAAGAGGTCCATTCTCATGATCTCACCCAACGACAAAGGAGGAGGCCCCCTAGAAGAGTTAGGTCCAGAGAGTTTAACGTCTGACTAATAAATGGTAGACTCGATGGTCCCTTAGGGTTCTTATGACCTCACCCATCGGATAGGGAAGACGTCCCCTAGAAGGACTGGGTCCTTAGTTTGAACTCAGGGGACGTAACGTCCACCTAAAAAACGGTCAACTCGATAGTCCCTTCGGGTACGGTCTAAAATCCTCGGGGTATATTACAGGTTTTACACATGTAGTTACAAGTGGGTAGACTATACTAGGTCTCCAAAATAAAAGTAAAGAAATTATTAAGAAGGGTGTAATTAAGTTGTGTGACTTATTCGGGTCAATCAAGTCAGAAGAGAGACTCTACCTCTCTTTTGTGTATTAAATTCCACAAGGTTCTCAGAAACCTTTTGAAGTCAGAATCGATCTCCAGTTTACTTACAGTGGGTTTTAAACTAAACCCCCTTCAGACAGTTTTATAGGTCTCAAAATCAGTCACTATTATTCTTCTAGAGTTACCGTTTATGTCTAGTGAATTTGTTTCTTTATGTCAATAGTTCCGTCTTCCCGACCAAACTTCCGAATCAACGGGGATTCCGTACACCCTAGAGTCAAGGGGGTTCGGCACCCCCTTAGAATCGAGGGGACTCCATCCACCCTAGAATCAAGGGACTGGTCCCTAATTTTAACATAGGGGACGTAACCTGCCACTAAGAATTGGTGACCTCGTGGTCCTTTCAGGGTTGTAAGTAAAAGTATTAATTCAAGTTAGAATAAATCACTTAGGACTGATACAGTGGAAAATTGTTTTACGTAAAAGTAAGGAGTATGGAAGAAACGTCTTTTATGTGTTAGATACAGAGACGTATGACTTTACAAAGGGAATATAGAAGTACAAATTAGGAATTAGAGATCACTTTTGGTTCTTCGTTCATCAACACTTTACAAAGAGTAAAAAAAACAAGAGGAAGGAAGCAAACTGTAGTGATTTTCAAAATTTATAAGGTTTTGACTAAACCGACATTTACCTCTTGGTCATGGTTTGTTTTACTTTGTTTGTTGAGTTTCCTGTTTGTCTTTTAGGATTCAATTGGGAGTTCAAACCAAAACTAAAATGTCGGGGTTACTGTGTCCTTTTGTATTCACTAGATTGATTGTGTCGTTCCATCGTCATGTACTACCTGTCCCAGGACTCTATTGGGAGGATTCGGGGAACACCTCTGGGATTTTCTATGACGCCGGTGTGGAATAGTGTTATTGTGTAGTGTAAGGATAGTGAGTACCTAAGTATAGACATTAGTCTAGTGAATAGGTTTTACGTGGAGTGTCCTGAAATCCCTATCAACTTTATAAGGGGTAACAATTTCTGTTTAAGTCCTGTTTTGTGTTTGAAATGTGTGTTTACGATTGTAGGTTTCTTTACTCACTCGGTTAAGTGTTTAGTCCATTTTTAGGTTAAGAAGAGAGAGAGGCAGTCCCATGGGGTAAGTTTATCTTTTGTTTAACCGAATAAGGTCTCTTACTCCTGACTTACCTCTCCTTTATTTCAAAGGTCGACGTGTGTGACCTCGTTGAATGGGATAAAATATCTCGAAGAGACGAGAGTTTACAACTAAAGAATGAGGTTGACGGTTAGTGGCCCCGTCGGCCCACATCGAAACCCTTTAGAACTTCTCTTCTAGGAGTTTTGTTCCCTAGGATCGTGGACGATCCTGGATTGAACTTTTAGAGGGTTAGTTCCGTCGGTCGGTCTTCATCGTTCCGAGGACCTACCGACACGGACTTGAACAAATAGTTCAGATTCGAACATGACGAGTGGTGTACTGTTCGACTATGTAACTCTCTAGTAAACGACCCGGTTCCTTATTCCTAAAACAAGTCTTTCGGTCGTCTGGTTCTTCTACTATCTGAGTACGGGGGTTTCTTGATAGAACGGAGTCAATCTTGAGTCCGAAACAAATATGATTTTCCTCTCTCTCATTTCTATTTGTAAAGGACCAAGGCCAGTCGGAGGTCTAAAGAAGGAAGGACGTCCATGAGGTCCACCCTGGTCAGTCCTTCGAAGGACACTCGTAATTTTTATACAAGTCCCTCTAAAAGAAGGAGTCACTGAAAGAAGTACCGTAGACCATTGAGTGGACAAAGGAGAACCAGTCTTCTTCCACGAAGAGAACAATAGACCTACAAAAACTTCGGTTCGGAGAAAAATTTTAATAGTTTAGTGTGAAACAACCAAAATTTAAGAGGTCGAAATCTAGGAAGTGGAAGGAAAGTGAAATTCAATATATTACTGAAGTAAAAAAAGAACTTAGTGTAATTTCAGATATCCATACGGAACAACAATGACAAGTCAACGATTCAGCTCAGACTGAGAAACTCTGGGGTGACTGACGACGTGTACCGAAGGGGACAGGAAGTGACAGAGGGTCTGGTACGGACGGAAAGAATCTCTTTGAGACATTGTGTATTTTAGACATGATGACTATGATCTAATTTTCCACAAAACTTTTCTCACGTTTCAAAAGTTTCCGAAGAGTCCACCGAGATTACCATTCCTTAGGTTGACGGTTACGTCTTCTATATTCTCTACACCCACGTTAGGGACCCAATCCTTCTAGGGGACCTCTTCCTTACCGTTGGGTGAGGTCATAAGAACGGACCTCTTAGGGTACCTGTCTCCTCGGACCACCCGATGTCAGGCATCCAACGTCTCAGTGTGTGTTGACTTCACTGAATCGTGCGTACGTACGTTCCAAAAAATCTGACGACGTCATCGACGTTGTTACCAGAGTACTTAAAAGAGAAAAAAATGTTACTACGAATGTGACCTAAGTAATAGAACCTTACCACCCGTCGACGTCTGGAGTTAAATGACATGTATCGTTCGGTAAGTTGAAAAAGAACATAACAGTACAGAACATTACAGATGAAGAACCCTTGCGAAGGTCGTAGTAATCACTATCAAGCATACCCAGGGCACCACAATAAGTTCCAGATGCCATAACGTGATTTGTGTTACCTTTTATGTGTTCTTAGTACTCTATAGGAAAATCACATTGTACGTTAACGGACCTTTCCCTTAGACGAGTGTGTTAAAAACTAATCGACTAATCGTAGTGTGTCGTGTCACCTGTAAACACTGTGAACTCGAATAGTGATATCGTTGTCCTCTAACGATACCCTAATATATGTAATCATGTCTACATGGTGTCAATTAAAATTCGTCAATACTAAATTATGATATAGAAATGTGAACAAATGTAAAGGGAAATGACCCATACCGTGGTACATACCAGACACCGGTATTTGAAACTACTTAAAATAAAAAACAATATTGAAAAAAAAATGAAATAAAATGAAATGTTATGACATAACCAAACGGTATGTAGTTGTACTTAGGCGGTGCCCACATGTGTACAAGGGTTTGGACTTGGGGGGAGGGTGGAGGAAGGGGTATGGTAGAGAGACCCAGTAGGGTCACGTAGTCGGGGTTCGTAGGACGTAGGACGTAGTTTGGATCTGACCGCTAAGTAAAGAATATACTATAATATGTTCGAAGTTACGGTAAGAGGGTTTAGTAGGGTGGGAGAGGGAGAGGGTGTCTCAGGTTTTGTGACAAGATATGTAGACACAGAGAAAACGACAGAGAGTATGTCCGAATAACAATGGTAGAAAGATTTAAGGTATATATACACAATCATATGACATAACTACAAAAAGAAAGACCGAATGAAGTGAGACATTTTAACCGAGGTCAAAGTAGGTGGAGTAATCTTGACTAAGTTTACATAAGAAAAATTACCGACTCATTATGAGGTAACATATATACATAGTGTCAAAAGAATAGGTAAGTAGACGACTACCTGTAGATCCAACGAAGGTACAGGACCGATAATATTTGTCACGATACTACTTGTAACCCCATGTGTACAGAGAAAGTTAAGACCAAAGGAACCACACATACGGGTCTTCACCCTAACGACCCAGTATTCCGTCAAAACAAAGGTCAAAAATTTCCTTAGAGGTGTGACAAGAGGTATCACCGACATGATCAAACGTAAGGGTGGTTGTCACATTCTCCCAAGGGAAAAGAGGTGTGGAAGAGGTCGTAAATAAAGAACATCTGAAAAACTATCGTCGGTAAGACTGGTCACACTCTACCATGGAGTAACACCAAAACTAAACGTAAAGAGACTATCACTCACTACAACTCGTAGAAAAGTACACAAACAATCGGTAGACATACAGAAGAAACCTCTTTACAGATAAATCAAGAAATCGGGTAAAAAACTAACCCAGTAAACAAAAAGACCTTAACTCGACGTCCTCAACGAACATATAAAAACTCTAATCAGTAAACAGTCAACGAAGTAAACGATAATAAAAGGGGGTAAGACTTCCGACGGAAAAGTGGAATGAATATCAAAGGAAACAACACGTTTCCGAAAATTAAAATTAATCCAGGGTAAACAAATAAAAACGAAAATAAAGGTCATAAGACCCTTCACCCAGTATCTCCTAGGACGACACTAAATACAGTCTCTCACAAAACGGATACAAGAGGAGATCCTCAAAATATCCAACACTAGAATGTAAATCTAGAAATTAGGTAAAACTCAAATAAAAACACATACCACAATCTTTCACAAGAGTAAAGTAAGAAAACGTTCACCAACTGGTCAAAAGGGTCGTGGTGAACAATTTCTCTAACAGAAATTACGCAACATATAAGAACGGAGGAAACAGCTTCTATTCCACAGGTATCCACACACCTAAATAGAGGCCCGAAAGATAAAACAAGGTAACTAGATATAAAGACAGAAACACGGTCATAGTATGATAGAACTACTGACACCGAAACATCATATCGGACTTCAGTCCGTCCAACTAAGGAGGTCCAGGTAGGAAGAGAGAGTTCTAACCAAACCGATGAGCTCCAAAAAACATAAAGGTATGTTTAACACTTTAATAAACAAGATCGAGACACTTTTTATGGTAACCATCGAACTATCCCTAACGTGACTTAGACATCTAACGAAACCCATCATATGAGTAAAAGTGACATAACTAAGAAGACTAGGTACTTGTACCATATAAAGAGGTAGATAATCACAGGAGAAACTAAAGAAAGTGGTCACAAAATATCAAAAGATATATATCCAGAAATCAAAGAAATCCTTCTATATAAGGATTCATAAAGAAAAGTAACGTTACCACTTACCTTAACAAAGGAATTAAAGAAAAAGATGAAAGAGTAATAATCACATATCCTTACGTTCCCTAAAGACACACAACTGAAGTATAGAACGTTGAAATGATATAAGTAACTAATCGAGATTATTAAAAGACCACCTCAGAAATCCCAAAAGATACATCTCCTAGTACAGTAGACGTTTGTCACTCTCAAAATGAAGAAGAAAAGGTTAAACCTAAGGAAAATAAAGAAAAAGACGAGACTAACGACACCGGTTTTGAAGGTCTTAATATAACTTAACATCACCACTCTCACCCGTGGGAACAGAACAAAGACTGAAATCCCCTTTACGAAAGTTAAAAAGTGGTAACTCCTATTACAAACGACACCCAAACAGTATATATCGAAAATAGTCCAACTCCATACAAGGAAGATAAGGACGAAAGACCTCTCAAATATAGTATTTACCTACAACTTAAAACAGTTTCCGAAAGATTTTATATAAACACATATAAAATACTATCATTCACCATTTTATCTAATCATCTATGTATATAAAATATATAAATACTATATCAATAGTAATAGAATTTGAAAAAACTATAAAGATTCGATGTGTCAAACGCTCAAAAAGTTTGACAACGTCTAGAGTTTTTTAAAAAGGGTATGTGAATAACTTTTTTTTAGACGTATATTCCACGATCAGTGAGTCGACACAGGCTAAGAAACACTGAGGTACTTGACATCGGGTTCTTCGAGGAGACAGGTACCTTAGGGTCCGTTCTTATGACCTCCGCCAACGGTAAAGTAAGAGGTCCCCTGGAAGGACTGACTCCTTAGTTTGACTGAGAGGGCGTGACGTCCGTCTGAGAAATGGCTGACTCGGTGGTCCCTTCGGGAACGTATCTTTCTGGATACGTAAAGTTCTTTTAATCTCTAAGGTTCCCTTGTAAAGAACGTTTCTACCCGAGCTATTTTCTGTCTTTACCATACCTGGATTGTCTTCCTCTTCTATAATTCTGGTCCACCGTTCTTATGTGTCTTAACATGTTTTTTCTCGAAGTGCTGGGTCTATTAGTGCTGTCACACTAGTTAGTAGATCTCGGTCTGTAGGACCTTACACTTCAGTTCACCCGGAATCTTTCGTAGTGATACTTGTTTCGATCACCTCCACTACCTTAATGTCAACTCGATAAAGTTTAGGACTTTCTACTACGACACTTTCACGACGTGAGTTATACGGTCGTTTAAACCTTTTGAGTCGTCACCGGTGTCCTGACCTTTTCCAGTCAAAAGTAAGGTTAGGGTTTCTTTCCGTTACGGTTTCTTACGAGTTTGATGACGTGTTAACGTGAGTAGAGTGTGCGATCATTATGAGTTTTAAGAGGTTCGGTCCGAAGTCGTTATGTACTTGACACTTTAAGGTCTACAAGTTCGACCAAAATCCTTTCCATCTCCTTGGTCTCTAGTTAACGGTTGTAGGAGACCTAGTAGCTTTTCCGTTCTCAAGGTCTTATTGTAGATAAAGACGAAATAACTGATACGGTTTCGGAAACTGAAACACCTAGTGTTATTTGATACCTTTTAAGACTTTCTCTACCCTTAGGGTCTGGTGGACTGGACGGAGAACTCTTTGGACATACGTCCAGTCCTTCGTTGTCAATCTTGACCAGTACCTTGTTGTCTGATCAACGTTTATCCTTTTCCTCATGTAGTTCCGACATATAACAGTGGGACGAATGAATTGAATACACGTCTTATGTACTCTTTGTAACCCGACCTTCTTCGTGTTCGACCTTAGTTCTAACGACCCTCTTTATAGTTATTGGAGTCTATACGTCTACTGTGGTGGGAATACCGTCTTTCACTTCTCCTTGATTTTTCGGAGAACTACTTTCACTTTCTCCTCTCACTTTTTCAACCGAATTTCGAGTTGTAAGTCTTTTGCTTCTAGTACCGTAGACCAGGGTAGTGAAGTACCCTTTATCTACGCCTTTGTCACCTTTGTCACAGTCTGAAATAACAAAACCCGAGGTTTTAGTGACGCCCACCACTGACGTCGGTACTTTAATTTTCTGCGAATGAGGAACCTTCTTTCCAATACTGGTTGGATCTATCGTATAGGTTTTCGTCTCTATAATGAAACGGTTGTTTTCAGGTTGGTATCAGTTCCGATACCAAAAAGGTCACCAACATATACCTACCCTCTTAACCTGACACTTCTTTCGACTCGCGGTTTTTTAACTACGAAAACTTGACACCACAACTTCTTCTGAGAACTCTCAGGGGACCTGACGTTCCTCCAGGTTGGTCATGTAGGATTTCCTCTAGTCAGGGCTCACAAGTAACCTTCCTGACTACGACTTCGAGTTTGAGGTTATGAAACCAGTGGAGAACACTTCTAACTGAGTAACCTTTTCTGGAACTATGACCCTCCCTAACCCCCGTCCTCTTCCCCTACTGTCTCCTACTCTACCAACCTACCGTAGTGACTGAGGTACCTGTACTCAAACTCATCTGAGGTCCTCAACCATCACCTGTCCCTCCGGACTCCACGACACTAAGTACCCCAGTGTTTCTCAGCCTGTACTGACTCACTGACTTGACTGACTACGTCAAGTTTGGGACAACAAGTTCCCAGTTGACATGGTTGTTCTTTTAAGTTCATGTTTTATTCGTGTATCGGATTTTGGTTGTTCACTATCTTTAGTTTAAAAATTTTCTCTCTGTGGGGGTTAAGATACCATTGTACTTGACGAACCTAGTAAACAATGAAGACTACTTTAAGATGTCTTAACTTAGGGGGACCCATGAGTGTCGTAACTGAATTATGGTGAACACAAAAGTGATACTAACAATTACAAATTTTCATTAATCAAATCTTTCTAAATAACCAGACGAAGATTAGGATTGAAAGAAAATTTAGGGTAATAAGAATCGAACACTAAAACGTCTGTCGTTCCAAAAAATCTTTACGTGTATGTAATATAGACTTTACAGATACAATGTCATCCATTGACGGTTTGAATTTTGTTTTGAGGGATTGAGACAGAGGTGACGGTGTAAAAAGGGTAAGTCAGTAGGTCAAGTATGTGTACCCCAGTCCTCCTTTATACTAGTTACTCTTCCAGAAGTCTTAGTCTGTCTTGACTCAGATTAAGAATAAGACTATGACTGAACGATAAAATTGAGTTAACTGTAACAGAGGGACTCGGAGTTAAAGGAGTAAGTGTTTCATCTCTGTCATCTATTCTGAAAGACCTTTGACAGGTGTCTTCTCTAACAGAGTCACTCGTTTGAGTTATCGGTTATCGGTTCACAGGGACATCTCCGGAAAGGACCCCTTGATATGAAAGATTATCCCTGGTCCGTACTAGAGACGACTACGGGTCTCGGAATTCTTGTAGATCCCTCTCCCAGTTTCGGTCACTTCCAAAGTCTTGGGGGCCTCTACCGAGTTGTGGACCAACGTGTGTAACGAGGAACTTCTGTTGATTGAAGGAAACAAAACTAAGGTGTGGTCGTCGACTCCAGTACCACGGGTGTCCCACTCTTACGGATCCAGTCCATCTGTCTTCAGGTAAGACTGTCGACATTTATAGCTTAACTGTGAGACACAAATAAGGTTTACGATTTTAAGTGACATGGAACCGGAGGAGTAGACATTTTACCCTTATTATTATTATAAACAGAGTCTCTCAACACTACTCCTCATACTCTACGATATACCTTTCACGAACTTTGTCACCGACCGAGTCTCGTACACGACAGATTCACAAACGATAAGTATAATATATAGTCCGAGATAGTACGACCCATTACACTGAGACGGAAACTTCCGGTTACGTGACAGTCACACGTGTTTTCGTTGAATTCTTGTTCCGGGACTTGATACCGATTAAAAATTCTTCCATGTATAATGGACCGGGACCCGTCGGTCAGAAAAAACCCATTACCATACGTACGGACTGGAATTGTATACGGAAAGACAAAAGAGTAACAATCACATATTCTTACGTTCCCTAAAGACACACAATTAAAATGTAGGACTTTGAAATGATATAAGTAACTAATCGAGATCATTAAAAGACCACCTCAGAAATCCCAAAAGATACGTCTCCTAATACAGCAGACGTTTGTTACTCTCAAAATGAAGAAAAGGTTAAACCTAAGGAAAATAAATAAATAAATAAAAAAGACTAACGAGACCGATTTTGAAGGTTTTGATACAACTTATCATCACCACTCTCACCCGTGGGAACAGAACAAGGACTGAAATCCCCTTTACGAAAGTTAAAAAGTGGTAACTCCTATTAAAACGACACACAAACAGTATATATCGAAAATAATACAACTCCATACAAGGAAGATACGGATAAAAACCTCCTAAAAATAGTATTTACCTACAACTTAAAACAGTTTCCGAAAGAGACGTAACTAACTCTATTAGTATACCAAAAATAGAAAGTTAAACATTTACACCATATAATATAACTAACTAAACTGCTATATTTTCTTAGGAACGTAGGGACCCTATTTTGGGTAAACCAGTACTACATACTAGAAAAACTATACAACAATCTAAGACAAACGATCCTAAAACAATTCCTAAAAACGTAGATACAAGTAGTCACTATAACCAGATATCAAAAGAAAAAAACACACCGTAGAAACAGACCAAAACCATAATCCCACTACCACCGGAGTATCTTACCCAAACCTTCAAATGAAAGGAGACGTCAAAAGACCTTCCCAAACTCATCCTATCCACAATCGAGAGGAGATTTAAAAACCAACTTAAGTCGACACTTCGGCAGACCAGGACTCGAAAACAAACGACCTTCTAAAGACTAATGTCGAAGTTAAAGGCACGAACACTACCCAGACAATTCTAAAAGATAAAGAAGGACCAAGTCAAAACCTTTCGATATGAAAAGATTCTTAAACAGATAAAGAAGGTTCAACAACATAAAGGTACAACAGACAACACTAGAGAGGCAAAAGTAAAGATTAAAACAACTAAACTAAGAAGAGGGAAACAAAGAAATACTCAGACCGATTGCCAAACAGTTAAAATAAATAGAAGAGTTTCTTGATCGAAAACCGAAACAACTAAAAACGATACCAGATGAAACAAAGAAAACGTAAATAAAGACGGGATTAAAAATACTAAAGAAAGGAGGATGATT